>JAWHQI010000001.1:4180000-4780000 GCA_033032865.1 Dactylorhiza incarnata | reverse complement strand
CCAAGCTTCGGCCAGTGTCTGCCTGAGCAACAAAGGAGGTTAGGTCGGCAGCAACCAGTGTCAAGAGTCTGTAGATCCGTGATGATGTCATATAGGTGCTGGAGACTGTCCTTGCCGGAGTAGAGAGAATGGAGCTCATCCCACATTGCCTTGGCCGTCTCGTGATACATGGCCATTCGATAGGGTTTGCCATCAAGGGAGTTGAGGAGCCAAGTCTGAACACGGCCATCGTCCCGTAGCCAGTCATCTGTAGGTGCAGAGGGAGTGTCCTTATTGAGATGATGCATAAGTCCCTTAGATTGGAGGACCCGTCTGACAGAATGCATCCATTCAACAAAATTCTTCTTTCCAGCAAGGGAGATGGTGGTGATCCTTAACTCATCACGCACCTCCGGAGCAGGAGTCATGTGGCCTGCCGGAGAGGGAGTAGGCAGCCCCGAGGAGTTTGTCGAAGATCCCATGGAATTTTAGCGGAGAGGTGACTAGACAACAGGACTGCGCGAGCGGGGAACAGGGAGACCGCAACAAGCAGAAGCGAGCAGGGCAGCGAACAGGACTGCTGGGAGGAGGCCGCACGGTCTCAGGGAGCTCGGCAAAGGGAGACCGCTGGGAGGAGGCCGCACGGTCTGCTGGAGGGAAACCGCTGGGAGGTCGGCACGGCTGCTGGGAGGCCGCACTGTCTGCTGGAGGGAGACCGCAGGGAGAGGCAGGCCGCTGAAGGAGAGGCCGCAGGGAGAGCTCGCTGAAGAAGAGGCCACTGAAGGCATGCCGCAGGGAGAGGCCGCTGAAGGAGAGGCATGCCGCAGGGAGAGGCCGCTGAAGGAGAGGCATGCCGCAGGGAGAGGCCGCTTAAGGAGAGGCCGCAGGGAGGAGGCCGCACGATCACAAGGAGCTCGGCACGAAGATGCTGAAGGGCGCTGAAGAGGCCATTGCTAGCAGGAGAGACCGCGGCAAGCAGGAGAAGCCGCGGCGATCAGAAGAGGTCGCTGAAGGGCGCAGCGAGCAGGTGGGACCCACGGAGGAGAGGAGAAAAACTATAAAAGCATACGAGGAGGAAGGATAGGAGGAGGAACCACGGGAGGCGCAGACCGCAGGTGCGGTTGCGGTTTGAGAATGCAAGGGGGCGGTTAGCAGTTGCGGTTTGAGAGAGCAAGGTTTGCGGTTAGCAGAATGCTAGCCGCCCAGATGCGGACCGTGGTGAACTGCCATAGGACCGAACCTGTCTCTGATACCATTTAGAGAAATACAGAACCTTGTATATACTTTCTCAATCATCAATTACAATGTATGAACACAAATATATAGGAGGGAGAAAGATAAGGGAAACCTTATACACAATGCGGGACTAAAGAGAGAGAGAAAAAAAAAGAAAATATATGGGCTCCAGAATGGGCATCACATGGGCTTTTCTAACAAGGGCATATATTTCTTTTTCCCCTTTATAAATTCAGTTATATCACTATTCTGTAACCCAAAATTTTATAATTCTTTATGTGGTCAAATCCCAGCATTGTAAACGTATTTTTAAATTCAAAATTCATGCCCACCTTTTTGATAGTTCTAGTCTCAGCTTTAGACTAACAGGGAATTCCCTTATTATTTGTTGCTTTGGAAATTTAGGTTAATATTGGCATGTGCTTTCTTTCACAATACCTCAATGGATTGTCTATTCTTTTTTGCTTATGACTGCAGGATCAGAGTTTTGGTGGGCCTAGATATTCTGATTCACGGGAGAAGGTCAGACAAGTTCGTGACATGTTTGAATATGACAGAGAGCGAAGAATGAAGGAGAAATGTTAGCTCTTTCCCTTGTTTTCATTTCCTGATCAAATTTTGTTTCTATTTCTCGTGGTGTTGTGCTTGTTCAAAATTTAAACTATAAATTGGATTTGGTTGGTATGCCCATATAGAACTTTTGGAACCAAAATGAAGTAAACTCATATTATTTGTCATGTTCTTCCAATGTGAGCAATACTATCTTTGCCAATGGTTAATTTTCTACTATTCTTCCTTTTTTTACTTTTTTGCCACTCTTGCAACTCTACCATAGTTAATGAGGTTAAAAAATAGAGAGCTATGCTCCCTTTTCAATGATTTTCTTCTGGCATACTAGCAATTGTATATTTTTATCGTAATTAATATATTTCTCTTCAGTCTTCCTCTTTTAAAAGATTAAGGCTCTGTTTGGAACAACTACGACATTTAAGCTATTGCAATATGAAACCATGGTGGTAAACAAAGTAGTGATGCTTTACATTTATTTGGAACTTTCGTGGAAGCAATTATGACCTATTTTTGGAGTTTGGGATTCACGACCAATAACACCCGAACACACTTGGATGTCTGTGGTGACATTTTGAGGAAATGATATTTGTGACCACAACTTGCCAAATACGTCTTATGTTTTTTTGCTATTTGGTTCACAACCGCCACCACTTTCCTACCGCTTTCCAAACGAAGTCTAAGGGTCTGTTTGGGTGGACGTTTTTGCAGCGGTGGCATTTTTAAATAAACACCACTGCTGTTTTTAGGTTGTTTGGGGGCGGCGGTTTGAAATGCAAAACACTAAAAAGAGCGTTTTCCCCTTAATACGCGACCGCTCCCCTCGCCCCGCTTTTGCGTCTCTCATCCGCGCTTCTCCTTTGTGTGCGTTTGCCCTAAAATCTCGCTCGATAGCCGTCTCTCTTCTGCGAAACCCTCTCCTTGCTGAACGAAAAATATGCTCCTCAAGCACACGCCACCAAAAGTCATCATGACTCTATGGAATCTTCCAAACCCAGCTCTAAGTGGTTGTTTTAGGTCATATAGAGCCTTCTTCAGTCTGCAGACTTTTCCCTCAGAACCTTCAGCGGCAAGACCCGGAGGAAGAGACATGTATACTTCCTCTTCCAAATCCCCATGGAGGAAAGCATTTTTCACGTCTAACTGACTGAGACTCCGCCTGCAAACATCACAAGAGAGCAGGATTCTAATGGAATTCATCTTTGTTATAGGAGCAAAGGTTTCCTGATAGTCAATCCCGACAGTCTGAGAATATCCTCTGGCCACCAATCTAGCTTTGTAACGTTCAACAAGATCCTGAGAGTTTTGCTTCACCGAGAAGATCCACTTGCACCCAACAACATTTTTCCCTTGATGGAGATGAATCGGATCCCACATGCAATTCTTTTCAAGAGTCCTCGTTTCTTCAAGTATGTCTTCCTTCCACTTTTGGTTCCCCAGAACTTCCTGCCAGGATTAAGGGATGGATATGGAAGACAGGGAAGTAACAAATGCTCTATGCGAGGAAGATAAAGAGTCATAAGTCACATAATGAGATATGAGATGCCGAGTGGATGCACGGTTACCTTGGGGACCGGTAGAAGGGCCCGGTGGTGGATCTGGTATGGTGTGCGAAGCCTGATTGTTTGTGCCCCTGCGTTTCCGAGTATAAACCTGCAAAGAAGGAGGAGGTCGAGGAGGCAGAACACCAGGAATAATAGGATGAGTAAGAAAGTTAGCATGCCGGTATGAGGGAGAAATAGATAGAGGAATAGAAGGAGAGCTCACTTCCATGGAACCATACTCCCCTTCAAGTGAACTCCCATAATAAGATTCAGATTCGTTGAAGGTGGCATCCATATAGACAAAGGCCTTTCGGGTCACAGGATGAAAGCACTTGCACCCTTTTTTGGGTGGGAGAATATCCGATAAAGACACATCGTAGTGTACGGGGGGTCAAGTTTAGAGGTGTGATGCACGTGGACAAAACACACACCCAAAGGTACGTGGAGGAATTCGAGTAGGAGTAACATTGACATTGTCCAGAGGGGTTTTATGACGAAGGATACGAGTAAGCATGCTATTAATAAGATGCACAGCAGTAAGGACAACATCCCCCCAACAATATTTAGAAAGGTTCTTAAGTAAGAGACACCGAGCCACCTCAAGAAGGTGGCGATTCTTACGCTCAGCTACCCCATTCTGAGCAGGCGTGTAAACACATGAAGTTTGGTGGATGATACCCAAGTCATTGAGATATCGTTCAAAGTGCGAGTCAATGTATTCGCGTCCATTATCACTTTGCAACGCTTTAATGTTAACATTGAACTGAGTATCGAATCATTTTATGGAACCGCTGGAACAAGGGAAAAACTTCGTTTTTTGTTTTCATTAGGTAAACTCAAGTACAACGAGAAAAACAATCTATGAAAGCAACAAACCATTCACAACTAGAAATAGAAGTAACTCGGCAAGGGCCACAAACATTAGAATGAATAACCTCAAAAGGGGTAGCACTAGGTGGGGAAACATGAGTAAGAGAAGCACGTTTGTGCTTACTAAGTTCACACACATCATAAGTAAAAGTGTTAAAAAAGTAGTTTGACATAGCAGGTAGCAAAAGTTTCATAGTAGGGATAGACGGATGTCCTAAGCGACAATGTCAGGAATCCAAATCGGAAGATGGAGCCACATGGAGAGCCAGCGGAGGAGGAGCCGAGCCGGAGGGGTCAAACATCTAAAGTCCATCGTACAGTCTACCAGAGCCAATCACCGTCTCCGTCTTCAGGTTCTGAAAGATACAAGAAGAGGGGGAAAAAGTCACTGAACAATTCATAGAGTTAGTCAAGTGACTAGAAAGAAGGTTTCGAGTAAACTTAGGAACACGGAGAACTGAAGAGAGAGTGAGGGAAGAGCAGAGAATGGTTCCTTTCCAACAATGGAGGAAGAGGAACCATCATCAAAGCTCACTTTGTCCTACAGAGGAGAGTAGGACACAAAACTGTAGCAGAGCCAGTCATATGATCTGTGGCTCCGCTGTCGATGATCCACTTGGTGGAGGAGCGGCTGATAGTTGAATGTGCACCTGGGAGCCCCTGGTGGGCATAGAGGGATGATGAAGTAGAGGTCTCGAAAGGTTGACCATGCATCCGACGACGGAAGGCTTGAATCTCTTCAGAAGAAAGAGCAGAAGTAGCACCAGGAGTAACATGGTAACCGTGGGGAGCAATATCTTCGAAAGCATCCGAGAGATGTGCAGATCTAGATGGAGGAGGATGGCCTTGAGAACGACCATAACCACGGCCACCACGAGAGGCAGGACCCCCTCTGGGAGGGGGAAAGTCTTGAAGCAAGTGTTCCTAGTATGACGGGCCTTCCCACAATAATCGCACATCATATGATCCTTCTCAGCAGACTTGGGCCTGGAGTCGTGAGAAGGACGCCCACCGGGGCTAAACTGAGCAGCAAGAGCAGAGCCCTCCGAGCCAAAGTCGGGAAGTAACGTCTGGCGGCGATTAAATTCTTGTTGAACAAGACTGTAGACTTTTGACAGAGAGGGAAGAGGAGAACGCCCAAGAATCTGGACAATAATAGGATCAAAATCTAGGTGCAGACCATGGAGAAATTCAAAAACCCGGTTACGTTCTTCGCCAACCCGAATAAGCACTTTATCTTTCCGAGAGACAAGAGTGAGAGCATCAAAATGTTCATACTCTTGATAAAGCTGAGTAAACTCCAAAGTATTAGATGGAGGGGGAACGATCGCCCTGCCTCAAAAGGAATATCCGCCGTCGTAGTTGAAAAATTTGAGCAACATTCTCATGACAAGAATAAGTAACCTCGGCTCGCTTCCAAATATCGGCAGCAGTGTCCAAGAATAGGTAGTTGCGAGCAATAAACTCCTGCATGGAGTTGAGGAGCCACGACATCACCAAGGAGTTTTCAGACTCCCATTAAGGCCAATCCGAAGATGTCTGAGTGGGGGTCGTAGTTGTGCCGCTAACCTATCCAAACATACGATGGCTTTTGAGGGCAAGAGTGATGGAACGAGCCCATGGGAGATAGTTGATGCCATGAAGTCTCATGGTGGTAATTTGAGGAGTCCCATGGTCAGTGGTGGAGCAGCCAGAGCTCAACACCGACATCGGGTGGACGAAACACGAACTTAGGAAGACGGATTTGGAGAATCAACATTCCCTTCCATAGCAATTCAAGGATAGAAATGATGTATACTAAAATTGCAAATTTATATTTTAGGTGTTAAAAATGAGTTCTGTTTTAAAATTGCGACGAGAGCGAGATTTTCACGAGCATTTCCATTCGGGCTAATTAACAGGAAGAAGAGGCGCAACCCTAGGGTTTTCTCATAGAAAGAGAAGGAACCCAACTGAACCCAGAAGCAACAAACCACGAAATCAGAAAAAAGAGCGAGGGGGAAGAGTCATCCCCCTCACAATGAAGAGGAAAATGGATGTCGGAAAAAGGGATTTATGGCCCCATGGGTCCGACGTCCTAACCAGTCCGACGGAAGAGAAGAAGAGGACGCGCGGAGGGGTGGAGAAGGAGAGGCGGAAGCAGGTGCGACGAGATTGACGGAAGCAGGCGCAACGGGATCGGAAGAGGCGGGATTGGCAGAAGCAGTCACAACGGGATCGGGATCGGCGGAAGCTGGAGCGACTACACGATTAGGTTATTTCCCGTACATCTGATACCATGTTGCGAATCAGAGTGAACCCAGAATACTTTCATTAAGAGGTCTCTCCTTAATATATAGGAGGGGGAAAAAGCATAGGAAATACAATAGTTAAAAATAAAATAAATCATTAACTCTAACATAGTTCATTGTTCATTATTAGTAATCTCGTTTGGACATTTTAGTAATTGTGTTTGGATATTATAATATTTAAGGTGACACTTTTATTTGTTTAGAAAAACAATTTTTTATATATATATTTTTCACTCCAACCGACATCGCAGTTCTGTGTTACCAAACAGAATAAAACTGCATTCGCGTTCCTGACAGCACAGAAAATGCAGTTTCTCCAAACAGCGTAACTGCGTTCGTGACCGCGGTTTCCAACCACTGTGTTCATGACCGCCACCACCGATCGTTGCGTTCATGACCGTCACCGCCGCGCCAAACAGAGCCTAAACCATTGTAATTTGAAGAAGCTTGCCTGCCTCGTAAAAATTTCATGTCTCTTATTTGATTAATGATCTAAATTTTTGGATAACCGAAGACAATCTTCACATCCACAGTAAAAAAAAATCCTGTCTTTAATTTTATTAAATATTATAAATATATCTATTTATAATGCAAAATAACAAAAAAAGAAGCGTTGAGTGTGTGTATATTTCTGTATACAAAAGTAAATCATTTGTATAGCAACTCCAAGGAGAGTATATGATGGAGGAGAGGATTAAGAGGGAACCAAATGCAATACAAACTCTAGAGGCAAGCCTCTTGTCCAAGCTCAAGAGTATATGATAAAAACAAGCATGAAGGTTCTCAAGATATATCATCTCTTTATGTACAGAGGTTTATAATGTATGGAAACTAAAGATTATTGCTTAAATAAAATACTAAAAAATTAAAGGAGCCCACATCTTGCATCCTTTGACTCGCCCGCTTGTGTGTGCTTCCTTTATCCAGTTGACATTTACACATGTATTAATACCGCCCCTAGGAAAATGACTTTGTACTCAAGGTCGAGTCAAATGTGACTATCATCACACTTGATGGCCTCAAAATCAGTGATTGTGATGTCTTCATCATTGAGCTCTACTGCTAATTGGGCATGCACAATTCTTTATATCTGATGAACAGTCTGAAAGATCAATTGGATAAGAAACTGAGAAGCTCTATTCATTATTTGAAGAGAATTGACATAAAGACTCTAGAGAGGTGGGAAAAAGTGTTTCTCAAGACCTCCTTGAAATCTAAGAGAGAAAGTTCCCAGATATGCTCTTCAAGATGAGGTGATTAGTAAAAGTCCAACACAGCTACCTGATACCCCAGATATGCTGTTTGATGATGAAGCAATGGTTGAAAGCTTTGAAACTTTGATGAGCAAAGAACGAATGGAAGAGCCAGAGATGCCAAGTACCTCCGTCCATAGTACTCAAGAAGAACCATCTGGTTCTATCATTGGTCAAATGAGGATCCTGTTAGGAGAACAAAGAAAATACTTTAAATCTTATGTTGATAAGGCTATCAAAGAAGTAAAAGAAGATCTGTCTGCTCAAATCAAAGTGACAAAAGAAGATGTTGATCATGTTAATGTCCAGATTATCAGCTGGTTCACAAGAGTTGCAACTGCAGTAGATGAAAACATGAGAGCATTACATTCTTTGGATGAGAAGTTGGAAAACACTCATCATGAGCATGGGAAAATGGTGCAAGATCTTGAGAGTGCTGTTAGCTGGATAACAGAAAGAATATCTGACAATCAGACTGAAATCATAAAGAAATGTGTTGAGAGTCAGGAATTCACAAATCAATATCTTTCTGACAGCTGAATGAATGCAAAGAGGATACTCAGAAAAGCTTATTTGAAGAAGCCAAAAAAGGGGGAGAAAGTTGGGACTGACCAAGCTGTGGATTTTAAATCAGCTTCATCAATTTTGCATAAGCACCTGAAATTTAATTTCACATTGTAATTAATTTGCTAAGCTTATATTTTTATCCTGCTAACTTTTAATTTCCGGATTAAGTTACATCATTTAGGTTGGAATTGTTCGAGTCCGTCTTCCATTATCCATATGTGATTTCATTAGCGTCAGCACACCCATGCCACACTGTCTACCTTGAGTCAAACTGGTTTGACTTTGAGTTTGACAAAATCTCCAATACTGAATTCCACTGGTTTGTGTTATCGATAGTAATACTTGACTTATCTATCCTGAGCTATTCTTATACGCTCCTGAATGAGCTTGATTTGATCTGTGGTCTTGTCAATTCAAGATTCCTTATTTGATGTCTTTTCTTCATTCTTACACCAACAAAGGGGGTATCCAACAACATTTACCATAAAGAGCCTCAAAGGCAATATACCAATACTCCCCTGGAAAATGTTGTTATAGAAAGATTCTACCAATGCGGAGCACTCCCCTCACTTATCCTGAAAGTACTAAAAGCATATCTCAAACATATCTCATATGGTTATATTTGTATGCTTTATTTATATATCTATCTGAGGATGAATTTATCTTCTCTGGGTGCTTGACTCGGCTACAACGTCGAGGCTCTGTTTGGCGCGGCTGCAGCGACTGGAGAAGCAGTGGTGGGAAGCAGTGGTGAAATAATCAGCTGTTTTGCAGAGTGGTGGCAGAATCTGTGAATCTGTTTGGAAGAGTAGTTGTTGCAGTGCTGTTTCAAACGGAGAAGCTGTTTGGCAAAACAGCTGTGCGTTTTGAATTTCATTTTTTTAAAATTAGAAATAAACAACAATTAATTAAAATAAATTAACTTAGTACATATTAAGCACTCTGATATTCTATTAATAAATAAAATACACTGATTAATATGTTTTTCCCAAACAAAACTCGTAATTGTGATCCGTCCCGGACATGCACCATCTCTTTCGATCATCGATCGTCAACTGCATAGTTAGAGTAATGTAATTAATCAATTGTGAAATTATATAGTAATATAGCTTACAATATTAAACACCTCAATGTATTTTACCTGTGATATTCCATCAGTTGATCCGTTATAAAGTCTCTGATGTTTGACATTTCAGTAGCTCCCGTTCCTTCAAATGTAGTAGGTGCGATATTCGGATTTGGATCGATTGTTCTTGGACGATTGTTTGGTCGCAGCTCGTAGGCCTCTGCATGAACATAGCTTTCATTCCCATCGCATACATCAAACTCGGGGTCTGAACGCGATGGATGCCTTCTAATGAAGTTATGAAGCGCCATCGTATCAACCACAACCACAACCACACACTGTTTTGAAAAATCAAACGGAGGCATTTTGCTAAGTATGCCCCACTTTTTTTTCCATACACCAAAGCTCCTTTCTATCACACTACGTAGCGAGGAGTGTGCTTTATTAAATATCTCCTTACGTCCTTCTATTGACCGATTACCCCGAGCAAAGTCCGGCAAGTGATATCTAGTTTCCGGAAAAGGCTTCAGAAGCCATCTTTCTAATGGATAACCAACATCCACAAGATAATATTTACCTTTCAATATTGTATAAGATTAGACAGTAATCACATAGAAAAAATAAAACAATATATGTAAAACATAGAATATGTACCTTCAGTTGGAAATGGAAATTTACTCATCGGATCCCTTACTGCACGATGGTATATGCGGGTGTCAAGTGCAGAACCCTCCCAACCAGGAACAACGTAAGTAAAACACATATTAAAGTCGCATACTGCCATCACATTTTGAGTTGGGCTTCCGTGACGACCAATGTACGACACTTGATTTTCAACAGGTATGCGTGCATCAACATGTGTGCCATCAATCGCTCCGACACAATCTTTAAAAAATGGCATATATCGTCCATCATTTTTGATGTGTGAAGGAATAGCACGAAACTGAGGATCAGTAGGAGCTATGATGTTCATCGACAAATTAGTCAGAGCACGAAGTCCTATCATGAATAACCGACTTATAGTCTCCGTAGAATGTTGGAATCGTTCACTTGCTTTTCTGTATGTTTCATTGTGACCCAAAATATATACTGTGATTGCTAATATATCACTAGCTTGAGTTCTTTGTGTTCTCTATAATCCGTGAGTTTGTTCTAACAAGGCTAGCAAATAAAAAAAATAACCTTTGTCATTCGAGACATGTTGTGAAACCTCCCAGGATGTCTGACAAATAATTTACGTATCCATTTATGCCCGGTCTGAGATGATGTCATGCAAGGCGTTTTATCACAAAATAAATATGCAGACTCATTGATCACACATACAGTGGATGCCACGAGGTTGACAAAGTGAGCACATTCCTGTTGACGAGTTGCACAATAATTTACTACTAGTTCTTCATCATCACTCATGCTAAGATCATCATCATGATTCACTGTTGCCATTATAATAGCCTAACAATATGAAACAATAATCATTATCATGATTTAATAAAGTTCATAACTGATAAGATCTAAACAAATGCATGAAGAAACATAGAAGTAACATAGAACAAAAAAGGAAGTAGCATAGAAGTTTCAAAATAGAAGTAACATCGAAGAAAGACATCAGTTAAGCGAATTCATGTAGTGGGTCTTGAGCCATTCTACTCTTCTATCCTCTGGTATACTCAAGAAGGTGACTCGATTCACCGGAGTTTGGAAATGTACTGTAGCAAAATGATACAACCGTCTGTCCTCAAAGATCTCTGGATATTTCTCTAGTTCCTGAATTGCCTCTCGCAGTAGGTATATGCTCGGTGGAACAATAGGTGTTGCAACACGCTGCACAATAACATCAGAAGAGGAGCATAACTTCTCAACATGTGATAGCATAACCTGTTTAACCCCCATATCTAGTTTCTTTCCCTTGCGTTTTCTTTTCGAAGCAACTCCACTTTGGGAACTTTCACCAGGTGTAGCTGAGCCAATATCATGACTTGCAAATGCTTGTGTGTTATTTTGTTCTATGGTATGGTCATCATAACCTGATAAGGTGTCGTGCTGGGAGAAAAGAGAAGGCAACTCTCCAGACGAAGGCATCCATACATTGTCTCCTATAGAAACAACCAAGCTGAATATTTTCTCTATTTTCTCTTCAAACTCTGGAGGTATACCAGCAGACCGGAATTTCTTCGCATTAGAGATCATCTACAAAATTGAATTAAGTGTTAGACATGGAAGATATTAATTTCAATAAGTGAAATATAAAAATCTACAAAGTAACTAACCTCAATTCTTTCCTTCCACCAATCATCGGAAGCGTCTATCGTCCGTTTAGTAGGGTTCCAACCAAACCCCGTCTCGCCTCTTTTAAGTTCACGCCATAATTTCCAATCACGTTTCAGTTCATCCCACTTGTTTTTCATTTGTGCACGACTGTAGTCTAAACAGGTCCGCTCCTTAAAGTTCTTAATCAGATTGACCCAACCCTCTTTACTGAAATGAGTGGTTGGTCTATTCCCTAAATCTATTTCTCGGATACAGAAATCACAGAATAAAAGAACATGTGATGACTTCCAATTGACCGATATTCCACCATCTTTTGATATTACCATATATGAGACCAAACATACAAAACAATCCAAATAAAAATATAGAAAGCACTGTGAATTGCTAACAATTACACAATAACAAACAATATGTTCAGATAATGTGCAAATCATTTATAAACAAGCCTACTACCTGGAAGAAAAAATCAATGTGTTCAGACAATGTGCTAATCATTTATGTTTTCCTACATAAATGCACAAGCCATTTTACTGGAAAAAAAATGCAAATCTAAAATGCAAATCCATACAAACAGCTACACAAACGCAATTAACATATGCAAATCTACAGGAAAAAAACAGAGGAAGAACAAGAGGGGGTAGATTCACGACAAAAATGACAAGAAGTTGAAGAAAAAATGAAGAAGAGGAAAAGGAGGAGGAAGAAGAAGAAAAGGAGGAGAAAGAAGAAGAAACCTACTGTTGGGAATCCTACCTAAACTAGAGCAGAAACCAGAGAAAAAAAGTAAGATCCCGGCGATTACTCGCACATCCAGAAAACCTGAAGAAAATAGAAATAGAAGAAGGGTAGGAGGAGGAAGAAGAAGGCTACCTGGAGGAGGTTCGTGCTCGCTGGAGGAGGAGGGAAGAGATCGACGTGCTTGTGCTTCGTGCTCGCTGGAGGGCGCTCTCTCGCAATCTCTCGCAGCTAGGGCTTCGCGTAATCGCGCCTGCGGGCTGAAAATCACGAGAAGATTTTCACGACTCCAATCGCAGTAAAATGCTCGATTATAGGGCGGCGGCGGATTGCACCGCTGGCTTTACAATTCCGTTTGGCGGGGCTGTTTTAAAATCTGCGGCGGTCTGCTGTCAAAACGCCCCGCCAAACAAAGCCTGAGAGAAGCAGTGGTGGAAGAATCTGCTGTTTTGCAAAGTGGTGAGAAAATTCATGAAATTGTTTGGAAAATGGTATTTGCAGTGCTGTCGAAATAATGGTGCATGTTTATTTATTTGCATGCTATGAAAATAAATAATATATTATTTATATATTAATATAATTTTAATGAAAATAATATATTATTTATAAATATCATCAATATATTAACAATGTTATTAATATGTATTAATATATATATAATACATTGGTATAATGTTTTTATTATATATATATATATATTAATGACATTAATTAATTATGTTATTAATATAAAATATATATAATATAAGTTTGTATAATATTTATAATATATTTAAAAGTTTAAAATATATACATTTAAACGTTTATGTACACGTTTAAACGTTATATTTATATTTTATAAGTTATTAGATTTTTTTTAATTATTTTTTTAAGTATTTAAAAAAAACAGCGCTTCAACCCTTTTTCAGGGCTGCAGCACTGCCTGCCACATGTCCCCATCAACACACTGCCCTTTTCGGCGGTGGCTTCTTGCCACCACCCACACCAAAATAATGTTTGGCGGGGCGGTAGGAAAAGCTGCGGCATGCTGCAGCTGTGCCGCCCCGCCAAACAGGCACTATGTCTAAAAAATGATGACCTTCGAAGCACCGTGAAATCTAACTACCTTATCAACCTTGATCCATTTTTCTAATAGAAAAAGAAATGAGTCATGTGGTAAATGGATTTATGATAAAGCACACAACATCATTCCTTTAATTAAATCTTGGTAGACCATGAACAAATTTCATTGACCTGTTTTCAAACTTCCATAAAGAAATGTGAAATGATTGGAATTTGTCTTGACCTTTAATATTCCATTATAATAAGTCACGCTTCACGCTTTTCTACATAATCAACCTCTTCCTTCAATCACTAGTATAACTTCTTTAAATTTGCATACATCTTCATACCACTATGATGTATATTGTACTTGGAATTATGACTCTTGTTAGCATATTTAATGTTTTTACTTTTATTTTATTTCTCCTGGTGTGCTATTAGCACATTTGTTCTCCTCTATATGTATTGGGTTCTCCTCCTAATGAAATCACTTCAATTATTATTCCAACATGGTATCAGAGCCTCCCGTGACCTAATCCTCCCGTCGCTCCCGTTGCTCACTCGCTCGTCTTCGGCCCGCGCTCGCTTGCGTCCCTTCGGCGTCCGCTCGCTAGCCTCCGCCTTCCCGCTCCCGCTCGACACCTCCGCTCTCGTCAACTCCGCTCTCGCTCGACAACCCCGCCAGCGCCTCCTCTTCCGCTCGACAACCCCGCTAGCGCCTCCTCTTCCGCTCTCTTCTAATGGCGCCAGAGTATTGCTCTTGAGATGTTCTCCGGCGCCACCTGCCCTCGTGCTATTTGGATGGATGGATCTCCTTGTCTCTTGATGCCCTAATTTCTTGGGCTTTCTCCTTATCCGGATTTCTGTTCCGGTTTGCTCTCCTTCTCAGATTTTTTTTCTGAGTCATGGGGTCTAGCGGAGCGACTTCTCCCTCTCTCTCCATCGGTGTTACTCCGGCCTCCCTCTCCACCGGTGATACTCCAGCTCCTCTCTCTGGTGGTCCTCCTTCGTCGGTCTTCTACCGTGGAACCACTGATCACAATACCTCTCAGATCACTACTATCCGGCTTGATGAATCCAATTACCTCTCATGGTCCCGTTCTATCACCCTGACGCTCAAGAGTCGGCGCCTCTTTGGCTATATCTCCGACCATATGACGGAACCGGATAGGACTTCTCCTGAGTGGCCGCAGTGGGAGTCCGAGAATTCCTTGGTCATGTCTTGGCTCACCAACTCGATGCAAGAGTCTATTTCCCGCAACTATCTCTTTCTCGACAATGCTGCTGATATTTGGCGTCGTGCGGAGTCTACCTACTCTCGCCGCTGCAATGCTGCTCAGATCTTTCAGTTGCGCCGTCGGATCAGCTTACTCCGGCAGGGTGACCGTTCTCCTTCAGCGTACTACTTGGAGTTCACACAGCTTTATCAAGAGTATGATCATTTTGATCCTCTTGTCTTTGTTAGTCCTACTGATGAGGCAATGGTTCGGGCCAGGGATGACCGCAATCGCATATTTGAGTTTCTTCATGGATTGCATCGTGACTTCGATTAGATCAGTGTTCAGATTCTCGGGCGACCACAGATCCCTTCACTTTCTGAAGTCTACAACATCGTGCAGCAGGAGTTCGATCGTCGTCTGACCCTTCTTCCGGATCCTGTGCCAGAGAATTCTGCTCTGGCTGCTACCATTCCCTCTCTACTCGTCCATCCCGAGATCCCAAGTTGAGGAATTCTGATAAGGATCATCTCCTATGTGATTATTGTGGCAAGAGCCGTCACACTCGGGATACCTGCTTCAGGCTTCATGGGTTCCCTACCCCAAGAGGGGGTGCTCCACCTCGGGGAGGTCGTGGTCCTGGTCGCTCCTCGGGTCGTCATGTTGCTCTGCGTGCGGCCCATCTTACTGATACTACTGCCGATATTTCTCCTGTCTACTCTGGCCCTGATGCCTCTGCCACCCCTGCTGGTTTTACTGCGGATGAGATGCAAGCTCTTCGACGCTTGATGCATGGTCTTTCTACGGAGCCTTCTGCCTCTTCCTCCTACGCTCATACAGGACTGCCAGGTGCCCATTCTGCTGTTTCTTCTCCTTCCACCCACTGGGTGATTGACTCTGGGGCCACGGATCATATGACCGGGTCCTCTACAGGTTTTGTTTCCTATACTTCGCTTTCTGGGCGTGATAAGGTGAGCATTGCTGATGGTTCCCTCTCCCCCATTGCTGGCAAGGGTACCATCCCCTGCTCATCTCTCACCTTGTCTTCTGCTCTTCACGTGCTTGCTTTTACTCGTAATCTACTTTCAGTTAGTCATTTGACCAACTCCATGCACTGCTCTGTGACCTTTTTTCCGTCTTCTTGTGTGTTTCAGGACCTGACGACGGGGAAGGTGATTGGCTCTGGTAGCATGGTGAATGGTCTCTATGTGCTTGACTCTGGCATTGCTCCATCTGCTCTTGCTCTTCATTCCAGCACTGTTCATCCGTTGTACTCCTGACACTGTCGCCTAGGACACCCCTCTCTTTCTGTTATGAAGTTGTTATTTCCAGCACTGTCTACTGCTATTTTTGAGTCTTTTGTGTGTGATGTCTGTAGTGTCAACAAACATCATCGTACTTCATTTAAGCATGCCTCGTTGCCTAGTTCTAGTCCATTTGTTGTTATTCATACTGATATATGGGGTCCATGCTTGCACCCTTCTATTTCTGGTTGTATGTGGTTTGTTACATTTATTGATTGTTTCTCCCGTACTACATAGTTATATTTGCTTCGTCACAAAAGTGATGTGTTCTCTGTCTTTCGACAATTCCATGCCATGATCTCTACCCAATTTCAATCCAAAATTTAAATCCTTCGCAGTGACAATGGCCGTGAATATGTTGATTCACAGTTTGAACGCTACCTTGCTGATCACGGCATCATACATCAGACTACCTGTGCATATTCCCCAGCTCAAAATGGCGTTGCTGAGCGGAAAAATCGCCATCTGTTGGAGGTTGCTCGTTGTCTTTTGTCCACCATGCATCTTCCAAAATTTTATTGGGGAGATGCCGTCCTCACTGCTGCGTACCTCATCAATCGTATGCCCACGCGTATCCTTGGGAACCGTACCCCTCTGGATACGCTTTGTGTGCCTCCTACTCGCCTTCCTCCCAAGGTGTTTGGTTGTGTTTGCTTTGTTCACATCCATCATCCTCGTCCCTCCAAACTTGATCCTCGTGCACTCAAGTGCGTCTTTATTGGTTACTCTCCTACGCAAAAGGGGTACAAGTGTTTTCACCCACCGACCAAGAAGGTGTTTGTCAGCATGGATGTCACCTTCCGTGAATCTGAGTCATATTACCCTCTGTCTGCTTCTTCACCCTCGGGTGTTCCCTCTCTTTCGTTGCCCATACCTCCGCCTTATCCCTCACTTCAGGGGGAGACTCTACCCGTGGAAGTGAGTCCTATTCCAGTGGAGGTGGCCTCTTTCCCTATCTCTCCTCCTTCTTCTATGCCTCCTTCACCCCCGACCTTGCAGGTATATACTCGGCGTATAAAGGGGACAAACACACGTGATTCTGCTATGTTACCAGAACAGTCAGTGGATCCTGACTCAGGGCCTTCGCCTTCTGATCTCCCGATGCCCTCCGAAAAGGTATCCGGTCTTGTACCCGCCATCCTCTAGCTAATTATGTATCTTATGACTCTCTGTCTACCTCCTACAAGGCTTTTATCTCCTCTCTTGCTACTTCTTCCATACCTGTGTCATGGAAACAAGCTCTTGAGGTTCCTATGTGGCGAGAGACAATGGTTGAGAAAATGAAGGCTCTGGAGAAGAACCATACATAGGATCTTGTCCCTCTTCCCCATGGAAAAAAACCTGTTGGGTGCAAGTGGGTGTTCTCGGTGAAACAAAACCCACAAGGGATTGTTGAGAGGTGCAAGGCAAGGTTGGTTGCAAGGGGTTATACCCAAACTCATGACATTGATTATCAGGAGACGTTTGCCCCGGTTGCTAAGATGAATACCATCAGGGTATTGGTATCTGTTGCAAAAATTGGGACCTTCTGCAACTTGATGTGAAGAATGCCTTCCTCCATGGTGACTTGGAGGAGGAGGTCTATATGTCTATTCCTCCGGGTCTCACTCCGGCTGGTGCTGCAGGAAAAGTATGTAGATTGTTGAGGGCTCTATACGGACTGAAGCAGTCCCCAAGAGCTTGGTTTGGCCGGTTCCACAAGACGATGGTGTCGTTTGGTTATTCCCAGAGCAATGCAGACCATACATTGTTTATCAAACGTAGGTGTGGGAAAATTACTATTCTCATTGTGTATGTTGACGACATTGTCATAACTGGTGATGATCATGAGGAAATTCAGAATCTGAAACATAAGCTTTCCAGAGAGTTTGAGGTCAAGGACTTGAGAAAACTCAAGTATTTCTTGGGAATTGAAGTTGCCAGATCAAAGCAAAGGATCTTTCTCTCTCAGCAGAAATACACGTTAGATCTTCTTGAGAAGATGGGGATGAGCGGATGCAGACCGGCTGACACTCCGATTGAGGCAAATCACCGGCTGGGGCGTGATGATGGGGTGGAGATTGAAGATATCTCGGGGTTCCAAAGGTTAGTGGGGAGGCTGATTTATCTGTCTCATACTCGTCCGGATATCTCTTATGCGGTGAGTGTTGTGAGTCAGTACATGCATGCTCCAAAGACCCGACACATGGATGCTGCTCACAGAATTCTTAGGTACCTCAAATCTTCATCAGGAAGGGGAATCCTGTTTTCCCCGAGTTCCAACCTAAAGATTGAAGTCTATACTGATGCTGATTGGGCCGGGTCAGTGGATGATAGACGATCCACCTCTGGATATTGCTCTCTTGTTGGAGGCAACCTTGTTACTTGGAGGAGC
Source organism: Dactylorhiza incarnata (assembly GCA_033032865.1). Lineage (NCBI taxonomy): Eukaryota > Viridiplantae > Streptophyta > Magnoliopsida > Asparagales > Orchidaceae > Dactylorhiza > Dactylorhiza incarnata. The sequence goes on along the minus strand of JAWHQI010000001.1, from coordinate 4,761,688 downwards.
AAAAAGCAACAGGTTGTGGCACGATATAGTGCTGAGGCTGAGTTTAGAGCTATGGCTCATGGGGTATGTGAAGGCTTATAACCTTGGTCTAGTGGAAGATGGACCTATCCGTTTGTATTGTGACAATAAGTCAGCCATCAGTATTGCACACAATCCTGTTCAACATGACCGGACAAAACACATCGAGGTGGATCCACACTTTATCAAAGAGAAGATTGAAAAAGGGATCATATGTACTCCCTTTGTGCCTTCCAACGGGCAACTTGCCGACATTCTCACCAAAGGATTGAGTGGAAGTTCATTTGACCAGTTAGTGAACAAGTTGGACATGATTAACATCACTCACCCAACTTGAGGGGGAGTGTTAGCATATTTAATGTTTTTACTTTTATTTTATTTCTCCTGGTGTGCTATTAGCACATTTGTTCTCCTCTATATGTATTGGGTTCTCCTCCTAATGAAATCACTTCAATTATTATTCCAACAACTCTCAATAAGTAAGTTCTCGTAGATATGATAAATCTGGAATGCATACTCTTCCATTGCAAATTGCATTGGAGTAAATCAGCCTGAATTGTAGAATTCTCCTTCTGTCCTATCTTAGACAACTTCCAGAGCTCCGTCGTCTTGAATTCTAAATGAATGTATATCTGATCTTGTCCTTTTACATCACATTTAATTTCAATCCAACTCAGGGTCGTAGAACCCTTGATGGCACGAGGAACCACATTGATCTCTAATCTATCAAGTGCTTTCCCCAATTCCTCTTGCTGCGAGATTAAACTATAACTTATATTACTGCTACTAAACACATTTGCTACACCTTTGCGTTGTCAGAATGATATTGAATACTCACGTCATAATCCGAAAAGAACTCTAACCATCTATGCTGTCTCTTAATGAGTTCCCGTTGTGTAAAAAAGTACCTAAAACTTTATGGTATGTGAAGACCTCATAGCGAGCTTCGTAAAGGTAGTGTCTTCAGACTTTAATGCATGAACGACTGCACCTAGCTCCGAGTTATGCACCTTATAATCCTTCTCGTGGTCTATCATCTGTTTGGATGCAAACAATATGTCTTTCTCATGCTACATAAGAGTGCATCCCAAAACCTCAGCCCGAAGCATCACTGTAAATCTAAAATCTCTCTCCACTCGAATGCAAGCATTAATACCCGCATTCTACTATCCAATCAAAGGCTTTAGCCTCTTCTGGTAAGTGAAGTCAAAGGTAGCACTATCTTCAGGAGAATCTTAATGAATCTCCTGTAATAACTTGCTAATCCAAGAAAGTTGCGGACCTCGGTAATAGTCTTGGGTCGGGCAATCCCTAATTGCTTATATCTTCTTTGGATCCACTAAGAATCCTCCATTACTGACGTGTCCCCAAAAGTCAATTTCTATGAGCCAAAACTTGCACGTATAAAATTTTACATATAGATGATGCTCTTTGAGAGTACTAAAAATCATCCTTCATTCTTCGAATACACAAGGATATCATTGATGCATAAAAAAATGACGAACCGATCAAGAAATTCCTAAAACACCTTATTTATTATATCTATGAGGGCAAAAGGGCATCGATCATCCTAAAAGGCATGACCACAAACTCGTGGTGCTCTTACCTCGTGTTGAAAGCTGTTTTTTGAATGTTCCGCTCACCATTTCGTCGATGATGGTAACCCTATCTTAAATCTAATTTAGAGAAAGTGCTAGACTCTTCGAACATGTCATATAAACCATAAATCATATGAAGCGGTTACTTATTCTTAATTGTGAGCTCATGTTAGCTGATGTATAACTCTAAACTTCCATCCTTCATAACAAAAAGTGGTGGCACTCCCCAAGGCGATGATGGCAGGACAAATAAATACCAACTTGTGTGACTCCTGCAACTGAACCTCAATTCTACTAATACATTGGCTGCCATGCAATAAAAGATTTGGTTGAGTAAAATTCTACGAATACATCTAATTTGAACATCTATTTTATGGCATGAGAGACACCGGGTAACTCCTCATGAAGAACATCTAAAATTTCTCAAACTACTAGTGCATCCTGCAAATTGCTTGTGACGTTGACATGAACGCATCACAACCACTATTAATACTCAAGAAGGCCTTAGCCTATGAGGCAACTAATTTGGAAACTCTTTTCATGCCTCAAAACCTAACGGTGTACTTGTCGAGTCCCTCCGACTTAGTTTTGCAATCTATCCTATCATTGACTTCTGACCTAGGAAGCACCGGTACGGGTACGGGTACCGGGTACGATACGTATCCGGTACGACGATACGATAAAATTTAAAAACAAGGATACAAGTACGGTGGGATACGTTGCATTAAATATAATAAATATATATGTATATATCACAGATGTAATTATAAATTATCAAAACAATAAAACATGAATCATAAATAATCAATTGAAGTACAAATCCATATAAATAATATTAGATGAAGTTCTTAAATAAAAAAATTGAAATACAAATCCACAGCTAATGCAGTATTAGATGAAGTTCTTAAACAAAAAAAATCATAATCAGTTTAAATTTAAAGATGTTTATCACTCATTTTCTTCATCTTCCTCCGTATTGCGGGAGATCAATGCATCTTCTATTTCTGGTTCATCTAAAGATAAGTTGGCAATCGTAAGCATGCCAACTCCATCAAAAGGATTAGCCCATGCATCTCCTCCAATATCCCACATTCTACTCCTTCCTTGATTGTAGATTTCGTCTCTCCTCGATAATAGGCGTAGATTACTATGCACATACACCAAATCATCAGCTCGTTGTGGTTGAATTTTGTTTCTTCTCAAAGAGTGAATGAATGAGTATGTGCTCAAATTTCTCTCACAGTCTGACGATGAAGAAGGTTGACCTAAAAGCTTCCAAGCAATTTTTTGCAATTTAGGTGCTTAAGTTCCATAGTAACTCCACCAATCTTTGGGCAATAATGAGGCTCTACTCTCCAAACTATCTGGCTCATTAAAAGCTTGACCAAGCCCCGTGAACCTAGAGAACTCATTGATTACTATATTTCTCTCCACCACATCAGGAAAGTATTTTCTTAAGCATTTATTCCTCTCCAAAGAAATCTCCTCGTCCGTATTTGGAGCAACTCTATTTGGCCCTCTATCAAGCCATTCTCGACTATAATACCTACAAATTCAAGCATATCTTAAATAAATAAATCATAATAAATGTTTAATATCAAATATGCAAAAAAAAATACCTTGGATTAAGGGAATGAGCTATGCAATGTAGTGGTGTGCAACTCTTGGTCCATCGATCAATGAGGACATCATAAATTGTCTGATAAAGAGGGCAATGAGCTTCCAAGTCTGTTAACTTTTCGTGTCTATATATTTCAAACTTCACATTTTCTATTTTTGAATCTCACATGTCATACACCAAATGAAGGTTAGGTTTGTCTGTATCACAAACCCTAAACATATCATATATGTGTCTTGTTATATCAAGGATCTTGCCATATCATCCCAGAATTTGTCACTATAGATGATGTTTTTAACCTCCAGAGGTTTCTCAACGTCATCTGCTCTATACATAGTCCATTCGGGACATCCAACAATATTTAGCAAACCCATCTTCATAAGTTCATACCTCCTCAACATCACTATAGTGGAAGCAAACCGTGTTTCAGCAACTGCAAGTAATTTCAGTGAAACAAAAGAATTATACATGTTCAACATGTATTGATGATTCATAATGAAAGTCCTGACAGATTGAGCTTCATTAGACACTTGAGTTATCAATCCACATTGTTCTCTAACAGTGGCACAACGATCGGTATTATTCGCTACGCAAATATTTTTTAATGTTAAATTTAAGGTGTGCACAACACAAGGTGTCCAGAAAATATATGGAAATCGCGCCTCCACAATTACTCATGCTGTCTTACACACTGGTGCATTATCAGTGATAACATGTATAACATTTTCGACACCAACTTCATTAATAACTTCAATCATCAAATTTGCAATATAATGTCGATCCTTGTACTCTCCCGATGCATCAACTGCCTTAAAAAAAGGACCATCCTCAGACACAACCATAAAATTAATCAAAGACCTTCTTTGAGCATCTGTCCAACCATCACTAACTAAGTTGATTCTCTTTTGGGGCCAAGTATCTTGAATTGGTTGAAGCATTTTAGTGATATTGGATATTCTTTTTGCAAAAGTGTAGTTCTAGGAGCATTATATCCAAGAGGAATAAATTCATCAAGATTGTGATTAACAACAAATTTATATGAACTAATATAATATGGATTTATAGCTAGATGAAATGACAAACCACCAGAATAGAACATACTAGCTACGCGGCGGATGCAGAAACCACTCTTTGAAGTTCTTTTAAATTCTCCTGAGTCACCTTTGCGCAAACCCTAATACCATTCCCGGATAATTTAAGCAAGTGACTTTTTACCTAAGAAAGAATCTTCTTCTCGATGACACTAAAACAACATAAGTAGACATGTATGAATATCTATACATGCAACAACTGTATCTAAGTGATCATGATTTCTAACATGCTAACTTTGCAATAACTGTACCTAGGTGATCATGATTTTTAACATGGTAACTATGCATATTTTAATATAAAATAAAATGTAATAACATAAATCATATTTTATGTGATTTGTCGCATTATGAGTTCTAATCATAGTTTTAAATTATTGAAGGTAAGTCTTGGCGCACCGGTTAAGGCGTTGCCGCGTGACCTTGAGGTCACGGGTTCGAGTCCTGGAAGCAGCCTCTTGCAAAAATGCAGTGTAAGGTTTGCCTACATTTCACCCTTGTGGTGAGATCCTTCCACGGACCCTCGCCGCACGGGGATGCTTTGTGCACCGGGCTGCCCTTTTTATAGAGTTCTGGGTTCTGAGTTATTCTTTAAAGTTAAGATAACTCAATTTCATATTTTTCTTAGATTTATATTTCAACGCTTACCAGACACATTTGAGATTTGAGTCTTTGTTGGCAACCAAGGTGCTCTAATGCATCCCTAGCATGTGACACAGACTCGCATCTTACTATTTCCATACGTGGAAAATGCGTCTTCGATTCTTGGTGAGTCTAATATGGTCTACTGTACCCTATGAGTATGATGGTGTGCGTCTATTAATCATGAGAGAAAACACATCTCATGCCCCCAAATGATCTATGTATCCTCAACTAATGGACACACCAGCACAGGTCTATTAGTCAAAGGACTTATCATTCAATTCATGTTTACATTCTGAGTTACATCGTGGTTGCATCATTTAATACATATCATTGCACACAATGATTTTCATAATTTCTAGCATACCCAATGCATGTAATGGGGTTGTCTTCATAAACATTAACTCAGTAACTTCATGAGATTTATTATCGCATATGAACATATACCTAAGCTGAAATGAAATGCAACATCGAGAACGAACTTGATATAAATTCCAGATCTACATGTAGGGTCACATTTATCTAAATGTAATTACTATTATCTTGTGACATGTCTAATCATGAGAAAGTGAATTTTTTTACTTTGACGTTTCTACATTCGTAGGCATGACGGGGTTGCATGATTAATTTCTCACAAAACATGGTGTTGTACGAGCGCAGTTAGTTCTTTTATCTCAAGTGTAATGTGTATATAATACCGATATGAGTAATGGAAATGTAAGCCATTTTGTTTTCCACATGGTATCAGAGACACCGAAGGAATCCAATGCTCTACCTGCTTCCTTCATTGTAGTCACTGGCATTTTTTTCCTTAGGATTTCTGTGGTCACTGTCGAAGAGGAGTCGTCCGGCTTCCTGCAGTAGCTTTCTGCGATAGCTCGTGATGATAGCTTGACGATGAAGAGGAATCTTGTGCTCGACGATGAAGAGGAGTCGTCGTTTTTCCTTTTCCGATTCAGATCTCTTGCTTGACGATGAAGAGGAACCTCGTTGACCACCCCTGGATCTTCTAGTGACCTCTGAATATTGTCGTCGATGTGGTTTCCGACCAGACGCTGCTGCTCCAACCGCTCCTCTGCCGACCCAGACGTTGCTGATCCAGACGCTGCTGTCGACCTCTTCCAGTAATGGAGCAGCTGCAGAATGGAGGGTACCACCAACACGCTTGTAACTCATCTTAGCCCAAATGATCTCCCAATTCTTCATCCCACCTACTGTCTCAATGGAAAAAATAATCTTCAATGGGCCCAATTCACACCACTTTGAAAGGCAAAAGAAAAATGAATCACATTGAAGGACTTCCCCCTGCTAAAACTGATGTGAAATTTGAAGAATCAAATGTTGGTGCCTACCAGATTTTGACATGGCTATGAAATTCTTACCCATTGCCCGATATCTGGGATAATCTTCACCATGCATACTCTATGAAGCAAGATATTGCCATATGTTATTTATTGAGGACAAAATTTGTTCCCCCAAAACAAGTGGAATTGTTTGTCACATATTGCTATGGGATATTGAATGGGCTCTGGATAGAACTTGACCAATACCAAAATTTGAAGATGAAAAACAATAAAGATGCCTCCACCTTAGCCACCTTTCTCGAGATAGATAGGATCTTCCGGTTCCTGTCTTGCCTTAACTCCGAATATGATCCCATCCGTGTCCAAATTCTCGGTAAGGAAAGACTTCCCTCACTCTCTGAAGTTTTCTACACTGCTAGAGGTGAAGAGAGTCGTAGAGTTGATATGGAGGACAAACCTACTGAGGCATCTGCCCTCGCATTCTTTTCATATATTATATTATTTGACATAAAATTCGGGTCTTACATTTTTATCGAAGTATTACTGCTAGTAGTGAACCCTTTGATCTTATCCATTCTGATGTTTGGAGACCCATGCCTGATGCAGGACAGGCGTCATACCTGTCTGCCACCCTGCAGCCTGGCGTCGCACCAGTCCAGGGGGCTCACCTTGGCGTCGCACCAAGGCGTCTTTAATCAGGTCCGCGGCCCGTACACCCGAACCCATCCCCGACCCCACCACAGGGCCGATAGGTTGTTGAGGCCGGGGCTCGATCTCCCGACCTCCTTGATAAAGAGCTCTCATCACCAACTGAGCCGAGTTGATTGGCGAGACCACTTTTCAGCGACGACACATGGACGACCCCTGGCGGGCCTTTTCGAGTTTTACCTAGCATATGACGAGAGAATTCTGACCCCTATTCATCGGGAGATGAATTCTTTCAATCCGGGGAAATTGATGCGGAGCATAGGCGAGGACGAGCTTTGGGCCCATTTGGGGCTGATTTGGCGACTTACCTTATATGGCGTGCCCGGATCGACGATCTGACCCCGTGGATGCGCCCGGATTCGTGTTGCGAGTCGATTTCATATATAGCTTTGTAATTTTCGGTTATTATTTCATGTAGTTTTGGCCCCGAAACCAACGGCCAATCATAGCCGTTGATTCCGGGTGCCCTAATCTTCATTTATTATAAATAGGAGATGTAGGGCTGTTGTATTTTCATTGCTGAATGTGTGGAGACTCTTCTTCCTTCATTCCGGTGATCTCCTCCGCGGTGCCGACTCCGTGGAGCCCCCTTGGTGACGACTCCTTGGGTAAGTGTGTATCCTTGTTTTTTCCTCTTCTATTTTTCCCCGGCTGTCCAGCCACCGGCTACCCTCTAGAACATCCCTCCCTGCTGTACCCAGCCGGCCATTCACCTCCCAGCCACCCACCCTCAAACCGCAGGCCCTAGCCCTCTCAGAACCACCTCCCGCACCTTCCTAATCAGGCCGCCACCCCTATTCCTCCCCTAAACAGCAGCCGGACACCTCCAGGAACCCCTCTGCCACCTTCCCCGCTCTGTCCAGTCACCGCCCCCCCTACAGGCCCCTCTCCGGCCCCAGTCCGGCAGCCACCACCTTTCCCAAAGATTCCAGCAGCCTCCCTGGGCAAATCCAGCCCAGATCCCCACCAGCCCAACTCTCCTTTGCTTGTCCTACCCTTCCAAACACGAGGATCCACCTCGAAATAGCCACCCAACACCAAATCTGTCCAGATCTGGGTATTTTAGCCCGGGTTCAGCCATCCTCCACCCTGATCCAACCCTCCTAAACCCCGACCAGCCTTCCCCTCGCCCGATCCTATCCACCAATCACCGGAACCCCTTTGAGCCCTCCAACGTTCATATCTATTTCATTGGCAGCAACTCTAATATTCATGAAGTGTTTTTGTATTGGTATTCAGTTGTAGACATTGTTATGGTTTTGGATTATTACATGTATGTTGGGATTTTCTGTTCATTATAATATTTTGCTTTGGGATAAATCTCTAACTACAGGAAGGATAAATTTGCCGCGCGCTCTCGCTTTGGCCCTCCACGTGGATGAAAGCCTAAGCTTGTTTGTCATAATAAATTATTTGTATCTTGCTGTGAATTTATCTGTGTGGGATATTTTAATTATTATCTAACTGTGGCTTAACCGTCGGATTTGCATAACATGTAGGGTTAGGTCACAGTTTACCCGCCGCCTATAGATTCGTCCTGCGTCAATTAGTATCAAAGCGAGGTTGCGCGCACTTTTCGATACGCAGTCGTAGAGTCTATAGGTTTTTCATTATGTCTAGGTGTCACAATTATTCCTCTCCTCACTTTGGAGGTCTCGAGTCCACTTGCAACCGCCCTCATAGATCCCCGTCAGGGAAATCTTCACGTTACTACGACGATTATTCTCGATCGCAGCACACCACTTTTAGAAATCGTGTTGACCCACCGACACGAGACCACTACACTAGAGACGATCCGTATAATGATTGTAGTCGTTCATATCCTTGCACGCGAGCGGATCGTGTTGATCCTTCGGCTCGACTCGGTTACCTTAAGGATGATGATTATGAGGATCGTCGTTCCGAGAGAAATCTTGAGAGTCAGTTTCGTACTGCTGCCCCTTCATTTGACGGCTCATCGAGTCCCGAGTCTTTCAGTTATTGGCTTGTGGACATGGAGTATTATCTTGAACATTTTGAGGTATTCGGTGAGCGTCGCGTCAAGTTTGCGAAACTTAGACTTTTAGATCAGGCGAGGGCTTACTGGTCTAGCGTTGAGACGACCCGCGAGCGAGACCGTCTTCGTCGCATCACTAGTTGGGTGGACATGAAGCGTATACTATGTCATAGGTATCTTCCGTCGTCGTATCAGACTTGCTTGTTCGACCAATTATTTTCCCTTCAGCAAGGATCCATGTCCGTCGCTGAGTACAGGGATCGTTTTGATGAGTTAGTTGTGAGGAGCGATATCCGAGAGGACCCAACCATGACCTCTTGCAGATTTCGGTCTGGCCTTCGCTCAGACATTCGTACCAAGGTGGTTTATCATAGCTCGAAGTCCCTCGAGCAGACGTATCGGCTTGCCCTTAATTACGAACAGTCTTTGAGATCCGCACGAGCTGGTCGGTTGGATCCTCACTTTGACCTCTGCAGTACGAGCTCCTCCCACACCGACACCACTTTGCCTACCATAGTTTCGTCCGACATGGCAGAAGTGATACCTGATGTAGATTGATCTCACCCCAGTGAGGTGCTTAGCCCAGTGAGTGATCTATTCCTTGTTTCTGACCCGTCTCTCGTGACCTCGACTGAGAGTGAGCCTGAGAGACCTCTTGAGCCCATGGTGTCGTGCCCCTCACCCACACCACCACCTCTGGCATGTCATGGGTTGATTAACACCCCTACCCTGGACTCACATATTGACACCGCACCCACAGACCCATTCTTGAGCGTAGATCTATGTCGCTTTCCCATTGTCGTTACCCTGAGTCACATCACGACCGAGAGACCATAGCCTGGTGTTGATCTCGTAGTGGTTATTTCATCCATTCACGGGGACACTACCCCTTACGATGGTACTCATCTGGAGGACCATGACCCTAGTGACGAGTTCTACGACGAGCCCCCAGTCTCGCTGACCCCGCCCCAGAGGATGGATATTGTGAGGAGCATCCAATATTTAGGGCACCACCTGCCGACACATCGCGCTCTCGCTGAGCTTTGGGATGCATCACCTGCTGACCCACCAGACGAGCCTTTTCTTTTCGGGGACACTCACCACACTATAGAGCCACGTCTTCTAGTCGGTGCACACGCTCTTCATTCAGATGGTCGTCGCATTCGTGATGACTTTTCTTACACACCTTCTGGTGAGCCCCCTGATGTGTTACATTCCCCGAGAGACTTTTGGCCCTTTACGAGCTCGTCTTTGAGTGTAGGTGTCTCGCATGATCACCTGAACACTCGTCGTCCACGGGATGAGTTTTTCTACACTCGCCCGAGAGAGCCTCCTGATAGGTCACCTCCTTTGATAGATTTTCAGGTCATTATTAGATCTTCTCATAAAAAGCATGTAGTGTCGGTCATGTTTCATTTACATCATTTGCGTGAGTATGTTGAGTCGTTCCTTCATCATTTGCATAAGTCAATTGTGTTGTCTGTTCATCGTTTGCAGGTATGTCATGAGTCGGTCGACGAATAATCCATATTGATAATAAATATTGTAAATCACATGCGGATGTTCATTGGCAAGTGCAGGTACTTCATGAAGGCGAGCAGGTGATGGTGAGAATCTGCATTGTGAGGCTCCGTGCGAGGCTTGCTAAAAGCTTGAGCGTTAGGCGAATGAGTTTCGACTCAGTCCTGAGACGCATCTGGACAAATGCATATGAGCTGGACATCCCCGCGAGCATGGGTACCCATACTTTGTTCAATGTCGAGGACCTGACGCCCTACTTTGCACCTCACGAGTATTCGGCCCCACATCTTGGCGGCCCTCCCGAGCCTTTACCACCATTTTTACCCCCCACCACTCAGTCTACCCCCGAGCCATTGCTATCACACTCGTTGCCCCGTTCTCAGCCCACTTCTGACCCTTACTTACCCGGGATGTTGTCCCCAACGGCTTCACCATTGGCACCTCAGATTCCACCGGATACTTCTACTGGAGTGCTGAGAGTTGAGTTTATCACTGAGATCATTGCGCTTGAGTCTGTCCCCTCTACAGGCGGTCTTGTGTGCCGCTACCTGGTTTGCTAGCGCGGGCGACCTTTCACCGACGACACCGGGATGCAGTCAGCAAAGCTTGATCGATTCGCCCCCGGACTTCGACTTCAGTACGTCCGTCTCCACTCATCGGGGATGAAAACTTTTCAGTCCGGAGGAGTTGATTGGCGAGGCCACTTTTCAGCGACGACACATGGACGACCCCTGGCGGGCCTCTTCAAGTTTTACCTAGCATATGACGAGAGAATTCTGACCCCTATTCATCGGGAGATGAATTCTTTCAAGTCGGGGAGATTGATGCGGAGCATAGGCGAGGACGAGCTTTCGGCCCATTCGGGGCTGATTTGGCGACTTACCATATATGGCGTGCCCGGATCGACGATCCAACCCCGTGGATGCATCCGAATTCGTGTTGCGAGTCGATTTCATATATAGCTTTGTAATTTTCGGTTATTATTTCATGTAGTTTTGGCCCCGAAACCAACGACCAATCATAGCCGTTGATTCTGGGTGCCTAATCTTCATTTCTTATAAATAGGAGATGTAGGGCTGCTGTATTTTCATTGCTGAATGTGTGGAGACTCTTCTTCCTTCATTCCGGTGATCTCCTCCGCGGTGCCGACTCCGTGGAGCCCCCTTGGTGACGACTCCTTGGGTAAGTGTGTATCCTTGTTTTTTCCTCTTTCTCCTATTTTTCCCCGGTTGTCCAGCCACCGGCTACCCTCAAGAACATCCCTCCCTGCTGTACCCAGCCGACCATTCACCTCCCGGCTCCCAGCCACCCCACCCTCAAACCGCAGGCCCTAGCCCTCTCAGAACCACCTCCCGCACCTTCCTAATCAGGCCGCCACCCCTGTTCCTCCCCTAAACAGCAGCCGGACACATCCAGGAACCCCTCAGCCACCTTCCCCGCTCTGTCCAGTCACCGCCCCCCCTACAGGTCCCCTCTCCGGCCCCAGTCTGGCAGCCACGACCTTTCCCAAAGATTCCAGCCACCCAACACCAAATCTGTCCAGATCTGGGTATTTTAGCCCGGGTTCAGCCATCCTCCACCCTGATCCAGCCCTCCTAAACCCCGACCAGCCTTCCCCTCGCCCAATCCTATCCACCAATCACCAGAACTCCTTTGAACCCTCCAACGTTCAGATCTATTTCATTGACAGCAGCTCTAATATTCTTGAAGTGTTTTTGTATTGGTATTCAGTTGTAGACATTGTTATGGTTTTGGATTATTACATGTATGTTGGGATTTTCTGTTCATTATAATATTTTGCTCTGGGATAAATCTCTAACTACAGGAAGGATAAATTCTCCGCGCGCTCTCGCTTTGGCCCTCCACGTGGAGGAAAACCTAAGCTTGTTTGCCATAATAAATTATTTGTATCTTGCTGTGAATTTATCTGTGTGAGATATTTTAATTATTATCTAAATGTGGCTTAACCGTCGAATTTGCATAACATGTAGGGTTAGGTCACAGTTTATCCGCCGCCTAAACGAATCTATAAGCGGCGGAATATCCGGGACCTAACCCTACATGCTATGCAAAGCCCGGCGAATTAGTCACAAATTAGATAATAAATTTAAAATATCCCACGCAGATAAGTTCACAGCACGATTAAAAAAATTTATTATGGCAAGCAAGCTTAGGCCTTCCTTCGCGTGGAGGGCCAAAACAAGAGCGCGTGGCGAATAATTCCTTCCTGCAGTTAGAGATTAATCCAGGCACAAGGTAACTATAATAGAATGAACATCCAAGCAAGCATTTAATAAACAAACGGTAACAATGTTTTATAACCCAATTCCAATCCAAAAACACCACAAGAATATCAGGGACTGCTGTAAATAAAGAAAATTCGAACGTTGGAGGGCTCAAAAAGGGGTTCCGGTGGTTGGTGGACCGGATCGGGTAAGGGGAGGGCTGATTGGGTATTGGGAGGGCTGGATCGGGCGGAGGTTGGCTGGATCCGGGCTGAAATACCCAGATCTGGGCAGATCTAATGGGGGAATGAGTTTTGGAGGTGGTCCCACGTAATGAGTGGTGATGGCAGCAAAACGAGGAAGGGGAAAGGGCTGGATCTGGCTGGAATGTCGAGATCTGGACTGGCTCCGGGTGTGGACAGCCAAGGAGGGTTGTTGGGGCTTGCGGGTAGACCACATTGGACTCCCAAGGAGTCGTCACAAAGAGAAGATGAGATAACTTACCCAAGGAGTCGTCACCATGGGGGCTCTACGAAGTCGGCACCGCAGAGGAGATCACCGGAATGAAGGAAGAAGAGTCTCCACACATTCAGCAATGAAAATACAGCAGCCCTACATCTCCTATTTATAATAAATGAAGATTAGGGCACCCGGAATCAACGACTATGATTGGCCGTTGGTTTCGGGGTCAAAACTACATGAAATAATAACCGAAAATTACAAAGCTATATATGAAATCGACTCACAACACGAATCCGGACGCATCCACGGTCTCGGATCGTCGATCCGGGCACACCATATATGGTAAGTCGCCAAATCAGCCCCGAATGAGCCCAAAGCTCGTCCTCGCCTATGCTCCGCATAAATGCCTGTTACTAGTATTTCTGGTACCAAGTCGTTTGCATCATTTGTTGATGATTGCATTATAGTATTTTGGGTTTTCTTGATGATAGATAAAACTGAAGTCACACAATTGTTTACCCAATTTCATTGCATGGTTCAAACTCAATTACACGTATCTATAAAACTCATTTGTTCTGAGAATTATAAAGAATATGTTAACCAACATTTCTTGAAGTTTACTAATGCCTCCTGTAGGAGAACAGATTTGGAAACCACTATTTGGAATATTCAACCAATAATATATGTTCACACATTTAATATAAGAAGAATATGTCTTTAAATAAGACAAGGGAGAAGGAAGAAAAGAGAGAATAAGCAATGTGGGACTAAAGGAGCCTAAGGAGGAAAGGGTCTAAAGGGCCTTTTTATACATAGACTTTTATATGTTTTAACACTCCCCCGCAAGCTGGAGCATACAAGTCGTAGGCACCATGCTTGGAAAGACACTTCTGGTACAAAGAGTGAGGTAGAGCTTTTGTAAGAACATCAGAGACTTGATCAGCAACATGAACATGACGAAGACAAACTTTCTGAAGTCAAACTTTTTCCCGGACAAAGTGGCAGTCAACCTCGATATGTTTGGTGTGTTCGTGAAACACAAGATTTTCAGCAATATGTATAGCAGCTTGACTATCACAAAGGAGAATTGCCGGAGCCGGAAGCTGGACTCTTAAATCAGTGAAGAGACTCTCAAGTCAGGTGAGTTCAGACGGCAACGGCCATATAATGATACTCAGCTTCAGCGGAGGAGCGAGCAACCACCGTTTGCTTCTTGTTTCGCCAGGTAACTAGATTTCCACCAAAGTATGTGCAGTAACCGCTGGTTGAGCGATGATCATCGAGTGACCCAGCATAATCAGCATCACAGTATGCCACAAGAGATAGAGAGGTAGAAGGTTTGTATACCAGGCCTTGTCCAGGAGCATTCTTTAAGTATCTAAGAATTCGTTCGACGGCCTGAAGGTGGGAAGTCCGGGGAGCATGCATGAAGCGACTGACCACACCAACAACAAAGGAGATATCTGGACGTGTGACAGTCAAATAGATAAGCTTGCCCACGAGGTGTCGATAATACTCTGGATTAGGAAGGAACATATCTGAGTCGGATCCGTGAGAACTCAGTTGATGGTTTGTATCCATGGGTGTGTCCACAGGTTTACACCCAGAGTAGCCAGCATCATGGAGGAGATCAAGACAATATTTCCGCTGAGAGAGAACCAAACCATCCGGTCGTCGAGCGATCTCAATCCCTAGGAAGTACCGTAGCCGACCTAGGTCCTTGGTGTGAAATTGAGAGACAAGATGCTTCTTGATGTGAATAATGCCAGCATGGTCATCTCCCGTGACAAGAATGTCATCAACATAGACCAAGAGAATAACAGTTCCGGAGGTACGTCGACGTGTAAATAATGAGAAATCTGTCGAGCTTTGGGTAAAGCCACACTCACGAACCACTCCACTAAATTTCTCAAACCATACCCGGGGAGACTGTTTGAGGTCGTATAAGGATTTCTTCAGGTGACAAACTAAGGACTCCCCCGTGGTTGCATAACCAGGAGGTTGTTCCATATAAACCATTTCCATCAGATCACCATTGAGGAAGGCATTCTTGATGTCAAGCTGGTGTAGCGGCCAATGTCGTTGGACCGCAAGAGATATGAGCAGGCGAACAGTGTTGAGCTTGGCAACCGGAGAGAAGGTTTCCTCATAATCAAGACCATGTTGAGTGAATCCACGTGCGACAAGACGAGCCTTAAAGCGATCAACCCGCCCACGGGATGATATTTGACCGTGAAGATCCACTTACAGCTAACCAGGGACTGGTCAGGTGGAGGGGGAACAAGGTCCCATGTGTTGTTCGCCTAGAGAGCCGTCATTTCTTCATCCATGGCGGCCCGCCACCCGGGATGTTGAAGAGCTTCTTGCAGTTGCACATAATAGGGAAGGGAAATAGAAGACAAAAAAGCCGCAAAACTTTGCAAATTAGGAGACAACCGATGTAAGGAGACATAGTTGGAAAGAGGATGCCCGGTGGAAGGTGCGGGTGGATCAGCAGGCAGAGCATCCGTGGTCGGCAGGGGCCGTTGCGAGGCACTAGTTCGAGGGGAGCGACAAGAATAAACACAGAGAGGAGGTGTTGAGAGAAGAGGTGGTAACAGGTATGTGGTAGGAACAACAGGATGTGGGAGATCACGAGGGGAAGACGGGGTCATGGGGGCGGTGTCATGAAAAGAGTGTTGTTCAAGGAAAGTAACGTCCGCAGACGTATTCAGTTTTCGGGTAGAGGGAGAATAACAAACGTAGCATTTTTGAGTTCGGGAGTACCCAACGAACATGGAGCGAGTTGCACGTGGGGCTAATTTGTCAACTGGAGGTCCAAGATGATGGACGAAACAGACGCAGCCAAAGACCCGTGGAGTTAAGGGAAATGGTTCGCGCTCAGGGAATAAGAGAGAGAAGGTGTGGAGAAGTTGAGGACCGAGCAGGGCATGCGGTTGATAAGGTATCATGCAGTGGAGATAGCAAAATTCCAGTAGTAAGTAGGGGCGTGCATCTGAAAGAGGAGAGATCGGGCCACGTCGAGAAGGTGTCGATTCTTTCGTTCAATGACGTCATTTTGTTGCGGCATATAAGAACAAAAGGTTTGGTGAATAGTCCCCAAGGACCTGCAGAACTGTTGGAAGTCATGACTAGTGTATTCACGGGCATTGTCAGTGCGAAGTATTTTAATGTTGTGAGAAAATTTGGTGGTGGTTTCATCGACAATGGAACGGAAAATAGACGGGAGTTCAGAGCGATCATGCATCATATATAACCATGTCATGCGGGAGTAATCATCAATAACTGTAGCGAAGTAGCGATAACCAAAGAGACTTGGAGTTTTGTAAATCCCCAAATACCAGAATGCACTAAATCAAACGAGGCAATACTTAGAGTACAACTAGGAGGAAAAACAGAGCGATGCTGTTTTCCATGGATACAAGATTCACAATCGAAAGAAGAGAAATGATAGTCCGACAGAGCCTTCTGAAGGATTGGAAGAGGAGCATGACCAAGGCGACGGTGCTAGTCAACAGAACTAATGGAAGATAGTGCAGGAGCAGGTGGATCCAAGATATAGAGCCCGCTGGACAGCCACCCGCTACCAATGATATTCCGAGTCTGTCGATCCTGCATAAGAAAAGTAGAGGAAGAAAAAGTAATAAGACAATCATAATCATTGATGAGACGACTGACAGAAAGCAGATTAAAGTGAGAGTCCGAAACATAAAGAACAGATTTCAACGGGAGAGTTGGAGTAAGCATCATATCTCCACAACCAGTAGCAGGAGTAGTGTCGCCATTGACCACGGTATTAAACTTTGGACATGGAGAGTCCAAATGCAGAGTCGGTTTCTGAGGAGTGATGTGGTTGGTTGCACCGGAATCCAAAATCCAGTAGGGGCTATGGGAGAAACAAGAGATACCTATATGGGAAACAGAAGAACCATAGGAAGATGGCAGGGACATCAAACCACACAATTGCTGCAGTTCTCCCCTTAAGGCATCAATGTCAGGGTGAGAAGAGGCAGTCTCATGAGCAGTGGAGGCATGAGGTAGGGAAGAACCGTGTTGCGGTGGAAACCCATGTTTCCTATAACATACTGCTTCAGTGTGATCATCCCGACCACAAAAGGTGCAAAGATGGGTGTTCGGACCTTTAGGGCGATGAAGGTTGTCACGACTACTCCCTCGTGTATTAGAGCGGCCACCCTGAGAGGGAAAAGGTGGGGGTTTGTGATCTGAACCGTGATGAAGGAGCACAGGAGAAGGGGTCGGAAGGGCAGTAGGTGGCATCACCTTGAGCAATATGGAGCAAACAACAGAGAGAGAGAGGGTATTGTAGGAGAGGAGAGGATGTATGCTCGAACACTGTGGAGATGAGGAGGAACGCGGGCCATCGTTAAGGCACTACCAACAGCTTCCTTTTGAGCCCGTTGAGTTGCAAGGTCCAGAGTAGAGGGCTGATGTTGTATCCAGGCCTCCACAAGAGTCTTGGACTGGGCAACATAAGAGGTGAGATCCCCATCAAGCTCGGGGTCAAGCTACTGTAGAGCAAGAAAGATGTCAAACAGGTGCTGAAGACTATCTTTTCCAGAGTATAGGGAATGAAGCTCATCGCACATAGCTTTGGCAGTGTCATGATACATAGCCATCCGGTACGGTTCACCTTCCATGGAATTCAGAAGCCAAGATTGGACGCAACCATCACCGCGAAGCCAATTCTCGGTAGGGTCAGTAGAAGGGGTACGGGTGAGATGGTGAAGGAGACCTTTAGTCTGAAGGACCCGGCGAACGGAATGAACCCATTCCACAAAGTTCTTCTTCCCGGCAAGGGAGATGATAGTAATCCTGAGTTCGTCCCGAGGATCAGAAACGAGGGCGGTAGCAAGAGCCGGAAGAGTGGAAGAGGTGGGGGCAGCAACAGTTCCCATTGCCGAGTGGGAGCTGGCTAGAGGGAGCTTAGGTTGGCGAGTGAGAGAGCTGGTTGAGCTAAGGTTGGCTTCAGGCTAAAGGTCGGCGAGTGGGATATGGGCGAGTGGGAGATGGGAGAGCTGGGTTGGCGAGTGTGAGATGGAAGGGCTGGGTTGGCGAGTGGGAGATGGACCCGGCAAGTGGGAGAGCCAAGGTTGGCGAGTGGGAGAGCCAAGGTTGGCGAGTGGGAGATGGGAGAGCTGGGTGGCGAGTGGGTATAGTAGGAGATTGGCGAGTGGGAGATGGACCCGGCGAGTGGGAGATGGGAGAGCAGGGTTGGCGAGCGGGAGAGGTGAGGAGGAGAGCCAGGAGAGGAGAGCCGGGGCCCGGGGGCAAAACATCAACCGGAAATAACAGACTAGTAACCTGACTCTGATACCATGTAGAATAACAGATTTGGAAACCACTATTTGGAATATTCAACCAATAATATTATGTTCACACATTTAATACAAGAAGAATAGGTCCTTAAATAGGACAAGGGAGAAGGAAGAAAAGAGAGAATAGACAATGTGGGACTAAATGAGCCTAAGGAGGAAAGGGCCTAAATGGCCTTTTTATACATGGGGATTTATATGTTCTAACACCTCCCAACAAGATGGTGTATCCGCACGGAAAAATGGACACCTCCTTAAAGTTACTCGCACTTTAATTTTTCAAATGCCGGTTCCTAAGCTATACTAGGGTGACACTTTTCTTACTGCCACCTGCCTAATCAATCGTCAACCCTCACGGATACTTGGCGGGGTAAGTCCTGTAAAACTACTGACATCATTCTTTTTCCCTGTCCACATCATGAAAACTTGTTGGACCGGGCTGCCCTTAGTTTGTTTAACATTTGAGGCCCGTGCTTTGGACTCCAGTTCATTTGGTTTTAAGTTTTTTGTTGTGTTTAATGATGATTATTCTCGAGTATCATAAGTCTTTGTAATGAAACATTGGCCGTAATTACATAACAATGATAGCCTTTTATTTTGAGATTTTGAATCACTCTTCTTACTGCCACCTGCCTAATCAATCGTCAACCCTCACGGATACTTGGCGGGGTAAGTCCTGTAAAACTACTGACATCATTCTTTTTCCCTGTCCACATCATGAAAACTTGTTGGACCGGGCTGCCCTTAGTTTGTTTAACATTTGAGGCCCCTGCTTTGGACTCCAGTTCATTTGGTTTTAAGTTTTTTGTTGTGTTTAATGATGATTATTCTCGAGTATCATAAGTCTTTGTAATGAAACATTGGCCGTAATTACATAACAATGAAAACCTTTTATTTTGAGATTTTGAATCAAAATCTCATGTACCCATTTACACTGTTAGAACACATAATGCCATCTAAAGGGATTTGTCATGAGTCATTCTGTCAACACCTCTCAACAAAATGATATTGCTGAACTCAAAATTCAGCATGTTATCAGAATTTCTCAATCTCCTTATTCAAATTAAGGTTCCTAGAAGTTACTGGGGGATGCTGTCCATGCTGATGTTTTCTTATAAACTGTTTGTAGACATCTATCTAGAGTATAACTTATGGTATTCTGTTCTCAAAAAATTCTCATCGTCGGCTTCCTCTTCACATCTTTGAGTGCACCTATCTTGTTAATAACCTGCATGTACTGTGTCTTCCTAGGATATTCATATACCCCAAAGGGGTACTACTATTATTCCACAACATCCTATCTAGATACTTTACCCCACCAACCCTTGATGAAGAAGTTAATGCTACTCCTTCCTATGGGTCTACCTCTCCTATTGTTTCTATCTAAGCAAGTAATTCTAAAAATTTACCATTAGAGGGCAATTCCACACTGCATAAATCCACTTCTGCAGCTCCAGCGCCCTTACCCAACATTGATCTCCTCATTGCTCGACTTGAAGGTAAACACACTTGTGCAACCTAACATCCCATAATGAATTTTGTCTCAGTATGTTCCACGAGAAAAACCATGAGAAATCATGATCTCTCAAGGGGAAAAAATAGAAAACTTGGCCGATGAGTAGGCATACAGTTGGCTGGAATCAATACAATCTGAATGATTGCGGACAAAGCTTTTACCTTTTGAAAATAGTTATTGTGGCTCATTTCAAATTATGATTTAGAGGGCAGAGAAGGGGCTACAGTTTGTGCTGTGACAAAAAAAATCATTTTCTTGCTTTGAAGGCCAAATTATAATTGTTTAGGCACTTCATTCTGATAGCATGACAAGAACAAAGGTCAAACATATTAATATTTATTTCCACTCCATATAGGAAAATAAAGGCTGCTGTTCCATTTCCCCCCTCTGAAATAGTCAAACTTTTCAGGATTTTATTTTATTCTAAACAATCTATTTAATGCTCTGGCATAAGCATTGGCTAGCTTCCCTCTACCAATTTCACAAAATATGGCAACCCCTTGTAGACTCCTCTATGTAGTTACATGCATTTTTTACGTCTTTTAACGCACGATGGGCCTCACAATTATTTCATTTTGTTCTGTGAACGACACATGTATTGCTTTTAAAGCTTAAATAATTTGTAAGAAACAATCACGTTATTTTGACAAATTCGAGCAAACAATCACTATCAAAAAGCAGTACATAAATGATCCTAACCTTTCTGGTTGTGGTTTATGTTACGAGCACAGAAGCTGTTTAAATTTATTACCAGCTTTTACTGCACATTGTCATCTGTTAATATTTCCCTCCAGCTATGAAGCAATGACTCACAATTCATGCTGATGATTTTGCTTAAACTTTGCAGCATTTGCTCCCATGACTGAAGCAGAGAATTTCAATCCCCATCACTCCTCTCCCAGAAACCAGCCCTCAGACGCAAGGAAATCTTTCAGTTAGTTTTCATGGGTGGTCGGCTCGAGGAGTTGAGAGCTGAGCTTATATATGACCGTTGCTATTTGAAATTATGACCGTTACATGGTATCGAAGGATAGAGTGATCATGGTTACAGTCTCTAATGTATGAATGATTGTCTCGGTATAGCTGATATGATGTTTCAAATTTCTAAACCTGTGCAGGCACCGGCGTGGGCGTGGGAGCTTGTTGGCATGGCACGAATGTTCGAGAATGTGTGACTGCACAGGCATGTGCACGTGTGCTGGCATGTGCATGCATGAGTGAATGTGTGCAGGCATGCGCAACACATGCCAAAACATGCCTGCCGGGCATAAGAACATGCGTGGGCACGTGCCGCTTCCTGCCGGTCAACGCCCGCCGCCCGTAGATGTCGCACGCACGCACATTCATGCCTAAACTTCTTTACCTTCCGTTTCGTGTATAGATGATTCAAAGATGATTCGCGATACTTTTTCTCTTCTAGGATCATCTGAATCCTTCCATCGTGAAAAAAACAGGACTTTATTTGACATAACTTTTGGGGATGTATGGTAAGATGCAAAGACTTGCTAGACAAGAACCAAAAGGTTAGAATCCCCGAGATAAATGATTTATTTGTAACCCTTCAGCCTTGGTTTGCTTGATTTTTGAGTAATGCTAGGATCCTGAAGCAAACATATATTCAGAATCAACATAGTATATGACAATAGAAAAAATTATGAATAGAACAACTATGATTTAAGACAACTATGATTTTTCTATTGGTCCCCCATCATTTGGGATGCACCACTCCACCGTTTCGCTAATACTTAATTCGCTCTCATTTGTCCTGTTGCCGTGGTTTAAGCTCGTTTGGTACCAATGTTCTTCTGGTTTGTTGCTGAACCAATGCCAACAAGTATTGTTTGAAGGAGATGGTCTATAATACAGTTTTTTTTTTGAAATATTACATAAGTTGGGAGATTCAATTAACTGAGACACAAAAGATGATCTTTGTCCTTCTACAAGTTTGGGACTTGTAATTATCCTGGCCATACTGTTTGACTTTTGATGTAAGATGACCATAGTGTCCCTACTGGTGGCAAGGTTGAAGCAATGACTATGAAAATTGTAAATTGTAGTTCTTTTGGGGGTTAAAATTATTGTCTATAGGAGAATTATCATTATCAAGTTGAATTTTGTTATTTTGGTAAACATATTTGATCATTAATTGGATGAATCAAAATCTTCATAATGGATAGCTGATTGAATAAGAAGGTAATTGTAGTTTCAAGTAGTTTGAAATTACATAAATAAGTTGTTAATAATAGTGTATGTATAATGATTGTTCATAACATCTTCAGCATACTGGATAAATTTTATTGATGAAAAATATGGCTCAAATATAAAAAAATTTATATAATTTGATTATCCTTATATTTTTCATGCCTGATAAGTTATTTCATAGTCTACAAAAGAAGTAAATCTTAATTGGTACCTTTTTTTTTGCTTATTGCATTTAAAGGTGTGACCATTAGAATGTGGTAGATTAAACATATACAAAAATCAAATTGAGAAGGGAGTATTCTAATCAAGGAGAAGAAATGCATTATATGTAATTAAGTTGTTGAAAATAGTCAAATATTCAAAATATTTTACTAAATTAGGTTGTCAAATTGAAATTTTTTGGAGGAACAAATTTTATTAATCTATAACTATATACTAGGCGATATATCTATTTGAAGCTGATAATACTATATAAAAACAATCTAACCGTCCAATATATTAATAACAATAGAGCCAATTCTACATTACCAATACACATAAATTTTAATTAACCATTTTCAATAAAATTTATAATAAAATAAACAAATAAAATAGAATAAGTAAAACATGTGGCAACTTAAAATAGTAAATAAAATAACATAAACAAACAAAAATATAACCAAACAAATAAAATATCATTATAAACAAAATTTATAAATCTATATTCTTTTAAACAAATGTTATCATATATAACCTTATTTATTTATTTTAAATAAATTTATATCAACATTTTAAATAAATATGAATATCTAACTACATTAAATGACTTCAGACACTCCATGGCATCATAAAAGATGTTCTATATAATATAATTTCAAGCAACATTTTCTGATACATTGACAGAATGATAAATGCAATAAAAAATTCCGAAATCCATAGGAGATATAAACAACGTATAATCATTCTGATAGAAGGATAAAGAGCACAAAAGAATAAACATTTATTCATCAAGGGTATTAATAGGTAAAGGGAGTGAAATCAATATACAATCTGAAGATATGAGACAAGAGAATATACTAGGCTTTACATAATATGTTTTACAATCTGAAGATGTGAGACTAAAGAGAATATACTCAAAAGTGGGTGAAGTATGAGGTTGAAAAAAGATAAGCTGCTATGTTTCACAGAAGGCTTGCGGATCAAACATCGAGAGTTGTCGAATCAAGAACTCATCCTGAATTGTGTGAGCCTTGGTAAAGAAGTCTCCAGTTTGAAGAGCGGAAGTGACATGAGGAAGTGAGATGATCTTGCTTAGGAACTATTGATGAACATGGTGGTAGTCAATCTCAATATGCTTGGTGCATTCATGAATAACATGATTGTAAGCGATCTGTATGGCATTGGTGGTCACAGAAGAGTGGCATGGAACTTGAGATTGGAATATGAAAATCTTGCAAAAGTCGTCGTAGCCAAGTCACTTCAGCAGTAGTGGTAGCCATGACACGATACTCGACTTCAGCACTGGAGTTAGATATCACATCTTGTTTATTGGATTTCTAAGTGAGCATGGAGTCTCCAAGAAAGAGAGTATTAAATTGTAGATTTGCGATCAGACACATCGCCAGCCCAATCAATGTCAGTATATGCACGAAGAGGCAGAGATGAGTTTGATGAGAAAAACAAAGATCTGCCAATTATGCAAAAGATAGCGCAGAATGCGGAGAAGAGCTGTATAGTGAGTGTTCTGGGGTTCTAAGACAAATTGATTGACAATATGTAAAACATGTGAAATATCTGGGTGACTGATTGTGAGATAAACTAGCATTCCAATAAGTTGTCAATATCTGGAGGGATCTGATAGAATCTCTCTTTCTTGAGAACTAAGCTTGAGGTTTAATTCAAGAGGAGTGGTAGCAATGCGTTCGTCGGTCATCACGACTCTATCAAGAATCTAGTGAATGAACTTTCGTCGGGATAAGATATATCCTCTGGGAGAGCGATCTATTTTAAGACCGAAAAAGTAACGAAGAGGTCCGAGATCTTTCATTTCAAATTGATGTTGGGGATGCGGCTTCACATGTTGGATATGCCTTGAGTTGCTGCCCGTGACAATCATGTTATCAACATATAACGACAAGAGAGTGCCTGAAGTGTGTGTGAACAATGCAGGGTCCTTGGAACTTGCAGTAAATTTAGTCGCCATGATGACAGTAGTAAACTTGGAGAACAATGCTCGAGAGCGTGCTTGAGTCCATAAAGAGCCTTGCGTAGGTGACATACTTTCCCGGATGAGTGTGGGATCCCCGGGTGGCGGTGTCATAGACATTTTCAAAGAGATCGCCACGGAGAAAGAAATTCTTGACGTCCATCTGTGAAATGTCTCAGGAGTGGATGGAAGCAATGACAAGAATGGTGCATATAATAGTCATTTTGGCGACCGCAACAAAGGTCGCATCATAGTCATTGTCATGCTGCTATTGAAAACCTCAAGCAATTAAGCGAGCCTTGATCTATAAAGGTACCATTAGCTAATGTTTTGATTTTGTAGACCTATTTGCAGTTGATGTGATGTGCACCCTTAGTTAGTAGCACAAGATCCCAAGTTTTGGTATTCTTCAAAGCATGAAATTCTTCCTCCATTGATAGGTATAGATGCAACCTCCTGGTACGTCTGGGACTCCTGATGACTAGAAGTAGTGAAAAGAAAAGCTTGAAAATCTAGAGCGAGAGAAGAGAAAAGACCGAGATGATCATGAGGTTTATTAGATCGAATGGAGCGACAAAGATGAACAAGAGATTGTGGTGTTTGATAATGTCAGATTGTGGAACTTATGTGGTGGATGAATCCGAGTCACTAGAAGGAGCCTCAGTACGTACGTTCATCTATAGTTGGAGAGATCTGAGCGGATGCCTAAGGAGGAGAGGATGCCTGAGGAGGACCAGATGGTGGTAGGATATCAAAAAATATTAGTGTTGACACCAAAAATGTACCAAGTCCACACTTGCTCGTGCTGAAGAATGAGGGAGAAAACTATTGGGTGGTCGGTTACTTTGAGCCGCGAGTGAAGAAGTGAGAGAGGGAGAAAAAAGATGGTCGCGAGCAGGAAGGAGGTCGTCGAGGTCGACGGGAGCTGATGGAGATCACCTGACAAGGGGGAGATCGCCCAGGAAGGGGGGAGAGGTCGTCGCAGTCTCAAAACTTGAGATCGCTCAAGTCACAGGAAAGGGGATGGAAACTCTCCGAAGTCTCTTTTTGGTACCCCTG
The DNA here is from genome assembly GCA_033032865.1 of Dactylorhiza incarnata. Classification (NCBI taxonomy): domain Eukaryota; kingdom Viridiplantae; phylum Streptophyta; class Magnoliopsida; order Asparagales; family Orchidaceae; genus Dactylorhiza; species Dactylorhiza incarnata. Next base: position 4,736,213 of record JAWHQI010000001.1, on the reverse strand, counting down.
CCCCTCTATTTATAGGCGTGGGGGACTACCCAAATGGGCAGGTCCAAAAATACCGGGCTGCCCGAGACACACGCGACCGACATGGAGAAGATCGCCTGGCAGAGGGAGATCGCCCGGAGGGAGGTCGCCCAAAGAGAGGTGGGAGGTCGCCCGGAGGGAGGACGCCCGAAGGGAGGTGGGAGGTCGCCCGGAGGGAGGGCTCGTCAGGCAGGGGGTGAGACCTCCCAGGACGCTGCTGAGTTCGCCTGGGATCTCCGAAATCGCCTGGTAACTAAAAAAAATCAGCTTGGAGGGGATCGCCGATTTCTGGGTAAATATGATCCCCGCATTTTTTCAAGTTTTGAAAAAACTTCGAAAAAATAAAACTTGCCCACGAGAATCGAGATCCACTTTTTCTGTTAGGAAAAAACATATGTATAAAAGAATGTAAGTACCTGTTAGAACTTTTCAGTGGCTGAAGAGAACTTGCAAGCACATACTCATCTCTGCACACGATCACCTGAAGAGGAATCGCGAGCACCTATTTATATCTACAAAGATGCGAAGGACAAGTATATGAAATAAAAGTACATGAGTACCTGAAGAGAACTCGCAAACACCTGTATACCTCTGCAAAAGATATGAGAAAAAGGTATATGAAACATAGAATATACGAGTACCTGAAGAGAACTCGCAAACAACTGTATATCCCTGCAAAAATTATGAGAAACGTGTATATGAAACATAGAATACGCGAGTACCTGAAGAGAACTCGCAAACACCTGTATATCTCTGCAAAAGATATGAGAAACAGGTATATGAAACATAGAATACGCGAGTACATGAATAGAACTCACAAACACCTGTATATCTCTACAAAAGATATGAAAAATAGGTATATGATAAATAATAAAAATATATCAGATACTTGAAACAACTTTTCTGATATGTATTTTTATTCACGTTTGAAGTGTATAAGAAGGAACATCTCATTTACAGAGTGTATGAATGCTTAATAATAATCACTTACTTTGATGTTGCTGAAATAATATCTCTATATGAAGAAATGAGACAGTACTCATGTCTGCAGAAGGAGAAAGCCAAAATTTTGATATCTTCATATTCACACGCTCCAAAAAATATGAGCATGAAACTAATATAGCTCGATGCTTTTTGACTTTGACGATTATAATGTTGCTAATGATATTATGTCAGCTGATGCCCAACTCAGTATATGAATTGAGAAATCTGAATTCATAAATAGATTAATCATGAAATCCAGAAATCCAGGAATCTCGACATGATGCATATGAGATTTTATGGTACCCGAAAAATTAGTACCGTACAAATAATTGCATAATTATTTAGTAGTGCATTGTGGTACATGCTAAAATTAGTTTGTTTCTCTTGCAAGTAATATCACATCAATATATCATCAGTTATTGGCAATCTATCACAACAAATTTATTATCAAATGGAATCATCTTCATTCAAGCAAAGCAAGTCGATCAACTCGACAGAAAAATCATAGCAATCAACGACAATCATCACAAAGAAGGAGATTTTGGGCTACCACTACACATCTGCGGATAATTCTTACGTGATGTGGTCGTGGTGAATTTTATGACACGAGAAAAAAATAATCAGAGGTGGTATTTCCACCTTTCAAACCAAACAACATGCGGCGGTCTTAAATGCTCCAGACCGTCCCTTAAAAAACCTCAGACGACGGTCTTAAATGCTCCAGATCGCCCCTTAAAAAACCTCAGGTTACGGTCTTAAATGCTCCAGACCGCCCCTTAAAAACCTCAGGCGGTGGTCTTAAATGCTTCATACCTCCCCAAAAGCAGAAAGTAATGTAAAGAAAGAGCTTAAGACATAATTGAATAAACGTATGCAGTGAAGGATATGGTAGTGAATATGTATATGATGTCTGATATTTCTGACTGCCGAGAGGATCTTTGCGAAGATAGCTGCTTAGTAGGACTTGGTTACTGCCATACTTATTTCAAGTAAAATTACAAAAGAGAAGGTGCAGAAAACTCCAAACAAATGAGAGTTATATGAAACAAGAAATAAAATGACATTTTATCCCATCTCTACTCTATGCACTTCTTTTATTGAATGAAAAAAATCCTTTGCTTGTAATATTGTTTCTGGTGGAGGATAAAATTGCCAGATTATTGAGCAAGATAGTCCTGTAATTTCCTGCTTTCCATAGTTCATCTACTAGCTCCCGAAGAGCTCGAAAATGTTCTGTATCATGACCAATGTCTGAGTGATATTTATAGAAGAGTTCTCCATGACGATACTTGGCATTTGATCTCATCGGACGAGGAATTCTAAACTCTGGCATATTTCGAATAATCAGAAGAACTTTTTCCATGGGAACATTGAGCTGAGTATACTCTCCTGGATAGTTTTCGAATTCAAGTGTACTCAGATTGTAAGACTGGCTTGGACAAACTTCCAGAAATTTAGATGATGCATCTTGCTGCGAGAGTTGAGTAGGTATATTCTGAGGAAAGGAGTAAGATCTAAAGTGTTTATCTTGCAGAATATCATGTGACGAAGACGGATGTTGGTGATAAGAATTCCTATCATTGTTGGGTCCTTCGATTCAGAGAAGAAACATAATTAGGATTTGTTGCCTCTCCTTCAATAAATTGATTTGCTATTATGATAAGATGTCCGTAAGTCTCGGGTTCATTTCGGCTGACTTCAAATTTGAGAAGACCTTCTTGTAATCCATTTGTCAAGGTGATTTTATACAAGTCCTGATTAACATAAACAATTTCAAGAATTTCCTTTTGGAATCTGCCAACAAAGTGAGCATGAGTGTCATTATCCCCTTGCTTGATCTAAAAGAGAGTTGATGGACCTCTTTTTCGCTTCTTTGAGGTAGCAAACCTCAAGAGATGTTCTCTTCGAAGATCTGTGAAACAAGTAATTGATTGAGGTGGCAACTTATAGAACCATTCTCTAGCTTGACCGTCAAAGGTCATGACAAGAAGTTTGCACCTGATGTCATCCGATATTGTTCTTAACGCAACAACTGACTCAAAGGATTCCACAATAACTGGAGGAGCTGAAGGATAAGCAACATCAACATGGGCCGAAAAATAAGCACAGTCCTCCTGAAAGTTCGGCACTTCCATTGGATCTTCCTGGGTAGCTAGTCTGAAGTAGTCATGACAAGCAGTTGTGAACTCCTCAGCTTGAGACGGTAGAGGAGCGATCGAATGTGCAAAACTTGCAGGAGGAGGAGGAGCCTCCTCAAAAGGATCTTGAGGTGGTAACTGCCAGAGGAGGGTGACCAAGGATTGGTTTAAGGCTTCGAGATGCTGAGCGATCTCGTGATGATACTTCTCAAAGGCTTCCCAGATGATTGATTCACCTGGGATAGATTGGATTGGATGCTGGGCGAACTCGCGGTCCTCCATGGCTAGTCGTGCGCAAAAAAAATTGCCGAAATTGTCGAAAGAGAAAAATTGCGACAACTTCTAAACCGAGTTGAATTTGAGCAATTTGAGGGCAACAAACAAACTCGAATGGATAAACCTGTTTTCCATTGGATGGAGGGCTCCGAGTCGGTCTCGAAAAGCTATTGTGGGCTGAAAACGGACAAACAGATTAAAAGTTATAGCTGTTTTAAGATTGGGTGTCATTCTCAGCAAAATCCCACATCTTCATCGCAACTGTTGTTCATCAACCACTCAAGATCTGAAGGTCGCGTGTTAGTTCTGTTGGAACTACAAATATGCCAAGTCCACACTAGCTCGTGCTGAAGAATGAGGGGGAAAAATGTTGGGTGGTCGGTTACTTTGAGCCACGAGTGAAGAAGTGAGAGAAGGAGAAAAGAGATGGTCGCGAGCAGGAAAGTGGTCGTCAAGGTCGATGGGAGCTGATGGATATCACCTGACAAGGGAGAGATCGCTCGGGAAAGGGGGAGATCGCCCAGGCAAGGGGAAAGGTTGTCGCGGTCTCAAAACTTGAGATCGCTCAAGTCTCAAGCAAGGGGCTAAAAACTCTCTGAAGTCTCTTTCTGGTACCCCTTCCCCTCTATTTATAGGCGCAGGTGTCTGCACAAATGGGCAGGTCTAGAAATAAAGGGTTGCTCGGGATACACGCGGCTGACAGGGAGGAGATCACCCGACAGAGGGAGGTCGCCCGGAGGGAGGGCTCGGCAGGCAGGGTGCGAGACCGCCCGGGACGCTGTTGAGATCGCCTGGGATCTCCGAAATCGCCTGGTACCTGAAAAAGGTCAGCTTGGAGGGGATCACCGATTTCTGGGTAAACAATTAGGTTCTTATGAGTAGATGATGGTAGAGGTACAAATAGATTAGGAAGGCAAATGATGTTGGTTGGGTTCACTCCGAGGTTCCCCACAACTGCCTAAGCCACAACGCATGAGGCTTAACATAACACCATTCAACAACAACACGGGTACTCACGGCCGCACGCTTCATGCACTCAAGACATGCACTTGGTGTACTCTCGCATGAGAACTGCCACCACGCTAAGTTATACTAACTTAAACAATGAATGAGCTTTTTCCGATCTAGAATATCAAGCCTATCGTAGCCTATCCCATAATCAAACAACACACATGATGGGAAAGCCTCGTGCCAAACTGCATAGTGCGGGTTTGGTTAAGCTTTGCCCATGCTAAAGTCACCGATAATCATCACGATGCGGGTATGACTTTACCTCGACCTGTGAGCGTTCAAGATAATTAACGATATCAAAACAAGTTAGGCATACAAGGCGCGCAAGCGTTTAACGTATAGTATCGCTACAAAATATTATGCTACGCACATAATCCCCTCACGAGGACATATGCTTCACACGCACTACCGATATAGGAGGTCCAAGACTACTTAACTACGATTTGTAGTGAAGGAATGCATTCTACTATATCACAATCATGTGGCTTTTCCTAAGTACTCCGAGAGATCCCTTAATCTCAATCCCCACAACACGATGCCACATTTCACGGAGACATTCTCCGGCACGCATACTAGGCTTAACCTAAATGCAACTTCAAATCAAGCATCACCGATCCGGGCCAACAACCACGGGTAAGCTTCACAAAAAATGCCTAAATCCGCACGACTACCGGATTTCTACATGCAATATATGTTAGGGACGGACATAATTGACCCAAGGTTCGTATGAACCAAAGTATTTCATGCCTTCCACTAATTAGTGGAGGAGACTCTTTCTATGCAAGCATATAAAAATATGAATGGACAAAACGCATCCTAAGATCAGGGAGGATAATCGTTACCCTTGTAGATTTCTTTGGCGCCATGGAACAAAAGTGAGATGGTTGGAAACAACCACAAGGGGTTCCTCTTCGCGAATCTGGACTCGCCTCGCGATTCGGAGCTCTGGAGCTCCTCCAATGGCGGGATCTACCTCTTCTTCCTCTTCTCTCAATCCAAACCGAGCCAAAAAGCTCCCAAATGAAAAGTGAGGGTTGGATAGAGACCCTTAACCACTTTAGGACAGATGGATGACCAATTTTGGGCCGTTTGATCAAGTTCCAAAAGGAATTAACGGCCATGATCGTGCACTCAAAAATCTGGATCCTTCAGCTACCGCGCAACGACAGTATTAGTGTGTCACGGTATCGCTTTAGCGCTCACTTAGTGCCTCACCCAGGAAAAGAGGCTACCGCCGGCGATAACACTACCGCGCGGCGCTAAGTCACAAAGCTTGTTTTTCGCTTTCTAGAGGGGTAGATGTTGTAGGGGTTACCGCCCGCGCTAGCGCCCAAATTTAATTTACCATTTTTCCAATGAGGAAACCGAGGCATTTCAGTTGATCCCACATATCACACATGGTAGTGGGCAAGATAGTTAAGGAAGCAGTTGCAATGACATCGATAGATGATAGCGAAAGATGAAGACTATCAACACAGTACATGTCATTTCTCTAGTGACCCTTACCAGCAACCCTCTCGGTATGAAGATCATGTATCAGGTAGGTGGAAGCATTGAAAGAAATAGAGTTAATGTCAGTAATCAGAGAGACATATAAGGGTTCATAGCTAGATGAGGGGCACGATAAACATTAGGAATAGTAAAGAGAGTGATCTTGGAGGTTGCCAAGAACGGTAATTGGCAGCAAGGTTCCATCGGTAGTATGAATGTATAATGAGGTGCGGAGAGGGTTCAAATGAGAAAAAATGAGTGTCATCATTAGTCATATGATAAAAGACGCCCGAGTCTAATATCCAGGAGGAAGAAGGCATACCTGCAACACCATCAAAAGAAGATCCCGAATCAGATTGCTGATTGTTAAGCTGCAGTATAGTCATGAGCTGTTGAATCTGCTCGAAAGTAAAAGGAGAGTTGTCAATAACAGTAGCCTAAGGAGCAGGACGACCAAGAAATCAGTGACCAGTTGCTTCTTGGGCTTTACGATTTACCAAAGCGTGGTATTCCTTAGTGTCATGATTGACATGCCATTTGTGCCACACACACCACCTTTGTTCAGAAGAGGGTTGCTCAGGTTTGTTAGGACAAGGTCCAGAAGACATGGGCTTTGGAGGAGGTTGAGCAATCACAACAATGGGCGGAGGAGCTTCAACAGGCAAAGTAGCTAGGATTGAGTTCTCCATAGAAGAGCTTATCTCAAGAGCAAGTCTTATATTCTCTTCAGTTGTCAGTTAGTTCACCGCAACATCTAGAGAAGAAATTGGGGAACATTGGACGAGGATGCCAACAAAGGGTTGATATTCGGGTAGATGATGTAGCAACTATAACAGCCCCCGACAATCACAGAGAGCAAGATGCTACTTGTAGAAGGGACTAGTATCTATGGGCAGAGTAGGCTCCATGACGTTGAGTTGGTTCCAAAGATCCACCATAACAGCATGAAATTGTCGTATAATAAGATTCCCTTGTCAAGTGGACTGGATGGACTGAAGAAGTTGGAATTCATGGGCATTGTCAGTCAATGTGAAGTACGTGTGAAAATGGTTCCACATGGCAGCTGCATTGCCATATAATTGAGTTGAAGCATGATGGAGGAACTGGAGGATGACATCGATGGTCTGATGTTCATCATAAGTATCAAACAAAGTGAGGTATCAAAAGTTATGATTGTTCAAACTTTGGATGTAGCAAGAGCAAGAAACATGAGTTGGCGAGCGTTGAAGGTGTTGCGGCGAGTACTCCAGGAGAGTAGGCGAGTACTATGACAGGTGATGTAGCAAGCACAACTGCGGGTACTACGAGTGAGTACACTTGCGAGTTCTGAGGGTGAGTACACATGCGAGCACTGCGGGAGAGTACTCTTGCGAGCACGAAGAGGGAATACCATGCAAGTATTGAGGGTGAGTACCCCTGCAGGTACTATGGGCGAGTACTCTTTGCGATTATTGGTGGCAAGTGCTGTTGGCAAGTACAAAATGCATAGTGTGGCGAGCTCTGTAGTCAGCTGCTTTATAAAGGCAAATCAAGACTGATTGTTCTGACATGCCACTGAGCGCAGGTAATGGCGAGTACCCTAGGAGAGGTTCGACAAGTGCCCTGGAAGAGGTTCGGCTGGTACCCTGGGAGGGGTTCGGCGAGTATCTTAGATCAAATCCAGCTCCGATATCATGTTAGAATGATAATAAGCATAAAATGATTAAACTTTTATTCATATCTTGAAGGAGTATAAACAGGTAAAGGGAGACGTGGGACTAAAGAGAATACATTGAGCTTTACATAATAAGATTTACATAGTGGACTTTGTATATATACGAGTATTATATTCAACACATTCTTGCATATCCATCATTTTAGTCTCAACAATTATTCTAGTAATTACATGTCAAGCACAATTTCAAACTTGTTCCGAGTAAAGAGCAGCGAGACGAAGTAAAACTGAATATTGAAAATTCATCAAAGAAGCCCAAGTATTCTTCTCCAGATGAGGCATGCTTAATAAATAAATAAATGCTGCAGCATACATAATTCTCTGGTCTAAAAATACTAAAATGCCCTTGGAATACTAATGTATATACATAATAAATTTAATTAACTACAAATTGGAGAAGAGTTGAATAGAATGAATAAAAAATCAATTGGCGGTCTTCTGCCTCATCCATTTGGTGGCAGACCACTTCTCTCCCTTCAGAACTGGGCATCCTGCATGCAGGCTTTTCACATCAGATTCCCCATCTAGTCCCTGCAGAAACAAAAATGCATAAACTATTTTATTTTATTTCTTTCTATAATTCTACATACTATATTTATGTAAAAAAAAAGGATAGAGAGAGCAAGGGAAAAGCACAAACCATGCTCCAAAATAGTACAGCATCTCCTTTATTTGGCTTTATGCAGACCCCACTCACCCTCTTCCCACCACAGCTACACACTCCATCTCCAGCCTATTTTGAGAATCAAGTTTAGGGTAAAGAAATTAGATCAAAGATAATCTGCAAGGCAAGCCTTTGGTGTAATGGTATTTTCATAATGCCTAAAATGCCCTCTCACTATATTTAATAACAAAACACATCCATTTCATATTTACTTTTTAAAAAATAAAATGAAATTTTTGTTTACACTTTAGAGTTAAAACTTTAAATTTTTTTTAATGCATCGATGAAACTGAGCATATGGGGCAGGGAGGACGTGGAGAGACGACGAAAAACTGTGTGATGGTGGTCATGAGTGTTTTTGCAAAGGGGACACGTGCAAAAACAATGTTGTTGCCGCGACACTAATGATAGTAGAAACAAAGTTGGTTTGTTAGTCCATTAAAAAGGGTTTGGAAGAAAATTGCTCTTTAAGTCAGATTCTGTGTATATTTGGATTCACTAGAATACAAGTTCGTGTCAATTGCAGGAAATTCCAAACTTCTGCGTGAATTTCATGATCTTTAATTCCCGTCTCCAACTTCTATGGCATTCCAAAGCTCTGCTTGAATTTTGTGATCTTTAATTCCGGAGGCTAACTTCTAGTAGAAGGTCACAGAACGTTGATTTGATTCATAGTTCATTGCTCCGTTTGGAGCGGCGGTGGCGATCGTGAACGCGGTGGTTATGAACCATCGTTCGTAAACGCCCGACCTCACCTAAGAGATTTCATCCACTTTCAGGTTCAAAATTAGTTTTCTTTTCTTGGTGACCGTCATAACTACTGCCATGCCAAACACATTTTATGATGGTGTTTTTGTCGAAACTCACCTGAGCAAATAAGCCCTGCGAAAAACGAAGCCCATGTCTTCACTAATTTGCATGTTTGTTGCATTGTTTTCCACTTCTTGATATTAATATATGAAAAAAAACTCAGATTAAGACTTACCTATATCAGATTGGGATCCAAAGCTTAATGTCTTTCACAATAATTTCTAGTGACGAGCTTTTACATAAGAAGATGCAACTTAATGACATGAATTTAGTGAATTCCATACAAATTTTAATGGTTACTATGACGTTATGAACAATATTCCTACAACCGGTCGAAGACATAATCCATTAGGGTCCGTTCGTTTGGACGACAACATTGGTTTTCAATTATTGACTTTGGAGTAAATAAAGTAAATTCCGTTGTTCGTATGAATGATTTTAGGGCGGCATTGACTTTTGAGTCCAAAGACATCGATATTCAACTTAGCCTAGAAACCCCACGGCCGAATGTTTAGGTCTTGTCGTCGGTTTTGAGATCCGAGTATTCAATGAACTGTGAATTTAGCGCGTTTTTGGTCGGGCGCGTGTAATTTTCGCCCGGGCGGCCTTTTTTTGCCTGGGCACGCTTATTTTGCCCGGTCGCGCTTTTTTTGCTCGGGCGCCCTTTTTCGCACGAGAGCGATTTTTCCGCACGTGCACGCTTTTTATTCCCTGATGCGTTTTTTTCGCCAGGCCCTGCTTTTTTGCCAGGGCGCCCTTTTGTCGCAGGTTAGCGCTTTCTCACCTGGGCACGCTTTATTCACCCGACCGCTCGCCTTTCGCTCGGCCGCACGTTTTTCGCCCGATCACACGTTTTTCGCCCCGGAGCGTGCTTTTCGCCCCGGCGCGCGCTTTTCGCTCGGCAAACACTTTCGCACGGCGTGCACTTTAGCACGGGCGCATGTTTTTATCCGGCCGCGCGTTTTTTCCTCGGCGCGTGTTTTTTGGATGGCGGCAGGTGTTCGCCCGACGCGCGTATCCCACATCGCACGTTTTTGCCCAGCACATGTTTTCCTCCATGCCAGCGTTCTTTGTTTGTGTTTTTACGCTTCAGCGCGATTTCCTCCCGGGTGCATATTTTTTCTCCCGGCCGCGCGTTTTCCCCCGGGCACATTTTCCCCCGTTTCTTCTCTTTCCATTCACATCGACACATTATTTTTGTTTGTGTTCTTATGATTTTCTTTCCTTTTAATTCCTGAAAGCCAATGCCTTCAATCTTAACAAACAAAAATGATCAATGTCAATTCCTGTGATAGAAAATCATCATGCGGCGAACAACAATATTGGAATTAAACCCAATGTCAATTCCTGCATGTATTGACATTGGATTGAAAGTCAGTTATTGAAAACCAATGTCTTACAAACGAACGAACCCTTAGTGTTTTTAGATTGGATAAAATGCTTTAAAGTCACTACTCTCCCTCTTTCTTATTCCTTTTTGTCGCTTATAGTGATTGAGAATGCTTTACAGTCACTACTCTCAGTTCAACTAAAAATATCGGTAGCTTACAGACATTATTGTGAACGAAATAGAGGTTGTAGTTCAACCTAGGGTTGTAGTTTGGGAATAAAATAATTGTGATCTTTTAAATAATTGTGGCGCGAAGAGAACTTCGTAGGCTATTTAAACGAATAAAACGACCTAGGCGTTGCAAACGTACATAAGGCTACCATACGAGCGTAACGACGTCATGATTCACAATCCCAACGGCAGAGAAATCAAGTGGGTGCATTCACGTGTTTGAAATTGACGATAACCCGGAGACGAAATCAATATAGGCAAGCTCTTAATAATTAACTATTCATTTGTAATGTAAACACAAAATTACTAATGTTCGTGGGCGAAGAAATCAAGAGGTATACCAAGGGTAGAGGTGGTAGCCACTGAAATTTGGTAGAATGTAGGAGAAATTGTAGGCAGCTGCTGTGCTCGGGATTCCAAAGAAATTATGGCAGGCTCGGGATTGCCGGGTGGGCGTCAGAGGAGCTGGAGACTGGCAAAGCAGGTTTACTGGGAGAGGTTGAGGATCTAGCTGTAGTAGAGCTCGCAGGAACAGAGGACACGACCGACTGGATGAAGGCAGGCCGTTGGTGGTTCACAGAATCCGCCGGAGGACGGTGCATGAGAGGTCGCCAGAAACTTGGAGGGGTTCTGGCGTCGTCCTGGCAAGAGGGTGCAACGAGGCCGACGGTTGGAGTGGCGTCGACAACAGATGGCTGGACTGGAGCAGGCGTCGGCAACAGGAGACTGGACTGGAGCAGGCGTCGGGCTTAGGGTAGGTTGCGGCGCTGGAGGAGAACGAGATAGAGGCGCGCACGGCTCTGTTCGTTCTTTTTCCCCAGCTGCCCATAACAAGAGGTAGGGTTTTCTTTTATAACATAGGATTAGGGTTTGATTTTTGATAATGACAGATTTTATAACATAGGAATTTCTTTTAATAATGGTAGATATTAATAACGACAGATTGAAGAAAATGTGGAGGAAATTTCAAAGGTGGGGCTGGCTGTAGGCATAGGGGAAAATATATATGAAATAATTAATTTCTTAAGGCTTGCCCTAATTAATTCATCTCCTAAATTAACGGACCTATGCATTTAGGGTCTCGTTGGTCGGTCACGCCAACAAGCCAAAATAACCTGTGCGAATAACATGTGCGATACAAATTAACACTAAGGCGCTCATGACATGCGCGATACAACTCAACATATACAAAGCAAAAGGAGCGAAAACATGCGCTACAAAATGACAAGACAGAAAAGAAATAACATAATAAAAAGATGCGACTCGGGTTGCATCAATTCCCTCGGGGTTGAAAGAACTCGACCCCGTCGCGAATACGGTGCAACCAGTCACTACAATGTCCAAGACGTCGATCAGAGAAATGCTGCATAACTGTCATGCGGATGCCGTCGCTGCGACTCAGAACCCGAAAGTAACCTCTCTTCCCTGAAAGAGACAGGAAACAAATCTCCTTTGGAAAATTATAATTTGTGTTGATGAAATCAACCATGAGATTATAAGGTTCCAAATAAGCTCGCAATCCATTAGTCAAAATTTCATGCCAAATATTTAAATAAACAGTAATTATTAGAGCTTTCAGAGGATGACAGGGGCGGTGTGCGTGGAAAACATGTGGTGGGCGGAAAAATGGGAAACAAGTGGAATCGGACCGTGGAATCGGTAACTCATAGCGCAACGTACGCTCGCTCGATAGACACCTACGCACGTCCGCTAGATGATCGACTAACGCTTTGATTTCGCCCGATGGAGTTCCACTCGAGTCGCAAAACTTTAAACAAGCCCCAATTTTATCGTCCAGATCTCCCACGAGAATCCATGGAAACGGGTGTCCCGATGAGGGGTATAAGGTCTACGGGTCGTCTCAACTCTCCCAGTATGGCCCGGCCTGAAAAACTCCGACAACAAACTATAGTGGTGGCGTGTCTCAACATACTCGCCTAGAACCCAAGGAACGTGATGGGGGCTAAACGCGTGCTCCTCGAATACAAAATCAATAAAAGGTGGTCCTTCCAGAACATCAAATATGAATGACTCTCCAGAGTCAGGTGCTTCTTCCTGGAGCGGGAGTCCAGGCCGAAGTGTAGCACTGAGTAGGAGTGGTGTAGGGGGTAGCTAAGGAAGGAGAAGCAGATGATGGCGAGGTCCTCCCTGGTGCCCTAGGAACAAGACCATTCTTCTGGGGAAGAAGAACAATCTTGCGCCCATGGTGATCGAAGGAATGAGAGTTCCTCACACCATCATGCATGACACGGCGGTCAAACTGCCATGGTCGTCCTAGTAAAATATGGCAGACATCGATGGGGGCGACATTACAAAACACATAATCCTGATACACGTCGCCGATAGAGAACTCCACAAGACAATGATGAGTAATGGGCATAGTCAAAGGACTACTAACCCCAGATATGTGGTAGGGCTGCTCCAAAGGGTGTGTCTCGAGTCCTAATGTCTCTACCATACGCTGAGAAACGAAGTTCTCCATACTACCGTTATCAATAATAACAGAACAAAAATGTCCATGTATGCGCGTAGTAGTGTGGAAAATTTCATTTCTCGAAACATCATGCTCAAAGGTCTCGCTAGAGGAAACCAGGCTATAGCGAAGGACACAAACTAAGTGCTCTGCTTCCTCTCCTTCGACCTCGATAACACTATCAGACTCGGGCTGAGGCCCAGGCTGGGAGTCACTAAGACTCCATACTCAGGTTCATGTCCATTGGTGGAATCAGTAATTGCGACGAAGTGGCGTCGCGGGCACTCAGAAGATTTGTGCCCAGACTCCATACACTTGAAGCATCGGAATACTCCAGTGTTGGGCTTGGATCCCATGGGCTCCTTACCCCGGGAGGGGCCAAGGTGAGGAGTCGGGGCCCCATAAATGACCTGAGAAGGAGGGGGATCAGAACTGCTAGAGGTGGGTGCAGTGGTTGTGGTGCTCGAGGTAGGTCTATCAGTAGACCTAGGCCCATCAGTAAACCTTTGACCAAATGTCCTCTTCTGGAGGGCCTCCACTCGACGTGCTCGACTGGAGACCTCTCCCAGGTCTCGGAAATCATGAAGCTCTAACTGGTCTCGTATCGCATACCGTAGTCCATTAAGATAACGGGCCACGACCATGTGGTCTTCCTCCTTCAGATCTAAACACGACTGGAGTACAAGAAATTCGTGTGTACTCGTCGATGGTCTGTCTCTCCTGTCAAAGGTTGTGATACCTACGATATAAGGTCTGCATGAAATCGGCGGGAACATACCTCCTCTTGGGTTGAGCTTTGAACTCAACCCATGTAGTGATAGGTGGTTGCCCCATAGTGTAACGCATCCGCTCGACCTGTCCCCACCATGTAAATGCGGGTCCCTTCAGCTTTAAGGTAGCATACTCCACCTGTTGGTGGGCAGGTGTGCGCTTCCAGTTGAGAAACCGCTTTAATCGGTCACACCAATCTAGACATACCTCGGGCTCAAGTGTGCCCACAAAATCTCCAACATCTAATTTTATACCCGCATCCCACCTAGGCGGGTTCCTATTCTCTTGATGCAATGGCTGGGGTTCAGGTTGGGGTTCAGGTGTAGGGTGTCGTGTAGGGAGACCCTCTAAGTGAAATTGGGCTTCTAGGTTATTGACAGAAGTGCGCATCCCTAACATGACTTGGTTCGTATCCCTCATGGAGATGGTGAGTGCGGTGACAACGGTCAAAAGTTCGTCCATACGCTTACCCATGTCATCAAAACCCCCTTCTAGGTGTTCGACTCTCGACTCCATGGATAAAAACTTTTTAACCCTTAAACTTAAATTTGGAAGCATTTGCCGCTCGGCTATCCCACAATAGGAGTGAGATATCCCAGCAGCCACACCAAACTGATGTACACTGAAACCTAGGGCTGCAGTTTGGGAATAAAATAATTGTGATCTTTTAAATAATTGTTGCGCGAAGAGAACTTCGTAGGCTATTTAAACGAATAAAACAACCTAGGCGTTGCAAACGTACATAAGGCTACCATACGGCGTAACGACGTCATTATTCACAATCCCAACGACAGAGAAATCAAGTGGGGGCATTCACGTGTTTGAAATTGACGATAACCCGGAGACGAAATCAATCTAGGCAAGCTCTTAATAATTAACAATTCATTTGTAATGTAAACACAAAATTACTAATGTTCACGGGCGAAGAAATCAAGAGGTATACCCAGGGTAGAGGTGGCAGCCACTGAAATTTGGTAGAATGTAGGAGAAATTGTAGGAAGCTGCTGTGCTCGGGATTCCAAAGAAATTATTGCAGGCTCGGGATTGCCGGGTAGGCGTCGGAGGAGCTGGAGACTGGCAGAGCAGGTTTACAGGGAGAGGTTGAGGATCTAGCTGTAGTAGAGCTCGCAGGAACAGAGGACCCAACCGACTGGATGAAGGCAGGCCGTTGGTGGTTCACAGAATCCGCCGGAGGACGGTGCATGAGAGGTCGCCGGAAACTTGGAGGGGTTCTGGCGTCGTCCTGGCAAGAGGGTGCAGCGAGGCCGACGGGTTGGAGTGGCGTCGACAACAGAGGGCTGGACTGGAGCAGGCGTCGGCAACAGGAGACTGGACTGGAGCAGGCGTCGGGCTTCGGGTAGGTTGCGGCGCTGGAGGAGAACGAGACAGAGGCGCGCGCGGCTCTGTTCGTTCTTTTTCCCCAGTTGCCCATAACTAGAGGTAGGGTTTTCTTTTATAACATAGGATTAGGGTTTGATTTTTGATAATGGCAAATTTTATAACATAGGAATTTCTTTTAATAATGGTAGATATTAATAATGGCAGATTGAAGAAAATGTAGAGGAAATTTTAAAGGTGGGGTTGGCTGTAGGCATAGGGGAAAATATATATGAAATAGTTAATTTCTTAAGGCTTGCCCTAATTAATTCATCTCCTAAATTAACAGACCTATGCATTTAGGGTCTCGTTGGTCGCTCACGCCAACAAGTCAAAATAACCTGCGCGAATAACATGTGCGATACAAATTAACACTAGGAAAAGCTCTTTCTTACTGACGAAGAAGTCTATCATTTCCTGACGGAGATGAGAAGATAACCCCCCAAAGTACCAGCTAAACTATGCTGGAACAGAAGCTCCTAGTAAGTCATGGACTGAATGCTCTAGAAGAAGCTCTGAATCACTAGGAAGGAATGAATGTACTCGCTCTTGTCTCCATAAGCGCTGGTGCTCTACTAGACTACTAGACTAAGACTCAGAGTCAGAGGCATTCCTTGTCTCCATAAGCGCTGGTGCTCTACTAGACTACTAGACTAAGAGTCAGAGGCATTCGCGGACTAAGAGGCATTGCCATTCCTTGTCTCCATAAGCGCTGGTGCTCTAGACTAAGAGGCATTCACGGACTAACTTGTCTGCCTCTTCTAGGTAATGACAAGTCTGATATCTATTCTAAGGAATGCCCTTAGGAGGATCTATCTACACTATCTCAGCTCGTGCAAATCGGTCACTATCTGAAGGAATGGCGCTACGCGGGACGGAGTTGATCCTGAAGGAATGGCGCTACGCGGGACAGAGTGAATCCTGAACTGAAGGAATGGCGCTACGCGGGAGTTGATCATAATTCCTCCACAGGGTGAATATTCTACTCTAATCTAAAGAGCTGAGACTTTGATATTGACAGTTGCTATAGGTTAGGGCTTCTATCGTGCTATTCTAGAGAGAGGTAGGCGACAAAGACAAGGGATCTCTCTCGCTATGAATAGTTGCTGTTTGCGAGAAGCGTCTATTCCACTTTCTCCTTTCAAGTCTTCTTTTGAAGAAAGAAAAATGGATCCTGCTCGATCTCTACTCCTCGACACTGGCTCACTTAGGGCTAGAAAGATAGGATTCTTAATACAAAGCCAACCGGGATTTCCAAACTCGCTCGACACACAAAAGACGAAAGACCAGATTCGGCGCAAGGAGAATGAAGAGACATAGAAGAGTCAAAGAATGAGTAGCCTAGCCTTTAGTGAGAACATAACAAAGAGAGAGTCAAAGAAAAAAATGCTTCCTAGCATACCCAGTCCACAACAAAGAAATGCTTCCTAGCGAAAACAAAGAAATGCTTCCTAGCGAAAACAAAGAAATGCTTCCTAGCCTACTGAAAACTCGGTTGAAGCTAGTTAGGTAGGTAGATCAATCAAGTGTTGAAGCTAGTTAGGTCCTCCGGTCGGTTGAAGATAGTTAGGTCCTCCGGTCAGTCAAGTGTACCAGATTGAGTTGGACCTTCCTTCTCAATGGGGTTCAGTATACATGCATTCTTTTTTGGTATGGTATACTTCTCACCAATACAATAGGAACCCTTACCCTTCCTTACCTGAATTCGAGAGATCAAACTAGCTAGGCATATTTATCTATATATAGAATAGAGAATCTCGAATATCTAGGATTCACGCCTTCTCTGACAGGGAAAGTTCCGAACCGAAGCCTTACCACTTGGACTCCATGCGGAGTCTGAGAGAAAACCACCTGACCTTTCTCAGTCGCTGACTTGAAACAATAGCACGAGCTCTCATTCTTTTACCATCTTTCATGCGAAAGTTGACCAACTTCTTGATCAATTGTTTTTGCTCACCATCCAAGTCCCCCATATAGCTGAGAATTTCCGAGCACGATGACGAGGCCGAGAAATTTCTATGACGCGATCGTTACTGTCCATCTTGAACAGCCAACTCCCCTGTTTCCTTCCATAACTAAGATCGTACGAATGCCCACGACACAACTCAAAGAAAATGGACGAAAAGCATACCGAGAATTCGCTATCGCTCGCCTTCTTTTTTTTTTAGACTCGGAATAAGGGCATCAGATCGGGGGGCTGGCTTTTCGGTGTCTGCAGATCCAGGTACAGGTCTAGGACCCTTAGTGGGAGAAGGTCCGTAAGCAGTCCATTAGCTTTGGGGGAAATTGACAATTGAAACCTCTTGGTGAGGAATCATGTCTTTCGCTTCCTTCCTTGAGTGATCGAAGTGCCTCCCGGGTGTGTGTCACCTTGAAAGTGGAGCTCATAACATGCGCGATACAACTCAACACATACGAAGCAAAAGGCGCGAAAGCAGGCGCTACAAAAATGACAAGATAGAAAAAAATAACATAATAAAAAGATGCGACTCGGGTTGCATCACATCTTTTGATGCCGAGTCTCCAAGTCCACACTATGAGAACCAAAAGAGAGATGACTACCTATTTCGAGGAACACATCTTTGTATTCCTGATTCTTCACTTCGTGATTTCCTCATTGAGGAAATGCATGCGGAAGGAGGTGCTGGTCATTTTAGCAGAGATAAGACCATTGCTATCGCCGAGGAAAGATTCTTTTGGCCAAGCCTTAAGCGCGATGTTGCTCGTATTGTTGGGCGTTATCGTATTTGTCAGTTGGCAAAACGAGGGCGACCCATGGTTGGTTCATATACCCCCTTACCCATACCCTACAGACCATGGAAGGATATTAGTATGGACTTTGTGTTATGGTTGCCTCGCACAACATATCGCCATGACTCCATATTCATTGTCGTTGATAGGTTCTCCAAAATGGCTCATTTCATTCCATGACATAAAACATTTGATGCCTTGCATATTGCCTCACTTTTCATGAAGGAAGTAGTCTGTCTACATGGATTACCAAAAACTATTGTTTCTGATAGAGATGCACGCTTTGTTAGCTACTTTTGGAAAGCTCTATGGAAGAAATTAGGAACTAAGCCAGCTTTTTCTACTGCATATCACCACCAGACTGACGGCCAGACAAAAGTCGTGAAATGTAGCCTTGGAGACCTTCTTAGGAGCTTAGTTGTGGCACATTCTGCTACTTAGGATTTAGTTCTACATATCGCTGAGTTTGCTTATAATAGTTATGTTAACAGATCCACATGTATATCACCTTCTCAAATTATTACAGGATATGACCCAAGAAAGCCTGTTGACCTTATTGATTTGCATGCCCCATATAGGACATCAACATTTGCATCATCATTCGCTGAGCATATGCATAAGTTACATAAATAGATTCAACAAAAACTTACGTTAAAATATAAAAGCTATAAGAAAGCAACTGCTCGACATAGACACGCCGTTGAATGTACAGTCGGAGACATGGTGCTTGTGAAGGTAAGACCAGAAAGAATGCCCTCGGGCACAATTAAAAAACTAACCAATAAAAGAGTTGGTCCGTACAAGATCATTAAGAAGATTAATAACAATGCTTTTGAATTAGATATCCTCAAGATGTTGGTTATACATTAGTATTCAATATTGATGATCTAACTATGTATTATGTCTTCGACGTGGATACTCCTATTAGTACTAACATGAAGGAACTAGCTGGTGGTCAATTACCAATTTCTTCGTCGAGACATCTGACGTCTCATCTCCCAGCACAGATACTCAATGAGCAGGTGATATGTTCAGTCGATGGTGTTACCCAGCGCTTCCTTGTTGGCTGGAAAGGTCTATCCCAAATTGATGATTCCTGGATTACTACAGAAGAACTGCAGCAGTTGGATTCAGAACACCTACAGGCTTACCTAGACTCACATTCGACGGAGTCAAATTCTTTAAAGCCCATGGGAGCTGATGCACGACAACTTAAATCAAGATGGTGAAAAAGTCGATGTCTGCATACATGATATCAACCAACCTTCAAACAAAAAATATATTTCTATTTTATTGTGTATTTTATTTTGAGCATACTTATGAGCTCACTCGCTTTTTAAGCCTTATGAATTTTGTGCTATTGCTTATGTAATTTTGGGATTTATGTATTGTAGGATATATTATAGATCTTGAGCAAGCCAAGCTCAATACCATCCAAATCCAACATAACAACCCATATGTGAAACCACCACTTTTCACACATAAATCACTATATTTTTTCATATCATGAAGGGACACCATAAACCACCCCATTTTCACACAAACCATTTCATTTCTTCATATCATGAAAGAGCACCATAAACCACCTCATTTTCATGCATAAACCACTTAATTTTCTTTGTCATGAATGACCGCCCTAAATCACCCCCTTTTCACACATAAACCGCTTAATTTTCTTCATGTCACGAATGACAACCATAAATCACCACATTTTCACATGTAAACCACTTCATGAATGACCACCATAAACTTATCCCTTTCCACACATAGACCACATTATTTTCTTCATGTCATTAATGACCACCACAAACCACCCCTTTTCACGTGTAAACCACCTCATTTTCTTCTTCAATCAAACATGTGACTAAAAACTACCATAACGATGGTCCAACCTCCAACCACATTCATGGACTCCAAAACCATCCCCTCTTCACCTTTCATGGCTCTCAAGATCTATAAATAGGCAAGAATGCTCATGTTGTAATCATCTTTTGAATGAATGAAAATTGAAGGTGTTAGCTTTTGTTACATTATTCTTCCCTTGTTGTAATCATCATTTGAATATATGAAAATTACAAGTGTTAGCTTTTGCTACATTGTTTTTCCCTCGTGCTATTTTCCCTCTGAGTGAAGGACTACTGAGAGTGAGAGTGTGCGACCCTTGAAGGACTTTCAAAGGAGTAGGCAACGACCCGACGAAAGACTGCATGATCGGTACTAGCTTAAGTTATTCATTCAACCAAGAAAATACAAAAATTAGTTCGGTTACGGTATTACTCTTTCAAAGCTCTAGTTTTTTTTTTCTACATGCTTGTTAAGACTAGATACTATCGGTCAGCAACTCCTTGCATGCCACGAAATTGTTGACGATTGCATTTTCGGCTTGCTAGTTGTCTTTAAGTTAATTTTCGCATAACTCAAGTGTTTAACGTAAACGAACTTCGAATCTCCCAAATATCTCATATTTCATCTTAAATCATCTCATCATTATCTTAACCTACATCAATACAGGTTGTATGATTCAGAGACGAAGAAGGAGATTATCTTTCGCGCTGTTGAGTTTGATGAAGATAGTTGCTGGTAGAGGGATGGAGAAGAAAAAAGTGCCGAAGGGTTGTTCTTGGAAGAAGAAGATGAAGACAGTCATGAAGCAGCAACTGAGCATGGCCCGGATCAATGTCCATCACCACCAAGTGCAGCATTAGGGGGATCTTTGACATCATCCTCTAATAGAACTAGCAGTAGCAGAAGTGATGATGAACCACCTCTGAAGATGAGGCGGTTAGAAGATATCTATGAGTTGACACTACGAATAGAAGCCAATTATTCTTTATATTGTCTATTAGCAGAATGCGAGCTCTATTCCTATGGCGAGGCGGCTCAAGAAGAAAAGTGGAGGAAGGCGATGGATGAAGAGATTACATCAATCAAGAAGAATGAAACTTGAGAATTGGTGATACTCCCTGAAAGGCATAAACCCATAGGTGTGAAATGGGTTTATCGAGTGAAGACAAACAAAGAAGGAAAAGCGGAGAAGTATAAAGCCATGCTTGCTGCGAAGGGATACAAGCAAATTCAAGGATTTGACTATGACGAGGTGCTTGCACCTATAACAAGAATTGACACAATCAGACTGCTAATAACACTTGCAGCACAACATCAATAGATGATTTAGCAGATGGATGTCAAATCAGCTATCCTAAATGGATATCTGGAAGAAGTATATATCGAACAACCGCCTGGATATATTCAAAAGGGACGAGAAAAGAAAGTGTATCGGCTAAAGAAAGCGCTCCATGGCTTGAAGCAAGAATCGAGAGCTCGTGGTCAACTGATAGGAATATTGCACCACAGTTCAGCCCAATTGATCTAGTGGGTCCATTGTCGGGGTTGCTCGGTAGCAAAACATCGCAACTACGTGCCGACACAGCGATTGAGAACTTCCGTTTGACTGCCAATCTGCGGGTGGTATGCTGTGCTGGAGCGCAGCTTGGTGCCCAGCAGAAGGAACAACTCTTGCCAAAAATCACTCATGAATATCGGGTCGTGATCGCTGATGATGCAGCGTGGGAAGCCGTGGAATCAGACCACCTCCCCTTGAAAATTCTGGCGACCGAACTGGCCTTGTAGGGATGCTTGATGGGTATGAAATGCCCGTACTTAGAGAGGGGATCCACCGTGACGAGGAGGAAATCGAATCCCTGAGAACGAGGAAGGCGGGTGATGAAGTCCATGCCTGTCTTCCCAGACAAGGTCGGGTACGAGTAGGGGTTGAAGCAACCCATCCGACACGAGAGCCTAGTACTTGGTCCTTTGGCAAGTCAGGCAAATGGTCACAAATTGCTGCACGGTCCTCATCATGCCCCGCCAGTAGAGGGAGACGTGGCGTGGAACTCCTGGAGTAGCCAAGGAAACCATGACGATGACTAGGCGACCACAAGCCGGTTTCGGTAGTAAATCTGATCCCCCACTAGGCGAAAGGGATGGTGCGATCCGGGGTCGCCCCGTAGGTCTCGAATCATGGTGGCGTAGTGGGAATCCTTCTGAACTTCGGCCTGCATGTCATCCACATCACGCTAGCGAAAATGGGAGATTGCTGCCAATGTGCCGTCGTTCCCCTGCGGGACAAGGCATCCACTGCGGTGTTTGTGTGTCCCGTTTTGTAATCATTGTAGAAGTGGTACCCCAAGAGCTTGGCGATCCATAATTGTTGAGCGGGTGTCGTGACCTTCTAGCTCCATAAATGCTGCAAGTTGCGGTGATCCGTAAGTACCACGACCGATCGACCGAGGAGATAGGCCCGCCAATGTTGGATGCGAGAACAAGTGCCCGTAGCTCGTTGTCATATGTTGAGGCCGCTTCTGCCGGTCAGTAAAGGCCTTGCTAAAATACGCGATGGAGTGTCCCTCTTGCATGAGGACCGCGCCAACTACCTTCCTTGATGAATCACACTTGACAACGAAGGTTTTGAAGAAATCTGGTATGCCAAGGACGGGGGCAGAGACGATTGCGCGTTGTAAATTATGAAATGCTTCTTGCGCTGCCGAGCTCCAAACAAACGGTGCCCCCTTTTTGAGGAGGTCGGTTGGTGGTCGTGCCAGTGCGCCGTAGTTGCGGATGAAGTGACGGTAGTAACCATTGAGGCCCAAGAATCCACGTGCCGCATAGATGCTCGTCAGTGTTGCCCACTACATGAAGACATTGATCATGTCAGGGTTCGTGGCTAACCCGACAACGAAAATGATACGGCTCAAGTACTCGACCTGCGTCTGACCGAACAAGCACTTTATCGAATGGGCCACAAACGGGTGATCCTCTAGGAGTTGTAGCACGGACGCTAGTTGCTCCAGGTGAAGCTTCCAAGAAGAGCTATAGACCAAAATGTCATCAAACAAAACCAAAAAGAACTTACGCAAGTGCGTGCGGAACACATCATTTATAGTGGATTGGAATGTGGCTGACGCGTTCGTCAAACCAAAAGGCATGACGAGGAACTTGTGGTGGCCATCGTGGGTGCGGAATGTCGTCTTGGGACATTTGCCTGGAGTCTCAGATCTTGTAACACAATACGCAGTCATAGACCTTCACAGAGACCTTGAGACATTGACCAGTACTCAACTTCAACACTAGACCTGACCACCACATTCTGCTTCTTGCTACGCCATGTCACCAAATTTATACCAACAAAGGTGCAGTACCTCGTTGTGGATTTCCTGTAGTCATGACTTCCAGCTCAATCAGCATCAGCGAAGACTGCGATCTTTAAGTGGTTGTTCTTGGAGAACATAAGCCCACGACCAGGGGCCTTCTTTAAGTTTCGTAGTACACGATAAGCAACATCTTGATGTCTGAACCTGGGAGCATGCATATATCTACTCAAGATCCCTACAACATATGTAATATCAGGACGAGTGTGAGATAGGTATAAGAGCCTCCCAACCAATCTTTGATAACTCAAGGCATCAATGCGGTCACTATCACTATCTTCATCAATCCTATGATTCCCCTCCATATGAGTGTTAGCTGGAACACAACCGAGCATACCAGTCTCTTTTAATAGATCCAAAACATACTTAGGTGGAGAAATGAAGATGCCTTGGTTAGATCTGGTCACTTCAATTCCCAGGAAGTAACGTAATCTCCCTAACTCCTTTACTTTGAACTCAGCAGACAAGAGCACTTTGAGATTTGCGATTTCCTCGGTGTCATCTACGGTGATCACGATGTCATGAACATTGACAATAAGAACCACAATTTTTTGTTAACGTTTTTGGATAAACAAAGTGTGATCAGACTGTCCCTGTTTGTAGCCAAACTTGAGCATGACTTTAAGAAACCTGCCAAACCAAGTCTTGGGAGACTGCTTCAGACCATACAACGACTTCCTTAAGTGATAGGCAAACCCATGTCCCTTCTTCACAAATCTAGGAGGGAATGTCATGTAAACTTCTTCATCAAGCTCACCGTGCAGGAAGACATTTTTAACATCCAATTGGTGAAGACCCCAGCCCAAGCAAACATCACAAGATAGAAGAACACAAACAAAGTCCATCTTTGCTACAGGAGCAAAGGTCTCCTCGTAGTTCACTCCCTGAGTCTGGGTGTATCCCTGATCCACAAGGCGAGTCTTGTAACACTCAACTTTACCATCCTGGTTTTGCTTAACAGAGAAAACCCACCTTAAACCAATGGCTTTCTTGTTAGGAGGAAGGGGAGAGACAGCCCATGTGTGATTCCTATCCACGGCAGACATTTCTTCCTCCAGCGCCTGTGCCCATACCAGAATACTCACAGCTTCCTGCCACATCTTTAGAATAGTAATCAAGGACAAAGAAGATATAAAGCCCTGATGAGCATGGGTAAGGTGATGATAAGCAACATGATTAGAAATAGGGTGTTGCGTACACATAGCTTTACCTTTTAGCAATGCAAGGGGAACATGTAGATCATCATCAGAATCTGAGCCCAAAGCAGGCACAGGTAGTGGGGAAATGACAGTGGACGGTTCACTTGTTTGACGACGGTGGTATACATGAGGAAAAGGAGAAATGAGAGATGGACACATGGGAAAATGTGTAGGATACGTAGGGGACGTATGAGACATATGGGACGTAGAAGACATAGGGGACGTAGGAGGCGTAGGAGGAATCAGAAGGAGAGGAACAGTAGAATCAGAAGTAATGTCACCAATCTCCCCCTGACGAGCGGAGTGAGTCGAATCCATGTAATAAGATTCCTCCTAGCGGAATGTAACATCCGTACAAAAAATACGCCGGGATGGAGGGTGATAACACCGATATCCTTTCGTAGTAGCGGAATTGCCAATAAAGACACAATGGTGAGCCCGAGGGTCAAGTTTGTCACGATGAGGCTGATGTATGTAAACAAAACATACACACCCAAAGACAAGGGGTGGAAGATGAGAAGTATGAACAACAGACGTAGTGGAGAGACGGGCTAGAGGTGTAGAAAAATCTAGAACCCGTGAAGGCAGACGATTGATAAGATGAGCAGCAGTTAGGATACCAACACCCTAATAGGATTTAGGGAGATGCATAGTGGTGAGAAGGCATCGGACAACATCAAGTAGATGCCGGGTTTTTCGTTCAGCAACACCATTTTGGGTAGAGGTGTAAACGCAAGTGGTTTGATGTAAAATATCATGACTGGTGAGATAAGAACAAAATGCTCCACGACCATCATATTCCCCGCATTATTACAACGAAAAACATAAATATTACCATTGAACCGAGTCTTTACCATTTTATGAAAGACTTGAAAACAAGAAAAAACTTCGTTTTTTTCTTTAAAAGATAGACCCAAGTAGTGCGGGAAAAACAGTCGATAAATGTGACAAATTAACAAAAACCAGAAAAAGATAAAATAGGGGAAGATCCGTAAACATCAGAATGTATAAAAGCGAAAGGAGCGCTACTAGGAGAAGCTAAATGTGACAAGTAATGTCTAACATGTTTAGACATTTCACAAACATCACAAGCTAAAGTTTTAATAAAAGACAACAAAGCAGGAAACAATTTTGAAGGTAAACGGAGGAGGGATGCCCAAGGCGCAAATGCCAGGGTCGAGTATCAGCAACAGCAACAGTAGAGGAAGAGAGGGCGTGAGATGGTATCTGAGAATTTAGGTAGTACAAGACATCGCGATTCCTACCACTGCCAATGGTCCGCTTCATACCCAGTTCCCGAAAAATATATGAAACAGGGAAAATAGTTACATACTAGTTTAGAGATCGAGTGATATTGCTAATCGAAAGTAAACTGCGGGGAAAAGAGGGAACATGGAGAACATAAGAAAGCGAAATTGAGGGAGAACAAGAAATGTGGCCCTTGTCCGCAATGGGGGACAAGGTGCCATTTGCCGAGATAACATTGTCCTTACCAGACAAGGGGGTGTAGGAAACAAAACCTGAGGATCCTATCATAAGATCCTGAGTAAATGATCCAATCAGATGGAGGAGGCGTGACAACATGAGCATTGTGCATAGCGGCAGTAGCAAAGGAAGTAGAAGTACCAGAGGCAACGTCAAACCGTGAGTGGAGAAGACGACGAAGAGCATCCAATTCAAGTGTGGTAAAATGTCCCGGAGGCTGATTAATAGACTCTTCATATACTTCCATAGAGTAGGCAACATCATAAGATCGAGAACCACCCAGTCGAGACCCCCCCCCCCCCCCCCCCCCCCCCCCCCCCCCCCCCCCCCCCCCCCCCCGTCGTCCGGGTCCACGACCACGTTCGGGTTCTGGTGGAGCAAGGTGAGGATAGAGTTTGAAGCAAACATCCAGAGTGTGGCCCTTGCGGCAGTAATCACAAGTAGGAACAGTGTTGGTGGGGTTGGCACTACCCCGACCAACACTAGTAAAGGCAGAGCGATCAGGAGCAATCGTGCTGAGGGACCTACAACGGTCTTCATCACCAAGAATCATACTAAATGTCTCCCGAAGAGATGAGAGAGGTGAGTGATAAAGAATATTAGTCTGAATCGTATCTATTTCCATATTCAAACTCATCAGGAAGACATGCAAACGGTAACGTTCTTCCTTTTTCTGCAACGGAACTGCATCGGTAGTACAAGCGGGAGTAAACTGTTCAAAGTAATCCAATTCCTGAGAGAGACGCTCGAACTCAGAGAAGTATGTGGACACAAAAAAATCCATATCTTAATTCCAAAATACGACGCGTAAGCTCGTAAATCTGGGTGGAATTACCGATCTGAGAGTATGTTTCACGAGCCCGGGTCCAGATCTCATGGGCAGAATCCATCAACATATAACTCTGGTATACCTAAGGAGACATAGAATGGAGGACCCACGAGACGACAAAGGAATTTTCAGAATCCGAACGCTTTCAAGTAGAATTGTCCTTAGTAGGTTCCACGACCGCCCCATCTATATATCTGAACATCTGATGACTGTGAATTACATGTTAAGCAGCACGGGACCATTCAAGGTAATTTGTTCCATCCAGAGGCACAATGGTGATCTTCAATGAGCCAGTGTGGCCATGAGTCCTCTGAGGGTCACTCATCTGGAGCGTCACAACATTTGGAGAGGAGGCAGAAGAATCAACCATGGTGGCACAATGAAAAAGAAACACTATAGAAAGCCAGATCTGTATCAGCAAGAACTCCAGGAAGGCATAGTGGGAACATCCATGGGATATTCTTCAAGAAGAAACAAAACAAGCTTAAAAAAACCGGAAAGGAGAAACTGGAACGAAGTAGAGCAAAACGCAAAAATAATTCCCTGGAAGCAAATGAAATCCCTGGAAGCAATCGACGAAGCAGACAATGCAATGTCCGGAGATGAGATCCCTGGAAGCCGTCTGGAGTAGAGATCCTGGTCGGAAACGATGTAGATGAAGCAATCAAAAGGAGCAGTCGGATCCCTGGAAGTCGAAAGAAGTAATAGAATCGATGTCGATGAATCTTCTGGAGACGATGCCTGGAGACGATGTTGATGAAGAACCACCGGCTGGAATCGAGCAGTCTACGCAGATGAGGCCGTGAATGATGAAGACGCACTGCAAGTAGCAGAAGATAGGAGGCGTCGATGGAGAGGCATCAAGCATCACAAGGAGGGGCGGCAGTCTCCTTCAGCGAGCGCACCCTCCGACGCGAGAGCCGCACGGGTTAGCATGGAGACGACCTCAAACAAGCGAAAGAGGGGAATGACGGTAGGCGCGCGAGTAGGCCTGCAAGCGGTTCGGTTCGGTTTATGTAAAACCGAACCGAATAGCCTCGGTTTTTACACACCCAAAACCGAAACCGAACCGAATCCAATTGGTTCGGTTCTTTACCCGTCGGTTCGGTTTTCTACATTTGCTTCGAAGTTGTTTAGTATTTTTTTAGGTACATGCGCTCTATCATAAAATTCTACAAGATTTTTGAACTATAATTATTATTTTATACGGGAACCCCTGGCCCTAAGAAAGCATGCATAAGAGAAAATTTAATACTTTTTATAAAAAGACAGCTAAGAAAGACAATTTAGTTAAGATATTTTATTTTAATGCTTTTATTTTGCTGGTCGATTCGGTTCAGTTCAACTGGTTTTTCTATGGTGAAAACCGGACCGAACCGAATATGGGTCGGTTTTCAGCCACCACAAACCGAAACTGAACCCAGATTAAGACATTAAGAAACTACTCTGTGGATACTAAGATATCTGAAGAAATCTCTCATCTTAATCTGGGTTCGGGGAAGAGTCGACGGGATCAGTGGCTTCCTCGTCGATGAGCAGCGGAGGGATCAAGAAGTCGTCACTCCTTCGTCGACTAGACACGACAATGTCGAACCCAAAACGACGGAAAAAAAGAGAACGCCCCAAGACACAGGAGCGGATGCGGAGCCAGCAGATGATTTACACCTGAAATTTTAGATGGCCAACATTTTAGGGCTCCGAAATTTCAAGGAGGAAATAACACCAGCTCTGATACCATGTTGGAAAGAAAGAACAAGATAATAACTGGTGTAATTTATTCATCCATATAGGGGCTATTATATAGCATTACAACACGACACACAAACATGACACATGATGTGGGACTAAACCCACTCACATACAAATATTAATATAATACTAAACTCATAATCTCCAACAGTCATGAAGCTCCAATTGATCTCTAATGGAGTATCACAACGTTCAAGTAGCAGGATACAGTCATGACATCATCCTCTCGGAAATCGATGCGAGACTGGAGAATGAGAAACTCATTTATGTATTCATCAACAGATAGTTTAACTTGTCATAGGTTGTGAAACCTTCGATAGATAATCTATCAATAGTCAAGTAGAATGTATCTCTTGCGCAACTATGTCAATGTGGTGATCAGGGTCATGCCTAAATTGAACCTAGAACGCTCTAACTGCCCTCACCAAACCAAACTAAGCCCTTTAAACCCAAGGGAAACATACTCAACTTGTCTAGCTTGGAGTAATTGCTTCCATGCCATGAAACGATCTATCATATCACACCACTCTAAGTAACCATCGAGCTCTAATCGTCCTCGAAATCGCCGACATCTAATTTGACTCCCAAATCCCAACGGGGTTGATCCCTTACGTTATGGTTCCCTTGTTTGAAATGTCATGGGTTAAGGTTTTCTAGATCTGATTGCCTAAGGTTAGGGTGATGCTCGATTTGGGGATGTCGATCTTGCCCAAAATGTAGGTGGGCTTCGATTGCATTCACATTTGTGCATAACTCGTTCATCACCAGACCCATATCTCTCATATTCATAGTTAACGCGACAATCATTTTGGCCAAAGTCTTCATTTCTCTGTTCAAATCGCTTACACTATCTTTCACATGTCCGAACCGATTTTTTATTTTAAGATAATAATTTTCTTAAATACTTAAATGCTTAAAATAGATGAATATTTTAATGGGAGAAAATATTTATTTGATTTTTTAAATTTAAATATATTATTTTTCGAAAGAAATAAATTAAACTTAAACTCAAGAGTTTTTTTTTTAAAAGGACAAACTTTAAAACAAAATCTCTTTTTGTTGAAATTAAACGAAAATGATTATTTTTGTTTTTTTAAATAAAAGAAAATTCTTGAAAGCAAACACTTTTTTGTTTTAGAAAATTAAAATTGGAACGACTTCACGTGAAGAGTGAAGAAAAACTAAAAGGCGTGCGAGATGGTAGCGCAACTGTGATTCTCTGGGCTAACAAACGGAACAAGATTTTAGTCCTATGCCTTTTCCAATTACCCTTTTTCCAAAATTTGGGTTTTTTATTAGAATCCCAAATAAGCTCTTTCCATAATTCCTCACATAATTTCTTTCCTAAAACATGCTTCTAATAAAATCTGAAATCATTTTATTTCCCACTTAGTCTTTTCATTTATTGAAAATAAAATTTGAAATTAAGTTATTCCTCACTTAGTTATATGCGTACTTACTACTTAATTATTTAGAGCTTGTCCTTTCCATCTTAGCTATTCGAAATTGCAGGACCATTTATTTATGGTCTCATTGGGTGGTCAAATCGGTGAGCCAGAAACTCAAAATGATATTGATGCGCGGGAATAGAAAATACATAATATTGAATACAAAATAATAATCAATGCGTCATGGTATCATGCGTCATCGGATGCGACGATGGGTGCATCACAAACATTTCATAAAGGACCATTCAGAGAAATGCAACATTTCATAAAGATCAGCTAACATATATCTTTACTAAGAGCGGGAATTGTGACACCTTCGTTGATAACTCTAACATGTAAATGATCGATATCTGCTCCAATCTTAAGGGGGGTGGGGGGGGGAGTTGAATTGTATATAAAAAGCCTACTGTGAAAGTATGGTAGATTTTGAGTCGAGTTCGAGCGATTTGGGCTCGACTCGAAATCTACATTTTCGAATCGAACCCGGCTCAAAATCGACTCGAAATCGAAATTATTTCGAGTCGAGTTAGCACAACATGAAATGGTTCGATTTCGAGCCGGTTTGAATGGAATCGTATCAGCTGGAAGTTGAGCAATTTTTCTATTTATTCCGAGTCGACTCAAAATTAAATTGATTTTGCTCGAAATTGAGTAAATAAAGTCTTTTAAGACATTAATCCTTTAGTTTGTGTTTAGACTTTAGTGTTTTTAATTTTAAAATAAAAATATATTAATAAGTACATAAACTTTTAATCAGTTCGAGTTGATTTGAATAATATTTCGAGCGATTCAGGGCAGGCTATAAATCGACTCGAAATGTGATTCGAGTCAAAGTGAATCGATTCCAATTGAGTCGAATCAATTGTAACCGATTTCGATTCAACTCAATATCTGAGCAAATTTCGAGCAAGTTTTGAGTTTCGACTAATTTGCTCAGCCCTATGTGAAAGGCCATAGTTGTTTTCTATTTCACTCCCCTTATTTAGTCCTACACCTCTTGAAGTGTTTTAGCGTCACTCCTCTTTGTGTATATATAAAAGTGAAATGTAATATTTTCCTTTAGATTTGAATATACAAGTTATTTCAAATTCTCAACTATTTTCAACATAGACACATAAGAAACTTGATGCAGTAGTTACGGAAGGCGGCGCAGAGTTCGAAGGGGCATCGACAGCGTGGCGAGTCTACTCCAAGAGGAAGAGACTTGCGGCGGAGACACCAGCGTGATTTATGAAGACCCGGGTGGGGTGTTATCTTATAAGTTATCTTATTTATTAAGTTGTATTTTGAATTTCAGTAGATGTTTATGCTTTTGTGGGGGGATCAAATACCCCAATTGTATTTCGTTATATTTTGAGATTTGGATGAAAAAAGTTTGAAGCCTAGGGCTGGCCAAGAGTTCTCCTTGGATTTTCTCTCTTCTTCCCTTTGTTCTTCCGGATCTGGAGCAGTGAAAACCTAAGGGATAACATTGGTCCGACCTGTCGATCCAGTCCGCTTGTTCTAAAGCCGTCGGGATCCCGTCCGCTTGTTCCAAAGCCATCGGGATCCCGCCCGCTTGTTCCAAAGCCGTCGGGATCCCATCCGCTTGTTCCTAAGCCACCGGGATCCCGTCCTCTTGTTCCTAAGCTGCTGGGATCCCGTCCGCTGGCTCCACAACACCATTTCCCTGCGACCAGCTATCGTGTGTCCGTTTCCCCAAACTTGCGTCCAGGTCTCCGTCTTTCCCCGCTCGCTCCCATCCGCCGATGTCACGCATGGGTTTCTCACACGTTTATTCCCGTTGTCGCACTGTTCCGCCGAGCTCGCGACCAGCACACTATCCTCCACTCGCATCTAGATGGCACTCTCCCGGATGGGCTTTTCACGCCCTCTTTTTCAACACCAGGAGCCACCACTGAGAAGACCGAGCACCCATACCATGACAGACGCCCGCCTCGACACCGTTGAACACTTCCTAGACGACCAAGGGAGCCTCCTTTCTTCGATCCAGGCCAATCTCAACGCCTTGTGATGCTCGCTCGAACAACCACTCCACTCCGTCGCCGGCCTTGGAGGACCCATCGTCTTTCAGTGGCCTGTTGGCCAACCCCACGATGCCTCCTTCGCTCCCCGCACTTGTCGCGGCACAAGCGCCGCGCGCCCTTGAAGTTCCCCATTTCAACGGGAATCCTCTTGGGTGGATTGCCAAAGCCAAACAATTATTTGACATTCAGGGCACTCCGAACACGCAATAGGTCACCTTGATGTTCCTTTTCGTCATACTTCTTCGGTGGACAAGTATATTGACGAATTCATTGAGCTCGTCAACCACGTCCCCGGTCTTCCTCTTGATCACTATATGGGCTTCTTCCTTCAGGGTCTCCAACCCCACATCGTTTCGCAATCCGAGGTACTGAACTCTAGACGAACGGGCAATCTGAGGTACTGAACCAATGCTTGGAGACTTACGAACGGGCAATCCTCTTGATTGGAGACATTTTCAAGATGGGGGTATTGTTACGGTGGTGGGTGATCACAACCGGATTCATTCGGTCTTCCACGTCTCCCAACTCAAACAGGTGGTGGGTGATCACCCCGTTGAGGGGACCTTGCCGCCAAACATCGCATCGGACAGCTCCACAGTCTACCTTCTAGAAGCCATTTTGGACCGCAAAACTGTCACAACGGATAATCGAGTTCAAGAGCAGGTATTGGTGGCGTGGCGGCACCACCCTCATTCCGACGCGACTTGGTGAGATCGCGACGACTTCCGCAGCCAATTCCTTGAGGACAAGACATTTTCAAGATGGGGGTATTGTTATGGACGCGTGCGACGGTAGGGAGCTCGAAGAGGCATCGACAACTTGGCGAGTTTACTCCAGGAGGAAGAGGCCTGCGGCAGAGACACCAGCGTGATTTATGAATACCTAGGTGGGGTGTTATCTTATTTATTAAGTTGTATTTGTAATTTCAGTGGATATTTACACTTTTGCCCGAGGGGGTGGGGGTGGGTGGGGGTTCTTATACCCCAACCCTCTTGTATTTCGTTATGTTTTGAGATTTGGATGAAAAAGTTGGAGCCAGGCTGGCCAAGGGTTCTTGGATTTTCTCTATTCCTCCCTTCGTTCTTCCTGCTAGAGCGATGAAAACCTAAGGCGCAACATTGTCCTTATCCCATCATTATAAAACTACAACCGAATGGATGCGTACTAGACTTGCAACCTAGTATGAATATTAATCTTCCAATCTAATATGAATATAATTCTATTTTCATAAGCTTAATGAGGCACTTTCAATCCTCTTTTGCTTCCTTTTTCTCAAGTGGAATCTCCACACATCTACAACAGCATCCACGACAATGTTACCATTTGTGATTTAACTTTATAATATGGAACAAATCATTACTAATGAGTGTTGGAGTTATGAGTTTAATATTATTATGTTGGATTCCTTAGGAGTTTAATCTCACATCATGAGTCCGGTTAAAGTGTCTTTGTAATCCTCTATATATTGCCCCTATGTGGAAGAATAAACATATCAATCTATTATCTTCTTCTTTGTTTCTTTCATTCAACTTGGTATCAGAGCCGATTAAAATTTTTTCTCTCGCTGTGTGACGCCCTAATCCCGTGCGTGTTCCTGCTTTTTTTTTTTCTCGCTTTCGCCGTCTGTGCGTAGCCACGATCCCGTCGACTGTGCTGCTCCCGCTCCTGACGAGCAGCTCCTCTCCCGTCGAGCAGCTCTGCTCCTCTCGACGGAATCGATATCTGATTCCATCGATGAGAGCGGCTCTTGGTTCGCGAGTAGCCAGTCTTCCTCCTTCGTTGAGATCGAGCACCCTTTTTTGGTGCTTCCGTCGACGTCGACAGCGCCATCGTCGTTCTCTGCTATCGTCAACGCCTGCTCCTCTGCTCCAGCCCCATCGGCCCGTCGACATCGACGACATCCCAGTTTTTTCTCCTGGTTCAAGCGGCCTTCTATCCCCTAGATGTGGACTCCTCTGCTCTAGCCCCAGCGGCTTGTCGACATCGACGACATCCCAGTTTCTGCTCCTGGTTCTGGCGGCCTCCCTCTCCCTCGTTCGACGAACCGTTGTTTTTCTTTGGTCCCGTCAACGGAGTGTGTAGCTGATCTTGTCGTCTGCTGCTGTTGCCGCTGGTGGCTTCTCCCGTCGAGCCCGTCTCTTCTCATCGACGAAGGAGATCTTCCTTTCCGGCTGCTGCTTTCGTCATCTTCCCGGTGCTTCTCCTCTGTCGACGATGTTTCTCCTCTGCTGATCTGACCGTGATTCTCTTATTGTTGCTCTGATGATCTTGTCGGTCGCCATGGATCCCGTTGCTCGCTTCTCTCGTCGATGATGGTGATGATGGAGTGGTTGCTTTGTTTTTAGTGTTTTTTATTTGTGTCTTAGTTTAATTGTGTTGTTATGCCTATATGCACGTGTGTACCACATGGGGGGGAGTGCTTGGGACGAAGGCGACTCGGATGATCTTTCCCGACTTTACGCCTTCGTTCCACACGGCCTCTAGGCTTATGTCATATGTGTCTCCCCAAGTTTTTCCTTGATGATTGGTAGGTGGTATGGTTTTTGGTGGTTGTCTTTTTTCCCTTTCTCCCTTTTCCCCGCGGTCTCGTAGATTTGTTTGTGTGGTGTTATCCCCGCGGTCTCATAGATTCGTGTGGTGTTATCCGCGCGGTCTCATAGATTCGTGTGTGTGGTGTTATCCCCGCAATCTCGTAGATTCGTGTGTGTGTGGTGTTATCCCTGCGGTCTCGTAGATTCGTGTGTGTGGTGTTATCCCCGCGGTCTCGTAGATTCGTGTGTGGTTTCCTCTCTATCTGTCTTGTCCACTTTGCCTACCACTTTTTTACCATTTCGTTTATGATGTCCAAGCTGAAGGTTCCACCTTCAGCTTGAGGGGGGAGTGTTGGAGTTATGAGTTTAATATTATTATGTTGGAGTCTTTAGGAGTTTAGTCCCACATCATGAATCTAGTTTAAGTGTCTTTGTAATCCCCTATATATTACCCCTATGTGGAAGAATAAACATATCAATCTATTATCTTCTTCTTTCTTTCTTTCAACTATGAGCTGAAGATCAATTCACCAAAAACGCTATCTCATTTGATATTGCAAGAATTCTGGTACAAATGATTCTTGGATCTCATGACGAGCTTTAGTAACGGGACAGGGTCATCTCTTATTAGTAGACTTTACAAGAGAGCTTTGGTTGCCTCAAGGAGTCGATACAGATCGACCATCACCATACTACACATCATTCATGTATTTTACTTGCAGAAGAGTTCAACTATTATCTTGATCGAGATGATCCTGTATAGACGTATTTTGTCTTATTTATGTACTTCCCCGATTTAATCTTTACAGAGTTTATCTTATCTATGTTATTGTAGGAGTTAATAAAAATTT
Organism: Dactylorhiza incarnata; assembly: GCA_033032865.1. Lineage (NCBI taxonomy): Eukaryota > Viridiplantae > Streptophyta > Magnoliopsida > Asparagales > Orchidaceae > Dactylorhiza > Dactylorhiza incarnata. Next base: position 4,700,848 of record JAWHQI010000001.1, on the reverse strand, counting down.
ACATTTATCTTACCTAGGGGGATATTTAGACATTCCACTCATATCATGGATGTCCTGAAGGTCATCTTTTATTAGAAAAAGGGATGGACTGCTTTTTATGAATAAAATGAGGCTTCTTAAGTCATAACTTTTCTCCTCCTCTATTCTTCTCTGGATCCAATCCGTCACCATAAATAAATCAAGACAGATCCATGCATATTATATTGAATAAAGAAATTACACCAAACCACCGAAGGATTAGAAAATAGTAGACCAAATGAATAGAAGATATAAGTTGTTAAAATGGTTTACACAATATAGGTTTAACACCTAACATAACACTCAATGACAGGGATTAGCTTAATGATGATGATGACTAAGGAACCACACATCAGCATCACTAAGCCTTTTCACTGCTGATTAAAGGTAATCAAAAGAAATTAGTTTCACATAATTGAAGTTATGCACAAGTATTATTCAAAGCCACTAATCATAGTTCAATAGCCAAATATTGGTTAAAATTCACCGCAGAATTGGAAATCCAACAAACAAATTCCTACCAAAGGGCTGAAATAACAAGTGATTCAAAGATAATATTAGAACCTAGAAACAAAGGGAACTACAGAAATAAAACAAAAGAAACTATCATTATAGGAGTAGTACGCAATATATTAAGAAATACCCCAAGAAAATGAACTCACCAAAGGAAAATGAGTTTCACCCCCTTCAACATTATCACTTAGATACATCAGAATTGTTGCTATACGTTGTCCACCACGCTTTAGATTATACTGTACTCAAATAATATATTACTCCAAAGGTCATTTTCATGAATTATAAGAGAAAGAAGGAAATTTTAATGGGCCATTCGTTTTGATGGAATTGGTGCCCTTGAATTAGAATTGGAGGACTATTTTCATGAAAATTGAACCTCCAATTCTAATTACAACACCAACTCCGTCCAATCGAACTTAACATAAGAGTAAGGAAGTCATTGAAAATACCCACACTGTCAGAGAAGTAATCATGATGTGGCATGTACTGTTGATTTACTTCATACCTATAGTGGACAATAGGTTCGATTACTGAAGAACAAAACATGGGAAGAAGAAGAGAGCAATCCATCATTCAGCTTGCTTAAAAAAGAAGAAGAAAGGTAATTTTGGATGTTTACCTGAGAACTTGAATAAGCTCACCATTTTCAACAGGTATTTGAGAGAATGCAGCAATCCGATTTTCAATAGCCTGATTTAACAGCCAGAAAGAATGATTGAATCAAGTCAGCGGGAAATCATCTTTCCCATAATATTCCTAAGACTAAACAAATGGGAATTCAAGGATGCAAAAATAAGATAAAAAAATGCTATATATTGCTTATTAGTTCAAAAACAATCAAAGCTTGCACTCATATGCAAAGTTTTAAATGTCGGATGTCGGGTACATATCGGATTGGGTTTTTAAAAGTCGGATGTCGGAGACATGTCGGGGACATTTGAAAATGTCGGGTTTCAAAATTAAAACATAAATTGTTAGTAAGTATAATATAACTATGCATCTATCATGTTTTTATGCATCTAACATAATATATTACTATTTATTTTATAAGCTTTTTTTTATTATTTATATTGGCAAACAATTACAGTTGCAAGAATTGAAGAGTTGGAATGCATTTTCAATTTTTACTAGTTCACTAGCACCATAGCAGACCGCATATGGTTTAATTCTGAAGCTCAAATTGCTCCTAAAGAATGATGAGTATGTTTGATACGGTTCTAGACTATTTCTGTTAACCACTGTAACACCCCATAATTTTACAAAAAAAAATATATATAAATGGATATATGATATCAATGGCTAACCGCAGCCCCCTCCCTTATATTATTTTGCTAGCAGCACCCCCTTGCCCCTTTAATTAGCCCCCTGTTAGGGCTTCCGCAAAACCGCACGCATCTCCCGATCCCGTCTCCTGTGCCGATCCCGTCACCTGCGCGCAGAGCCGACGCCGTCTGCCGCTCCTCCTTCAGTCGCCGCCTCCTCCTGCTCTTTCTCCTCCCCAAGCCAGCAACCCCTGCTTGGGCCGTCTCCCTCCTCTCCATTCCTGGAGGTCATCCGATCTCCTCCAAAGGGCCGGCTACAGCAAGGCTTCTTCTTCTCCCCTCCCCTCAAGGCCGGCAGCTGCCTCCTCTTCCTCCGGCAACTCCGTTTCTTCCTCCGGCAGCCCCCTCCTTCTCCGATTTCGCCTAGGGTTTTGCTTGAACCCTCCTCCTCTTGGATTTTTGGTAAGGAGTTTCAGTTTTTCCTAATTTCCTTGGAATTTGCGCTCCAAATTTCGGATATCTTGTGTTTCAGATTTTTGTCCCCTTGCGATCGTCTAACCGTGGTTTGTTTGTGATTTCCGGCGCCGCTCCTCGATTCATTTGGCGGGATCTCGCAAAATCCCTCTCCGATTTAGGGTTTCCTCAACCTAAGCGCCGCCAAGTCTCCGTCTCCGCATGGAATCTCTTCTCCCCTCTCCTTTGAGGGAGGTAAAATCCATTAAACCCTCGTTGTTTAATTTCCTTGTCGTAGGATTGCTTGTATTAGCATAGTAATTTATGCTATGTCGCCTTCGTTGTGCTTGATCAGGTTCAAAATGTGATGTTTGCTTTTGCTTGCGCCGCTTAGCCGCCACCGTCAGATTCAACCTCATTTAAGGCAAGTAGAGATCCCTCTCTCTTGCAAGCATTGAATTTTGTTTAGCATGACCTGTTCTTATGATTTTTATGCTTCACTCTTGAATACTCGTGTCATCAAATAAGTTTAGTTTTGATTGCTTGATTTGACTTGATAGTAGTTTAAGGTTTCACGCATTTGAAATAGCACGAGTTGTGAAATGTGAAATGATGATTTTAATTGGAGGAATTAGTGGTTCTTTTTGAGCATGAACATTAATTGGTATATTGGCAAATGCTAAGATTCCTTGCTAGCAATTAGACGAAATGTGTTCGATATGAAATATTTGGGTTGTACACATGTTTACTTGGAGAATAATCGTTTGTTGGAATGGTTCAAACTAAATGAAAACTGGATGTCCTAGAAAATAATGTATAATTATCTTATTACTCGTGAATACTTGAATCCGCAAGTTCTAAAACTCTTTATCGAATTCTCTGAGTCATCGAATCTTGTTTCTTATGTCTGTCTGGTTCTAAGACTTGAGTAAATCATTTTCTATAACTTGATTCCTCCTGTTTCACATTTATAAAATATACTCTTGTATATCTAAATCAGAATCTTGGTTACATGTCTTGATATGCTAGAATCCGCGAAATCCTGCGCTAAGTCAATAATAACGTAAGTTAACATTGAAAGGTAGGGTTTAATTGATGAAACTCCTTGACTTGGGTTCCCTCTTGAATCCTTAATAGGAACAAAGGACCGGTCATAGCGAGCTTAAATTTCTGAATCTCTAAGGTCCTGTGTGTCATAAGTAAATCTTGGAAGCTAGGGTTTAGGTGGTGCATCGTCTTGATTGCATGGTCACGGTAAGCAGGAAATACTCTTATTCTAGTAAGCCTTACACCCGGACATGAGTGTGAACCATGTGCGCCCACTATAAACACTTACGCATTTCATTGATTACAACTTATGATATTACATGATCTTTTATCTGTTGATTCCTGAATCTCCGGCAAGTCTTGAATCTGAATCTGTATCTGAACCTGAATCTGTCTGAATCATGAATCCTTCAGTTCATTTATGTGTTTAGCAATCATTGAAAGGTAGTGTTAAATTGATGTGACGCCTTGAAGCGAGTTCCCGCTTACCTTGTAACGGGAACAAATAATGTCATAGGAAGCCCAATTACTTTGATAAGCTTTGCATTTAGACTCCTGTTAGAACCTCGTGCATCAGAAAGAAACACTTGCACCTTTCAATGATTACAATTAATGACATTACATGACTGAATCTTTGTTGTGCTTCTGAATAGCCTAATAATTCTGATTATTTCTACTCGTCTTGCTTACTGTCTGCCTTGCTAGCTTTGCTTCTGATAAAACGGGTACTTATACATTGTTGTTTCCCTTGCTAGTTTGTAATTTACCTTGCTTATGTTATCAATGTTCTGAGGCTTTTCCTTCTTGTTTTGGATTTGCCTTAGTGTTCGTGCCTGCGCCGCCTGCTCTCTGAGGCCGATCTCCGTCAAGTTTCAGGTTTTGTGTTTATGTTTCATTTCTTTTACTGTCGGATATTTCTGTTATGTAGTAATTACGATCAGCCATTTTCTCTTGTTTCATGGACAACTGCTAGGCTAAATATTATAAGTACTAGAATTTATCATGTTTTGCATGCTCATTTATCTGCGATGAACACTGCACAAAAATCTGTTTTAAAACTTGTATCTTGAGCTTTTACTAAAATGCAAGTGCACCTGTTTCAAATTATCATGTTTTAAAGCTTCCGCAACAAAACAACCAGTTTTTACTCAAAAGTAACTCTTTTTAAACTATTCATTAGTATCTCTGCTTGCGCCTTAGCAGACATGGTTTTCCTTCCGCCCATGCCTGTGGCATCACGGCCCGCCCGAAGCGCGCTCTGGCACTTGTCGAGACGGGTCGTGACAGTTGGTATCAAAGCGAGGTTTGTTTCAAAAGATAAAGTATTTTACAATTATCAAATATTTTGAATCTTATTTTATAAATATTTATGCATGCATCATTTCTTCACGCACCTTGTCATTATGTGTTGTTCGCGGCTGAAACGCGCACACACTCACTCATAAGCATGAGTAGTATGCACACGAATGTTAAGGGAGTATGGATAAACTTAACATTTTTGTGTATATGAATTCCACTAGGATATACACCGCTTGCGAATATTAAATGGTTATGGGCAGTTTAATATTTTCAAGTGCGTTGGCATTAGAGTCTTAATATGCATGACATGTTAAGTGATATGGGCGCTTAACATGGCATGTGTATCCATTCATTTGCATTCATATCATAAATCAATGCACAAGTGTGAAGCCAAGAACAACAATAATGATTGCACACGCATGGTTTTACTATCTGCTTGACATCGCACACGATCTCATGGTTGCACTTGCATGATCATTACCTAGAGTTGTCCAATGAAAATGCTGTAATTATTACATAATTTATGTACCTGACAGTAGAAAATGTTTTAGAATCTCTAGTTTCAAATCTCCGGTATTCGTAATCAATGCTTCTTGTTCTGCTTGTCTAGCGATCTTGTCTGATTCTCCAGTATCTCCTTCTAGCTAGCTCTTAAGCGTCAACATCGCAAGTAAGTTACCCCTTCGTGCAAAGATTCTTTGCTCCCGACTTCTTGAGTCTTATCTCTCAATTCCGAGCTAAGTGAAGCAATTCTTGTGTTCCTTGAATTCAATCCTTCGTATCTGGCCATACCCGCTAAGATCGTAGAGTATCAAGGACGCAAGCTTCGAAAGAAAATCATCTTATTATAACTGTGTTATGAATGCATGAAAAGTCTGAGTAATTCTCTTGAGAACTTGAATCTGATATGCGAAGCAAGTATCCGCAAATTTTCTCTTGATCTCGGTAAGTCTCCGTGTTTGTCTCGCTTTCTGTTTTAGCATGTTCATAGTTAGCTCCCATGTCTTGATCTGCAAATCTTGTTTGGATTAAATGACATCTGAATCTTCGCCATAAGATCCCCCATTCGGAGAATTCTCAGAAAGTTTCGGGACGAAACTTCTTAAGTAGGGGAGAATGTAACACCCCATAATTTTACAAAAAAAAATATATATAAATGGATATATGATATCAATGGCTAACCGCAGCCCCCTCCCTTATATTATTTTGCTAGCAGCACCCCCTTGCCCCTTTAATTAGCCCCCTGTTAGGGCTTCCGCAAAACCGCACGCATCTCCCGATCCCATCTCCTGTGCCGATCCCGTCACCTGCGCGCAGAGCCGACGCCGTCTGCCGCTCCTCCTTCAGCCGCCGCCTCCTCCTGCTCTTTCTCCTCCCCAAGCCAGCAACCCCTGCTTGGGCCGTCTCCCTCCTCTCCATTCCTGGAGGTCATCCGATCTCCTCCAAAGGGCCGGCTGCAGCAAGGCTCCTTCTTCTCCCCTCCCCTCAAGGCCGGCAGCTGCCTCCTCTTCCTCCGGCAACTCCGTTTCTTCCTCCGGCAGCCCCCTCCTTCTCCGATTTCGCCTAGGGTTTTGCTTGAACCCTCCTCCTCTTGGATTTTTGGTAAGGATTTTCAGTTTTTTCTAATTTCCTTGGAATTTGCGCTCCAAATTTCGGATATCTTGTGTTTCAGATTTTTGTCCCCTTGCGATCGTCTAACCATGGTTTGTTTGTGATTTCCGGCGCCGCTCCTCGATTCATTTGGCGAGATCTCGCAAAATCCCTCTCCGATTTAGGGTTTACGCAACCTAAGCGCCGCCAAGTCTCCGTCTCCGCGTGGAATCTCTTCTCCCCTCTCATTTGAGGGAGGTAAAATCCGCTAAACCCTCGTTGTTTAATTTCCTTGTCGTAGGATTGCTTGTATTAGCGTAGTAATTTATGCTATGTCGCCTTCGTTGTGCTTGATCAGGTTCAAAATGTGATGTTTGCTTTTGCTTGCGCCGCTTAACCGCCGCCGTCAGATTCAGCCTCATTTAAGGCAAGTAGAGATCCCTCTCTCTTGCAAGCATTGAATTTTGTTTAGCATGACCCGTTCTTATGATTTTTATGCTTCACTCTTGAATACTCGTGTCATCAAATAAGTTTAGTTTTGATTGCTTGATTTGACTTGATAGTAGTTTAAGGTTTCCCGCATTTGAAATAGCACGAGTTGTGAAATGTGAAATGATGATTTTAATTAGAGGAATTAGTGGTTCTTTTTGAGCATGAACATTAATTAGTAGCAAATGTTAAGATTCCTTGCTAGCAATTAGACGAAATGTGTTCGATATGAAATATTTGGGTTGTACACATGTTTACTTGGAGATAATCGTTTGTTGGAATGGTTCAAACTAACTGAAAACTGGATGTCCTAGAAAATGATGTATAATTATCTTATTACTCGTGAATACTTGAATCCGCAAGTTCTAAAACTCTTTATCGAGTTCTCTGAGTCATCAAATCTTGTTTCTTATGCCTGTCTGGTTCTAAGACTTGAGTAAATCATTTTCTATAACTTGATTCCTCCTGTTTCACATTTATAAAATATACTCTTGTATATCTAAATCAGAATCTTGGTTACATGTCTTGATATGCTAGAATCCGCGAAATCCTGCGCTAAGTCAATAATAACGTAAGTTAACATTGAAAGGTAGGGTTTAATTGATGAAACTCCTTGACTTGGGTTCCCTGTTGAATCCTTAATAAGAACAAAGGACCGGTCATAGCGAGCTTAAATTTTTGAATCTCTAAGGTCCTGTGTGTCATAAGTAAATCTTGGAAGCTAGGGTTTAGGTGGTGCATCGTCTTGATTGCATGGTCACGGTAAGCAGGAAATACTCTTATTCTAGTAAGCCTTACACCCGGACATGAGTGTGAACCATGTGCGCCCACTATAAACACCTACGCATTTCATTGATTACAACTTATGATATTATATGATCTTTTATCTGCTGATTCCTGAATCTCTGGCAAGTCTTGAATCTGAATCTGTATCTGAACCTGAATCTGTCTGAATCATGAATCCTTCAGTTAATTTATGTGCTTAACAATCATTGAAAGGTAGTGTTAAATTGATGTGACGCCTTGAAGCGAGTTCTCGCTTACCTTGTAACGGGAACAAATAATGTCATAGCAAGCCCAATTACTTTGATAAGCCTTGCATTTAGACTCCTGTTAGAACCTCGTGCATCAGAAAGAAACACTTGCACCTTTCAATGATTACAACTAATGACATTACATGACTGAATCTTTGTTGTGCTTCGGAATAGCCTAATAATTCTGATTATTTCTACTCGTCTTGCTTACTATCTGCCTTGCTAGCTTTGCTTCTGATAAAACTGGTACTTATACATTGTTGTTTCCCTTGCTAGTTTGTAATTTACCTTGCTTATGTTATCAATGTTCTGAGGCTTTTCCTTCTTGTTTTGGATTTGCCTTAGTGTTCGTGCCTGCGCCGCCTGCTCTCTGAGGCCGATCTGCGTCAAGTTTCAGGTTTTGTGTTTATGTTTCATTTCTTTTACTGTCAGATATTTCTGTTATGTAGTAATTACGATCAGCCATTTTCGCTTGTTTCATGGACAACTGCTAGGCTAAATATTATAAGTACTAGAATTTATCATGTTTTGCATGCTCATTTATCTGCGATGAACACTGCACAAAAATCTGTTTCAAAACTTGTATCTTGAGCTTTTACTAAAATGCATGTGCACATGTTTCAAATTATCATGTTTTAAAGCTTCCGCAACAAAACAACCTGTTTTTACTCAAAAGTAACTCTTTTTAAAATATTTATTAGTATCTCTGCTTGCGCCTTAACAAGCATGGTTTTCCTTCCGCCCATGCGTGTGGCATCACGGCCCGCCCGAAGCGCGCTTTGGCACTTGTCGAGACGGGTCGTGACAACCACAAAGTTTTATTCTATTATTTTGACAAATTCTTACAAACTCTCCGGGTAACAAATGTTCTGTTGTATAATCTCTAATGCTGATACATGCTAAATTATTCAATAATAATTGAGCTTTAGTACTGTTCATGCTATTGCAAGTGGAAGCATAAGTTACAGAACGTGGAAAATCCAAAAATGTATTTTGATTTTATGTCTAAGCAGTTAGATATTGTTCATCCAAAGCTACAAACATAAGTACACAATTATAATATTTATTTTTCTATAATGTTGTCATTATGACATTAACATTTTGTAGGGCATAAATTTTTAAGAAGTATTAAGAAGGTTTGATCATGCATCAAACATGAAAATGTGACAAAATATCAAAATATCGGCCGCATAACAAAATATTGGATCGGCCGATAAGTTGGAATATTTCCGATTTATCGGCCGATATTATTAAAAATGATTTTTTAATGTAAAATTTAAAATCTATATCGGTTTCTTCCCAAATCCGACATGTCGGCCGACATGTCGGACATGTCGGCCGACATGTCGGCCGACATTTAAAACATTGCTCATATGAGTCCAGAAAAACGCGTGAAAAATTGTTATACTCAAAATTAGGGTTACAAACAAACACATAAGTCCTTATATACTCAGACGACCAGTAATACGAGGCAAGTGACATACCACGTGGTAATATAAATGACAAAATATAAGTAGGTAAATATATTCAACCCTCCCACTCAAGTTGGGAGTATATGTCAATCATTCCCAACTTGAATGAGTTCTCAGTAAAGTTGTCACAGCTTAATCCTTGGTAAAAATGCTGGCAAGTTGATCTTAAGAGTTCACAAAGAGTGTACAGATATTGCCCTTGTCAAGGTGGTTTTAATAAAGTGTCTATCCACTTCGACATGCTTTGTCTGATCATGTTGCACTGGATTGTGAGCAATTGGAAATTTTGTTGTCGCAATAAAGAGTAATAGGCTTGTCCTCGAAGAGACCCATATCCTCAAGAATTGATTTCAAACTTAATCCTTCACATACACCTTGTGACATGGCTCTATATTTTGCCTCAGCGCTAGATCTTGATACCACATTTTGTTTCATGCTCCTCCAGATTACAAGATTCCTGCCTATAAAGGGGCAATATCCTGTAATAGATTTTCTGCTGTCCTGACTACATGCCCAACCAGCATCTGTAAAAACTTATATTTTCAAGAACTGGTTTGTTAAGAATAGAATCCCATGTCTTGGAGACTTCTTAAAGTACCTTAAGACATAAGTTGCCTCTTGAGGATAGATCTTGGGAGCATGCATGAATCTACTCAGAATGCCAACGACATAAGTAATATCAAGACCAATATAAGATAAGTATAAAAGTCTACCAACCAATCTATGGTAGCTAGAGGAGTCAAATTATCTCATTTTGTGTCCTCATCAATTTTGTGATTAGCCTCAAAAGGGGTATCCACCAATCCAAGCATACTAGTTTCTTCCAAGAGGTAAAGAACATATTTTCTTTGTGAAACGAAAATCCCATGGTTAGATCTTGCCACTTCAATCCCCAAGAAGTATTTTAGCTCTCCTAGATCTTTATCTTCAAATTATGTGCATAATTGTCTTTTTAGGTTTGCGATCTCCTTAATATCATTGATGATGATGTCATCCCCATATACAATGAGAATCAACACTTTGGTTCCTCTCTTCTTCACAAAGAGGGTGTGATCAACATGTCCCTGTTTGTGGCCAACCCGTCTCGTGGTTTTATGAAAACATCATTTTCGAATATATCGGGAGATGTATTAGTTTGGCCCGATATATCACTCGAAAAGAGCGGCGCTTCGCTTGTTGTTATCAATATATTATATAAACCCGAGTGTTGCACTTTTATTTCTCAAGCCCACGTCATTTTATTTGCCTTACCTCCATAATCTCTTTAGTTGATGTTCTCTGGTTGTCTCCTTCTTTCCGCTCTAGTTCTTTGGTGATTTTCTCATTTTTGGGCTCTGGTTCTCTAGTGATTCTCTCATTTGGGCTCTTGTTTTCTGCTTTTGTTCTGAACGTTACGCAGTTTCTTTGGTTTTATGCCTTCACTGGTTCTGCGGCTCCGTTGCTTTGCATCTACTTAGCATTGTGACATTTTTAAGAAATTGGTGGTTTTTGCGGCTGTGGTTCTGCACTTTTAAGATATTCGTTTGCCCCAATTATCAGGTATCTTCCTCTCTTCCTTTTTTCCGCTCCGCCTCTTTGGTTCTATGAAATCACTGGTTTCTAATGGTTTTAGGCTTTACTGGAATGCGACTTTACTGGAATACTGTTCTTTTCATTTGCCCTAATTGTATTATATCGTCCTCTCTTCCTCTCTGGAAAAATGAATTCATTGGTTTCAGCAAGTTTTGCTGGAAGGTGGATTTTACTTTTCATTTGCCCCAATTATCTGGTATCTTCCTCTCCGCCTCTCCGGTTCTATGAATTCGCTACTTTCTCCGGCTTTAGGCTTTACTAGAATGCGGCTTAATTGGAATACAACTTTTTTTCATTTGCCCTAATTATGTGGTATCTTCCCCTCTACCTCTCTAATTCTACGAATTAACTGGCAAGGTGGACATACTAGAATGCAGTTCTTTTTAATTTTCTTCCTCTCAGCCTCTCTGATTCTGCAGCATAAGTGGATGCGTTTTTTTTCATTTGCCCTAAATCTGTGGTATCTTCCTCTTTGTCTTACTCATTTCTGCGACTTAACTGGAATGTGAATGATTGATGCAATGCGGCTGATTGTCAGAATGCGGTTAATTTCTTCTCTAGTAGGACATTATTCCTCTCTGCCTCTCCGGAATGCGACCGATTACTGGAATGAGGCTTTATTGGTTCACAGACATTCTATGTTGCTTTTCTTCGTTTTCCCTAACTTTACATATTATTGAAATGTGGCAACTGTAGAAAAACGCAATGCGTATGTGTATTGTTTTTCACTTGTATACAAAGGAGAATACATATTTATAGGAGAGAGAAGAGAGAGGAAAAATCTATACACAATGTGGGACTAAATATAAGAGAATCAAAAAGGGCCACTAAATGGGCCAAAGCTTATGGGCTATTTCAACACTCCCCCGCAAGCTGGAGCGTACAGATCGTATGCACCAAGCTTGGATAAGCATTGATAGAAGAGGGTACTGGACAGTGCCTTTGTGAGGACATCCGCAACTTGTTCAGTACCAGGGACATGTTTTAGCTCGATCTTCTTCATTTGAACTTTCTCCCGGATAAAGTGGCAGTCGACCTCGATATGCTTGGTTCTTTCGTGGAAAACCGGGTTCTTGGCAATATGTATAGCAGCCTGACTGTCGCAGAGAAGAAGAGCAGGAGCGGGAGGTTTTACCCCAAGATCCGTGAGAAGACTTTCAAGCCAGGTAAGTTCAGAGACCACAGATGCCATTGCCCTGTATTCTGCTTCTGCTGAGGAGCACGCAACCACTGCTTGTTTCTTGCTACGCCAGGTGATCAAATGTCCTCCGAAGTACGTACAGAAGCCACTGGTTGACCGACGATCATCCAGAGATCCGGCATAGTCAGCATCCGAGTATGCCACCAGTGTAGGAGTTGAGGATGAGGTCTTGTATACCAAGCCTTGACCAGGAGCAGCTTTCAGATATCGGAGAATCCGTTCCACAGCCTGAAGGTGAGAGGAACGAGGGGCGTGCATGTAACGGCTGACAATACCGACAGCGAAGGAGATATCTGGTCTTGTAACAGTCAGATAGATCAATTTTCCTACCAGACGGCGATAGTACTCCGGGTTCTGGAGTAAGAGATCAGAGTCAGAGGACTGAGCACAAATCTTGTGATTTGCGTCCATTGGAGTGTTGATGGGTTTGCAGCCGGAGTAGCCTGCATCATGAAGAAGATCGAGGCAATACTTTCTCTGAGATAGAACAAGTCCATCTGGTCGTCTGGCTACCTCCAGGCCCAGGAAGTAATGAAGGTTCCCCAGATCTTTTGTTTGGAACACGGAGCTGAGTTGTTGCTTGATTGCCTGAATTCCTTTTGAGTCGTTGCCTGTGATAATGATATCATCAACATAGACTAGAAGGAGAACAGTGCCTGTTGCCTGGTGGCGAGTAAACAGGGAGAAGTCAGCCGAGCTCCGAGTAAATCCTGCTTCACGAAGGACCTTGCTGAGCTTGTCGAACCATGCTCGAGGAGACTGTTTGAGACCATAGAGAGACCGCAAAAGATGACAGACTTTCGGGGTCCGAGACTCCCCCGTGGTCTCAAACCCGGGCGGCTGCTGCATGTATACCGTTTCAGTAAGATCGCCGTTTAAGAAGGCGTTCTTAATATCCAGTTGATGTAAGGGCCATTGGCGGTGCACAACGACGGAGAGAAGAACCCGTACGGTGTTTAGTTTGGCGACGGGAGAGAAGGTTTCGTCGTAGTCCAAACATTGTTGCTGGGTGTAGCCGCGAGCCACCAGGCGAGCCTTTAAACGGTCAATGGTCCCATCCGCAGCGTGCTTGATGACAAAGACCCATTTGCAACCAACAATTTTCTGGCCAGGGGGAAGATCCACCAGTTGCCAGGTCTGGTTTGCCCATAATGCAGCCATTTCTTCTTCCATGGCGGCATGCCAGCCAGGATGTTGAAGAGCCTCCTGCACAGAGTTAGGAACTGCAACCGACGATAAAGAAGTGACCAGAGTATGAAGTGGAGGGGAGAGACGATGCAGTGATACGTAGCTTGCCATTGGATGAGCGGTGGATTCTGTTACCGGATCAGCAGGACTTGGAGCACCAGAGGACGAGGACGACCGCGCAGGGGCAACGGGGCGGGAGTTGCGACGGGAATAGACTTGGATAAAGGGTGGCCGGCCGGTAGGCGGAGTAGGCAGTGGTTCAGGGAGAGGTGTTGGAGGAGGTGTGTTAACCGGGAGGATGGGTCGCATGACAGGTTGTGGGAGAGTAGGTGATGTAGAAGGAGTTGTTGGAGCGGGAAAGAATGGCAGGTCTTCCCGGAAGGTGACGTCAGCAGACACCGATATTTTCCGAGTGAGAGGGGAATAACAGACGTATCCTTTCTGAGTATGGGAGTAGCCAACAAACATTTGCTTAGTCGTTCTGGGATCGAGTTTGTCCGTAGTTGGTCCCATGGAGTGAACGTAACATGTACACCCGAAGATGCGAGGTGTGAGCGGGAAGGCAGGAGTAGAGGGAAAGAGAAGACTGAACGGACTGGCATTGTTGAGTACGGAGGAGGGAAGACGGTTGATAATGAAGCAGGAGGTAGAGATCGCAAAGTTCCAATAGATCTTTGGAACGTTCATGTGAATCATGATCGAGCGTGCCATATCAAGGAGATGCCGGTTCTTTCGTTCTGCCACACCGTTTTGTTGAGGAGTGTAGGCACATGAGGTTTGATGAATAATCCCGAATTCAGAGCAGAGGCTCGAAAACTCATTGCCTGTGTATTCACGAGCATTATCGGTGCGTAGCGTTTTGATGGTGGTGGAGAAGTGAGTGCGGGTTTCAAGGATAAATGCCTTAAACACACGAGGTAATTCAGAGCGTTCGCGAAGTAAGTATAGCCATGTTGTGCGGGAGTAATCATCAATAAAGGTAAGGAAATAACGGAATCCAGAGATACTACAAATTTTATATGGTCCCCAAATATCTGAATGGATAAGATCAAAAGGAGCGGAGCTCCGAGTACAATTTGCAGGAAAAGATGAACGCGGCTGTTTGCCGAAAATACATGATTCACATTGAAATGCAGGAAAAGATACATCGGGTAGTGCCTTCTGGAGGATGGGGAGGGGAGCATGGCCGAGACGCTGATGCCAGTCAGCAGAAGAGACAGAGGAGAGGATGGTGGGAGAGTCGTCGAGAAGGTAGAGCCCGTTGCGCAGCTGTCCTTTACCAATGGTAGTCCCCGTCCGTCGATCCTGTATCAGAAAAGAAGAGCGTGAAAAAGTGACGGAGCAATCCAAATCAGTAGTCGAGAAGGTAGAGCCCGTTCGCGAAGTAAGTATAGCCATGTTGTGCGGGAGTAATCATCAATAAAGGTAAGGAAATAACGGAATCCAGAGATACTACAAATTTTATATGGTCCCCAAATATCTGAATGGATAAGATCAAAAGGAGCGGAGCTCCGAGTACAATTTGCAGGAAAAGATGAACGCGGCTGTTTGCCGAAAATACATGATTCACATTGAAATGCAGGAAAAGATACATCGGGTAGTGCCTTCTGGAGGATGGGGAGGGGAGCATGGCCGAGACGCTGATGCCAGTCAGCAGAAGAGACAGAGGAGAGGATGGTGGGAGAGTCGTCGAGAAGGTAGAGCCCGTTGCGCAGCTGTCCTTTACCAATGGTAGTCCCCGTCCGTCGATCCTGTATCAGAAAAGAAGAGCGTGAAAAAGTGACGGAGCAATCCAAATCAGTAGTGAGGCGGCTAACAGAGAGTAAGTTAAATGGGGAGCCCGGAACATGGAGTGCCGAGCGGAGAGAAATGGATGGGCTTAGAGAGAGGTCAGCAGAGCCGGACACAGAGACAGCCGCTCCATTGGCCACAGTGATACACTTCGGATGAGGAGCACCCGAATACATCGGTGGTTGAAGAGAGGTGATATGATGAGTGGCACCCGAATCCACTATCCATCGAGGACTAGTGGAGAGACAAACGATACCTGGGCTGGAGACAGAGGCGACCGAGGCAGGTGGAGTCATCATCCCTTGGAGTTGCTGGAACTGTAGGCGGAGAGCCTCAAGGTCGGCACGAGAGGCCGAGGAGCTATCTTCAATGACTGCAGCAGTCGGTCGTGGAGGAGGAGGAGGGTTGCCAGTCTTCCGAAAGCAGGTGGACTCATAATGTCCATCGCGACCACAGAACGAGCACTTCGGCCGTCCTCGTCCACCACGGCCCCTTCCACGGTAGGCCGACCTACCTCCTCGGCTAGAAGGAGGAGGAAATGAAGGAGCAGGGATATTTTGTAGAAGAGCCGGTGAGGGAGGAGCAGGGGCCTCTGGAGGTTGTGATACTTTGAGTAGCATGGAGCAGACAGCCGATAAGGAGGGAGTGGGAGTCGAGGCCAAGACTTGTGCCCGAATACTCAGAAGATGTGGAGGAACACGGGCCATTAGCATAGCAATGCAGACGGCCTCTCTTTGCGCGCGCTGAGTGGCAAGATCAGAGGTGGGCGGCTGGTGTTGAAGCCATGCTTCGGAGAGTGACTTGACCCGAGCAACCACAGAGGTAATGTTTGGTCCACTGGTGTCCAGAGCCTGAAGGTCAGAGATAATGTCGAAGAGACTCTGAAGGCTGTCCTTGCCGGAGTATAAAGAGTGGAGCTCTTCCCACATCCCTTTGGCCGTGGGTAGGTACATGACCATTTCATATGGTTCGCCCTCCAAAGAGTTAAGGATCCACGTCTGGACTCGACCATCATTCTTGAGCCACTCAGGAGGAGTAGGATCTGGGGGATCATTGGTAAGGTGAGCCAGAAGACCCTTGGCCTGGAGGACCCGGCGGATTGAGTGACCCCAAGGAATGAAATTTTTCTTCCCGGAGAGGGAGAGAGTAGTAATCCGCAGTTCATCGCGGAGCTCACTCGGAGATTGTTGGTGGGCGATCTCAGGAGGCAAAGTTGAGGAGTTTTCGGACGAGCCCATAGTAGCAGAGAAGGCAGCTGTGGTTTGAGAATAGCTGCGGTTTGAAGAGACCGCGGCGGGTTGAGAACAGCTCGCTGATGAAGAGACTTGGCGGTCTGCGACTAGGGCTAGCGGTCTGCGGCTAGGAGAGCGCGCCCTGTTGAGAGAGGCCGCAGGAGATCGCTGGGTTTGAGCGGTTAGCAGAAGAAGCAGCGACTTGAGAGCGCTGGCGCAGCGAGTAGAAGAGCAGCGACTTCAGAGGCGCAGAGATCGCAGCGACTTGGAAGAGATCGCAGCGACTAGGAAGAGCAGCAGCTTTAGATCGCACGAGAGCACGATAGGAGGCAGACTGGCGGACTGGCGAGCTGCACGAAGAGGTCGACTGCGAACAGTCGCGAGCTGCGATCGTTGAGAGATCGATGCTGCGAGCTGCGAGCTGCGAGCTGCGAGAGATCGATGCGGGCTTGAGAGATCGATGCGAGATCGATGCGAGCTGCTGAGAGATCGATGCGAGATCGATGCTTGAGAGATCGATGCGAGCTGCGAGATCGATGCGAGCTGTTGAGAGATCGATGCGAGATCGATGCGAGATCGATGCGAGATCGATCTTGGCCGGCGCGGGCTGTGAGCTCAGCAGAGGAGGTCCCACAAGCGGCGAAGTCTATAAAGGGCGACTGAGAGCAGAGTAGCGGAGGGGGGGGGGGGGGGGGGACCACGCAGGGGAGCGGGCAGCGATCGCCAAAACTGAGACCGCACGGCCTGCGGTCAAAATGAGGCGGGCGGTTTGAATAGAGGAGAAATCGTTGGCTCTGATACCATGTAGAAAAACGCAATGCGTATGTGTATTGTTTTTCACTTGTATACAAAGGAGAATACATATTTATAGGAGAGAGAAGAGAGAGGAAAAATCTATACACAATGTGGGACTAAATATAAGAGAATCAAAAAGGGACACTAAATGGGCCAAAGCTTATGGGCTATTTCAACAGCAACATATGATGTGAAATAAAAATTCAACTACTTCGGCAAGTTTCAAACATTTTGCAAATGAGGATAATTTTTTGTGATAATTGTTGAACCTAATACTCTTTGTTTACTCACGCTTAACATGTCAATTGGTATCCACACGAAATTCTGGAACTCTGGTACAGTCTCTGACACAAAGTATAAGCTCCGTCTCTTCAGAGAGTGTCTTTGGTTTTCTCCTCTCTTCTCTCTGAGTTTCACGTAAAGCGTAGCTTGCAATTTTGGAAACTACAATCCTTTTAAATCAAGATAGAGTGTGTTTTTTAAATACTATAGGAGTAATGGACATGTAGAATACGTTCATTCGGTTCAAAAACCGAATTAATAATTCCGGCGTTAATTAATTCTAAATTAATTATTATCCATTAATACATTTCGGGTCTTGGGTTAAATTAAAGTCCGACTTATATTAAACCCAACCCGATCATTCTTCCTATTTCAGCACGACCTTAATGTGCGACCTAATAAGTTTATATTGTGTTGGCATTGACATTAATCCTTTGATTGCTCCTAGGTCACAGACTCCAATAGCCTCCCACTTGAACTAGAGTGAATCAACCATAGTGTCGCAAGCAATGAGCGACATCTAGTAATATATCATTGCTACTTAGGGAATATAAAATCGCTTGTCTCTGACACGAAGTACTAGCTTCGTCTCTTCAGAGAGTGTCTTCGCTTTTCTCCTCTCTTCTCTTTGAGTTTCACGTAAAGCGTAACTTGCAGTTTCAGAAACTACAATCCTTTTAAATCAAGAGTGAGTGTGTGTGTGTGTGTGTTTTGAAAAAACTGGAGTAATGGACATGTAAAATACGCTCATTCGGTTCCAAAACCAAATTAATAATCTCAACATTAATTAATTATTATTCATTAATGTATTGGGGGTCTTGGGATAAATTAATGTCCGACTTATATTAAACTCAACCAGATCAATTTTCCTATTAACACGTCCTTAATGTGCGACCACATAGGTTTATATTACGTTGACAGTGATATTAATCCATTGATTGTTCCTAGGTCACAGGCTCCAATAGTCTCCAACTTGAACTAGAGTAAATCAACCATAGTGTCACAAGCAATGAGGGACATCTAGTAATGCATAATCGCTCAGGTAATACAAAACCCGTAACTCGACGATAACCTTAGAAATCAATGTTCTAGTACACTTTAGATTCTTTGTTCTTGACATCCAGATTAAACTTGAGTTGTGAAATATGTCACACTATTAATAAGTTAATCTATGTTTACTTTACCCCAAGTAGGCTATTTCAAATAAATGAGCTCAATATCAAATATTGACTCAATTTAGCATGACCATGTATTTCATAGTCACACACATCAAGAGGCTCATGAATGTCACTCTTATTATATATGAGGGACAAATTCCATATACATCACCCTATTCACCTATATGATTTGCAACATGCATATTAACCAATCTTATCATCAAGCTTTCTTAAGGAAGACTTTATATGACATCAAGATATGTTTCTCCTTATGCAATGATTGTAGTAAATTCGGGTTAAAGAACCACTTACATCATTGTCACTACGAGAATCTCTTATGATACGTATATAACAATTCACAAAGCATTCTCATGGTGAGCCTGTCTAGTACACTTGTTCTATAACAAGTACCCATGCAATGACTTCATATCCAATATCAGGACTTATGAGACTCCGTCATCGGTCAACCAACATATTAGTCTTTAGTATACCATTATTGTCCAATTAGATAATAATACCTTGATTAGGAACAATGTAAGAATAATCTTTCATATAAATACAAAGGATCTCATATTCAAGTCAAACACCTGAATTCCCATGGAAACAAATATTCTAAGAAAAATTATTATGTTTAATTATATTATTTATATAGAAAAGAAATAAACATAATAATAGAAATGCTTAAATATATATAAATAAAAACATAGCAATACCATCACATGAATATAAAATATGATGAATACATAACCCACAAGCCTCCCACTAGAACTAAATACTCAAGTATCTAATACCAAGTGATCTAGTATGACCATCACGCTTCTTCTGAGGAAGAAATTTCATCAGTGGATCAACAATATTGTCATTAATTGGCACCTAGCATATGCTCGCATCTCCTCCCTCGATGATCTCTCAAATGAGTTGAAACCGTCATAGTATTTGTTTGGAGCACTTATGAGATCTAGGTTTCTTGGCATGTGCAATGATTTCATTATTGTCACAATAAAGTCTCACTGGACCAATAATGCAAGGAACAACATCAAACTCATTGATGAACTTCCTAATCCAAACATCCTAATTTGTTGCATTAACAACAAAAATATACTCAACTTCTATAGTAGAATTGGTTATTGTCTCTTGTTTCGAACTTATCTAGCTTACAATACCACAATTTAAACAAAATACATAACTCGATTGCGATTTTTAGTCGTCTTTATCGATTTGAAAACTAGCATCAGTCTAACCCCTTATAATTAATTCATCACCACCATAAACCAAGAATGCATCCATAATCATTCTCAAGTACTTCAGGATATTCTTGACTGTCGTTCAGTGACTTTCACTCTGACTGATATCTGCTACTCGTGCTCAGTGCATATGAGACATCAAGATGAGTATATAATATTGCATACATGATAGATCCATTTGCTAAAGCATATAGAATCATACTCATGCGATCTCTATCTTCCTGGGATGTAGGACTCATAAGTCTTGAAGAGATTTATACCATAAGACATGGGTATGAATCTTCTCTTATGCTCAAGCATGTTGAACTTAGAGCTGTCACGGTTCTGGTTCGGTTCTGATTCTACTAAAACCGTAAACCGAACCGTTAAGGTGACGTTCTTCAAATTAGAACCAAAACCTCATCTGGTTTGACCTGTTCCAGTTCCAACATAATTTTTAGAACCGTCGAGCATACAGTTCCGATTTAACAAGAACCAAAACCAAATTATTCATTAGTAGTTTGGTCCGGCTCTATGCGGTTCCGGTTTGGTTTCGATTCGGTCATATTAAATGTCACTTAAGAACATTTAAACTCTCATAACACAGACATTTTTAGGCATAAACTGTGTTTGTCCATTAACATACGTTTCAAAACACATTCGCACGCCAAACGAGTCTTAAAAAATTATGTGCCTTAAATTACATTAATTGCATGAGTAGTCGTTAACTTCTGATGGATGCTCTCAGTGGATTGTTTAATTTCAACAATTACTCCTTGGGGATGTTCTTCATGATTATCGGTCTCTCTTAACCAAGCGGATGATGAGTGACTGCAACAAGCAGTTGGAAGCTTTTCTTTGGAAACCCCATCATATGAACTCCCAAAACTCCTTCGCGATCTTCTTGGTGGAGACTGTGCGTTGGCTAAAGTGGTATCATCTAAATTGTGCGATGACTGAAGTGTCGAAAATGTCTATTAGTGGTACTGTCATTATCATATACCATGTAAGAATTTATCATGATTTAATGTAAGTTATGCATAGAGGAACATTGTGTCCCTGATGCTACAGTGCGTACGCACATACAAAAGCTAGCGATATAGGCACAATGTATATCCATGCACACAGTATTTGGATGACAATAACAATATTTCATCCATCGTATATATTTTTCATGGAGTATTAAGCGGTGAGAGAAAATGTGATAAATAAAAAATAATCAGTCACATAATTTTTTTCCTATTTCCAAACTTCAATGCATGACTAAGACCCATGTTAACACCATATGAATTATTCCTGTGAAAGCCTGAAAGAATTAACTTGAATAATAATAAAATATTAATATTATATAATAAAATAATAATCAATGGGTGGAAGTTCGGTTCTGCTTCAGTCCGGTTCGAATCTGGAAATTCTGAAACCGCTCGAGACTTGTATGTTGCGGTTCCGGTCTGGATAATAAAATGATGTAACCGCATCCGGACCATTGTTGTTCACGGTTCCAAAATTCAAATTGGAACAAAATAATTTGTGAATGGTTCGATTCGATTCTCTGCGGTTCCGATTCGGTTTCGATTTTATTCACGGTTTTCGGTTTCAAGTAACAACTCTAGCTGACCCGCTTCAACATCTTATCAGTATATGTACTTTGACTCAAGCCAAATAATTTAGTAGATCTATCTTTATAGATCTAAATACAAAATATATAGGATGCTTCACTTAAATCTTTCATAAAAAAGCAGTTCCCTAGACAAACATTAATAAACTGCAGAGATGGAACGTCATTCCCAATAATTAATGTCATCAACATAAAAAATGTAAGCAATTATGTTCTCATTAAACTTCTTGTATACATGAAGTCTATTTCAGATCTCATGACCTCAAATCACTTGTCGGAGTTCGATCCATTTATAGCATCTTGGTAAGTAGTAGACTCATCTTGATCCATGAGCATTACATCACAGTGTTGAGTCATGAGAAATCTGTCTTTCGGGCTCAAGGCATTGCTTACGAGATCAACGCGGGATTTGTGTTTCTTGAGCAGTCTCTTATGTTAACTACTTGTAGTCCTAGCTCAGGTTCTCGCTCAGATTCATCCATGTCTCATGGTTCTTGAACTTCTTGAAGTTCTATCTTATTAATTCTTCTAAAATTGAACATTTTTTTAAAGAAAAACACCATTCCTTGCAAGAAACATTTCTCCATAGGAATGTTTATAGAAATATTATCATTTAGTTTCCTTAGGATATCCACAAGATAACATCTATCTGATTTAGACACAAGTTTATCAGACATTTGACGTATTACGTATGTCTCACAATCCTAAATTTTTATGAAAGACATACTATAATGCTTCCTTGTTCATATCTCATATGGTATCTTTAGAACCGATTTAGTATAAACGTGATTTAGTGTGAAAGTGATGGTCTCTAAAGCATATTCCCAAAAGGAAATTGATAGATCTGCATGACTCATCATAAATCGCACCATGTCAAACAAGGTATGATTTCTCCTCTCAGAAATACCATTAGGTTGGGTGTCCTAGGTGGAGTGAATTGTAATATAATACCACACTTCTTCAGATAGTCATGAAACTCTTGACTAAAATATTCACCGCCTCAATCTGATCGGAGTGCTTTAAATATTCCTTCCTAATTGGAATTATACTTCATTCATGAATCCTTGAACTTTTCAAAGAATTCCGACTTATGTCTCATAAGATACACAAACCCATATCTACTGAAATCATTAGTAAATGTGATGAAATAATAAAATCCACCTTTAGTCATGAAACTCATGGGCATACATCAAAATGCATAATACCCAAAAGATCACTCATCCTCTCAGTATATCCAGTGAAAGAGGCTTTAGTCATCTAGTCTAAACAAGATTCATATGTCTCATATGATTCAAAATCAAATGAGTCAAAAAATTCATCTTTATGGAGCTTGAAAATGCGTTTGTCATTTATATAGCATAAACGTCAATGTCAAAGATATGTAGGATTTGAACCATTTGTTTTTAATCGTCTTGTATTATTAATGTAATATATCAGATGATCTAAGTCCAAAACATAAAGACCATTAAATATTTACGCAATACAGAAACATGTAGCATTAATAATTTAATATACATTGTACAACTATTGTTTTATAACAAATAAAAACATTTTATATCCAAACAAAAAATAAAAATAATTTTTCTAGTAATAGCAGATACATAATAGCAATATCTAACTCCATTACAAGCCCAAAAGACAGATAAATAATAAGTTCCTACAATTATGACAACAACCTTTGCTCCATTTCCAACTCATATGTATACTTCGCCTTTAACCAATGTTCTACTCAGTTCCGGAACATTAACACAAATTTGAGAATCGCATCTGATATCTAATACCCAAAATGAAGAAGTAGATTAATTGACTTCTATTAAAAAAAATAACTGAAATGGAAGTCTCACTTCCTTTCTTCCTTTTCAGATCTTCAAGATAAACGGGACTATTTCTCTTCCAATGTCGACCCTCTCCACAATGATGGCAATTCCCTTAGTCACGTCTTTATGCTTCAGTATAGAAATTATGGGTTTGAAATTGACTTAGATCTCATCTTAGTCTTTCTAAATCTCCTACCCTTGCATTTACTTTTATGCACAAACAGTATAAGTCTAGGCTTGGATTTCATCGTAGTCTTTCCAAATCCCCTACCTTTGCCTTTACTTTTATGCACCAACAATATAAGGCTAGGCTTGGTAATTTTCATGTTATTTTCGGCAGTTGTCAACATGCCTAGCAGCTCTGATAGTGCTTTGTCAATCTCATTTATATTATAGTTCATAACAAGCTGCTCATAATTTTCAGGCAAAGATTGCAGAGTTAAGTCTGTGGCAAACTCTTGGTCCATTGGAAAATCCACTTTTTGAAGATTTTCAATATACCCAATCATCTTAAGAACATGAGTTCCTATAGAGTCACGATTGCACTGAAATAATGTCTTGGAGACGACACGCCTCTCTTAACAAGCTTGCCTCTGAAATATTTTCTTGATGTACTCGATTATTTCATAGCAATTAATGGCCTCGTGTTGCTTCTGAAGCTCAGAGTTCCCGATAACCAGCATGGGACATTCTGTTACGAGCCTCCGATTTGGAGCGGATGTGCGGTCTTGAGAGGGAGAAATCTCTGAGAGGATCATCAACTCTTCCTCGACCTAGCCTTCCCAGTGGCGGAAGATACAACGGGAGCTTGGCTCGCCCGAGCCAAGAAGATAAGAGGAGAGGGAGAAGATTCAAGAGAAAGAGAATTCAAGTTTTAATTATCATAACCATCAAGCCTACCCTCCCCTCCTATATACAGTGAGAGGAAAGGGTTTAACAAATTTACCAAATATGCCCCTCACCAGGCTACATAATGCGTGAGAAATAAAAGTGTGCAGAAATAAAGAGAAATAAAAGTGTGCGAAAATAAAGAGAAATAAAAGTGCGCGACAATAAAGATTCAATGTAACAGTAGATACACACCATCCCAGACACACGTCGTCACCCCCTGCGTGGCCCATAACATCTCCCCCTTGTTCGGATCAAGCTTGAAGTACGGAGGTCCCACCGAGCTGGCATTCTCGTCCTCATCATCCAGGGTGTCGTCCACTTCGAACCAAAAAAATACGCTTGCACCTGTGTCCGGCCGAATATGGTTCGTCACAATTGAAACAAAGGTCATGTACATGACGTTTTGTTATCTCTGCTCGTGATAGCCGCTTGATGGCGAGGGTGGCATTGGATTCCTTACCCTTAAGTGGGGCAGCCAGACATCTAGAACAGGGAGTGTGTCCTTACACCAACTGTCTCCGTGCCTGTCATAGTGGTTGCCAGACGGGGTGTCCAAGAGGAGATGTTTCTCACAAATATGGGTGAGGCTCATGGTTGTGCTAGGGTCATGGCGTCCTGCGAGGCTTAGAACTCAACAACATGGCGCAATCAATCTTGCAGGCTGGCAGTGAAGATAGACGTCTGATGCTCTAGCAAGATAGAAGGAAGACAGGCAAGTAGTTGAGAGGAAAGAAATCTAATAATTCATTCAATAAACACCCCTTGTACTCATATATATCGAGTAAGGGGAATAGTACAAAAGACCTAAATACCCTTATGGGAAAATACAAAAATACGATGGCGGACTTGGAGTTCAACACTCCCCCTCAAGTCGGACAGTAGATATCTGTCATCCCAAGCTTATGGATATCATCAGTGAAGGGATCAGATCCTAAACTCTTGGTGAAGACATCGGCCAACTGATCTCTGGAGTGGACGAAGGGAGTAACTAAGTTTCCTTTTTCAAGATGATCTTTGATAAAGTGGCGATCCACCTCAACATGCTTGGTCCGGTCATGCTGAACTGGATTATGAGCTATGCTGATCGCCGCTTTGTTATCACAGTACAGGGAGATGGGAGTATCCTTCTGAAGCCCAAGATCTTGTAATAAGGTACGCAACCACAGACCTTCACAGAGACCTTGGGACATTGCCCGATACTCTGCTTCTGCGCTGGATCTTGCAACAACATTTTGTTTTTTGCTGCGCCACGTGACCAAGTTTCCTCCGACAAATGTGCAGTAACCTGTGGTGGATTTCCGGTCATCACGACTACCGGCCCAGTCAGCATCGGTGAAGACATCAATCTTCAAATGATCATTCTTGGAGAACATTAGCCCCCGTCCGGGAGCTTTCTTCAAATACCGGAGAACACGAAAGACAGCATCCCGGTGTCTTACTCTTGGGGCGTGCATATACCTACTCAAGATCCCAACAACATACGTAATGTCAGGACGCGCATGTGAAAGGTATAGAAGTTTTCCCACCAATCTCTGATAACTGGCCGCATCCACACGATCACCATTGCTATCTTCATCAATCCCATGGTTCTCCTCCATAGGTGTGTTAGCAGGAGCACAACCAAGCATACCGGTCTCCTCTAGCAGATCTAACACATATTTACGTTGAGAGATAAAAACACCTTTGTCAGAACGGGTCACTTCAATTCCTAGGAAGTAGCGGAGCCTTCCCAGGTCCTTTACTTCGAACTCAACTGACAGGAGGGCCTTCAGCTTAGCAATTTCATCCGAGTCATTTCCAGTGATCACAATATCATCGACATAGAGAATGAGCACGACGATTTTACCTTCATTCCTCCAGATAAATAAAGTATGATCTGAGTGACCTTGTTTATAACCAAACTTGATCATAGCCTTGTGAAATCTGCTGAACCACTCCCTTAGAGACTATTTAAGCCCATACAAAGACCTCCATAGATGACAAACGAGACCCTCTTGTCCCTTCTTCACAAATCCCGGAGGAAGTGCCATGTACACTTCTTCTTTGAGGTCACCGTGCAGGAACGCATTCTTGATGTCCAGTTAATGAAGTTCCCAATCTAAGATCACAACACATGAAATGATCACACGAATAGAGTTCATCTTTGCCACCGGGGCAAAGGTCTCCTGATAATCAACTCCCAGAGTCTGGGTGTAACCACGAGCAACCAACCTGGCTTTACACCGCTCCACTTTCCCATCCTGGCTCTGCTTGACTGAGAAGACCCATTTAGAACCAATGAGTTTCTTACGAGGAGGAGTAACATCCCATGTATGGTTCTTCTCCAAAGCGGACATGTCTTCCTTCATTGCTTGTGCCCATGCAGGAATACCAACCGCTTCCTGCCATGTCTTAGGAATAGAGATTTCGGACAAGGACGATATAAAAGCCCGATGGGGCTTAGAGAGATGATCATAAACAACATGATTAGAAATAGGATGTTCTGTACATACAACTTTACCTCTTAGCAGGGCAATGGGAACATGTAAGTCAGCATCAGAATCTGAGCCCAACGTCGGCATTGACAATGGCAGAGCAGCAGTGGGCAGGATATCTGGTTTTCGGCGATGATAAACATGAGGCAGCGGAGAGATGAGAGATGGATAATGATATGTAGGGAAATGCGAGATGTCGGTAAATGAGGAGTAGATGGCGATGTAGAGGGTATGGACATAATAGGAACTGGTGGGGGACCAAGAGGAAGAGGAACAGGGGCATCGGCATCAGTCTCCCCCTGACGACAAGTAGGAGTCAAGCCCACATAATAAGGTTCCTCTTCGCGGAACATGACGTCCATGGTGCAAAAGAAACGTCTGGTAGGCGGGTGATAACACCGATACCCCTTAGTGGTGGTGGAGTAGCCAAGAAAGACACATCGGAGAGTGCGGGGATCAAGCCTATCCCGAAGTAGCGTGTGAACATGAACAAAGCAAACACACCCAAAGACACGGGGTGGTAGAGACGAAGTGTGAATGGCAGACGTAGTTGAGAGACGCGCCAAAGGAGTCATATAGTCAAGAACACGGAATGGAAGACGGTTGATAAGATGAGTGGCCGTCAGAATAGCATCCCCCCAAAAGGATTTTGGGAGATGCATGGCGGCAAGGAGACAACGAGCAACATCAAGAAGATGCTGGTTTTTTCGTTCGGCCACAACATTTTGGGTGGACGTATAGACACACGTGGTTTGGTGAATAATACCATGACTAGAGAGGTATGCACCGAACGACCCACGATCATCATACTCCACCCCATTATCACTACGAAGAACACGAATGGTACCATCAAACTGAGTTTGTACCATCTTATGAAAGCTCTGAAATACAGAAAAAACTTCCCCTTTTTTCTTTAACAAATAAACCCAGGTAGTCCGGGAAAAACAGTCAATAAAAGTAACAAGCCACCGATAACCCGATAAGGAAACAACAGGGGACGGACCCCAAACATCAGAATGTATAATAGCAAAGGGCATACTACTAGGAGAAGATAAATGCGAAAAAGAGTGCCGAACATGTTTAGACATCACACACACATCACACTTTAAAGTTTGAACACAAGGAGATAATGCAGGAAACAGTTTCTGAAGATAAACAGGAGACGGATGACCAAGACGCAAGTGCAAGCGTCGAGCATCAGACTCGGTAGCAGCAGCAGACGAGGAGAGAGCGAGGGGAGACCGAGTAGCATCCAAATAGTACAGACCACCACGATTCTTACCACTGCCAATGCACCGCCTCATACCCAGTTCCTGAAAGACACAAGAATCAGGGAAAAAAGTTACCGAACAGTTAAGAGATTTAGTAAGGTTGCTAATAGAAAGGAGACTGCGAGGAAACGAGGGGACATGCAGAACAGAAGTAAGCGAAAGAGAGAGGGAACATGAGATGTTCCCATTCCCAACAATAGGGGATAAAGTGTCATTGGCCGAAACAACCTTATCCTTACCAGACAAGGGAGTGTAAGAGGAAAAAACTGTGGGGGAACCAGTCATGTGGTCAGTAGCAACAGAGTCAATGATCCACTCAGACGGAGGAGTCGCGGCAGTATGAGCAGCTGTCATAGTACCAGTAGCAAATGAAGTAGAAGCCCCACTCGGGAAGAATCAGACTGGGAGTGCAGCAGGCGGCGAAGGGCATCCCATTCAGAGGTGGTAAGATGGCTGGACAACTGACCCTGATGATCCTTCTGAACCTCTGTGGAGTAGGCAGCATCCTGAAATCGAGTGCCGCTCTGACGGTATCCACCACATCCAGGGGCACGTCCACGCCCGGATCCCAGAGGGATAAGGTGCAGATGAAGCTTGAAGCACACCTCCCAAGAATGTACCTGGCGCCCACAGTGATCACACATAGGAATGGTGCCGGCATTGCAGGAACCGCCCCGACCAACACTAGCAAAGGGAGACCGATCCACTGCAGGTGTTGTCGTGCTGAGGGATCGACGTCGATCGTCATCACCAAGAACCATGCTGAAAGCTTCCCTCAGGGACGGAAGGGGTGATCGATGCAAAATATGAGTTCGGACAGTATCAGAGTCCATATTCAGCCCCATCAGGAATACATGTAAGCGGTATCGGTTCTCCTTTTCCTGCAGCTTCACGGCGTCGTCCGTGCAGGAAGCAGTAAACTGCTCGGAAAAAAATCCAATTCCTGATAGAGCCGTTCAAACTCCGAGAAGTAGGTGGACACAGTCATAGAACCCTGTCGGAGCTCCAGAATGCGACGGGTAAGCTCATAGATCTGCGTGGAACTCCCAATCTGTGAGTACGTATCTTTGGCCCGGGTCCAGATATCGTAAGCAGAGTCCAGAAGCATGTAGTTTCGATATACCTTGGGAGACATGGAGTGGAGGAGCCATGATACAACAAGAGAATTCTCGGAGTCCCAGCGTTTCCAAGTAGGGTCAGTCTTGGATGGCTCCTTCACAGTTCCGTCAATGTAACAAAACATCTGATGGTTGCGGATCACATGTTGGGCAGTACGGGACCATTCCAAATAATTTGTTCCGTCCAAGGAAACGGTGGTAATCTTCAACGAGCCTGAGTGGCCATGGGTCCGCTGCGGGTCACCCATCTGTCGCGTAACTTCACTCATTTGTGGCGAAGAGTCCGTAGAATCCCCCATGAGAGCAAGTGGGGCGCAACCAATCAACAAAAAAATGCCAAATAAGGAGGGAAAGGGACTGTTAGAGCATCCAGCAGCAGCGGCAAGGCACCGGGACAAAAAGACTAGCGTATATCACAGCTGACCTAGCCTCTGGCAGCAAAAAAGAGGTGCCAAGAGGCACACGGCAGCAGCCCTAGAGTCCAGAAGGAGAGGCGCCGACCCTAGCATCCACAGCAGGAGACTAGGGCGGCATTAGAAGAGAGAGGAGGAGCGGTCGACTCTCAAACGGCCGAAGGAAGGGGCGGCCGGAGCAGGGAAGGCTGACGGGAGAGAGATCTGACGTCGATCGGGGAGGCGAAGGTCGATACAACGCCGATCGGGCTGCGAGCGAAAGCGGAGTCGGCTAGGGCGAGAGAAATTGCTCTGATACCAAGTTGAGAGGAAAGAAATATAATAATTCATCCAATAAACACACCCTCTACTCATATATATCGAGTAAGGGGAATAGTACAAAAGACCTAAATACCCTTATGGGAAAATACAAAAATACAATGGCGGACTTGGAGTTCAACACAAGTAACATCTTGAACCTCTCCAAGTGACTATCCACAAGTCCAGATTGCTTGAGATTGACAAGGTCGCCCAAGGGTTGCTACGGAGAGGTGGACCAAGACGCGGATTGCAAGAGTGCTTGAAGGTGGCCCAAGTCAAAGTAGGGGTCTCCCGAGCCAGTTGGCCATAACATAACTGCGTCGAGCCCAAGAGGTGGAAGGAAGCCAGCCCGATCCAATCTTCCAATGGCGTGAGCTGGTTGGCAAAAAGGTACTCACAACGCGTGAGCTATGTCAGGGGTCACTCCTATCACCAAAGAGGGGGAAATCCAATTTCACATAATGTGGAACAATGTCTCCCGTGTACCGAGGTGCATGGGACTCGGAGGGCACGACTGGTTCGCCCTGATTAGAACTCGTCACGGGGCGGGGGAATGGATGGGAGGTACCCGGCAGGGGCAAACCATCTAAGCGGGTAGTCAAAGCCACGATCGAGACTTGTTGTTGAACCTGAATAGTCATCAGCCTTTGCATGGTTTCCATAATGTGAGTAAGGGTAAGACCGCCCTCTTCCATGGTCGCAGGAGATGCGTGGGGGCTGTCTAGAGGTGGTAGAAGGGGGAGTAGCGGGCTGAAAGCCCCGATGCTGCTGACTGGGTGTTCTGTTGGGCATGAAAGCAGCAGAGCAGCGGCGTGGTAGGGCTGAGAGGCTCGTAGGAGGTAGGTGAGGGCGTTTCGGCGGGCTGGAGTAGGGGAAACCACCGCAGGATCGTCAGATGCAGCTCTATCGGCAGATGCGCTGCTGTCAGACGATCGTTCGGCGGGCGCATCTCAATCGGGGCCGAAGAGAGAGATGGAGGCATGCGGGAGTCGTGGAGGACAAGCGAGGTCCACGCGGGTTCGGCGGAGGCGGGAGCTGGAGTCATCGATGCGCAAGGAGATGGTTGATCGTCGCTGCTAGGAAGTAAAAATTGACAGAGACGCGTTGTCATTTGTCGATATCATGAGGTACGTGAGGGCTGGAGCTAGATGCTGCGGCCGGAGGAGGAAAGAAGCTCTAATACCAAGATCTTATGAGCCTCCGATTGGGAGGTGTGCGGTCTTGATAGGGAGAAATATCATAGAGGATCATCTCGACCCTTCCTCGACCTAGCCTTCCCAGTGGCGGAAGATACAATGGGAGCTAGGCTCGACCGAGAGAGGAAGAGGGAAGCCTTACACAACCCTAGCCCTAGCCTAGAAGATGTGAGAAGGAAAAGATTTAAGAGAGAGAGAATTAGATTTTTTATCATCATAACCATCTAGCTCACCCTCCCCAACTATATATAGTGGGAGGAAAGGGTTTAACAAAATATGCCAAATATGCCTCTCACCCGCGCTACATAATGTGCGAGAAATAAAAGCGTGCAAAAATAAAGAGAAAAATAAAAGTGCGCGACGATAAAGATGCAATGTAACAGTAGATACATGTCATCCCAAACACACGTCACCCCTACGTGGGAACATAACACATTCAACATCCAAGTAGTCATCCTGATACTTCTTATAAACATCTTTATCTGCACATGGTAAATTGGCAAGTGATTCATTGAGGGGATCAATCTTTAGAACATAGAGCTTACACTCATATTTGAGGACAATCCTCAAACTCCTATATCAGTCCAAGAAGTTTGTCCTTTTCAAGGATCGATTGCAAGGACATAATGTAATGTAGGTTACTAACCATGGATATTCTACAATAAATTATGCAAAGTAAAATTAGTACTATAATTCAAAAATATATAAATTTATTTAATAAAATCTTTTTATTAAATATTACTCACTGTTTTCTTCGAATTAATAACCCTTAATATCAATTCGAAAAGTTACAAGTGAGTACTCCCTAGTGGGACAAGATCCATATTTTATCAAGTCATAAGTTAGCTTCGGCCGATCACCTATAACTTGATTACTTAGGTAGACAACTGACCGCTAAACTACAGACGGTCATTATCCTGGCGGAATAACGTTGGCAGTGCACCGGTAGAAGTATTATAAAACGGAGGATTCCTTCCAAATATCGAATCACGTAGAGCACAGATGAAAATACAAAGATTTCTTAAACCATGGGCTAGCTAAGCTAATCGAAATATTGGAGAATTAACTACAACTACAATCCTAATTTACCATCATCATTAATCTAAATGACAACAGACAACCACAAGAACACAAGATGAAAATCCACTTGAAATATTAACATGTATGATTGTAATCAATATTCAGCACATAAAGTATAAATCACAAGACATGATTGGCAATCAAGAACATGTAAAAGTAAGCTTAACCATCAATAAAATGGGAGAATAGATGAAGAGGAGGAGTTTGGCGAAGATAGCACCAGAGCTACGGCGAGAACGAAGAGACATTTCCTCGACCGTAGAAGGAAAAGATCGGGGACTTGTACACCGTCTTCTAAAACACAGCCTCGGCGGCAAAGAAAACACACGCGCATTGGCAGATCACTGTAGTTTCAGCCAAATTAATTCAATGCACGCGCACGCGACCAACACAGTGGGCGCACGTGCGTGCACAAAGAAACACGCACACACGTCAATTCTGCTACAAAAAATGCCCAGGAAGCTGGATAACTGAAAAAATGCACGCATGCGCATAATGGTGCATGCGCGCGCGCGCATAATCGCGCACAGGCAGCATGAAGAAAATTGAACATATCATCCCCATAATAAAGAAAATGGCCCACACCTATGATTTACAACAAAATATTCCAGAATTCATGCAGAGTTTATAAAGATGAATCATGCGGCATATCGCACAGAAAACATGCCAATTAACAACAAATTTCATGCATAATACAGGGTCAAAACACAATATGAAATACACCTATCAACAATGCTTATTAATTGTATCTGTTACAAGAAATAAATAAAAAACCCATGTATTTAGGCCCATAGGGTCTCTCCTCTCTAGCTCCTCCTTTAGTCTCACATCTTGAGTTTACATTTAGCTCTCTCTCTCTCTCTCTCTCTCTCTCTCTCTCTCTCTCTCTCTCTCTCTCTCTCTCTCTCTCTCTCTCTCTCTCTCTCTCTTTCTATAAAAGGAGACACATTGTACAATGTAAATAAAGTAGAAAATGATTTTATGAGAATAATAAAATATTGACCCATTTTATTCTCGATTTCTACATGGTATCAAAGCTAGGTTCAAATTTTTCCAGGTGCTCTTTCTCTCGCCTTGTTGTTCTCTGTTTGTGGTGCGGTCTGTTCTCCTCGGCTAAGGTCGCTGGCCTGCACTGTTTCTCATACCTGCACTGTTCGTCGGACGCCCTCCTGCGATCTGTGATTTGTCGAGCTCTCTAAGGTCGTTGGACCCAAGTGATCGCGTTCTTTCGCTAGCCGCAGAGATTACTCAGGTCGCAGTGCCTTTTCTCATCGCTGTAACTTTCTTCTCGCGCTGCGCCTACAGATCTTCTCGGCGTAACCGCAACCAGGTGATAGCCCGCTCTGTTCGTCTGTTGTGACTGTGCCTCTGCGCAGCTTTCTTGCGAGCTCTCCTGTTCGCCTTCTCGCGCGAGCTCTGCTCGTCCTCGGAATCTACTCGTCTCGTCATCAGCTCGCGCGCACATGTGACCGCTCCAATTGCCTGCTCGGGTGCTGCTGTAACCGCCAAACTTCTGCCAAACTTCGCCAAGCTCTGCCAAAGTGTTATGTCGAGCTCCTTGCCTATCCTCCAAGCTACAAACCGAGCAGCTGCTTCTCCTCTAAAGCTACTGTCGAGCTCCTTGTCGCCGAGATCGCTGTTGCCGACCTTCTCGTCGAGCGCCCTAGTACCGAGCTCCTCTTACTGCGCTCCTGTGGTTGAGCCCTGCTAAGGCCGCCATTTTCGCTTTTGACGAGCTGATGCTTTCGTCCTCCCTGTGCCCTGTCGAGTTTTTTTATTGTGCCGGGCCACCTTTTCCGAGCACTTGCTTGCCGAGGTGTCTCATGTCATGAGAACACTCGTGGCTCCTTCTACCCCGAGCAACACCAGAAGACAGACAGTTCCCTGCAATAAGTTTTGCGGTCATCGATGCACTGACCGCCCTTATCCGCTCACTGAAATCGACGTTCTGCGGAACGAACTCTTTCACCTGCAGGTAGTCCTGCACAAAAAGACTGTCGGTCCCGTTCAAACCAGTCTCGGCCCGGGACCGGTTTTAATCCTCTGGAAGAGGCCCGGCTGGGACCGGAGGACCGGTCACAGACCGGTCTTTTTATTTTAAAAAAATTAAAAATATAAAGTAAATTAAATTTTTTGAGATAAAATTTGATTTTTATTAAAATGAAATAAATATAAAATGAAAAATATAAAACTCAAAATGAAATAAAATTTGATTTTTATTAAAAATTAAATAACATTACAAATTACAAAATTATTTACAATATATTTTAGAAAAATTAAATAACATTACAATGATTACATTTAAATTTTAAAATAAAATAAAATGAAAATTACATTCAATTGACGAAAAATATGTTTTGCTAGTTTATTCTGCGCTGCCCAGATTTAAGTTATTCAGCTCGTCTTCAACTTCAGACTCGCTATCTTCAATTGACAAAACATGTTGCCTCCTCTTCAGAGCATCCAAATGATCCTTGTAGAAAATGTAAATCTCCAAAGATTCTTCAATCAAACGACTTCTTCGCTCATTCAGAATCCTGCCACTCAAAGAAAACGCAGACTCCGCAGCTACCGTACTAGTTTGGATTATTAGTAAATAACGGGTCATTAAGGCCAAAATAGGATACACATTAGTTTTAGATTTCCACCGGTTTAAAATATCAAATTTTTCAATTTCGCTTGCGTGACTATAATCTTGAAATTGTGTTTTGCTATATAAACCTAATTCGTTTAAAGTACTTGATGTTCTTTTTTTTCCTAGAAGCTAATTCTAAAAGTTTATTTTTTAAAATATCTTTTGTTTTAGGTTGGGTGGATTCTACGCGAGACCGCGATTCGTACATTTGATCATAATAATTATAAAGGCGAGTAAATTCAGAAATAAATTTTGAAACACTTAGCATTAACAAAAGCACTAGAGGATTCGTCTAAATTTAAATTCCAATTAATTTCTTCTATAAAATTTTCTACGCCGTCTACGCCCATTAAAGGGTTCAAAGCCGCGGCGCAAGAAAACATAGGAGGCATATCTTTGTAATATTTTAAAAAAAATTCTCCATTATTAATATTAACGGACGCCACATTTCGTTCGTTTTGTAATTTTTAAATATTTCAGAAATTAATAAAATATTTTCAATAACTAATGAGCTAGTAGGATAGTAAACTCCAGATAAAATAGTTGTTGCTCGATAAAAACTTTCTAATAATTTTACATAATCTTCGAGCACGGCCCAGTCCGACGCGCCTAAATCATGTGCTTCGACACTATTATAAAATTATATTAGTAACGTTTTTTGTGACAAAGCTTGACATTTTATAAGTCGAGTTCCATCGAATAAGTATATCATAAGATGGTCCTAAAAACTATTTACCTTGGGAAATAATAAACTTTTTGAAATCTTGTTTTCTTCTTTTGGAACTATAAATAACTCAACATAGTGCGTATTTTACTAACGTATTCGTTCATAAATTGTAAATTATCTTGCACAATTAAATTTAAAACGCGACATACACAACGCATATGAAAAAATATTTCATCTAACATTAGTTGCAAATCTGATAACAAATATTTGACGGCTATCCCATTATTTGAAGCGTTATTGAAAGAAATACTCATAATTTTTTCTTTTATTTTAAATTCTCTAATAGTTTTAATAATAACGTGATAAATATTTTTACCGGTGTGCGGATATTCAAATCCTTCAAAACAAATTATACGTTTATTTAGTTCCCAATTATCTGGATCGACCCAGTGACAAATAATGCAAATATAAGAAAGTCCATCAATTATACCGCTAGTCCAAACATCGCTCGTTAAGCTAACACGACCGTCGAATGTTTCAAAAAAGTTTTTTAAATATTCTTTAGATTTAAGCTGATAAAGCATCGCGGCTAGTTGTAATACGACTTACCTGGTGATATTTAGGCTGGAGTACGTCGTGAATGTAAGACGTCATTTCTTCATCGTCGTAGTAGTTGAATGAGAGTCCTTTTTTGATGACGTTCTTCATTGGTCGCTCTCGTTGTCGAACTTGGTCGTACGTCCAAATGTGCCTGGACGCTAAAATTTGAGCTTGGGTAGACTCCGGGGCTTGTTTAGAAATACAAGATTTCACATGTCGGGCCAGCGTTGTGTTGCTTCCAACGACCATTAGCTTCCCGCAAAGTTTGCACTTCGCCTTTATTTCACCATCGATCCGCACTTTATCAATGTTCTCCCATACTGTCGCTTTGTGGTGGTGCTCTATTATCTCATGAACGACAGACGGGGAGGAGGACGTCGACGTGGATGAGGAAGAAGCCATTTAGATTCAAGCGAATTTGAGAGAGAGAGAGAGAAATAGAGAGAGAGAGAGAATGAGGGAGAGGGTGTATTTATAGATTTTTTTTGTTTTATTTAAAAAAATATAATATAAAAAATTCTTTAATTAAAGAGCTTAGGCTCTTTAATTTAATTAAAGAGCTTAAGATTTTTAATAAAGAGCCTTATGCTCTTTAATTAAAGAGCCGTTCGGCTCTTTAATATAAAGAGCTGAAGTTCGGCTCTTTAATATAAAGAGCTGAACGACTCTTTAATATAAAGAGCCTAACGACTCTTTATATTAAAGACCGGGACCGGTCGAGTCCCCTGGGACCGGTCCGGGACCGGTCCGGGACCGGTCCCTAGCCAGTCCTAAGACCGGTTTTTTTTTGTGCACGCCTACCTGCAGGAGCTGATTGCCGCAACTCTGGACCCGTGGCCTCCTCATCCCATGCCTGTCTCTCTACCTTTCCTCTTGGCTCCTCCTGGATAGTGGACTCCGGAGCCACTCATCACGTCTCTCCACAACAACCTCCTCGGTACTTGGATTCTCCGTATCCGAAGTTGATTACAGTAGCAAACGACGACACCACTCCCGTTGCTGGATCTGGCGATATGTTGATCACCCCTTCTCTACCTCTCCGCTCCGTTCTTCATGTATTTGGCTCTAAATTCAATTTACTCTCTGTCAGACGGCTAACTCAAGATCATGATTGCCTAATTACCATTTCTTCCTCTTCTTTTGTTGTGCAGGATCGGCAGACGCGGAATATCATTGGTGCAAGGCGGTTGTGCAATGGGCTCTACACTATGGATTTTCTTCCTCCACTCTCTCTTCCGTCAGCTCTACTGATTGGTATCGGCGCCTCTGTTATGCTTCTCTCCCCATTCTCCAAAAGGCTCTTCCCGATGTATCTTTTTCTCCTTTGAATTGTGAATCATATCTATGGGAAACAATATCGCTCTGTTTTCTCTCCTCATTGTACTCGGAGCGTTGTTCCTTTTGATTTAGTTTATTCTGATATATGAGATCCCTACAAAACTGCCAGTATATTTGGTTATCGCTACTTTGTTACGATTATTGATGATTATTCAAGCATGGCTTGGTTATATATGATGCGTAATCGCTCTGAGCTTTTGTCCATTTTTCGCTCCTTTACTGCAGAAACTCGCACAATTTACCCATGCTATCAAAATTTTGCGCATTGATAATGCACACGACTACACTGGGCATGCTTTCCAGGAAGTTTGCACCTCGTTGGGTATCATCCACCAAATCTCCTGTGCGTACACACCACAACAAAATGGTGTTGCTGAACAGAAGTACCACAACCTTCTCGAAGTTGCTCGGTCTCTCTTATTCGAAATGCAGGTCCCCACTACCTATTGGAATTTCGTTATCTCCATTGCTTGTTATCTCATTAACCACATGCCCTCGTCCATCCTCCAATTTACGACTCCCTTCTCTCTCTTATTTCCTGAACACACTCCCTTCCCCTTGACCCCACGGGTCTTGGCTGCGTCTGTTATGTTCACAATCTGGGCCCTCCTGTTGACAAGTTGTCCCTCGTGCCACGCGCTACATGTTCGCTGGGTATTCGCGCACCCAGAAGGGTTATGTGCATATGTCTGTTACTCTCCCTCCAGTCGGAAGCTGATTACGTCCGTTGATGTCACTTCCATGGAAGATCAGCCTTTCCATCAATCTATCACCACGTCAATACCACCTCCTGATATCAAACGTCCCCTTGTTCCTACCAATTCTCCTTTAACACCTTTACTACCAACACCACCGCCTGCCTCGGCTCCTCCTCTTCGTGTCGACTCTCGCCACTATCTTCGATCTGGTGCCCCGCAACAACCCTCATGTACTACTGATACTCCGCCGACGACTGATTCGACGACACCCTCCACCGCGCATCCACTTACCAATTATGTCTCCCTGCATCGTCTCTCCTCTGATTTATGCAGGTTTGCAACCTCTCTGTCATTTATTTCCACTCCCTCTTCTGTGCAGGAAGCCCTTCAGCATTTGGGGTGGCGTGCAGCAATGGATGAGAAAATGGCTGCTCTTTGGGCCAATCACACTTGGGACCTGGTTCCTCTTCCGCCTAATCAACATATCGTGAGCTGCAAGTGGTTATCCACTGTGAAGAATCATCCGAATGGGACTGTTGATCGCCTCAAGGCGATCCATGTTGCTAGAGGTTTTACTCAACAACACGGTCTTGATTATGAAGAGACATTTTCTCTGGTGGAAAAACTCAACACCGTCTGTGTCCTCTCTCTTGCAGTTCATCGTCATTGCCCTCTACATCAGCTTGACATTAAAAACGTCTTCCTTCACGGCGATCTTGTAGAGACTGTGTACATGCAGCAACCTCCTAGTTATACAACCGCGGGGAAGTCTCTTGTCTGTCATTTGAAGAAAGCTCTCTATGGTCTAAAACAGTCTCCACGGGCATGGTTTGAGAAGTTTAGTCAGGTGGTTCGTGAGTTTGGCTTCACCCGGAGCTCGGCAAATTTCTCCCTTTTCATTCGACAACGTTCATCTGGCACAGTGATTCTTCTAGTTTACGTTGATGACTTGTGATTGGTGATGATCTTCCTGGCATCACCCAAATCAAGCAACATCTTGCCTCACATTTTCAAACTAAGGATTTGGGAAAACTTAGCTACTTCTTGGGAATTGAGGTGGCCTGACGACCTGATGGTCTTGTCTTGTCTCAGTGAAAGTATTGTCTCGATCTACTTCATGATGCAGGCTACTCCAGATGTAAGCCTGTGGATACATCTATGGATGCAAATCATCAACTCCACGCTCATGGCTCTGACTCTGATCAACTTCTCCCTAATCCGAAGTATTATCAGCCTTGTTGGCAAGCTAATCAATCTTACTGTCACTCGATCTGATATTTCATTTGCGGTCGGCGTGGTCAGTGGCTTCATGCATACCCCTCGTGTCTCTCATCTTCAGGCCGTTGAGAGTATTCTTCGATACTTGAAGAATGCTCCGGGACAAGGGCTGGTATACAAGCCCTCTACTTCTCTGTCTCTCATTGCATATTGTGATGCTAATTACGCTGAGTCCCTGGACGATCGGCGATCCACGAGCGGCTATTGCACAGATTTTGGCGGGAACTTGGTTACTTGGCGAAGTAAGAAGCAAACTGTGGTTGCTCGATCTTCAGCTAAAGCAAAGTATCGCTCCATGGCTGCCGCCGTCTCAGAACTCACATGGCTGAAAGTCTCCTCATTGATTTAGGTGTCAAACTTCCTTCACCAGCTGTTTTCTTTTGCGATAGTCAAGCTGCTATTCACATCATCGAGAACCCTGTGTTCCATGAGCGTACAAAACATATTGAAGTTAATTGTCATTTTGTTCGGAAAAAGGTTTAACTTCGGAAACTGATTCTACGGCATGTGAGGGCTGCATATCAAATCTACGATATTTTCACTAAGGCCTTGTCTCGCCCACTATATCAGCACTTCCTCTCCAAGCTTGACGCCTACGACTTGTACGCTCCAGCTTGCGGGGGAGTGTTACAAGAAATAAATAAAAAACCCATGTATTTAGGCCCATAAGGCCTCTCCTCTCTACCTTCTCCTTTAGTCCCACAACTTGAGTTTGCATTTAGCTCTCTCTCTCTCTTTCTATAAAAGGAGACACTTTCTACAATGTAAATAAAGTAGAAAATGATTTTCTGAGAATAATAAAATATTGGCTCATTTTATTCTCGATTTCTACAATATCATATACAACTCTCATATAGTTAAGGGAATAACATTTATTCTCTTTCATCTAATGAAGTTTCTTAACTCTATGCTTATATGCCTCAATCCTATTGAGAAAGCTTAGTTAAGTATGACCCAATGATAGTTCGAGTATAACAATCATCTGATTACACCTCATCGAGATAGATTAGTGCACATTGTTTTTGCAAGCTCACACTTAATCGATCAAGACCTTCAAGAGTACTAGGCATTGGAAGACATCCGATTACATTTAATATATATTTTAAGATATTTTCATGAATAGTGATTAACTTTTAATTTTACACATTTAAACACAATCATGAAATAAATAAAAATAGATACATTCCAGAAATATATACAATGCACAACAAAGTACAATGCGCCATAGCAAGGTTCAAAGTGGTTGCGCCCCAGGAGGGATCCAAGGGCAGCGCTACAGCTAAATCATCGTCAATTTATGTGTCAGGGATAAAACCGGTAGTTCTT
The DNA here is from genome assembly GCA_033032865.1 of Dactylorhiza incarnata. Lineage (NCBI taxonomy): Eukaryota > Viridiplantae > Streptophyta > Magnoliopsida > Asparagales > Orchidaceae > Dactylorhiza > Dactylorhiza incarnata. Next base: position 4,660,507 of record JAWHQI010000001.1, on the reverse strand, counting down.
GAATCTTTCCAAAACAACACATTCTCAGTTGACAATCATCGATTGTCGATTCACGGTCGGCAATCGCTGAACAAATGGACTATTTCACATATCGCTCGACGATCGTCAATTCCCATTCAACGGTCGCTGAACAAATCAATTATTTCACATAGCACTCAGCGATTGTCGATGATTGTTGATCGACACTTTGATTTCATAAAGGCGATCGACGATTGTAGATTTACGGTTGAAGTTTGACAGTCAACGATCGTCGATAAAACCCATGATTTCATAAGTCATCCAGAGAACGTGCAACCGCTTAACGTTCGACATTCAACTATTGATAATCGATATTTGACGATCACTGAATGACGGTTCCTATGAAACTAGGAAAAACATGCATTCTGAATTAGCAGCTTTGCAAGTTGTTATAATTCCACAGTTGAGGTTCGTAGACATCAAATGCATCGCCGAAATACACGAAACCCCACAAGATCCATGCGAAACAAACTAATCAAGATATCTAAGTTATAACTGCAATGAAACTATAAAATCTGGTTTCGTTTCAGAAGAATTTGTCGAAGACCAAAAGAAGAAATCTATCAGCGTCTCTATTGGTATCCGCACAAATGTTTGGAACTCCAACACAGTACATCCAATGGCCTTGCGGAAGAAAGAAGACCGCATGTCACTGACACAAAGTACTAGCTTCGTCTCTTCAGAGAGTGTCTCTGGTTGTCTCCTCTCTTCTCTCCGAGTTTCAAGTAAAGCGTAACTTACAGTTTCGGAAACTGCAATCCTTTTATATTAAAAAGGAGAAAGAGTGTTTCGGAAAAACTAGAGGAGTCATGGCCATGTGGAATACGCCTATTCGGTTCCAAAACTGAATTAATAATTTCAACATTAATTAATTTTAAATTAATTATTATCCATTAATATATTTCGGGTCTTAGGTTAAATTAAAGTCTGACTTATATTAAACTCAACCCGATCATTCTTCTTATTTCAGCACGTGTTAGCAGTGATATTAATCTCTTGATTGCTCCTAGGTCACAAACTCCAACATGACACACCCAACCAAATAAGACTACTCAGATGCGTGGTTTACAAATCCTCTACCACCACCAGTGTTACACTGTGACATCGACTGATGTTCCTCATCCATAATTTTTGCATCGCCGAAATTATTAAACACACCGAGTTTGTTATGTTCTTCTTCATCTCCACGCCACTTTGGCAAAAACCTTGGCCTAACTAGCGTGCTCGCCGCAACTGAGGCCTTCAAGTTTGCTTTCCTCCGCTCGACCTTGGGGACGAGGTGTATTTTTTATGAACAGATGACAAGTGAGATGTGCGCTTAGACATTCGACCCACTTTACCAGAGATGCGACTCCTTTATGAATAATATTGTATTCGTACTACTTATGTGTTGTCTTTTATTATGTTTGTCTTATATGGGGTCTCCATCTTATATAATGAGCCCAGTTGGAGTATTATTTTTATCTTGGAGTTTATTCTTGTGTTGGCTCTCTTAGGAGAGAAGAGCTCGTAGAGGAAACCTACTCTCAAGAGTTGGGAGCGAGCATGTCTCGTTGTTGCATCTTCCTAAAGTTTTTGGATGTCTAGTATTTTGGTACGAATAAGTAACTACGTATCAAGAAAACAAGAAAGAACTTATAATATTGCAGTAGAGAACTTCCAAAAGATAATTTCCTCTTAAAGTTCTAGAGGGCTTCAAATATTCATATAAATAGCAATCAAGACCCCTTCATCCCATGTTTCTTTAGGGATATACATTTTTTTGTAACAAACATCTACTATTGTTGATGATGTGTTTACTTTTTTCTCTTGACAATCTCATTCAATTGAGGAGCTTCGGGACAAGATGTGTGATACACAATCACTTTCTTGCCTCAAATTATTGGAGCCCTCGACAAATATATATATTCTCCAGCATTGTCACTCTAAAGTGTCTTGAACTTGATATTAAATCGAGTCTCCACATAGTTATAATGTTGAAACCAGAACTTGATCTCTTGTGAAGCTCGGGCCCCCAAAGATGGGGGGCAGCTAGCACTTACTAATCCCTCGGAAGGAACAGACCGAAGCTTCAGAACTAGACACAGACCCTTGGTCGCAGCGAGGAGGTCCCACCACACACCCGGAAGATCTTAGAGTGCTTCCCCTCCCAAGCCAAAGCTGAGACCGGGCACCTTGGAGAGCCTGAGAGCTGAACCAAGATAACCTAGGGAGAAGGAAACTCAGAGTGCTGAGATTGGATCCTCTCCAAAGGTGCCCTTCAAGGTTTATATATAGTTTTTTTACTTATGGTCTGCTAATAGCCGAATCCCGTCTTCTGATTTTACTATACGAACCCCAAATTGATCTGCCAACAGCCAAACTCCGCTGTTTGGAGAGGCTAACTGCAGACCACCAAGGGCTCCCAGGTAAAAACACCCTTGGACTTCTGCTGGGCGAGCCACCCCCAAAGGGGTGCTCTCGCCTGACCTTCAACACGCGATCTGCGAGAGCCTGGCTCGCCCGCCCTCCTGCGAGCGACCATCAAAAGCCTGGCTCGCCCGCCCTCCTACGAGCGGCGGCCGAGAGCCCGGCTCGCCCACCTTCCTGCGAGCGACCACCGAGAGCCCGGCTCGACCGCCTTCCTACTCTTCTCCCTTGTGGATCCTTGAATCTCCGCTCCTCTTGACGAACACCGGGGTTGTACATATAAGACGACTTAAAAGATATTATAAACTTCACATTTCTTCTTCATTAAGTATATCCAGGTGAATCTAAGAATAATCATTAGTAAGAAAAACAAAGTACTGAAATCTATTAAAAAACAAATAGGGTATGCCCACACATACGAATGCGCCAAATCAAACAAGCAATGCTCCTACTAGTACTGGGGATATCGTTCGATGTTGTTTGTCAAACTCACGGGCTTGGAAAGCAATAATCACTACTACAGATAAATTTGCTAGGAAAAATAGACTTTGGAATTCTCAAACTAGCACGAACAAATCTATTATTCCATAGCATCAACCTATCGGCAACAACAACCCTCTCTGTTTCCAAGGTCTGTCCAATTTTAAAAGACACATTATTGGACTCATGCCCACTACCAAGCTTTTTCCTGCTCACAAGATCATGAAAAAAATATTGAGAAAAAAAAAAGTAATTGAGTAATTTAACTACTCAGTAACACTACTCAGGTACAAAATATTATTGATAAAGGAAGGAACTAATATCATTGAATTTAGAGAACAGAATAAACCCTTATAGTACCTCTACCAACGATAGAGACCAAGGAGCAATATGGAAGTCTCAGTGTTAGAGGAAGGGTCAGAGGAAGTGATCTGACTAGGGGTTCCGGTCATATGATTAGAGGTTCCAAATTAGATAATTCATAAAAAATTAGATATCATGAATAATTGAGAAGTGACCCGCGACAATCTCTGAATTTGATTCCATACCCAACAAACCAGCAAAAAAAAAACAGATTCCAACGGAACTATAGAGGACAACACAATAATGCGGAACACACCACAAAAATAGACAAACTCCCAGAACAACAATCAGAGGTGATGCCAAATAAGGACAAAACTGAACATCAGCCCTTAGCAAAATTTCTCCATCATACAAAATTCATACACCAGATAACGCAAAGGGAAACTCACATGAAAGACACAACAAGAGTCTTACTCGACAATCACGTAACACTGCTAGAGGAAAACAATTAAGGCAATGATGAAGGGTAAGGATGTGGATCATCAATTATCTTACTAAATAAATGAACAAACATAGAATAAAGGGAGTGATAATCACAAATAGTCAACTATTTTACTTCAATCCATTTGAGGTGCCCTACCAATCTGAACCACAATATCTTTGTATGTTTATTTTGTAGAGACACAAGATTCAAACGAGAGATGGAAGATGGACCATAAAAAATCAACATACTGAAACTATTCAAACAATTTTATCAAGTGGAATAATTCTTCCTAATAGTGGGTAGGATCGGAAAACAGAGCATGTGTTATTCTTCACAATCAAAAGTATGCGCTCACATGCGATTCATGATCGGCATATATTATCCTCTAGTAAAAAAACAGAAAGTAATGCAGCAGAGAATACAACTATAAACATAAAACTCAGGCATACCGGGTTTTAGAATCTACTGATAGTCTGATAACTATGATTGCATATCAGCTATACTAATAACTCTGTTTTAGATGTTCTCATATCAGCCTTAAGTTATTGCCACACATTTTTTACATGTTTTTATATGGTTAATGAAGGCAATCAATTTACTGCAAAATTTTCATGCACAAAAAAAACAATAAATTCAAGTTAAGAACAACAAAACTTAAAACCAAAGATAACCTGAACAATTGGGTGCTTTCTCTCTTCTGAACTCAAAAACATTCCAGAACTTGTACGAACTTGACTCTTAACTCCCTGGGAATGTAAATAGATAAAAGAAAATGATATATATGCCAATAAATATAGTTTAGCATTGATAAAAATTTCAAAAAAAAAAATTAGCATATAATAAATATAGTTTAACATGTAATAAATATAATTTAACATGATGCTAAAATCTATAATAAATGTTAGAGAATATAAGAAAACATGTGTAAAGGCCCAATAATTAGGCTCATTTATTTTCCTCTCTTTTAGTCTCACATCTCTTGTATAGGATTTCTTCCTCCTCTCTCTTCCTATATATTTGTATCCATACTTGTATTTATCTTTTTAAGTGAATATACTACAAGGTTTTATACCTTTTTCTACATGGTATCAGAGTCAGGTTTTCGAACCCGCGGTCTCCAAATTCTTTGACCGCCCCCCCTGCTAGCGCCGTCTCCAACACGGTCTTCCCATTCTATCTGCGATCTTGTCTTTGTGAGACCGCGCTCCCCACCCCCTCTCTACCCACTCTCTCATTCGTCTCCCTCCTCCTCCTCTTATACCTTCTCTTCCCTTGGCCGCTGGGACCCACCTTCCTCCTAGACCACTGCTTGCCGCTCGCCGCACTAGCCAGCTCGTCACTGGGCTGCGATCTCTTCTCTGTGTGATCGCTGCTTGCTGATCGCAAGTTCTGTTCGTCCTCCCGTGCTCCTTGATCGCAAGTTCTGTTCGTCTCCTGTGATCACTTCCTCAGCACATCTGCGATCATCTGTGCATCTGCGATCTCCTCAGATCGCCTGCTCCCGCGATCTCACCGCGAACAGCCTGACCTGCTCGCCTAACTTCAGCGATCTCTGTCCAGTCCGCTTGCGACCTGCGGCTTGCGACCTGCTCGCACGATCTGCCTCCAATCCGCCACCTCGCGCGGCCTCCCCGCGCCTTCTACGACCTGCCGAGACTCCTCCAGACAGCAGCTCCTCCAGGCCGCCCTTGCCGCTGCTCGCTCGCCCCTGCTCTGCTCTGGCCGCTGCTCTGTTCGCTGCCCTCCAGCCCGTGCAGACCGCTGCCCTATTCCTCCAGACCGCTGCCCTGCCCTCTAGCCGGCTTCTCTTCCATTGGTCTCCCTTCCAATGGCCCTCGACGATTCCTCCTCCACAGCCATTCCGTCGCCCGCTCCGCCTGCTGCTCCGATCTCTGATGTTCGTGATGAACTTCGAATTACCACTATCTCAGTTACCGGGAAGCGTAATTTTGTGGAATGGGTGCACTCGGTGCGTCGAGTCTTACAGACCAAAGGGCTCCTTCATCACTTAACCCAGGTTACTACTGAGCCTACTGCTGACTGGCTTAAGGACGATGGTCGTGTCCAAACGTAGCTTCTCAACTCCATGGACTCGGAGCCGTACAGGATGGCTATGTATCATGACACCGCCAAAGCCATGTGGGATGAACTTCATGCCTTCTACTCTGGGCAGAACAATCTCCAACATCTGTATGACATCATATCTGACCTTCAGAACCTTAAGCCTGGCGCGCCCGATGACATGCTCTCTCATGTCGCCAAGGCAAAGACTCTTCATGAGGCTTGGCTTCAACATCAGCCTCCCACTCCGGATCTCGCTATTCAACGATCCCAGAAAGAGGCAGTGACCATTGCTATGCTACTCTCTAGCGTACCTCCTCATCTACATAGCGTTCGCGCTCAGATACTCTCCTCTACTACCACACCGTCTCTGTCTGATGTCTGCTCCATGCTTATCAAGGTTACACCTCCATCAGAGGCCCCGCAAAGTTTTTCTCCGGCTCTTCTCCAACAGCCGCTCCTTCCAACACCTAACCCTGGTTCCTCTGCTCGCGGTGGCCGTCCCCCGTCTCGGGGACGAGGACGTGGTGGCCGACCTCCTTTAAAGTGTACTTACTGTGGCCGTGACGGTCATCGTGAAACAACCTGCTACCGTAAGCATGGTCTCCCTCCTCACCTTGCTGCTACTTTGGCACCTCCTGCTGCGTCTTCACCAGCCGATCAGCTTGGTCCTACCCGACAGGAATATGATGACCTACGCTCCCAGTTCCAACAGCTTCAAGGCAGTCTTGGCCGTTCTCCTGGCTCAGTTGCTTCTTTCTCCACTGAAGGTATTACCTGCCTATCTCACTGTTCTCATTGGATCGTAGATTCTGGAGCGACGCATCATATCACCTCCCAGAAACCACCTCAGTATATACAGACGTCTCACCCTCCGTCTATTGTTGTTGCAAATGGTGCTACTACTCCGGTTGCTGGTGCTGCTGATCTGCACCTCACTCCCACTCTAATGCTCTCCTCGATTCTTCATGTTCTGGGAATTAAATGAAAAAAATAATGGAATAATATTATTCATCCTCAAGGGGAATATATATAGGAGATATACAAAGAGAGCTAACGGAATCCCGCAATGTGGGACTAAACCGGATATACAAATATACAACAATAAGTACAGACGTCAATACTCCCCCTCAAGCTGGCGAGAAGAGATCAAGTAAGCCCAGCTTGCCACAAGTAGAGAGAAGACGGGTAGGCCCAACTGCCTTGGTGAAGGCATCAGCAATCTGCTCAACGGAGGGAACATAGGACACGTTGAGTGTCCCTGAACGTATGTGCTCCCTGAGAAAGTGAATATCAACCTCAATATGCTTAGTCCGCTCATGCAAGACAGAGTCGGATGCAAGCATAAGAGCAGACTGGTTGTCGCAAGCAAGGGTCGACGAACTAGATGGAGGAAAGCCGAGTTCAGTCAGGAGAGTACGCAACCAGGTGAGCTCAGTGGCACCATGGGCCATAGCCCGGTACTCGGCTTCAGCAGAAGAGCGGGAGACAACACTCTGCTTCTTGCTCTTCCAGGAAATAAGATTGTCACCATAGAAAGTGCACATCCCTGAAGTGGAACGTCGATCAGTGAGGGAACCAGCATAATCAGAATCAGTGTAACAGGTGAGACCAGGGGATGAAGATGAGCGATAGAAGAGCCCAAGACCAGGAGATCCCTTTAAGTAGTGGAGGATCCGAAAAGCAGCTTCTAGGTGAGAAGTACGGGGAGCATGCATGAACTGACTGACCACACTCACAGCAAAGCTAATGTCAGGACGAGTGTTGGTCAGATAGATAAGTCGGCCAACAAGACGCTGATATCTGCCTGGCTCAGGAAGAGGATCACCAGACTCGGCATGTAAGCGGTGGTTCGGATTCATGGGTGTAGACACAGGAGAGCACCCAAGAAGGACAGTATCACTCAAGAGGTCGAGTGTATACTTGCGCTGAGACAAAGAAATCCCCTGCTGAGATCTGGCAACCTCAATCCCGAGAAAGTACTTCAAAGGTCCCAAATCCTTAACTTCAAATGTCTTCTGAAGCACACCCTTGATCTGAAGAATCCCAGAGTGGTCGTCCCCAGTAAGAATGATATCATCAACATAGACAAGAATAATAACCTTACGACCATCCACAACTGTCCGAATAAAGCACGTGTGGTCGGCATGGCACCTGGTGAACCCACTTTGAAGCACAACGGTACCAAACCGCTCAAACCACGCTCGAGGGGACTGCTTCAGTCCATACAAGGACTTCTGCAAAAGACAAACACGGCCCAAATACTCCCCCTGAAGCTTGTAACCAGGTGGGGGGGTCCATATAGACTTCCTCAGCAAGGGTGCCATTGAGGAAGGCATTCTTCACGTCCAACTGATGAAGAGGCCACCCATGGTTGGCGGCGAGAGAAACAAGAAGGCGAACAGTGGACAGCTTGGCCACCGGGGCAAAGGTCATGCCATAATCCCCAGGAGTTTGAGTGAAGCCCTTTGCAACAAGGCGGGCCTTGTACCGGTCAAGAGAACCGTCAGCATTATACTTGGCGGTGTAAACCCAACGACAGCCCACAGTTTTCCGACCTGCGGGAAGAGGAACCAAACGCCAAGTACCAGCCTGCTGTAGGGCGGACATCTCGGCCTCCATGGCCGCCACCCACTCAGGATGTCGGAACGCCTCCGCCATCGAACTCGGGACTCTGATCTGGTCGGTAGCAGTCAGAAAAGCTCTGTAACCCTGTGAAAGACGCTGGTAGGACACATAGCTAGCCACAGGATGGTCAGTAACACAAGAACGCTTACCCTTGCGAAGTGCAATGGGTAAGTCAGAGGATGGAATAACATCACCTGCCAGAGGAGATGGCACACGGTCCGGTGAGCTGGGCGCAACCAGTGAATCTCGAAGTATGGGGTGGATATGTGACAACCCGCGGGGACCACGGGTGTATGTCTGACAAGGACGAGATTCGTGCATCGGAGCAAGGGGAATAGGATCCGGCTGTGGTGGGGCAGAAGGAACAGGAGCTGGAGCTGGATCCGTCCCATAGAAAGGGATATCCTCAAAGAACGTAACATCTCGGGAATGATAAGTCCTGCGAGAAGAGGGGTCAAAACACCGATATCCCTTGGAAGAGGAGGAATATCCAAGAAATAGGCAGCGAATAGCTTTGTCATCAAGTTTTGTCCGAGTCAGACTTCGGTCCTGGACAAAGCAAACACAGCCAAACACGCGGAGTGGAAGAGGAAACAGAGGACGGTGGGGAGATAGAAGACTGATAGGGACACGGCCCGCTAGAGGTTGAGAAGGCAGACGGTTAACTAAGAAGGTTCCCGTGAGGAGGGCTGCACTCCAAAAAGACTTGGGAACGTGAGATCCACGAAGAAGACACCGGGTTACATTCAGGAGATGACGATTCTTTCGTTCAGCCAGTCCATTCTGTTCCGGTGTGTAAGGGCAGGAGAATTGGTGAAGGGTTCCCTGGCTAGCAAGGAAAGCAGAAAAAGAGGATGAAGTATACTCCCCCCCCGTTATCGGAGCGAAGGACCCGAATACTGGAGGAGAACTGAGTCCGAACCATACAAGTAAACTGAGTATATAAAGCAAGAACGTCAGATTTGGCACGCATAAGATAAACCCAACAACAACGAGTAAAATCATCTATAAAAGTAACAAAATACCGAAATCCATCATAGGAAACAACTGGGGCAGGTCCCCAAACATCTGAGTGAATGATATCAAACGGAGCTGAACTACGAGAGACAGATACAGGATATGAAGTGCGTGTGTGTTTACTAAGTTGACACACATCACACTGAAAGGAGTTCTCAAACGAGACACCCGGAAAAAGAGACGATACAACTTGAGGACTCGCATGCCCCAATCTGGCATGCCATAGGGCAGGAGAGGTAGCAGCAGCAACAATGGGTGGTGGTGAGGTACGTGGTGAAAGAGGTGGGAGCTCCAGCTGGTAAAGCCCGTCGCGCTCACGGTCGTAGCCAAAAGTCCTCCTCGTGGTCAGGTCCTGAAAAACACAGCCAGAAGGGAAAAATGTCACCAAGCAGTTCATTGAACGAGTTAGCTGACTAACAGAAAGAAGATTTAAAGCAAGCTTGGGAACATGAAGAACTGAACCCAAGGCGAGGGAGGGTGACAGAGAAACTGTGCCCCGGTGAAGGATAGGGGTCACAGAGCCATCAGCCAGGCGAACCTGCCGATGAGCGCTTGAAGACTCAAGAGAAGAGAACAAACTTGTCTCACCAGTCATGTGGTCGGTAGCACCAGAGTCAATCACCCAGGGAGAGGGGGACCCCTCTTGAGTGACATGAAAGGTCGTCGGTGTACCTGACGCAGAGGCGGAAGCTGGCAATGGTGAGGTCGTGTGTGGCTGCTGTGAAGCTGGAAACAGAGACTGCTGCTGAAGTTGAGACTGAAGCTGCTGCACTTGAGTCATCAGCCGACTCCAGTCAGCGGACGGGGCCCCAGAAGAGGCAGAGTAACTAGGCTGGTTCCCAAAGTCTGAATAAGTAGCAGCGGCAGTACGAGTGGCAGAGGACTGCATCTGGCGAAGGTGGGGAAAGAGAGTCCAACATCTGGCCTTCTCATGACCAGTTCGGAGACAGTGCTGACACTGAACAGAGGCAAATGGGCTCCCGCGGACGCCCCCGCGACCCTTAGAGGTAGAAGTACGCACCCCTCGTACAGAAGAAGTATGACCCGAAGCCAGGGCCATTTGGTTTGGGGAAGAGGCCGAGAGGGGAATAGCAGTCAGGCGGGCCCGACGCTCATGCTCCTCCACCATGGAATAGGCATCCAAAATATCAGGCAGGGGATTCATGCTGACAATTTAGACCCGAATATGCTCAAACTCGGGTCTCAACCCCATCAGGAACTGGTAGGTCTCCCGCTTCTCCTGTCGTCGCTTGGCCACAAGTAGATCCTCAGGATGGGGAAAAGCACTAAGGGGTTCAAGATCAGAAAGCTCCTGGAAACTCCCAGAGAGAAAGGTAAAGTACTCATGCACAGAACGGTCCCCCTGACGAGCTGAAGAAATCTCCTGGAAGACAGAATAAATCTGTGTATCCACGCGGGTGTGACCGTAGGTACGGGTCAAGGAAGCCCAAAGAGACGGCACCGAATCAAAACGCATAAACTGCTCGTAAATGCGGGGCTCCATGGAGCATTGGAGCCATCCGAGGATCTTGAAATTTTTCGTGCGCCATTGACAGATAGCTTTTTCATCGTTTGCATCAGTAGGTTGGGGAACTCCAGTAGGTTCAAGCCAAGCAAGCTTGTCATGTCCGGCAAGATGGACTCGCACGGAGTTGGACCAAGCAATAAAGTTTTTCTCATTGAGAAGGGATGTAGTGATGCGCCGAGCAAAACCCTCAGCGGAGCCGAGAGGAGAGGAATCCATAAGATCTCCTCAAAGAAAGGGTAGCAGATCCCAGATCTGGCAGAAAACAGCGGCTGCGGAGCAGCGGCGGAAACACAGCAGAGCAGCGGCTGCTGGGGGAAGAAACGCAGCAGCAGCAGCGGCAGAGAAGCGGCAGCGGCAGCCGGAAGAAACGCGCTGCTGAGGGAAGAAACGTAGCAACAGCAGCAGTAGCGGCAGAGAAGCAGCAACGGAAGCCGGAAGAAACGCAGCCGCAGTAACAGCGGCGAGGAGAAGCCGGAAGAAGCGCGCGGCGCAGCGAGGAGAAGCCGTGCGGAAGCGCGCGGCGCAGCGGCAGCGGTTGCCGGAGAAGCCGGAGAAGCGGCGAGGAGAAACGCGCGGCGCAGCGGCAGTGGTTGCCGGAAGAAACGCGGAAGCCGTAAGGAAGAACTGCTGCGCGGGGAAGAAGCGGGATCGCCACTAGGTCACGTCGTGGACTGCTCTGATACCAAATTAAATGAAAAGAAATAATGGAATAATATTATTCATCCTCAAGGGGAATATATATAGGAGATATACAAAGAGAGCTAACGGAATCCCGCAATGTGGGACTAAACCGGATATACAAATATACAACAATATACAGACGTCAATACTGGGCTCTCCTTTCAACTTACTCTCTGTGAGTCGTTTGATACAGGATCTTGATTGCTGTGTAACCTTCTCTTCCTCTTCTTTTGTTTTTCAGGATCGCCGCACACGGAGTATCATTGGTAGTGGTCGGCTGATGAATGGGCTTTATCTCTTGGATCTCCCACCTACCACTCTCCTGACTGTCTCCACAGCTGACTGGCATCGCCGACTTGGGCATGCTCCTCTTCCAGTCCTCCGCAAAGCTCTCCCTGATGTACCTCTTCACGAGTTTACCTGTGAAGCCTGCATCTACGGCAAGCAACATCGCTCTTCTTTTTCCCCTTCATGTACCCGGAGCACGACTCCATTATCTTTAGTACATTCTGATGTATGGGGCCCTTATAAGGTCCCAAGTATTTATGGATACCGTTATTTTGTAACTTTTATTGATGATTATTCTCGTGCTACCTGGTTATATTTACTTCATGATCGCTCTGAGCTACCATCTGTGTTTCGTGCCTTTGTGACTGAATCACGGACACAATTCTCCACCACACTTAAAATCATTCGAACTGACAAAGCTCGCGAGTACACTGGCCGCTCATTTTCTACTCTCTGCACAGAGTTTGGCATAATTCACCAAACATCTTGTGCCTATACCCCCCAACAAAACGGAGTTGCCGAACGGAAAAATCGTCACCTTCTGGATGTTGCTCGGGCACTCATGGTTCAAATGCGGGTTCCTACGGAATACTGGAACTTTGCCGTCTCCACTGCTTGCCATCTCATTAACCGCATGCCCTCCTTCGTTCTTAACTTTGCCACTCCCATAACACTCCTCTTCCCCTCCAGTCCTCTCTTTCCTATTCCACCTCGAATTTTCGGTTGCGTCTGCTACGTCCACCTTCTCGGTCCGCCTATCGATAAACTTGCCCCACGAGCTGCCAAGTATATGTTTGTCGGCTATTCTCGGACTCAAAAAGGATACGTGTGCTACTCTCCAACACCGGCAAAACCATTGTCTCACCTGATGTTACGTTCTGTGAAGATCAATCATTCCACTCTCCCTCTGTTCCAAGCACATTACCTTCCACTACTGTTCGTCCTTTTGTTCCGACGGACACTACTCCCTCACCATCTCCGCCCCCTACGGTACCTTCACCATCTCCATCTACTGAACAGCCTCCTCCCATCATTCAAATATACTCTCGTCGTAAATTTAAGGATGGTCCCCGTCAGGCGCCCTCGGCTACCAATGCCTCTCCATCAGCGGTTGATCCAGCCTCCGCCTCTACAGCTCATCCGATGGCAAATCACGTGTCTCTTCACCGGCTATCTCCACCTCTTCACCGGTTTGCTACCTCTCTTTCTTCCATTTCCCTCCCTAACTCTGTGCAGGAAGCGCTACAGCATCTGGGGTGGCGTGCTGCGATGGAAGAAGAGATGGTCGCTCTCCGAGCTAATCACACTTGGGAGCTGGTACCTCTTCCTCCTGGCCAACACTGTGTCAGCTGCAAATGGGACTTCGCTGTCAAACAAAATGCTGATGGGACTCTTGACCGCTTAAAGGCTCGTCTCGTCGCCCGCGGTTTCACTCAACAACAAGGCTTGGACTACGATGAAACCTTCTCCCCCGTCGCCAAGTTAAACACTGTTTGTGTGGTGATCTCCGTCGCTGTCCACCGCTGTTGGCCTCTTCTTCAGTTAGATATCAAGAAAGCCTTCTTGAACGGTGATCTACAGGAGCAAGTGTATATGTACCAACCTCCCGGGTTTGAGACCACGGGGGAGTCTCGTGCTGCCTATGTTTGCCGCCTTCTGAAAGTTCTCTATGGCCTCAAACAATCTCCGAGAGCTTGGTTTGATAAATTCTGCAAAGTCCTACTGGCACTTGGTTTTCGACGAAGCTCTGCTGATTTCTCACTATTCATCACAGAAGGACCCACGGGAACTGTGATCCTCCTTGTGTATGTTGATGATATCCTGATCACTGGGGACGACATCTCTGGGATACAACAACTCAAGGAGCATCTGAACTCGGCGTTTCAAACGAAGGATCTTGACAATCTTAGATACTTCCTCGGAATTGAAGTCGCTCGTCGACCCGATGGGTTAGTCCTGTCCCAACGAAAATACTGCATTGACTTACTTCAAGAGGCAGGTTTCTCTGGCTGTAAACCTGCAGATACCCCTATGGATTCAAACCAAAAGTTATGTGCAGCTGGTTCTGAGACTGATCAACTCCTTGAGAATCCAGAGTATTACCGTCGTTTGGTTGGGAAGCTGATTTATCTTACAGTTACTCGACCAGATATTTCGTTTGCCGTCAGCGTTGTAAGTCGCTTCATGCACACTCCGAGGACTTCTCACCTCCAAGCTGTTGAGCGCATTCTTCGATACTTGAAAACTGCTCCTGGACAAGGCTTTGTCTAAAAATCATCCACCTCGCCATCTCTTCTTGCTTACTCGGATGCTGATTATGCTGGCTCTCCAGATGACAGGCGTTCCACGGCTGGTTTTTGTACGTACTTTGGTGGACATCTTATAACATGGAGTAGCAAGAAACAGGTTGTGGTGGCTCGCTCCTCGGCTGAGGCTGAATATAGAGCTATGGCTGCTGTCGCATCTGAATTAACCTGGCTTGAAGGGCTTTTGGGAGATTTAGGTGTCAAAATCTCCTCTCCGGCAACTCTTCTTTGTGACAGTCAGGCTGCTATTCATATTGTCAAGATTCCTGTGTTTCATGAGCGGACAAAGCATATTGAAGTTGATTGTCATTTCATCCGGGAAAAGGTTCAGTCAAAGAAGATAGAATTGGAACATGTCCCAGCTGCAAAACAAGTTGCTGACATCATGACTAAAGCTCTTCCTCGGCCATTATACCACCAGTTCTTATCCAAGCTGGGTGCCTACGACTTGTACGCTCCAGCTTGCGGGGGAGTGTTAGAGAATATAAGAAAACATGTGTAAAGACCCATTAATTAGGCCCATTTATTTTCCTCTCTTTTAGTCCCACATCTCTTGTATATGATTTCTTCCTCCTCTCTCTTCACATATATTTGTATCCATACTTGTATTTACCTTTTTAAGTGAATATACTACAAGGTTTTATACCTTTTTCTACAATAAAAATCAATCAAAATATTATAATTTTTGAATAACTTAAAAGTGAAAGTAAAGAAACAAAACAGAAAACAAGGTGAAAAAATATCTAATTAAAAAATATAGTTTAGCGTGTCTCTAGCTACCTCTTGTCAACAATAGTAAGAAAATATGATCACCTCAAATAAATCAAAATGTAAGACTATAAATATAAGAAAAAAAGTTTGTTGAGTCATTAATGATGAATTAATATTTTTACTGAGCAACTTTGAGAACTAGAATATATTTGAACCATTGCCTTGCTTCTTTGCGATTGTCTGGAATGAATATTTCCTATTATTTTGTTCCAATGTTCCTCGCTAAGCCTATGGTTATAGATTTTGAGGCTTCATTTCCTTATGCTGGATTTTGATCAACGTGCAATGTTCTTTTATAAGGTCATAAACTGACTCTTTATGCTCACTCACGGGCTATATCTGACCTTGCAAGGGACAGATGTATTAACCAGTACCAAACCACCTCCTTTCATCTCCTCAATCCTATGGTTGGGATCAATCAGAGCGCTTGCTGATATGCTAAATATATTCCACGTATCTTCAAAAAGGTCAAGCACATTTTTCAAAGGTAAAGTTCTACTTTCTAGAGTAAGATACTTTTATGCCAATGAAATATTTCAGCTTCCAAGTTCTTGACCTTGAATTTTTGAAGTTCTTAATGAAGGTGTTCTCTTTCAGTGGCATCATTCTATATAAAAGGATCTCATCAACAACATACACAAGTAATGATGTGACTTTACAGTTTACCTTTGTTGGGGTATTTTATGAACAAGTGTGATCACCCTAATTCTGTTTGAATTTCAATGACTTTTTTTTAACATTCTGAACCATGCTCTACGAGATTATTTCAGTCCATAATGTTTCTTCGGCGCACATACTATGTCATCTTCAGTAAAAAATTCTATAAAAAATTCAAATCAAAATGTTGCAAGAGATGATAAAATTCTCTGTTGTTTGCTCGCCGGAGTAGTGGTCAGAGGCGGAGGGGATGCTTTGGAGCCGGAACCGCGGTTGCTTAGGCGGGGCTTGCTCGGGAGGAGAGAGCTACCAAAATCTCTTACTCAAGACAAGGAATGAGAAATAACTTCTTTGATAACATTACAAGACCCAATGAGCCCTTTAAATAAAGGATACAAGAGCATAAAAGTAATTAAAGACATCATAATAAAACCTAATGAAACCTAAGACACGGACTATGGCATAAAAGACAATTAAACATAATAACTAAAGACACATCAAAATAACTGAGCACGTAGACCATAACATCTCGCCCGGCCTTCAAATCGAGCTTGTCCTCAAGCTCGAATGAGGATTGCACTGCATGATCATCTGGCTTCTTTACTTCGAGCCAAAACATCTTCTGGTAGCGAGTCGTTATAGCGGAGACCGCAACGAGCGGTAGACCGTCATCGTGCTCACAAATGTCACGGAGGGTTGCAAGGATCTGACATGGCGGGGGCGCTAGCTGAGGAGAGACTGGCATGCATAATGGTTGGAGGTGGGGCAAGTGTGCCCACTAAATGTGAGTCGCGGCGATTGAAAGTGAGGACCCCGGCTGGGGGCGGTCACTGGCAAGAATGACGCCAGAGGGTGCGGCGGAACATGAGTATGTGGCTGGAGCAGAGGATGCTGGATGGAGGTGGTTGGCACAAAGAATGGCAAGGGATCATCCTGCTGAGTGAGGACCACAATAGGTGACGGCTGTTGGGGGACTGTTGGACTTGCTGGAAGATCAACAGCCTGCATCTGATCGGGTAGAGTCACGGGTCATGGAATGAGCAGTTCTTGTATCTGATTGGGCAGAGGCACCGGTCGCGGAATGAGCAGTTGTTTACTTTTGCGTGGAATGATCATGTCGTCGAGTATGACGAGGATGGCTGTCGCGTAACTTGCCATTGTCGATGCAAGGGAGGTCATCCTGGCCTCCCCATATTCGTGTCGGGTCGCCTTAGACACCATTTGCAAATAATGAAGTAATATTTAAGTTATTAATCAACTAGTTGATTAATAAAAAAATCAATTTGCGGTCATGGTGCTTTTGGAGGCAGCAGGCGTAAGGTACAGACGGTTGCGTGCACGAAACATCCACTCAAACAGTCAAACGTAGCAGCAAGCGTGGGGCTCGATGTTGTGTGCTCTGGAAGGCCATTTGTGATCGACGATGGGGGCTTGATATAGAAGTTGTTGGCTTGATGGGAGAGGAGCAGCATCGTGAATGGGTGATGTGTAAGACCCGAACTCAAATTATTGTATAAATCAAATATTTTAAAGCAAATATATATATATATAAAAGAATTCCCCTTATGATGAAAAGTTGAAATCCAGTGCCGATTCGACATCGTATGTTTAATTTTGAAGTTCGTGATTTTCGATATTTTGTGACGCTCGTTTCGTTTCCGGTTTAAATTTCGTTATTGAAATTAATTATGATTAAGGCTTGGATTAAGCTGAATTGATTTAATTGGGCTTAAGTGGAGGATTATGAAAGAGGGGTGGCTGTTATCCTTATCTGGGCCGGTTGGTTACTGTAAGTAATTGATTTGGATGCTGAGTTCGGGTTCTTAGCTGGCCGGTTATTACTTCTATCTAAACTTGCTATATTATATTATAAATTAAGGGAGGCGGTGGTCTTGTGGTTGTTTCAGCTGTATACATAGCAGCTCTGACTCCCTCCTTATCCCAATACTCTTCTTTACGCCTGCTGGAGAACTCTGAGCTTAGGGTTCGGCTGCTTTTCTCTTTCCCCCTGCTCCGGCAGTTGGTTCTGGAGTGCTAGAGGAGTGTTCCTGGCTTCCTGCTGCCTTCTCCTGGAATCCTGCTGCCATCTTGTGCTGTTGCTGCCCTCCTGTTGTCTTGCTGATTTTGGCCGGCAGCTTTGGGTGAAAATTACTCCACTGTGAGCTTCTCTCCTTCCTCTCTTGACATTTCATTGCTGAAATTTGAGTTATGCTGAAAGTAGAAGCTTATGGCTGGCCGGCTAGAGTTCCTGTTAGTTTTTTTTTCTAATTTGGGCTTTATATTATATTACTCTCTCCCTCTCTCTCAACATCTGAGCTGATTATGTTTGATTTCCTGATGAGTGGAGGTTGATGATTGTTGTTTTGGGAGTGGATTACACATAGTTGTGTTGTGTTGTTCCCTTGTAGTTGGCCGGATGTCTTGGTGGGGGATTTGATTTCTATATGCCTATGTTTGGGGTTTTCTGATAGGGGAAATTGATAATTACCTTGATTTGGCCACTGTTTTGGGCTGAAGTAGTGTTGGCATGCTGTGTTTCCTCCCAATCGTTGGGCCGGCTGTTGTGTTTCAGAATTTTGTTGCTTTGGAATTAGTTGATGTTGGCTGCCTTGTTGCCTATTGTTGGGGAAATGATTTATCTTAACCCCTAGAATTAAGAAGAATATAAATTCTAAGTATGAATTATTAGGCTAAGTAAATATGCGTCGAATAGTATTCGACGCAACGTCGAAATATAGTCGACGTTTCTCTCAGAATGAGTCGAAGTCTCTTAGAAGAATTCGACGTAATCATAGTCGACGTACCTCTGACTTCTAGTCGACGCATTTGATAAAGTCGACGCACCTTTGTCGACGCACCTTCCTTATTCTCCTCTCGACGTCCAGCCAGGATGAAATCGACGTTTACGTCGAATAGTAATCGACGCACGTCGATATCTATAAGAAATTCAAAAACACGCCAGATCTCTTCCCTTCTTTCTGTAGATCTGATTTTTATGGAATGATATTATTCTTTTATAGCCGTTCTGAATCAGTCTTTCTTTCTATTTGATTCTTGGCTAATTTGATTAAGATTATTATGGATATTATTTGAAATCAGAATGAATTCTTTTCCTTCTACAGAAATATTGATTGTGGAAACTCTTATCTCTTTCTAATTCTCTGTCTGCTAAATTGATTATTCTCCTTTAGCAATATATTTTAAACAGAGCTATAAATAAGGAGGAGGTCGGCAGAGAATGGCAAGAAGTGATCCACCATATACATTTGAAAAAGAGGAAGAGCTCCCAAGTGAAGAGTGCGAAAATTGAGAAAAGAGATAGTGTGCTGCAGCAAAGAAAAAACCTTCATCTTCTCAAGCCATTCTGCTGCAAATTCTGAAAGCTCTCACAAAAGAGAGAAAAGCTTACAATCTCCTTCTCACTATACTTGTGCTTCTAATCTTCTTGCTAGGAAGAAGATTCTTTCTTACATATATCATTTTCTGTTCTTCTACTTGTTCTATTTCCTCTTCTCATTCTATTTTCAAATTGTGTAAAAGAGTTTTTAGAATCTCTCTTCAAAAAATTCAATTGTAGTGGTTCTAAGAGCCTCCTTACCAAAAGACTCAGTTTGGTTCTAAGAGTCTCCTTATCAAAAGACTCAGTCTGGTTCTAAGAGTCTCCTTATCAAAAGACTCAGTGCAAGTTAGTGAATTCCTACCAAGGGGGTAGAAGAGTGGACTACCCAAAGTTTGGGGAACCACTATATTTCTTTGTGTTGTACTGTGATTTTCTTCTTGCTATTTTTCTTCTTTACTTGCTTAATTCTTGTTGGTGTGTGGGAAGCCTAAATCTGTGATTGTTACACATATATATATAATAGCACAAAGTATTATTAAATCTCTATTCACCCCCCCCCTCTAGAGAATTCTAGTGAGGTTAACTGTGCACTTTCACCGTGGAATTGGGTCGTTGTTTGTGGGCTTTTGAGAGCTGTGTTGGCTGCTTTTGCATGTGCAGGCCAGCTGCTGTGTGGACTCTTGATGTATGATATTGGCAGCCCTTTTTGATGGCCCATTGGTGGTTGAGGTTGGCAGCCCTTGGTGGTTCAGGTTGGCAGCCCTTAGGTGCTACTGTTGGCAGCCCTTGGTGTTGTTGTTGGCTGCCCCAAATGTGGTTGTTGTGCCCCTTTTGTTGGTTGGTTATTGGCTCCTATGTAGCACGGGGATGGAAACGGGATAAGGGATAAGGGATACGATACGAAAGGGATACGGGAAACGTGATTTTAAAAAAAATACGGATACGAGAAACGTTTTTATTTTATTTTTTAAATTATTATAAGTATTAATTAATATAAAAAATACAATTAACAAACTAAGGTACCATCTCAGTCACTACATTCAATAAAGAATAATTGGTGCACAATCATGTTGTTTAGGCACAATGAGAAAGATTAGGCTAGGAGAAGGTATTGGATATCACAGGAAGAGAAAATATGAAGAATAGCTCATGCAATCTATTTCTTGAGGTATATCAAGTCCAAAAGCGCAAAGATTATTTATAGTGCCTACAAGTACACACATTTTAGTTTGATTTATTTATTATCAATACAGATTACTCAAGAGTCAAGATTGGGCCTACAAGTACACATTGAGAACTAATATCATAATATGTAATGATAATCATCAAATTCTTCACATAAACAAGATCTTCTTTAGCATTAAATTAATAAAATGATTTTGTAAGGAGAAGAAATTATTTCTAAGAGTTAGCCAGCATTTAAAGAGAAATTTTATGAGGCAACAATAGAATTAGAATAACATAACAGTAAATCTTAACGAAAAGGAAGAAGAGGAAGTTGAAGAAGAGGAGGAAGAAGAAGAAGAAGAAGAAGAAGAGGAAGAGGAAGAAGAAGAGGACGAGGAAGAAGAAGAGGAGGAGGCGGAGTAGGAAGAAGAAGAGGAGGAAGAGAAAGGGGAGGAGCTTACTAGCAGAGAGGGATCGAGAGCGGGTAGCGTGACCTGGAGAGACATTAGAACGGCAGCAACTTCGGCCTACAAGTGTGTCGAGAGAGAACAACACAAAGCTGCGGGGGTCGAGAGAGAACAACACAAAGCTGCGGGGGTAGGGGTTGTGAAACGCGCGTGAGTGTGAACCCTAAACAATCAAATTAATATGAGGCGTGACCGCGCGCCTGACGCCGTGAATAAAATAGCGAGAAGCGCATATCCCGCAAGCAGGATACGCGCTTCCCAATTAATTTTTTTATTTAATTTAAATATTGCGTTTCCTACGTTTCGAAAACGCATTTCCGCGCATTTTCGGGCGTTCCCCGTATCCGATACGCACTCGAGCCGATACGCGAAACATTTTTAAGTATCCGTGCTTCGTAGATTGGCTCAGCCTTGGTGATGCAATAGTGGCCCTTATTGAAGTCATTAGTGGCCGAATTGTGAGTGCATTTGTGGCTGAATTGTGATTTGAGCTTGCTTTCTTTTTTGAGTCACCTGAGCTAGTCCTCCCCTAGACAACTCCTATAGGTCGTAGTTTTGGTCGTCTTAGGAGTCCTCTCGTAACTATTTAACGGTGCAACCCTAAAGTAAATGATTTACTTGATACTGCACAGGATGGCGTCCGGCGATAGACCCGATGATAACCCTATAAAGGATAAGGGCAAAGAAAAAGCTGTGGTGAGTCCTTACCGCTTTGATTACGTATACATTTGAATTATTTGAATTATGAACATGTAAAAATACTTTACTCTGAGTTACTTCCTTGCATGGACACTGAATATGAATTGAATTGAAGAAATTCAAAGATTTGAAATCACTGAAAATATGAAATTGTTAAATGCTAAACATGGATTAGCAAGCAATGGAAACTCTGAGAGGAAATTTATGTTATTTATTCCCTATATTTTGAAATGAATATGAATTGAATATGAAAAGAATAAGAAACTGAGTGTGCGCCGACGCATAGAAATGTTAAGGGTCAGCCTCGTAGGGGGGATAAAACTCCTACACCTCATAGGAGGGGTCGAACTCCTACAACTTGCAGGGGGAGTCGAACTCCTATAGATTTTGATACAGAATCGTCTAATCTAGGAGGCGTGGAAGTCTGCTGCATATTTGAGCGCCCTAGAGCGGACATTGATGCGACGGGCCCAGAAGTTTGATTGAGAATGACCCTCAGTATTTCGAAAGAACGAAAAGTGATATGAAAATTCTGAATTAAATACAGAAATGAATAAGAATGAAAGAATAAGAAATTTGATACCATAAATAGTTTATTTCTGTTATACTAGCTCATTGTATAGTACCTTACCTGCTTACTTTACTTACTGTTCTATTGAACATGTTCATATAGAAATATATAACTGCATATTGATGCTGACTCTTCGTGTTTTCCGATAGTGCGGTTGAAGAGGTAAAGAACTCACTTAATTTTCTAAGCTAATGATTGTCGATCTCTCTTTTTAGGATCAGACCGTCAGTGTACCAGGCCCCGCTAGGAGGTACCTGCAGAGGCAGAAAGGAAGCAAAAGAAGACTGTGATTCGAATAAGGGTTATATTTTTTGTGACATGTTAAAATTATGCTTATTAAATAAAAAGTTATTTTATGTTATCTCTTGGTACCTCTCCTGTAGTATATATTAGAATTGTTACGTTATTTAATTGAGAAAAACCGCTTAAAAAAGAAAGAATTAAATTGTGACGTACTTCGGGCCGTTACACGATGTGCGCTGGAAAAAGTCGAGGCTAGCTCTGGTAGATGTGACGACGCAAAGGCCCGAATGATATGAGCCGTCGGAGAAGGGAGAACTGTCTTCGAACAGTGGAGATGGAGAGGCCGCTTCCTATTACAGAACGACTTAGGTTGCGTAAGTTCGAGGAGGTGCGCTATTTCTTGAAGTCACTGTTGTTGGTGTGGAAGACGGTGCGTTGTTTCCTGAAGGCATGGGGCTCGACGGTGCGATGTTTCCTGACAGTGCGATGTTTCCTGATGGTGCGCAATCAACGAAGGGCGTTGTTGTTGGCGCAGAAGATGGCGTCGAGAACACGCATCGGGTTGGTGATCGTCGTAAGGCTCGATGCGGCTGCTTTACGCTTGCTGGACCCGAAAGAAGAATGGAGGGATCTAGGGTTTGCAAGTCGTTGACAGCGGCTTCGGCAGAAGAGGAGGATCAAAATGGCTCTGATACCAAGTTGTGTGCTCGCCGGAGTAGTGGCCAGAGACGGAGAGGATACTTTGGAGCCAGAACCGCAGCTGCCTAGGAGGAGCTTGCACTGGAGGAGAGAGCCACCAAAATATCTTACTCAAGACAAGGAATGAGAAATAACTTCTTTGATAACATTACAAGACTCAATGGGTCCTTTAAATAGAGGATACAAGAGCATTTAAGTAATTAAGAACACATCAGAGTAAAACCTAATGAAACCTAATAAAACATAATAACTAAAGAAGCATCAAAATAACTGGACAGGTAGCCCATAACATTCTCATCCTATTCATCTAGGTCACTGAGGAAAATTTGTCTTAATAGTGCACAACATAGTTTGTGAACCTATTTACAATGAGTCTAGCTTTGTATGTTTCGAGAGAGCCATAAGACTTACATTTAAGAAAACAAACCCACTTAATTCCACATGTTGTTTTCCCTTGGTACCAGTGGCAACATCGTAAATCTTATTCTTTTCTAGTGGATTCATTTCCTATTCATCGCCAACATCAAATTTTTATCTTTTAAATGCCTCTTTGGTGATCATAGGAATATCAAGCGAATTTAGGATAGTGAAGAATTTGTTATGATGAGATGATATCGCGTAAGGGGATGCAAAATATGAGATATAATGAGCTATCTTTTTGATGTTCAAGGGGATTTTCTCAGAGCTATTAATAGGCCTATGTTATGAAAATTAGATTCTTATGAAATAAAATGAGATAGAGTTTCTGCATCTGGGTAATATCGCAAGTTTACATTACAATGGGAACCACTTCTTCCTCAAATATTGTAGCAAGTATAGTGCCTTATGGGCAGGGAATTGGTGGTGAGTTTCTTGGGTGAGATTGGAATGTACCTGAGATGGGTCAATAGCAAGAGTGCTGGTCAGAAGATGAGATAAGGTTGGGTCGATTGTAGTAGTGATGATCAGAGGCTGAGGTGGGGACCTCAAACAAAGGTTCCAGTGTGGACCTAGGTAATTCCCTTGAAGGTAGAAAATGCTAAGGTAAAAGATAAAACTCAATCCCATTAAAGGTAAAGTCCATCGATACAAAGTTGTTAGGAAATATTTATTTGTATACAATATTGTTAGTAGTATTAATATTTTTACTTTGCTTTATCTTCATATAATACCCTCTACTATATGCACAGGGCCTCTCCATTTTCATAAATAAAAAAATTATTTTTTAACATGGTATCAGAGGTATCAGAGCTTGGTTTGGGAGATTCACAAAGTCATGACCTCTTTAGGCTATACCCAAAATCATGCCGATCACACTTTATTCATCGGACAAAAAGAGATGAAGGTGACTCACTTTATTGTGTATGTTGATGATATGGTTATTACAGGTGATGACCTCGATGAGATCAATGCCCTAAAAATAAAACTTGCAAGTGACTTTGAGGTGAAAATTTTGAGAAAGTTGAGATATATTCAGGGAATTGAGGTAACAAGATCAAAATATGGGATTCATATTCCACAGCGGAAGTATGTCCTTGATTTTGTAACATCCAAAAAATGTCAATTAATAATTTATAATTTTAAACTCAGGGTTTGATTAGATTTAGTGTCGATGTCGCCATCGTCAATTGAGGTAATCATGCATTTTAGTTTTTTTGCTATCCAATTAATTAAAATTCTCATTTAATAGGATATTTCACAAATTTTATGTAGGTGTAATTTAGTCATTCGCTAGAGCGAGTACCCTATTATAACCTACGGTCCTTCATACTTAATAGAAACCGTAAATCGAGCACCCTATTATAACCTCCATACTTAAAAGAAACTGTAAACCCACGGTATCACACCTCTTAGTCGTAACTGATGCCCTCCCCTTCGACATTTTGGAACGCACGCTACCAAGAAGTCGCAAACTACTGTTAGGGCTTCTTCTTCAATCATTTGGATGCGTCGATCCCCCCCCCCCCCCCCCTACACACACATCAGAAGCCTTCAACAACTCTCTCCTTCTAGTCGTGGAGGCTCGACGACAACTTCCTGTCGATCGATGTACATGATCGACCTTCAGTTGTTTCTGAGAGGGTAATCATCATTTCCCCTCTTTTATCCCATCCAATGTCTTGCTTTACTCTGAGCGGGTTGCCGATGTCCTATTTCAGTTGAGGTGTCTAGTCGATCGATTTCCAGCCAGTCTCGGTAAAGCAAGCATTGGATTTGTGTTTCCAACTATTCAACTGATATTGGATCAAGATGAGATCGCCTTCTCTATTCCGAACATCCCTCCTATTAATTCCATCTAGTTCATGGTTTGTTTTCCTGAAATTTCTTTAAGTCCTAGGAGTTTTAAGAGCATGTTTAATTTTTACTCTTAGGGTTCTTGGGGAGAATCGGGGAGGGAGATCCTCGTTGTTAATCAGAGAAGAACACTTCGTGTTTTCAGAATAACTGTTATGGGTCTACTTCGAGTGTGCTGTTGGAGTGGGGGGGGGGGGGGGGGGGGGGTCAGAGATACAAGGGGAGCCATGCTCAACCCACGGTGAATGGAGGGGAGAGTGATAAGGGGGAGACGAGCTCAGCCCTGACCCTAGAACTAGTAGGAGAGGAAGCCCTAGACAGGGAAGAGGAGAAGTGAGAGAACTAGAGAGAGGATTAGAAATTAGGTTTCTTCATTCATAATCCATTACAAGACTACATGGGTTTATATAAGACCCCCAATGACATGGCTGTAAATAACACGAAAACATAAAGCATAAATGATTCGACACGACTAATAAAACGAATCGACTCGACTAATACATTTGACTCGATAAAATAACTTGACTCCATAATAATAATAAAACTAGATAACTGACGTATAGGATCCATAAAATCTCATCCGTCCTTGAAATCGAGCTTGAACTTCATGTGGATGGACGAGTCATGTGGCATCTTGATCTCCCGCCAAAATAGCATCTGGTAATGCCTCGCGTCTGGGAGGGCTTCAGAGAGGAGCGGTGGCGCCGTCGGAACAACGGGCAGGGAAAGGAATATGTCTGACGAGGCTGGCGGAGCGGTGGTAAGCAATAGCTACAAGATGGCCGAAGGGAAATAGGTCAGCGGCAGGAACGGATTCGGCGGAGAGGCGTTGGAGAGTAGTGGTAAGGCTGTCAGAGAAATGGTGGAGAGGCGGCAGGAACGGGTGTGTCCGGATCGGCATAGCAAGGGCCGACAAAAGAGGTGGCGAGATGACTGGGGAAAGCGGAGCCGGGGCTGATAGAGCAATGGTAGGAAGAAGAGGCGGCGAGATGGTCGGGGCAAGCGAATCCGGGGCTGATGGAGCAATGTTCGACATCAGCGATGGGGGAGGCAGAGTGCGATCGCGGAGACCGGTGGTGATGATGGTGGCAGTGGAGACGGGGCTATGGAAGCCACTGGAGTTGAAGGCGAGGCGACGACCATCGCAGAGCGCGGGGAAGTGTCAGTGGTCGATGGTGGCGGCGAATGCATGAAGAGAATCGGCGACAACGACAACGAAGTTGCCGTCCTCGACCCATTGTGGATATCGACAATGAGTTGCGTCGAGGCGGCCTGGAGGAAGTCCAGGAGCGCGGCCACTTGGGCAGAGCTTAACTACACATCCATATTTCAATTAATATATTTTTAATAATTAATGAATTAATCAAAATATTTGATTAATTAATTAAAAATTTAAAAATCAATTGTTAGGACGCGGACGGGACAGGCGGGCGTGGAGCTCAAAAAGAAACTAACAGAGGAAGGAGGCTCGACGAATGGATTGTGTAGGTAGCTCGATGGGACAGGAGCGTGTTCGGCCTGATCTGTGTTGTAGTTGAGGCGTCGACACGCTGGTGCAGATGAAGGAAAAACCCGCTCGAAGCTTAGGAGAAGCTGGAAATGAAGAAACCAGCGGCCGAAGGCGATCTTGTCGTGCGGCGCTGGGACGTCCAGAAGGCCTGCTTTTACAATGTCGACCGACAAGAGAATCTTCTGCGGTTTGTTGGCGTTGACAGGAGCAGAGGAATAGACGTCCCTGGAGGAAGACGGCGATGTCGACTGGACGATATAGTCGGCCTGAAGCAGTCGTGGCGTCGTGGATGAAGCAGATGAAGACGTGGGAACGTCGACTGGAGGACATTTGATGTGAAATAATATCTAGAAAACGGTTTTGGGGGTTAATTACGAGTTTCGAATAAAAATTTAGCTTTGCAATGATCCCGAGAGAGTGGGTTTTGAGATAATTAAATCTAAACTCAGCTTGAAGTGCTAAAATGAGTAGTGGAGAATACTGACGCGAATTTGTTCACACCGTAAGCGAATATCTACTTCTAGCTGCAAAGTTCGCAATAACAAAGAATATTCACAACAACGGAGAGGAGAGCATAAGTGGTAATTATACATAAAATTCTTCTAATAATTGGGGAGCAGAAATTATACATTCGTTGTTTTCAGGACAGAACAATTTTGTTGACTGGTTGGAACTGGGTTGGTGTTGTTCAGGCTCGGCAGGGTCACTGGCTGAGTGAAATAGATGGGTTGGGGTTCGGCCTAGTGTTGGCAAGAGGTCGCCGGGCTGGATTCGACGGTGGAACGGGTCAGGATTACTCGATCAGGGAGACAAGGCAGCGTGGGTGAAACTTGGCGCTGGAAAGGGCTCACAAGAGGTGGTCGACGGGAGTTGGAGGAGTGGAAGGAAGTCTTTAGTGGCAAGGGCGGAGAAGAACAGGCTCGGGATGTTGAGGTTGACTGGTGCATGCGGTGAAGTTGGGTGGCGAGGGTCGGGAAGCCGTGGGCTAACCTTTTCCCGGCGGAGTGATCGATTTCCGGTTGTGAGTTGGTGGCATGCGGCGGCAGAGTCAAAACAGCGGCGGCAGGGGCAAAAAATCAGCGGTGCCGGCCCTGGAACGATGAGAAACAGGAATGGTCTTCCGTCTCTGGTTGTTTTACCCAGGCTACCGTTCACAGAGGAGAAATACGGGTTTAATAGGCCAATGAATTGAAACTGTAGCTGGCTGGAATTAATACTAGTAAAAACAGCCGGTTGAGATAAATGGAGGGTTGGAAAACCAAGAGGCTATGACAGAAATTTCAAAGAAATAAATGAAATGCATAAATAGGCAGGTTACCACAATGAATTTGAAATTGAAGACTTTCCCCAGCCAATTAATTTCAGATTAGTCATATTCTGAATTTAATTGTTCAATATTTTATATTTTATGCAATTTCTTATTGACCCAAATACCTTCAGACCCTCCCATTCAGCGTTATCGGACCAATTTCTTTAAGGCCCTATTGGCTGGTCAAACCAAAAGGCCACTATAATAACTAACAACAACATTTAAATGACGAGCATACAAAATATGACGAACACGAACATGCAACAATGAAACAAACATGTGATAATGATGAACTTGCGAAAATGCGACGGACAAGACATACGAACAAACAAACAAATAAACAAAGGAATTAAAGAGATGCTCCCTTCGACGCATCAATTCCCCCTGAGTTGAAAGGACTTGACTCCGTCGATTCATAGAAAAACCCCGCAACAGAAAGAGCGGGACGAAGACGACGAAGCTCCGCAGCACTAATCCATGAACTGTCAGAAATATTCCTACCTTTCCATGACACAAGGTAGTGTTGGTATGTGCTTGTATGCGTCTGAAATTCTCAAACATCCAAAACCTGCTCAATCTCCTCCGTGATAGGTGTAGAAGGGGTCAAAGTGGGTCGTGGATTGGTGGTGGGTAAGGAACGGGGTGGACTAGAGGAGGTAACTGGAGGCTCACCAAAGAAAGGCACAAGGTCGGCAATATTAAAGATAGGAGAGGTACCAAAGTCAGCGGGTAAATCCAAAAGATAGGCATTTGAACCAAG
This sequence comes from Dactylorhiza incarnata, assembly GCA_033032865.1. Classification (NCBI taxonomy): domain Eukaryota; kingdom Viridiplantae; phylum Streptophyta; class Magnoliopsida; order Asparagales; family Orchidaceae; genus Dactylorhiza; species Dactylorhiza incarnata. The sequence continues at coordinate 4,631,837 of JAWHQI010000001.1, read as the reverse complement.
TCGTTTCGTTACCTGAAAAGGGCCAAACCTCTGTTGTCGCAATTTATGATAAGTGCCAATGGGAAACCACTCCTTCCTGAAAAAAGCAAGAACTCAATCTCCTTCTGAGAAATATAATTCTCGGTGATGTTCATCAGTCATAGCTTTATATTTCTCAAAAGATGCTAGCAAACTATTAGCAATAAATTTATGCAATGATTTTAAGTGATCAATGTAGGTTAGAGCATCAAAAGAGGTTCTTTCAAAAGAAGGAAGAGCATGACGATCAAGTACGAGGGGTATAGGGTAGCCATAGATTACTTCAAAAGGAGACTTGGTGGTAGAGCGATTTTTTGAGCCATTATATGCGAATTCAGCTTGCGGAATAACCAAATCCCATTGCGTCAGATGTTCTCCCGCCAAACATCTAAGAAAATTGCCCAAACTTGGATTCACCAACTCGGTTTGCCCGTCTGTCTGTGGATGATAGGCGCTGCTAAATTCTAACTTGGTTCTTAATTATCCCAGAACGTTTTCCAAAAGTAACTCATAAATCGAGTGTCACGATCAGAGCTAAAAGTGCGGGGAACCCTGTGTAAGCATACAATCTCTCGAAAAAAATATCAGCCACGTGGGTGGAATCCGAAGTTTTTTCACAAGGTATAAAATGAGCCATTTTCGAGAATCTATCAACGACCACAAAAATAGAGTCTACCTTCCTTTTGGTTCGGGGCAATCCGACTACAAAATCCATGGAAACTTCATCCCACGGCCTCTCCGGAATGGTCAGCGGTGTATGCAAGCCGGTGTTTTGTGCACGACCTTTGAACAATTGGCAAGTTTTACAAGTGCGAACCAGGTTAGCATCCTCCTCCTTCATTTTAGGCCAAGAACAACGAGTGCTAGCAAGGTCGAAATCTTTAGCTTGCCCAACATGGCCTCCTAAACCTGAGGAGTGTAACTCACTAAGTAGGATTTCCCTGAACGGGCCTTCACAAAAACATAGACAGGTTCCCCTAAATAAAAATCCTTCACTCAAAACAATTTTTGTTGTGGGGTCAGTCCCACTAAATTGGCATGAAGCCCAAATCTCACCGAAATAAGGGTCGGATGGGTAGAGTTCCTTTTGAGTGTCTAAACTGAGAATATGCGGCTGTAGGGTGACTAAGACATGAGTTCTACGACTAAGTGCATCCGCGACCCTATTTGAAACTTCAGGTTTGTGTTTTAGGTGGAAGGTAAACTCCTGAAGGAATGCTGCCCATTTAGCGTGTCGTCGTACCTCTTTTTGTGAGTTCAAATGACATAGTGCATCATGATCGGTATCTAATATGAACTCACGTTGAATCAAGTAGTGCCTCCAGTGACGGAGAGCCTGAACGATGGCATAAAACTCAAGATCGTAAGTGGAATAACGAGTTTTTGTTTCATTCAATTTCTCACTAAAAAGGCGATAGGACGACCTTCTTGACTCAAAACAACTCCTATTCCTAATTGAGGCGTCGCAGTCTACCTCAAAGATCTTCTCAAAATCCGGAAGCGCAAGCACAGGAGCACTAATCAGTTTATCTTTCATAAGACTGAAAGCGTGCTCGGCTTCTTCGGTCCAATTGAAATGACCCTTCTTGAGACAATCTGTCACTGGGGCAATAAGGGCCCTGAAATTCCTAATAAACCTACGATAGAAAGAGGCTAATCCATGATACCCATGAGCCTCGGTGATGTTCTTAGGACTAGGCCAAGATCTAATAGCTTGAACCTTTTCAGGGTTAACTTTGATACCCTCGGAGGAGACAATATAACCTAAGAAGGTCAAACTACTAGTCAGAAAAGTGCACTTCTTAAGATTCACAAATAGCTTATTCTCCAAAAGGATTTGGAGAACCTTCCGAAGGTGATCCAAGTACTGGACAGAATCAGTGCTATATAACTGAATGTCATCGAAGTAAACAATCACACAAACTCCTATCAAAGGCCGAAGAACTTGGTGCATAACGCATGAAAGTGCTCGGGGCATTGGAGAAGCCAAAAGGCATCACCAGACATTCGTATAGTCCTTCTCTAGTTATGAAGGCAGTTTTCCATTCATCTCTAGGACGGATCCAGATTTGATGGTAGCCGCTCTTAAGATCTATTTTTGAGAAAACCTGGGATCCGCTAAGCATATTGAGCATATCATCCAATCGAGAAATTGAGAATCTATACTTGATAGTAATTTTATTTATGGAGCGGCTATCCACACACGTGTCATGTCCCATCTTTCTTGGGGACAAGAAGGGTAGGAACGGCGCAAGGACTAGTGCTTTCCCGGATATGTCCTTTCTTGATCAAATCGGTGACCTGCCGGTGTATCTCTCCGTGTTCCTTAGGACTCATAAGATAGTGTGGCAGATGAGGGAGGCTAACATTGGGCATAAGATCAATACAATGTTGTATATCACGCATGGGAGGGAGATGATCTGGAAGCTCCTCGGGCATAATACTCGAAAACTCAGAAATGAAAGGGCGAACTCTCTTTGGAATCTCTGTAGATTCTAGACTGGAATTTAGACCAGCTAAGATATAGAAGACCTCACTCTCCTTCATATCTTCCTGGAATTGGGTCCCAGAAAGTAACATATGAGCTGAAGGAAACGAAATCGCAGCGATAGAAGACGTCGTGCTATTACTAGGCGAGGAATGCTTTAAGGATTTGGGCAGAGGCCCGTTCTTCCGGGGAAGAAGAACGATCTTGCGCCCACTTCGTTCAAAAGTGTATGAGTTCCTCACCCCATCATGAATCACACGTCTATCAAATTGCCATGGTCGTCCTAACAAAATGTGACAAACCTCAATGGTCGCAACATGACACCAAACAGAATCTTGGTAGGAGCTACCTATGGAAAACTCGACTAAGCACTGATGTGTGACGGGTATGGTCATAGAACTAGTGACCCATGACAGGTTATATGGTTTTCCTAGAGGTTGGGTCTTAAGTTCAAGCTTCTCTACCAAACGTTGTGGTACAAAATTTTTCATGCTACCGCTATCTAGAATGATGGAGCAAAATTGCTCATGAATGTGTGCGGTAGTACGGAAAATATTGTGTATTAACCATACATCCTCCGTGGAAATTTTGGGGGTGAGGAGGTTATGTTGCATGACACAAAATAATTGCTCAGCGTACTCCCCTTCTACTTCTACTTCGTCCTCGGCTACCAGGTCTGGTTGGGAGTCTGTAAGAAAGACGCCATACTCAGGCTCCTGGTCTTATTCTGACTCGACCACAACTACGAACTGCCTAAGTGGGCACTCAGAGGACTTGTGTCCCAATTCCATGCACTTAAAACATCGGAAGCCCCCAGGGTTGGGCCGTGAACCGATAATCTCTTTGCCTTTGGTAGGCGGAGGAGTCGAGGCACTCGAGGATCCTAAGGAACGGTTAGCTAAGAGGGTCTAGGTAATGTTCCGGGAAACAGTACTAGGTAGTCTATCTGATACCCTAGGCCTTGAAGCCTTCTTTTGCAATGATGCCTCAACACGACGGGCCCTACTGGAAATCTCTCCCAAATCCCTAAAATCGTGAAGTTCTAACTGCTCTCGAATGGCATATCGGAGGCCGTTTAGATAGCGAGAAACAGTCATATCATCCTCTTCTCGGATATCCAACCTAGACGGGAGGATAAGAAACTCGTTGGTGTAATCATCCACCGAGAGTTTATCCTGTCGAAGGTTATGAAATTTGCGATAAAGATTTTGGAGGTAATCCGGAGGGACATACCTCTTTCGCAACTGATTTTTGAATTCTAGCCAGGTGGTGATAGGGGCTAGACCTAGCGTGCATCGTGTGCGTTCTAACTGGACCCACCAGACTAGTGCGGGCCCATTTAGCCTAAGGACGGCATACTCAACCTGACGATTCATAGGCATTTGTTTCCATGTCATGAACCTCTCAACATGCTCACACCAATCTAGGCATTTTTCGGGTTCCACGTGTAATGTAGGCCTACGCTCTCCGATACACTCGTTAACGGGTAGATCTACGACGAACGCGCGACTCAAGAAGAATGATGCAAATGCAAGCCACACAGTGCAAGTGCACCGAACTAGGCAAAGAGAAACAATTGCCACACGAAGGACCGCTAATCCTCTAGAGATCTCCCAAGGGCGATAAGCCAATGTTCGATCAAGCGAAAAAGACCCACCCGATCCGATCAAGCTATGCGTTGTACCAAAAGAGATCCACCGAAAAATATCGATTCTGAAAATGGTAGATCTCTCCCAACAAAAAGCGGGGCTCGCCAAACCCATTCGAAGATTAAAATAACGGATGAAAAAAATGCCAACATCTAGCTTAACTCAAAGGAAAATTGATCCTGACCCCACAAACCCTGCAGCCCACCAACGTGCTGAAGGGAACATTAATCCTAATGGTAATCCCGAACAGGCCCCACGAGTATCGCACGGCTTTGATATCACTAGGGCTGTCCGGATCAAACCACCATCCTATGATGGGTTGGGTGATCCCCAAGTTTTCTTGGATTGGGTTACGGAGATAGAATGCTACTTTCAGTGGCAAAATTTGACTGACGAGGATAAGGTGTGTGTAGCGCGTATGATGTTGTTGGGTCGAGCTAAGTCATACTGGCTCAATGAGGAGCGGCGTTTAGGTGCGAGGGATGGTTTGCCTCCCATTGGTTGGGTGGGCATGAAAGCCCTGTTGACTGACCAGTACGTCCCGACGTATCATCGAACACAAATGTTTGATAAGTTAGCCTCCCTTTGAGTTTAGATGTAGGACACCTAGGTTATCACATGAAATTTATTCCTTATAGTAGATGATGTGGGGTCAGTGGAAGATATTACGAGTTATTAAAAGTTGGTAGGAAAATTGATTTGTCAAATACTAGCTCTGACATTGCATATACAGTGGGAGTTGTAAGTCAATATATGCATTCTCTTAAGGTCAAGCATCTCAATGATGTCCATAGAATTATAAGGTATTTGAAGACCTCACTTGGTAGAGGCAATCTATTTTCTCCTAGTGATAACATAAAAATGGAAGTATATATTGGTGATAAGAAATCTACAACAGGATATTATTCCTTTGTTGGGGTTAATCAGGTCATTTGGAGAAACAAAAAACAACCTGAGTGGCTCGTTCTAATGCTAAAGATGAGTTTAGAGTTATGGCCCATGGTATATGTGAGGGGAGTGGCTTGGTACTCTCGCGAATGATCTTGTCTTACTACAAACTATCCCTTCAACTTGTACTGTGATAACAAGACTGCAATCAGCATTGCTCATAACCATGTCCAGTATAACCCCACCAAGCATGTTGAAATTGACTGACACTTGATTAAAGAAAATATTATGAAAGGAATCGTATGTACTTCCGTACACTCGGAGGGACAACTTGCATATGTTCTTACTGAGGAATTGAGCGAAAAATAATTTGTAAATCTTATTAGCAAATTGAGTATGAATAATATTACATGCCCAACTTGAGGGGGGTATTAGAAGTATTAATATTTTTACTTTGTTTTATCTTTACATTGTTTTATCTTCATGTAATACCCTCTACTATACATAGAGGGCCTCTCTCTTTTCATAAATCAACAAAAATTATTTTTCTAGCAATATCAAAGTGATATATGTGTGTGCGCACTAATAATGTTGTGTGTGAGCCTCTTTCTTGAATCAAATAAAGATCCGATCAATGGGACTATGTACGCAAAAAATTCAGGGTAGCAGGTCATGGGGCTATTCAGTGCTTACAAATCTTAAATCATTGTACTCCTAGTCTATACTATATTTCAATGTCATACAAGGATTCTTGTAATATAGAAGAAAAGTATGTAATCTAATACATAGCACACTATTCCAGCTATTAGAGAAGGTTAGCTCTAGTCACTGCACGTAAGATCACATTTTCTTGTTGTTGTTACCCATCACTATCATCTATGACCTGCTTCTTATTCCATCAAGGAATTCATCACCTAACCCCCATTCTGCTTGTTTATTGGTCTATGTGATCATTCGTTTCTCGACAGTGCATCAACTGCAAAAGTGACAAAGAGAAAGAAACACTGAGAACTTTGTTTTGCCAAAAAAAATCTCAACAATGAAGGTATGCAATAGCAAAGACAGATATGGGCAATCAGAGGAGCAAACATTAGGGATGCTCAAGGAGAAACTCTCTACGCAATGGAGGACTGAAGAAGGCGAAGATGAGAGTGATGGCTCGGGCAAGGCTCTGATCCCATATAAATATTCAGAAAGCTCAAGGGAGAAGCTCTTAATGCTTCTGTGGAAGCTGCAGGGTCAAGTATAAGTTGTCGCGTCTAAAGAACAAGCAAAAGCATGATACCATTGGTCGAGCAGTCAATAGAGAACGTCGAGCGGTCAACAGAGAATGTCTAGTGCTGTAATCAGGAGTCATAAACCGTGAAATGAGAGCTGTCACTCGTCCAATAGGGCTCTGGTCCCATATTTGGAGAAGTAAAGAATGAATGAAACCAACTGCTCATCACAAAGAAGGGGTATATATGCCCTAAATACAAGTAAACAATTTTAACATGGGAAAGTGATGGGGGGCCATCAGATCTTATTCACTGTAAGGCGGGGCCCACATTCGTATATTCGCGACGGAAGACTTGATCGGATCGGCGATCCGACCCCGTGGATGCGTCCAGCTCGTTGTTTCCAGTTTTTTTCATATATTGGATTATTTTATTGCACTTTTATTTCATGTAATCGGGCCGTCGCATCTACGGCCAATCATAAACATCAATTGCGGGGTGCCCTAATATATTTTCTTATAAATAGAGAGTAGGGGGCTGCCTTTAGGTCATTGCAGATTTTGGTGAAGCTATTCCTGGAATCCGGTGATTCCCTCAAGGTGACGACTCCGTGAGGCCCTAGGTGACGACTCCTAGGTGTGCTCCTGCCTCCTCAAGGTAACCCCTATCCATTCCCCTCTTCTTCCCCTCCTCCCAGCCACCGCCCGCCACCCAAATCCCCTCCCCCAAACCGCCGCCTCCCCTGTCCAGCACCCTCCAGAAAATCTGCAGCCAGCCGCTCCTCCTTGCTGCCCAAGGTCCGGCAGCCCCTCCTCCCTGCTGCCAGCCCACAGCCGCCCGCCTTCCGTGCCACCAGCCCGCAGCCGCCGCTCCTCCCTGCCACCAGCCGCCAGCCACCCCTCCCTCCTCTGACCTCAGCCTCCTAGAATCCAGCCCCCTCCGCCATCCCAAAATCTGTCTCCCCACACAGATCTACCAAAACCCAATCCCCCTCCCCCCAAAACAGCCACTCCCACTCAGATCTACCAAAACCCAGTCCCCCTCCACCGAAAACAGCTACTCCCATCCCGATCTACCCAAAACCAGTCCCCCTCCACCCCCAAACAGCTACTGCACTCAGATCAGATCACCGTAGCCACCACGCCGTCACCTTAGCCGGATCTACACACCTACGGCAGTCCCCGTATTTTGTGAGCATTATTGTTGTATGAACTCTCGTATTTTGCATTAAACATATTGTTGTGATTCTAGCTTGCTCTAATATTTCAGTATTGTAGTAGTTAGTGCTAGTTGCGCTTGTAATCTGCAGGAAGGAGTTATTAGTCGCGCGCTTTGTTTGGCCCTCCACGCGGAGGAAAGCTGTTGCTTGCTTGCTCTGAAATAATATTGCTTGCTTACCTGTTTCTTATTATTGCGTGGGTGAATAATACTTATTGCTCAATCATTTTGTTGTCGAACTTTGCATGGTCGCATTACATGTTAGTACAGGGTCGCATAATCATACTTTCATATCCCCAGGATTGCATCATAATCTAGCAACCGCACCCTACCTTACATCAGTTGGTATCAGAGACCAAGGTTTGGGTCATGTCTATACTCCGTAGTGTAAGGCTTATAGATCCCCGATGTCTGACCGGAATGTTACTGATGAGCGAACAAATAGTTCGAACTCGGGCGCGACGCTTGCTGAATTCCAGCGCCTTGTCCTCAATCGCCTAGATACCATGGGCACCCAGTTTCAAGGTTTCCGACGTGACCTCACAAAGATGAATACCCAGTTAGGACGTCTAGAAAATCTGAGTGACGCACCTTCCCAAGAAGGGGAACCACGCGAAGATGAGCCTGAAATTCCTCTTCGTTCGGATCCACGCATTCCTCCACGTCAGAGGGGTGTTCATCCACCTCCTGAACAGTACCGTCGAGACGCTCCCCATCGCAACCCCGCACCTGAGCGTCGGCCAGACCTTGATGATGATAGGTATCCACAGCAGCGCGATAGACCACGAGTTTTTCCTCAGGATCATAGGGCTCGTACACCACAACACGGCCATCGTGATCCAGACCGCGATGACTATCCTGGCCCCGACCGCCGAGAACGTGGGCCCCTACCCGCTCGACGTGAGTATGTCGGGGATGAGTATTATGAGGATTACCCAGAACCACGCAGAGGCGGGTACCAGCACGAGAATGACGTCACCAGACGAATTCGCCTCGACGCACCTTCATTCGATGGTCGCTTGGATCCGAAAGCTTTCAGTGATTGGCTCCTAGACATGGATCATTACCTTGAATGGTATGACATGAGTGATGAGCGATGTGTCCGCTTCGCCAAAATGAAGCTGGTCGGGTAGGCCAAAGTTTTTTGGATTAGCGTAGAAAGAGCGATAGACAGGGATGACTACTACCCCATCACCCAATGGGAAGACATGAAGCAAAGGCGGAGAGAAAAATATCTCCCTGCCTCCTATATGGATCAGTTACATGATCAGCTGCAGAATCTGCGGCAGGGCACACTTTTCGTCGTTGATTACATGGCTCGCTTCGATGAGCTCGTTGTTAGGAGTGATATATCGGAAGAACTCATTGCTACCGCTGCACGTTTTAAGGTCGGTCTGCGTTCTGAGATACGGAGAGAGCTGATTCCTCCACCTCGAGACGGTCGACCAGATATTTCAGCTTGCCCTTGAGTATGAGCAGTACCTCCGCTCCACCAACACGAGGCAGTTCCCCTCTCGGACTGAGACCTCTACATATAGGAAACCCGCTTCCCCCCAGACTACAGCGACCGCACCCCCACGTGTCCCACTTGACACAAAGGGCAAAATTGTTGCCACTGATGGCCGCACCACCATTTTCTACACGTATTTCCTTAGATCAGGCGGTCCCTGCAAGCTAGCCATTGATAGCGGGAGTTGTGTGAATATCGTGGCCCAGAAGGGTCTTGACCGTATGCAGGTGAAGGCGGAGCCTCACCCACACCCCTATCGTGTCATCTGGGTAGATAAGACGGCAATCCAGGTTACTCAGTGTTGCCTCGTACCGATCAGCATCGCTTCATTTGAGGATCGGGTATGGTGCGACGTCATACCCATGGACGTCGCCCACGTTTTGTTAGGCCGCCCTTGGCTTTATGATCGCGACGTCACGTATTTCGGCCGTTCGAACACGTATGTCTTTTACGATAAGGGACAGAAGATCACTCTATCGCCAACCCAACCCAGGGAGAGACCCAAGGGTCGGGTTGAGCCTTCGGTTAGTACAAGCGCCTCGAGACCCTTGCACATCCTGAGACGCAGTGAGTTTGTGTGAGACAGCACTGATGTTGGTATTATGTATGTAGTGGCAGCCACCATGACACCCGATTGCCCTACACCAGAGCCGCACCCTGTTGTTCGGCCACTGTTAGATGAGTTTGCGGACCTTATGACAGAGGAGCTCCCTGATGAGTTGTCCCCTCTACGGGACATTCAGCATGCTATTGATTTAGTCTCGGGGGCCTCGCTCCCAAATCTGCCGCACTATCGTATGAATCTCGTTGAGCACGCCGAGCTCAAGAGACAGGTAGACGAGCTTCTCTGGAAGCAATTCATTCGGGAGAGTTTGAGTCCGTGCGCGGTTCCCGTCCTTCTTACCCCCAGAAGGACGGCAGTTGGCGCATGTGCATCGATAGTCGAGCTATCAATAAGATTATAGTGAAATATCATTTCCCGATCCCTCGATTAGATGATCTTTTAGATACGATGACCGGAGCCCAGATGTTTTCGAAGATCAACCTCCGTAGCGGATACCACCAGATCAGAGTTTGAGAGGGAGGCGAGTGGAAGACGGCATTCAAGACCAAAGATGGTCTGAACGAGTGGCTGGTCATGCCATTTGGGCTTTCGAACGCCCCGAGCACGTTCATGCGAGTCATGACTCAGATTCCGCGGCCCTACATGGGCAAATTCCTAGTCGTATACTTTGATGACGTTCTGATTTATAGCCACACTGAGTCGGATTGCCTCGAGCACTTGAGACTTTTGTTTGACATCCTCCGAAAGGAGAAGTTATTTATAAACATGAAGAAGTGCTCTTTCTTGTCCGAATCAGTCCACTTTCTCGGGTTCATTATCTCCTCCTCAGGCGTGTCCGTTGACCTTGAGAAGGTCCAGTACATCTGCAATTGGCCCACGCCATCGAACATCCATGAGACCCGCAGTTTCCATGGACTTGCGACCTTATATAGGAGATTCGTTAGGGGATCGATTATGGCCCCGTTTACTAGCTGCCTTCGCGAGGGAGACTTTCAGTGGACCGCATCGACCACTCGTGCATTTGAAGAGATTAAGGACAAGCTGATGGTCTGTACGAGTGGCTGGTCATGCCATTTGGGCTTTTGAACACCCGAGCACATTCATGCGAGTCATGACTCATGCTGCGTTTGGCGCGGCTTATCGGTGACTTATTTGTTGCGGTGAGGTTGGACATAAACGTCATTGTCATTGAATGTATGTTTGGTATAACAAATGTTACTACCGCTACCAAAAAAATAAACTAGTTTGGGGCATAAGATTTGGTATGACAATGACATTTTTGTCCAACCTCACCGGAGCAAATAAGTCCGCGATAAGCCGCGCCAAACGCAGCCTCAGATTTTGCGGCCCTACATGGGCAAATTCCTAGTCGTATACTTTGACGACATTCTGATTTATAGCCACACTGAGTCGGATCACCTCGAGCACTTGAGACTTTTGTTTGACATCCTCCGAAAGGAGAAGTTATTTATAAACATGAAGAAGTGATCTTTCTTGTCCGAATCAGTCCACTTTCTCGGGTTCATTATCTCCTCCTCAGGCGTGTCCGTTGACCCTGAGAAGGTCCAGTCCATCCGCGATTGGCCCACGACATCGAACATCCATGAGGCCCGCAGTTTCCATGGGCTTGCGACCTTTTATAGGAGATTCGTTAAGGGATTTAGCTCGATTATGACCCCGTTTACTAGCTGTCGGCGCAAGGGAGACTTTCAGTGGACCGCAACGGCCACTCGTGCATTTGAAGAGATTAAGGACAAGCTGACGTCCGCTCCCGTTCTGAGACTCCCCGATTTCAGTAAAGCTTTCGAGGTCGTCTGTGACGCATCAGGTGTTGGTATTGGGGGTGTGTTAAGTCAAGAGGGACACTCAGTTTCTTACTTTAGTGAGAAACAGAACGAAGCTAGGCAAAAATACACGAACTACGATCAAGAATTTTATGCTATTGTCCAGTCATTACGATATTGGAGACACTACCTCCTACCACGAGAGTTTGTACTCAACTCTGACCATCAGGCCCTACGTTACCTCGATTCCCAAAGGAAGTTGAGTCATCGGCATGCGAAGTGGGTTGAGTATTTGCAGGCTTTTCGCTACGTTCTCAAACACCGCGCAGGTGTTGAGAACAAGCCCGCTGACGCACTTAGTCGTAGAGTCTCACTCCTACACATGTTGAGGGCCCAGGTGGATGTGTTTGAGAGATTGATTGCGGACTACCCCACTTGACCTGATTTCGCTGATTTATATGCCCGCTGTCAAAGGACCCACCTGATCCTATTGAGGGGTATCAGCTTATTGACGGGAATTTATTCCGTGGTTCCCGCTTGTGCGTACCTAGCACCTCGTATCGCGACTATTTAGTATGAGAGTTACACGCGGGAGGTGTCGCCGGACATTTTGGGCGGGACAAGTCGATCGCTATCGTAGAGGATCGTTTCTATTGGCCGAGCCTGAAGAAGGTTGTAGCTCGTGTCGTACGACATTGTCGTACTTGTCAAACGGCCAAGGGAACACAGCAAAACACCGTCTTATACACCCCTCTTCCCGTTCCCCATCGTCCTTGGGAGGACATTAGCATGGACTTCGTACTTGGACTTCCTCGTACTCAGAGGAAACATGATTCTATATTCGTAGTGGTTGATCGGTTTTCTAAGATGGCCCATTTCATCGCATGCAGTAAGACCGCAGATGCACCCCACATCGTGGCTTTATTTATTAGTGGCGTCTTTAGGTTACACGGTCTGCCGAAGTCCATTGTGTCTGAGAGGGATGTGAGGTTCGTTAGCTATTTCTGGAAGACCTTGTGGCGAAAGACCGGGACTACTTTAAAATTTTCATCTGCATACCACCCGCAGACGAGCGATCAGACTGAGGTAGTGAATAAGAGATTAGGCAATCTACTTAGGTGTCTAGTTGGGGAGCATGCATCTAGTTGGTACTCAGTACTCCCAATTGCGGAGTTTGCATATAACAGTTCTGTTAATAGATCTACGGAGTTGAGTCCATTCCATATTGTATCAGGTTATGACCCTAGGAAGCCTATTTACCTCATCCCGTCCCATTAGACGCACGCCCTAGTGAGTCAGTTGAGTCTTTTGCACGCTATTTGCATGAGTTACATGAGTCAGTTCGACGACTAATCATTACAAGCAACGAATATTATAAGACACATGCAGATGAGCACAGGCGAGAGTGTATATTTATGGAGGGTGAGCAGGTGATGGTACGAATCCGCGACGAGAGGCTCCCTCGGGGGCATGCCAAAAAATTAAGCGTCAAACGAATGGGTCCCTACTCAGTCGTGAGACGCATCAGGACTAACGCATACGAGCTGAATATCCCTGCAAGCTTAGGAATTCACCCTGTGTTTAAAATGAAAGACTTGACGCCATATTTCGAACCTCACGAATATGTGGACCCGTATTGTGGGGATTCCTCTGCACCTCTACCACCACAGACCCCATACCCCAGCCCCCACACAGTCCACTCTTGAGCCCCATCCACCTGGGAGTACGTCTACTATGGCTTCACCGTTGCCACCACTGATCGCCCCGGAGACATCCATACGGGAGTTGAGAGATGATAGCATTACAGAGACCGTGTCACATGAGTTCGTCCCCTCCTCGGATGGCCTTGTATGCTGATACTTAGTACATTGGCATGGACGGACTTTCATCGATGACACCTGGATTGTTGTTGCAGAGCTTGATCGACTCGACCCTGGGCTTCAACTACAGTACGATCGTCTCCGTTCATCAGAGATGAAGACCTTTCAGTCGGGGGGAGTTGATGGGGGACCATCAGATCGTGTTCACCGTAAGGCGGGGCCCACATTCGTATATTCGCGACGGAAGACTTGATCGGATCGGCGATACGACCCCGCGGATGCGTCCAGCTCGTTGTTTCCAATTTTTTTCATATATTGGATTATTTCATTGCACTTTTATTTCATGTAATCGGGCCGTCGCATCTACGGCCAATCATAATCGTCGATTGCGGGGTGCCCTAATTTTATTTTCTTATAAATTGAGAGTAGGGGGCTGCCTTTAGGTCATTGCAGAATTTGGCGAAGCTATTCCCGGAATCCGGCGATCCCCTCACGGTGACGACTCTGTGAAGCCCTAGGTGACGACTCCTAGGTGTGCTCCCGCCTCCCCAAGGTAACCCCTATCTATCCCCCTCTTCTTCCCCTCCTCTCAGCCACCGCCCGCCACCCAAATCCCCTCCCCCAAACCGTCGCCTCACCTGTCCAGCACCCTCCAGAAAATTTGCAGCCCGCAGCTCCTTGCTGCCCAAGGTCCGGCCGCCCCTCCTTGCCGCAAGCCCACAGCCGCCAACCTTCCTAGCCACCAGCCCGTAGCCACCGCTCCTCCCTGCCACCAGCCGCCAGCCACCCCTCCCTCCTCTAACCTCAGCCTCCTTGAATCCAGACCCCTCCGCCATCCCATAATCTGTCTCCCCACACAGATCTACCAAAACCCAGTCCCCCTCCACCCAAAACAGACACTCCTACTCAGATCTACCAAAACCCAGTCCCCCTCCACCCAAAACAGCTACTCCCATCCCGATCTACCCAAAACCAGTCCCCCTCCGCCCCCAAACAGCCACTCCACTCAGATCTGACCACCATAGCCACCAAATCCAGCCACCACTCCGTCACCTTAGCCGGATCTACACACCTACGGCAGTCCCCGTATTTTGTGAGCGTTATTGTTGTATGAACTCTTGTATTTTACATTAAATATATTGTTGTGATTCTAGCTTGCTCTGATATTTCAGTATTGTAGTAGTTAGTGCTAGTTGCGCTTGTAATCTGCAGGAAGGAGTTATTTGCCGCGCGCTTTGCTTGGCCCTCCTCGCGGAGGAAAGTCGTTGCTTGCTTGCCCTGAAATAATATTGCTTGCTTACCTGTTTCTTATTATTGCATTGGTGAATAATACTTATTGCTCAATCATTTTGTTGTCGAACCTTGCATGGTCGCATCACATTTAGTACAGGGTCGCATAATCATACTTTCATATCCCCAGGATTGCATTATAGTCTAGCAACCGCACCCTACCCTACATCAGAAAGTCTGTAAAGCCTTGAACTCGTAAACTCATAAAGTGCATTTAAAACCTTAATTCAAATAAATCAACAAAGATAAATAAAGCATCTCTAATGATGATAGAAATTGGGGGATGAGTACCAAATGCACCTCTTTTTGCTATTCACGATTTTTGCTTCTCCTAAATTCCGTTGCATAGTTCGGTTTTGCTTCTTTTATGTTTAAGCATTTTCATCTAGTTTATGATATATAATCCCATGAAAAAATTTATGGGGCCAGTTTGAGTAGTTGGCAAGTTGTTTTGCATTTAAAAGAAGCTACTTGTTTTTTTAGGTGTTTTTCTTATGTTGCTATTTGGGCTTTTATTTTAAGAAGAGGATTCATGGACCTTTCTTTTGGCAATATGGGCCTTGCCCTCTTTTGGTTGGGCTTTTGGTTCCCTTGTTGCTTTGGCTCGATTACATTCAGTTGTGAAAATATGACTTTTGGTTGTACTCGGCTCCCTCGCACCCTAAAGAAGCTCGATTCTATCTTTGTCGTGGTGGACCATTTCTCTAAGATGACCCACGTTATCCCTGGTCGTAGGACCGCTGATGCTTCTCATGTGGATGCTCTATTTTTTAGAGAAGTATTCAAGTATAATGGACACCCCACTTATATAGTTTATGATCGTGACGTTCGATTCATAAGTTACTTTTGAAAAACATTGTGGAAGAAAACGGGTAAGACATTGATGTTCTCCACCGCTTATCACCCACAGACGGATAGACAAACTGAGGTTGTCAACCGTAGCCTAGAAACTCTTTTACGATGCCTAGTTGGGGATACTCCTACCTGGGATTTCGTCATACCCATAACCGAGTTTGCATATAATAGTTCAGCTAATAGGACCACTAGTCTGAGTCCATTGCACATCATGTTAGGCTATGAAACTAGGAAGCCCATTGACCTGGTTGGCATTCCCTTAGGAGCCCGACGCAGTGAGTCTGCAGAGTCTTTCATTTAGTATGTGCATGCACTTTATGAGTCAGTCCAAAAGAAAATTGCACTAAGTAATGATTATTATAAAACTCCAGCAGATCAGCACAGGAGGGAACATATTTTTTGAAGTTGGAGAGCAAGTGATGATTTGCATAGGATCTGAGAGGTTCCCAGTAGGAACAACAAAAAATTAAGCGCTCGCCGAATAAGTCCCTCAAAATATGGGAATCAACCGGGTATTCAATGTAGAGGACTTGACTCCCTACTACGAGGAGCGCGTGTATGCGAATCCCTTCCCCACTTCTGTGACTAAGCCACAACATCTTTCATCTACTCCCTCACCTCAGCATGTTGAGTCTCACCATGAGGACCACTTTGCACCACCAACATTTCCACAAGTTCAGCGTTCAGACGGAGATACAGCTTACTCAGAGTTACCTACGTCCGTCCGAGATATACTTCAGATTATTACTCATGACTTCACAGAAGTTGGCTAGCGTTTAGACGGATTCCCCCGAAGAGCTTAAGTGACTCGCCCCTAGGCTACGCCAAGAGTATGATCGTCTTCACTCACCGGAGATGAGTACTTTCAAGCCGGGGGAGTTGATGGAGATCGTCGGCCCACGCTCATGTATTCTCGCAGCAGGCGGTGATCCGCTACCTGTCCGGATGATCTGAGTCCATGGATGCGCACGGACAGTCGTTCTGAGTCATTTTCATATATTACTTTGTTTATTTCGAGTTGTATTTGACATTCGATCGGCTCGGACGATGTGAGTCGTCCGATTCGGGTGTCCTATTTCAGTTATGTTTTATTTAAGCATGCAGGGGGCCGGATGAGAGGGGCATTGTGGTTTAGTTTCCTTTGGGAACCGTCGGTCATTCCTTCTCCTGGTGCGACGACTAGAGAAATCCTTGGTGCGACTCCAAGGCTCTTCATTCTTCCCCGCCCTAACCTCCACCATCATCAATTCATGCAAGTGTTGTTGCATTCCCCATCGTAAGCCTAGAAAGCCACTCCCAAACCTTCCAACGAGGGCCTTCAGCCTCCCCCCCTTCCCTTAGTCAACCTCTGTCGCCTAGATCCACAGCCGTTACCGCCCTCATTCAGCCTCTGCCGCCCAGATCCAACCCCTGCCGCCGCCCTTAGTCAGCCTCCACCGCCCAAATCCATCCACTGCCGCCTATATTCCGCCATTGCAAATCAGATTACACCAGTCTTGAACCCGCCAACAGCACATACCTCCAAATTCAGCATGCCTCCAACCTTGTCGTGCATTACAACCCTTTACAACCCTCCAGCAACCAACATTACAGCCATCCAGTAGCCCAGAATCTCCTCTGCTTCATTCAGCTGCTGCCTGCATGCTTAAGGCGTTATTTGGAGTCTTTGTTTTCTATTATTGAGTATCTGAACTATACTTTGTTGGATGTGAGATTATATGCTTTTATTATTGTGAAATCGTGGATTTGCAGGACATATTATGTGCGTGCTTAAAAGTACTTGCGCCTCAATTATTTGTGAGTTATAATTTGTTCTTCCTAAATTAATTTTGTGAACAACTGTGCATCTGTATAAATTTTAATTTTAATTTATTGCTTAATGCTAATTAATTCGGAGTGCACATTGCATTTGCACAACTTCTCGATCCATCTAGGATTACATTTTAGATACCCCTACCATTGTCAACCTAGCCTGCATCACACCATTTGCTCACTCTCAAGATCAATTGACGGACATTTTCACCAAAGGCCTGAGTTGTGACACCTTTCCTGATACTAGATTATTCACTTCTTATGTTTTTTTATTGTATTATTCTCACCCATGTATATAAGGAATGAGGATGTTTTATTCTTACCCTAATCTAAAATTAAAGCAAGCTTTTTTTCTCTTCGACAAAGGGAAGTCATTGATTGGTGCAAGAGGTGTTAGTTCACGGTAGACTACAGTACTGAGAAGTTGCTTGGTTGGGTTAAAAGTTGTTGTAATTTTGAAGTAATTTTTTGGCATTTTGGTTTTAAGGAAAGCTAATGGATTACAAATCAGTTCCTTCACAAAGCTGGTGCAAAGAAATTGTACTAAAATTGACGGGATTTATGTTCGATGGATTTACTTTGCAGGCAATCTAAATACAAACAGAAGTAAAATAGTAAGACCAAACTGCAAGTGCTCCTTTCTAATATTTTTCACATTGATATTGATAGGTGAAAATAGGACAAAATCTAGAATCTACTAATCTCTTATGTTTTAATTTTTTTTTGCGGTCCAAATGCCATGTTTAGATTCCTAGAAAACACAACTAATTATTTACTTTCCATAGTTTATCACACCGAACATAAAAATTTCCAAAACCAAATTTGTTCACTACAAACATACATGAAAGTATGATATGCAATGTGCAAGCACGCTGTACCAAATGCCTACTACTCAAAAGACCCCATAATCCTTTAAAACAACAAAAATGATACGAAACTGATAATAAAAAAGGAGGTTCATATAAATTGCACAAAGGACAAGGTCCTAGTTCTGAGATAAGTAATTTATGTAAGTTTAACAGATACCGCAACTAGAGAGAAGGAAAAGTAAACATCACTGCAACCTATCTTTGAAGACAAAAGCAGCATCAAAGTGCTATGGGTCCACACTGCTGTGTTCGGTTCCACACTACAGTTATGGTCCCACACTACCACTATTTGTTCCTTTATAAGTATTACTATGTGTCATGTTGCTGTTATTATTGGCATGTTGTGTCATTATTACTAGGCATCGCTAATTCGTATTACTTTATTTCATGTAAGGGTATTTTGATATTTGAATCTGTCATGTAATATTATTATTTAAAGGCTCCTTAGGCTAGTGAACTGATGTCCAAGAATTAAGTCTATTTCCTTTCTTTATAATGAGATTGTGGCATCTCTCTCTCTCCTTTGCACACCCCGCTTAGGCAATTGTTGTTGCAGATCCATAGTATCCTTCTCCATCATCTCCACTTTGGTCACCCTCTGGCGAAGAGACTGGCATTCTATGGGTTAACCGGTAACACAGTTGAAAATTTAGAAGCAAAAAATTGGGAGAAGATGTTGAGAAAATTGGGGAAAATGACCTGATGTTGCAATTTTACAAAAAGCATTCAATGTTAGACAAAATCAGTATAACAAAATGATTGCTCATAAAAATTTAACTACCAATTTTCTGATGTTTTTTCCTAATTCTAATTAGTAAAGATAAAAAGTTCAAATCTATCTATTGAATTGCTTATCTTTGTATTATAATTTTTAATGACCAACTGTTGGATGGAATAACAGCATTGAAGGAAAATAACACAATTGAATAGTAAAAGAGTAGAAGCAAACAAGAAGTTCTAGAAATAGAACAGAGAACAATAGCTATATGCAAATTACCTTCCCTGTTTTGGCATCTACAACAGTAGAAATGTCAAGGCGAGGTTTGGAAAGTGCTTTCAGAAATTCACATTCCTGCATGGATCACAAGGACATTAAGATTCTTTCATGCAATGGAAATACTATAACATTATCAATTTAGAACATTCAAGAAAATGTACTACAGTACAATAGTTAGCACAATAGTACAACCATTCAGGCGTAGTGAACCGAAAAGAAACTTATTAAGAACTAAGTTGGCCCTAAGCTGATGAAACACACATGCTTACAATTCATAAGAAATTCCTAAAAATACAAAGGCCCTTAGACATTAGACAATATTTGCAAATGGAATATTTAGCACTACATTGAGAATCTCATGTTGTCTTATATATGATAAATGTTTTGGGCATCTACACTAGTACCAATTAATTTTAGGTTGAATGTTTGAGTCTAATATGGTGTCAAAGAAAGCATGGCTTGTACCCTCTTCCTCTTCCCTACATAACACGAGGTCTTACATTGAGAATCTCATGTTGCCTTATATATCTTATATATTCCTGAGGTGCTTCACCAACTACAATTGATTTTAGGTTGATGCTTGAGTTTTGTTATTTGTTAAAGCCCAATATCAAAAGCCCGCATAGGGGTTCATTGTAGTTTTGCTTATTGTATTTAGTCTCACATCTCTAAATGTGCATACCTCATCCTCTACTACTCTATATAAAGAGGGGAGCTCTCATCTAATTATTTAGATTTTCAGGGAATAGTATTATTTAATATTTCAAATTCTCACATGGTAACGGAGCGATAAGTCGAAATCCCTTATTGCTCTTCTCGCGCGTGGATTCTCCCGGCCTCGCACGACATCTTTCTGATTTTACGTGAACAGTCTCAGCCTCACTCGACAGCAATCCCGCTCCCCAGACGTGCTCGCCTCCTCCCGCATAGAGCTCACCATTTTCTGCTCTCCTGTCTCAGCATCGATGACCACAATAAGCCCCCCCCCCCTCCCCAACGGGACATTTATAGGCCACGATCTAGCGATCCCCTCCATCGGAACTCCTGCAATCCACGAGTCCTATCTTTAGCGAGTCGCATGCGAGCCTTCTCCTTGGAGCTTCACAAGACCATCCGAGATTTTCCAGCGGCTCCACTGCGAACTCCTGACTCACTGATCCAGCACCGTCGACTTCTCCAGCATTCCCGTCCGCAACTTCTCTTGTGTCTCCGCTGTGACAAGACCACACCTTCTCCATCCTATGGACGCCATCCCCAGAATCATGGAACTCGCCAAACAGCCCTACCTTTATCCTGCGAGCGACACTCTGACTATCTGTCGGTTCTACGCGGTCTACCTCCTGCAAGCTATGAGTACTCCGTTCTTGTGAATTCTCCCAGCGCGACCTCTACCGTCTCTGCGATCTCTTCCAGCAAGAACCCGCCGAAACTTTTTGCGAGCTCTCACGTGTGTTTTGCTAACTCCAGCGAGTTCTCCTTCCAAACTCGCCACCTCTTCCAGTTAGCTTGTCGAGCTTGCTTCACTTGAAGTATTAGCCAATCCACTGCACCCTCCTACAACCACCAACACTGCTCCTCCTACAATCATTTCCAGTGCCTCTGGAAATCTCAACAAGACGTCAAAATTAACTGGACCAAATTATCCAGATTGGAGTATTCCTTCACCTTCCTTTTGCGCTCTTAACGCAAACTACTGTCTCACTAACGCTCCTCCTAACCCCACGTCTCCTGCATATGATGATTGGGAAGTCAGTGATACTCTTGTTCGCACATGGATTGCGAACAGCCTTTCTGATGCATGTTTGCCTCTCATCCGCCATGACGACACTATGAAGGTCGCATGGGACCATCTTGCTACTCTTTACTCCAAAGGTGTCTAAACATCTCGCATTTACACCCTGCATTCTGACCACTTCGCTCGGTCAACTCTCTCTCTCCAGATGTGTGTATCAAAAAGTTCAATCTCTCGAAGCAAAACTTCTCCAGCATCGCAACCTAGCACTCAGCAGAAACATCTTTTCCGTCTTCCAGATTCATATGAGATGATCTGCCAATAGATCTTGGGAGAACCTGACACACCCACCATGGATGCTATTGTCGCTCGCATCACTGCGGTTACTAACCTTCAGTGACCTTCGATCATGTCCCCTCCGCCCTCCGACAATTTTTCTCATGTGCCGGTCATGAAGCTCAACACGATTGTGGAGGTCGCACCGGCGGTCATGCAGGGCCTCGCACTCTTTGCTCCCATTGTGAACAACTTGATGAGATGTCGTTCATTGTTGATACGAAAGACATGAAGAGAAACAAATAATGCACATCGTGAGTATAAAACACCATTTTGTGGATGTCATAAACGCAAAGCCGGATTTGGTGATACCAAGAATGAAGATCCAACTTTGTGAAGATGGAGGCGCAATGAAGCTCATCCAGCAACTCCCGAATGATGTGTATAAGATACTTTTCAGCAAAGGTGGCGTGATTGAGTTCGATAATCAATGCAAAAGCGCTACATGTTGTCGTTCTTGTGTAGGAGTAAGATGAGATTTGAGAATGGGCTTGAGTTTAGTTGATAATTCAGGCATGTAACACCTCAGATACTAATCGTTCAATTTCTCCGCACCTAAGGCTTTAGGGGAATGCAGTGGTTGGACGCCTTAAGGGGAAGTGCTTGAGGTTTCTTAAATATTTTAGTGTAAGAATCCAATAGATGTTGGAGTTGCGGATGGTAGGGTGGCAGTGGTGTGCTCGAGGCTTCATTGGATGGACTAATAGCCCATAAAAGCGCATAAAACTCGACAATGGTGGTTTTAAGATGGAATGAAGAGCCGATTGAGTTTGACAGAGGGAGATATCAAAAAATGTGGATTTTGCCAAGGTGTTCGAAGGTTACGGTGAGTTTTTTCCATATGACTTCACGTCCCCTAGTGTGCGGAGACAAGCGAGACCAAAAATCATAATGAATGCATTAAGATGGTAGTGATCGATGGAGGGTTGTAAGCCCTTGCATAGCTCGTCAGTCGAGGCGCAGTGTTCATCACCAAGAAATATAGAGAAACAACATAGTGGCTTAAGTGGGAAGTGGAGTCTCTTTATCAAATCAAGGGAGATAAAATTTGGACTCTGGCTATTATAAAGCATAACCATATTTTTGTGGTTGTTAATAACCCCTTGGAACTTCATATTACAAGGACCATATATTCCTTTGACTGAGAAGAAGGGTAAATCAAGGAGGTTGAGTTGCTCCCTCTTGTCAAGTGCCACGGTGTTGTTGTCGATCTCAAGAACTCAAAAATTCGCAAGACAAATTCCGTCATTTTAGACAATGATGAATACATGAAGTTCCTTATGTGGGCGGTCATGAAGCGAAGAATATGGGTTTTTGCCTCAGAAGAACAATCTCTTGGCTCCGGAGGTTGTAACATTCTTAGTTGGAAAGCTGACGTTTTTTATATAGTTTAGTAGGTGGTGGAGGAAGGAGCGGTTTGGGGAGGAGCACAAACGACAAAACTGTGCAGGGTGGAACGTCCTTTTCGGTGGATGATATAAGGTGGTTGGTTTGAGTTTTATATAGGTATGTATGAGATTTGTATTGATTTTAGAAAGGTGAGGCCTAGTTTATGTTGGGCGAGGAATAAGAGTTAGGCCTCAATATGTCGGGCGGTATCAAGTGCATGGGAAATGTCTGTTGGAGCAAGTATGTAGAGGCTTGAATGGGTGTGAGATTGCAGCGCATGCATGAGGTAACATGGGTAGTCATCTTTGGAAATACTTGGGTGGCAATATCAATGAACTCAGCAATGTGTTGATTGTTTTGATCTGTT
Source organism: Dactylorhiza incarnata (assembly GCA_033032865.1). Classification (NCBI taxonomy): domain Eukaryota; kingdom Viridiplantae; phylum Streptophyta; class Magnoliopsida; order Asparagales; family Orchidaceae; genus Dactylorhiza; species Dactylorhiza incarnata. The sequence continues at coordinate 4,609,033 of JAWHQI010000001.1, read as the reverse complement.
AATCGCACACAACACTCGTAGGAGCAACTGACATGGCGTCAATCATATTGCTGAAGAAGATCCATTGTCAATTTTGAACATAATATAGAGGAGTCGAGTTTGCAAAGCCATCACATACAACAGAGTGAAGATCCATCCATGCCAAGTAGACTAATACCACGTTGTTAGTCTCGCAGGTTTTGAAGATAAAAGTATTATTCTGCCCACAAGATCCTTTCATGAAAGATGGGAAACTCCAAGCCTTGTTAGTCACTTGTGTTTTGAAGATAAGAGTATTGTCAGAGCCATGAAAGACGGGAGACTCCAAGCGTCGAGACAGATTGGCGGCTATCGGTGGGGCATATACCTAAATGTGGTACGTCGGAGAGCCGAGATTAGAAACCTCGTGAAACATCGATATTGTGGCATTGAAATTGGGAGGTTAGATGTGAGCGGTCTATTACTAGATTAGGCGCATGGTCGCATGCATTGAGATGAGCTTGTTGTGATGGAAATGATTTTAGAGTAGATGGCAGTGGTTGCTTTTTAAAGAGCATCTAAGCGAGCTTTAGCCATTCGTCAAGTATGGGGCAGGGCGGACGAATTGTTAAACGACGATTGTAGACACCCTAGTGGGAAGCAGGGAGAGAGAGAGGGTGATCGGGCCGCTGCGTTGGTTCGCCCGATCCATTGCTTGGGCTTAGTCCGCCTAGGTCACACCTGGTCTAGCTGGGTCTTCTTGTTCATGTGTAACACGGGTATTACAAATTGGTTTGAGCCTACATAATATTTATTTTAAGGAGCATACTTGTAGGTACATAAGATCTCTCTACATCTCAAGGGAAGACCAATGAAACAAGGCCTTCAATGCCGATCTAGGGAATTAAGCATGGTAAAATAAAGTATCATATAAGAGTCCGTCCATATCATCAACATCTAATGACATCAACAGCGATGATGTTCCACCTCATGAAATCCTTGCTACGCAAACTTAGTCATCCTTTACACCAAATCTTCATCCTTTAATGGCTGTCACTAACATGAACTGCTCCCTCCAACCTCTAGATGTTATTGATTGCTGCAGGCCCATCAAGGCAAAAAAAAATTGGATTTCATTTCATTTTCACTACTTTCATTTTATCCAAAAACAGCACATGTTTGTTCAACGGATGATTTGTGCTGAGAAATCAGAACTTTGTTAATTTTTATTGGTGAAATTTTTAATTGGATAATAGAAAAAAATTTGATTTAACTAAATGATTTATGTTATTAAAGTATGCTTATAACTTTTGGAATCTAGATTTGCATTTGGCTGGCTTAGCCCAGATTTGTTTCAAAAGCATGAATAATTAGCGAAATATAACTTCAACCCCACTCAAAATCATTCTCAAGTTGGTTTGAAACCATAAACTCTTCAGTGATTTGATTGGGCATGTCAGAATCACAGAATTCAAAATGTTGGAGCTTGAATTGTGCATGGTTAATGTGAATTTACCTCATTCTCAGCTCTACTCTAGTGACATACTACCAATAATACTTGATGTTCACTACTTTCATTTTATCCAAAAACAGCACATGTTTGTTCAACGGATGATTTGTGCTGAGAAATCAGAACTTTGTTAATTTTTATTGGTGAAATTTTTAATTGGATAATAGAAAAAAATTTGATTTAACTAAATGATTTATGTTATTAAAGTATGCTTATAACTTTTGGAATCTAGATTTGCATTTGGCTGGCTTAGCCCAGATTTGTTTCAAAAGCATGAATAATTAGCGAAATATAACTTCAACCCCACTCAAAATCATTCTCAAGTTGGTTTGAAACCATAAACTCTTCAGTGATTTGATTGGGCATGTCGGAATCACAGAATTCAAAATGTTGGAGCTTGAATTGTGCATGGTTAATGTGAATTTACCTCATTCTCAGCTCTACTCTAGTGACATACTACCAATAATACTTGTATAAGCATGATTGATGCCATTATTCCCCATAAAAGGTACTTGATGACAATTAAGGAGCTAAATATGAATTTGCTTTAGCTATTGCAATTACATAAGAAAGAAAAAATTAAGCCATTGGCACAGTTGAATCCATTATCAGATAACTATATCATCATAAGGAAGTGACTATCTTGAACCTGTTGGAGTTGAGCATAACAAACACATTAATAGAGAAATATGCCAATTATTTGGAATGCCCATTAAAACTCATGCATAATATGTTTTTAGTTGTGTATAACAGTTGACATGAACTATAAGAAGCTCATTAGTCATTTATACTTCATGCTTTGTAAGAATGTAAACGTTTGACCATTGAAGAGTGCCACACATCTAAATGCCATTTCAAAATAAAATTAATTGAACACTGATATATTCTATTTGATCCATATAGGAGAGCAGGCGGCTCTTGATGTGAAGACAAGTCAATTATATAGATCTAAGAAATGGAGGCAATCACCTGCTCAGAACAATACAAACTACTTACGAAATCAGTTCAAAATGATTTCGAAATAAGTGAAACCAAGCAGAGGCAAAGGAATAGAGATCACATATAGCTTGAGATATTAAAGGGCAGCCCGGTGCACAAAGCATCCCCGCGCAGCGAGGATCCGGGGAAGGGTCCCACCACAAGGGTGAAATGTAGGCAAACCTTACCTTGTATTTTTGCAAGAGGCTGCTTACAGGACTCGAACCCGTGACCTCAAGGTCACACGGCAACACCTTAACCGGTACACCAAGGCTCCCCTTCATATAGCTCGAGATATATCACATAAAAATAAAGAACTTTTTTTCTTTAAAAAAATTCCTTCTTCCAAAAATGTAGCATGCAAATTAAAGAGCCCAACCAGCAAAAGTAATACTGGTAAAGAAGAAAACAACAACAAATACTATTTATACCTCGTCGCTTAAGAAACTATGAAATAGTATCATCCGCGGCGACCAGCTGATTACTTCAGGCTTGACCTAAACTAGAAAAATAATAAGAGAGTGAGAAAAGAAACTGTCAAACTTTAACAAATATAATACAACACTAAAATGCAGTTACCATCCTAAATGCCAAAATGAATTGAAACCATTTTTTTAGATTATATCCTGATAAAAAAAATCAGGAGAAATTAAGAATATTATTTTCTACCTGAGTTTAATCAAAAGCACAAGTGACACTTAAAAGTATTTATCAACCCAATTAAAAACGATCTTATGAGATTTTTATATGAAGTTTAAGGGGCATCTAAACAGGGAATTGCAACATTTGATGTTATTCCTCAATCAGTTGAATAATCAGGTGGGGCTGCCTCACTCATATCCTCAACCCCAACTGGCAGGGTTAACATCTTTATCCCATGGTGCAATATTATTGTATGAACACACCTAATAGGTAGATAAATAGGCAGTGAGCATTAAGCGCTGAGACCCCGCCAGGAGGACCACACTCTAAACACCTTTCCAATTGACTACTAGGAAGCCACCAGACAAATAATTTAGGACCAATAAGGAAATGGTTGAGATAAAAAAAAGGAACAATGCAATGAGATTGACAAAAATACCATGGCCGGGGATAACACTAATGGTCTATTCGGTTGGATGAAATTGAAGTTTTGGAATTGAAATTGGAGAACAAATTCCAATTCATGTTTGATTGTGTTTGAAAGGCGGAATCAGAATTTAAAATGAATTCCATTGAATTCATTTTGAATTAAACTTGTTTTTTTTTTCAAACCTATATCATAATTGAAGATTTTGGACCATGGACCATGCTCGAAAATATATGTAAGATGTTTTTCGTATTGAAAGAGTGATGTTTTCTCAATTTAAACATTACATGTGCTTGTGTAGGTTAACGTTCTAACAGTTCAGTATGTTAAACTCAGATCGGCGGAAAAAGTAGAAGTTATCGGATCGGCCTCAAATTTTCAGCGAAGCTTCTTCTCGTCATCCTGAGACCACTGGTGGTCATCGTTCGTCGTGGAAAGTTCTCATGATGTGGAGGGTAGACCTCTCTATGAGTGGGGAGAAGATGGCGAGAAGTTGATATTAAGCATGATCATCCTGCCCTTTGCTTATGTTGGTCAAAGTCTCGTGGCCATACATGTTGGGTACGTGATCTCTCCCCATTCTAACATTGAGAGCATGCGCCGGATGATGAAGGTCGATGCCACTACGTTATCTTGACGCGATTCTATGCAAGCCTTCAGGCATCCTCATTTTGTGGCACGATCATTGATGACCACTTAGATGAACATAAAAGGCAGGAGACCTTATTATCGCGTGAGGAAGATCAGATGTGACATATCACAGTTCTTCAGGTTCTCTGAGATAAAGCTCGCTAGGGCATCATTCACGCATTGGAACAAATAAAGACGGCAAGCCAAGAGGAGATGGATCTACTGTTGGAACAACTCTAAGAAAGGGAATCATGGATAGGTACATATTCCTAAAAAATGTTCATCCAAAATTGGTCGCCTCGAGCAATAAACTGAGCAAGGGTCACCCCACCTATCCTGACAAATCACCCTCACAGAAGAGTAGTGGTGGAGAAGAATGATGCAATGCTTATTATTCGTAACATGCTTTGTGGATATATATAAAAAAGAAAAGTATTCTAGTATTAGTTGCGCGGACTATAATAATCATGTATTGCGATGTCGACTCTTTCTTTCCTTTTTCTTTCATGATTTATTCTTTTAATATGGCGAGGGGGCGCTTCATCGGCTATATTCACAAAATGGGAGAGATTCTCCTCATGCTTGTGTGTAAGGAAGGAGCCCTTAGGTATGAAGTAAAATAAAACTTAGAGTGATCGTTCTGTGTGATCACTACTGCATAGTTTGTATGGAGTGTTGTGGTGTGCGAATATAGGCCCACACTCATGAGATATGCATTCTAATTTTAACTAGACAATCATGCGTACACAAGTTTTAATGGAATCCATGCTCACATGCGTACACATGCTTTAATGGAATCCCTGCTCTTGTGACGATGATCAGTGCATATAGGTCTTGTAGATGGACATGTTCATAGGACAGCGATTACAGGAACGTGAGTCTAACTAGAGATCATTCTTGTGTGATATTGATCGCAGGCAATAGCGTGCACATAATTCTTACTAGAGATCCATGCTCATATGATATTGATCGGTGTGAGTGAGTCTCACAGATAGACATGCTCAGTCTTACAGCTAAACATGTTCATAGGACAATGATCGAGTGCACACGAGTCTTACAGATAGCATGCTCTCATAATATTGAACTGTGGGAGTGAGTCTTACAGATAGGCATGCTTACATGTCAGCAATCACGTGCATGCAAATTTTAGTTGGAACTCATCATGCTTGTGTGATATTGAACACAGGTGATCATGTGCACACAAGTTTTACTAGGAAGGTCATGCTCGTGCGATATTGAATGGTGTGAGTGAGTTTTAAAGATAGACATACTCAAAGGACAACAATCGAGTGCATGCGAGTCTCACTGGAAAATCATCATGCATGTGTAATATTGATCGCAAGTGATCATGTGCACACAAGTCTTATTGGGAAGCTCATGCCTACGTGATATTGATCGATGCGAATGAGTTTTACAGATAAAAATACCATAGGACAACGATCGCGTGTACGTGAATCTTATTGGGAAGTTGTCATGCTCGTGCGATATTGATCGCATGCAATCGCGAGCACACAAGTTTTACTGGAAGACAATGCTCGTGCGATATTGATCGGTGTGAATGGTGTTACAGATAGACATGTTCATAGGACAATGATGGCGTGCACGCGACTCTTACTAGGGACTCATCAAGCTTAGATGAATTAATAAGGCCATGCTCATGTGATAATGATCACTGCAAGTGAGTCTTATAGATAGATATGCTCAAAATACAATGATCACGTTCACACAAGTCTTATTAAGAAGTCAACATTGTTGTGTAATGCTGATCACAATCAGTTGTGTGCACACAAATCTTACTAGGAAGGTCGTGCTCACATTATATTGATGGTGTGAGTGAGTCTTATGTATAAACATGCTCACAGGACAACGATCACGTGCATGCAAGTCTTATTGGGAAGTCATCATGCTTTTGTGGTATTGATCGCAAGTGATCGCTTTGACACAAATTGTATCGGGAAGGCCATGCTCGTGTGATATTTTTTTTGGTGCAAATGAGTCTTACCAATAGGCATGCTCGTAGGAAATGATCGCGTGCTCGTGAGTCTTACTGGGACGTCATAATGATTGATCACAAGTGATCTCGTACAGACAAGTCTTACCGTGAAGGCCATGCTCACCTGATATTGATCTGTGCGAGTTTTGCAGATATGCATACCCACACAACAGTAATCACATACAAGTGAGTCTTACTGAGAAGTAATCATACTTGTGTGATATTGATTGTAGATGATCACATGCACACAAGTCTCACTAAGAAGGTCATCCTCCCGTGATATTGATCATTGTATGTGATTCATACAAATAGACATGCTCACAAAACAATGACTGTGTGCATGCAAGTATTACTGGGAAGTCATGATGCTTGTGTGATATTGATCGCAAGCGATCACGTGCACACAAGTCTTACTGGGAAGGTCATGCTCGTGTGATACTGATCGGTATGAATGAGACCTATAGATAGACACGCTCACAGGACAAATGATCTCGTGCACACGAACCTTATTGGGAAGACATCATTCTTGTGTGATATTAATCGCAAGTAATCGTGCACACACAAGTCTTACTAGGAAGATCATCCTCCTGTGATATTGATCGGTGCGAGTCTTTCAGATAAACATACACACAAGACAACGATTATGCACTCGAGTCTTCCTGGGAAGTCAACGCGTTTGCGTGATATGATCGCGTGCACACAAGTCTTATCGGGAAAGTCATGCTCATGTAATTTTGATTGATGCGAGTGAGTCTTACAAATAGACATGCTCACAGGGCAATGATCTTGTGCATGTGAGTCTTACTGGGTAGTCATCATGCTTGTGTGATATTAATCGCAAGTGATCACAGGCACACAAGTTTTACTGGGAAGGACATGCTTGCGTGATATTAATCGATGCGAGTGAGATTTACAAATAAAGATTCTCACTGGACAAAGATCACGTGCGCACGGGTCTGGTTGGGAAGTAATAATGCTTGTGTAATATTTGATCGCAAGCTATCATAAGCACACAAGTCTTACTGGGAAGGTCGTGCTTGAGTGATATTGATTGGTGTGAGTCTTACAGATAGACATGCTCATAGGATCTTAACAAGAAGTTACATGGTGGAGATAACGATTATGTCGTTATACTATTATTATCCCTCTTTTTTTTCATAAATATAGATGTATTATAATGCAATGACACTGACCTTTTGATCACTGATAATATTTCTTCAGCCCATCACCACTCCAAGTATTTGTCAGAAAGTTTCCATTGTGGGTCATCAATCGGTAGGCTCAGATGCAAGCGCCCGGTAAATGATGTAGTAACCGACCCCATTTGTGTTTAGCTTCCTAGTTGCGCTAAGCCTTCCTGTTGACATCGACATTCTTCATGCCAACCTAATTGCTTTGGGTTTACCATCTTGTTGAAATACCTCGAGATCCATTGTTTTTGCTTTTTCCCGGCAATTCTAGATCAAAGATCGCTTGCCAACTTTCCAATGGCACAAACTGTATCTCTCCATTGTCTTTCATCCATTGCTCAAGTTCACTCACAATCTCAAAAGTTGTCGCGAGGCAAGGGATTTTCACTTCAATCTTTATTAGGCTAAGACATTCAGATTCGTGAAAGAGCTTTTTGTGGAAACAGATGGATATGAGAAGGCATGTGTGATGATTGGTTGACAACGCTAAAGTGGTTTTGTGCCACCAGAATCAGGCTCGCCAGTGTTTGTTGCAAGGACGGCATGACATGTTTTATGGCGAATTTAGGGTTTGTTGGAGGTCCCATTTCTCTTATTATGGTCCACGCTCATCGCACCTTGTAGGTGTGGAGGCACACTCATCGGTATTCCTAGTTTGATTAATAACAAACATGTATTTGATATGTGTACAAGTGTTTCATATTTGCGGATAACTGGAACATTTATGAATAGAAGGAAAACAAGTATGCAACTCATTGTTATATGCAATATTAGAACGGCCGTAACTTTTGAGCCATAAAGCGTTACGTAATGTGCAATCTCATTTCAGAAAGGTCGTGAAGTTGTATACGCATCAGAGTTAAGAGTTAATGTGGATTCTCTACCACTATGCGCTATAAACTACCAACCAATTGATAGCGGTGACAGTAACCACCATCTCATGTCGGTAGAAATTATCTCCTAGAGCAACGAAGGATCACGACGAGATCGAAACGTGGACTTCGCAGACCATCGAGAAGATAGGTAAAGGCTTTCGTGGAGGTGACAACTCCCTTACGACCCTGGATGCAAAGAAGGATCACGACGAATAAAAGCTATCGGCACAGAAGCTCCGTCGGTACTCGAGGCACAAACTCGAGCGTTGTTTGTATCTCTTCCCTATCTCCTTGTCATTCTAGGCTTTTCTTGATGAGTTTCTCTATTTTCATGAATGTTGGTATTTGTGGAATATTGTAATGAACTCATGTAATCATGTCTCGCACTTTAATCTTCAATGATATGCTTGATTTCTTGTCTCCATTGCATGGTTTGATGATTTTCAATTGGGAAGTTGCGATGATGAAGTGCTCTTGCGATGAGGTGAAGATAACCCTCAAGTTTTCTCAGTTTAGGTTGCATTTTCATACACGTAGTGTGGGAACAACAAATCTCAAATTAACAATCCGCACCACCTTTGTAGCTAGATTTTCGATTCGACTAATCTACCACGCCCGTGTTCCTCGTGAGATTCGATACTCGGGGGTAACTCTCCATTTCTTTATTACTTCGATCCGTACACTACTGACACCCTCTCCTTCGTGGGAGTGGTGGTCGTAGAAGCGGTCATATTTTTGGCGATGTTGTCTAGGAACACGGCACTGTATGATTCATCGTTTTGGGAATCGAGTTATGAAGGTTTCTTTTCTTTCATTTTCTCCACTTTTTAGTTTTCTTGTCTCCTAGTTTCTACAAACAACTAACATTCTGCAAGCTTGCGTTTTGTTTTTCTTGCTAAGTTTATGCAGGGTAGGGACCGTGGTGGTCTACTCCCTTTCAATCCTGAGATTGAGCGCACGTTGCGCGAGTTGAGAAGAAGACAGGGTAGAGACATGGATGATAATCCACCAACATAGAATCCTCCAAACGTGGAGCAGGGGGAGGTGCAGCAGAGGCCTCGTACTATGAGGGAGTTCACTGCCCCATCATTGGGAAGTGCCTACCATATCCTTGTTCCTGTTATCACCAACCCACATTATAAGATCAAGTCCGCCATTATTAACATGTTGCAGAACTCAGTACAGTTTTTTGGTTCTCCTCTTGAGGACCCCCATCTTCATTTGTATAACTTTGATGAAATTTGTGATACATTTAGGTATGCTGAAATTTCTGACTATACAATCAGGATGAAGCTCTTTCCCTTCACTTTAAGGGATAGAGTCAAAGCCTAATTGTACTCTTTACCTACCGGGTCTGTTACAACATGGGAAATGTTAAAATCCAAGTTTTTAGATAAGTATTTCCCAGCCGAGAAAACTGTTCGTTTACAGTGCGAAATTTTGAACTTTAGATAGTTGGATCAAGAGTCCTTAGCTGAAGTCTGGGATAGATTTTCTAACTTGTTGAGGAAATGCCCTCGAGATGATATTCTTGTTTGGCTTGTGTGCACACATTTTATTTCGCTCTTGACCCGCACTATCGCTCTAACATCGATGCAGCTACAGGTGGTAGTATGATGAAGTTAACGCATGAGGAGTCATTTGATGTGATACAGGATTTTGCTTCTCAAAGCTCTTAATGGAGTTTGGGGAGAGGGGCTCCCAAGCGAGCAGTGGGTGTCTTTGAAGTGGATGTCTACACCGCGCTCACTGCTCAAATGGGGGAGATGTCTACAAAACTAGAAAGTTTGAGTATCATGGGATCTACTCCTCCCGCTCTTGATCCTGTCTTGGCGGTATTTTACCAAAGTTGTGACACCTCCGGGCATCACTTCTTTGAATGCCAAAGGGGTAATTCCTCGTCAGATTTGTCCTTTGATTACTCCAATGAAAATGTTAATTTTGTACGAAACCAGCAGAGGAACAACTCATTTTCGAACACCTATAATTCGGAGTGGCGCAACTACTAGAATTTTTCGTGGAGCAAGGAGTAAATGTCGGATGCAGCGACATATCGGATTGAGTTTTTAAATGTCGGATGTCGGAAGTCGTAGACATGTCGGGGATATTTTAAAATATCGGATTTCCATGTCTTATAAATAAAAAATTTTATTTTTATGTATACTAACTATAATTATATCTTATAAAAATAGAAAAACAATACAACAAATAGATAAAAAAAATGAGTCATTTATATTACGAAATAAAATCGAATAGTATCTAAGATAAAATATTATTAACAGATACAAAATGATATATTGTAAAATATATTTAATAGTACAATAATTTTATTACGATAATAATAAGTTTATTGCAAATAAAGAAGATTTAAATATTTTCATATTTTTGTAATAAATGTATTAAATATTTTCATATTTTTTGTAATATGAAATTAAAAAATTGTGAAACAATTATACAAAATTGGTTGTAAGAATAAAATGTTAAAAAAATTGAAACGATAAGTCTAATCGATTTAAACATACATAATATAATTTTTATAGGCGATTTAAACATATGTTGCTAGTCTGCTAATAGAACATAAAATAAAATATCGGATGATATATTTAAAAGTCGTGTCGGCAGATATATCGGAAAAAATCGGACATGTCGGCCTATATTATACAAAAGGACATAATCTATTTTTTTTAGAAAAACATATCGTTTTGCACTAAAATATGACATGTCGGGAGACATGTCGGACATGTCGGAGGACATTTAAAACAATGGCAAGGACAAGTCGGGCCAGCATTGGTTGCAAGAGCAACATGGACCATCGGGGCAAGCCGGTGGGAACCGCCCCACTGAACAATTTCAACCCCGGCTCAACCATACCATAAGAAGCGAGGTAATCTAGAGGCGATAATGGATAGATTCATGGAAAACACCAAATTGGCCAATTTCCTGACAGAGAGGCAGCATGGTACTCTTCCGAGCAACACCGAAGCAAATCCGAAAGAGCATGCCCGGATCACTTACGAGCCCACTCCTACATTGGAGGGAAGTATCATTTTAAACTGTAAAATTAATAACACAACTGCACAAGTCCTTTGCGACACAGGCTCTTCCCGCAATATCATTTCTCTCGAAGACGTGAATTTTTTTTTATATCGAGCCTATTGTGGAAGAGCATGTGTCGCTTACTCTTGACAACGACACACCGGTAAAAACTGAGGGATCCGCCAATGATGTAGAGATCACTTTGGAGGGAGAGACGGTTGTTGATTTCCAAGTGATGGGGCCCATGAGAACGATTTCCCACCAGTATTTGATGCCCCTCTCTTGAAATCACTTGGCGCCACTCTGCATCTGGCAGAGGGGCGTATCTCTTTTCCTCCCAAGGCCACTGCAGCGAACTCCCCTTTGGTTATTTCTGATGATATTGATGTTATGCCACGGCATAGCATTCTTTCTGATATTTTACCTAGTGTGCAGCCAGGAAATATTATTGATCAAGTCAATTTTGAAAACAATGTTGTAATTGATGGGGTTCTAAATGAGAGTGATGATGTGGAGGCACTAGAGTTGATATATGATGATATGGGTGATCCCATTTGTGTTGTTCCTGAGGAGGTTGACAAGCTGGCGATAGATCTTCTAGTGGACGATGTTACAATGACGACGAAGTTTGCTGATGAAGTTGTTGACAGTGAAAAGAAGAAAGTTAGATGGTCCTATCTCATACTCCCATTGGTGGAGAAATCTGACCCCAAAGTTGTAAGAGAAGAATTCATTGTTGTGGTACAGAAGGAGGCACGGTGGCATTCGCCACGCGTGGAAGTTAGGAGGAAAGAAAGAGATAAGAGCAGCCCGCTAGGCTGCCATTTGGAAGAAGTAGACCGGAAAAGGAGGGACCCATTCCCTCCTCCACTCCAACGTCTTTTTATCTCTGGTCCCTCTCAAGTAGAGGCTGAGAACTATCACAAATCAACGTATAGCTGAATTTTATTTGAACTCCGATTAAGTAGGAACCGTGAGACTATTTCTGCGTGGTAGACTTTAGTGTTATTTCCTGCACTTTGAACTTTTTTTTCTTATAACTATAACATTATGCTTAAAGAGGGATTTAGTCCAGCTCAAGGACGTTAAACAAAGCGTTTTTGGGAGGCACCCCAAGCTAAACTTTCTTTTTTGTTTTTCTAGTCCAATGTATGCTTGCATGTGTGTCCAGTTAAGGACGTTAAAAGCAGCCTTATTTCATGTTTAGTTTATTGTATGTTTGTGTGTATGTCCAGCTGAGGACGTAAAAAGTAGCATGTTGTTTTATGTGAGTGTTTTGCATGTTTGCTAATCTATGTATTTATTTATCTTTTGTGGAGCTAATCCTTTGTGCATGATCCGGATCTCGTCAACCTTCTTTGCGAACGAGCCTGTACACATCTATGGGCAGCATCACCTGCTTGCAGTGGAACCTTCTTTCGGTAATGGGGTAATGCATTTTTTACCCTCTCCTGCAATTTTATTTCTTCATAGATTGAGAGCAATGCATCATTCAAGTTTGGGGGGTAGTTTTGTGTTACTTGTATTCACCACACTTTCACGTGCATCCACTTGCATTAGTTATCTATTTTGCCCACTTTCACTCACCTGTTTTTCAATTTTGCACCCACAAAAAAAAATCATTTACGTAAACTGTGTTTTGTATCTTAGCTCTTCAATCTCGCTTTTCTAATGATATAGCTTTAAACATGTAATTAAACTATGTTACGAAAGTATTATGTAGACTCGTGCAGTATTATTAGTTTGTATGCAGTTGTTCTTGAGTAGGAATTCTTTACAAAATTATCTAATATGCATAGCTTGTTCTTATACCTTTTCATTTTATATCAGTGCATATTCCTCACTTCTTTCTAGGTCTAGTTTTATTTGATGGCTAGTGTAGTGTGCTAGGGGTAGCTAGAGACGCATTATAGGACTTTTATGAAAGGGCATCCTTTCTTAGCGGCTAGAACTTGCCCGGATGCAATTCTCGAAGATTTTGCATAGATTGTTTTTGTGTTTAGGAAATGGCAGGCCTTCAATTGGATAATTTGAGCTTTGTACCCTACCAACATCAATTCACCATTACACTCCCCACGTTGAGCATGCACCCCTCTCTTTGTATTAATGTCGCCTTCAATTCACCAAAGCCAGGTAGCACTTTTCCTTTTATCACACTTGAGTATTTGAGCTTATCATTTTGGTGTTGATATGAGATGTTTTATTGAGATCGAGGTGGAGTGGAAAATTTTCATTATCTCATATTGTGGTGTATAAAGAAAAAGATTTGAAATATATATATATATGAAGAAAGAAAAAAAAGTGAAAAGAAAAGTGTGAAAGTAAAAATTGAAAATAAATGATAAAAATGATTTTTTGGTGTAGCTCCTTGTGAAGTGACCCCATATGTTAAAATCCAAGTTTGGGTGAATTTTTCACTTCACTTCCTTTGTTGGTGGATTAGTTATATGATTAGCTCAACATTATTTGCTTAAGTGTGTTGTAACCCTCGCATTTATCATTGATATCTGTAGAATAGAAAAGAATTAGGGCTTCTATCTATTACATCATATTACCCACATATATAATATATATATATGTACAGGTGCGCTAAACGCACATCACTAAATAAATACCAACACTACTCCTCAAGGTGGGCGAAAGATATTCATTAAGCACATATTGTCACAATTCCTGATCATATCCTTCGAGCTAAGACCCTTGGTCAAACAATCTGCGGCCTGATCCTTGGTCGAGACATGACTAAGCTTCAGTAGCTCATTATCCAATTTCTCTTTTATGAAGAACCTAACGATTTCAATATGCTTGGTCCTATCATGGTGGATTGGATTATTTGAAATATTGATGGTTTTCTGGCTGTCACACCACAGCTTCATCCTATCTCCTTTATTGAAGCCAGGAAAATCTCGACTCCAGAATTCGGATCAATGCAGCCGGAGGTTACTGATCTTGCGATCAAACTCCACGGCTCGGATAGCTAAAACAGGAGAGAGAAAACGACTATAAGCACACCCCAAGTGCTCCAGCAGGGAAGTCCCACCATATACCCGGAAGTTTGGGAGAAACTTCCCCTCCGCAACCAAAAGTTGGGCGAGGTACTAGGCGGGCATGGACTTGGCGAGTATCCAGCTTGGGGGACCTCGACCACTTCCAAAAGTGTCATTTCTAGTACCCCTGGGGGTCTATTTATAGAGAAATCCTGGGGGGGTCCAGGCGAGTATACTGCCTATGCTCGCGAGTTACAAGGGCTACTCGCCCATACTCGCGAGGTACTCGCCCAAGCTCGTCTCTGCTCGCTTCTGCTCGCCCCATGCTCGCCTATGCTCGACTCTTTCTTATCCATGCTCGCCTCTTTCTCGCCCATGCTCGCCCATGCTCGCCTCTTGCTCGCTCATGCTCGCCTCTTCTTGCCCATGATCGCCTCTTGCTCGTCCATGCTCGCCTCTTCTCGCCCATGCTCGTCTTTTCCTCGCCCATGCTCGCCTCTTGCTCGCCCAGCGAGGTCTGCGAATAGGCGTCTCCTTAGGCATTTCTGATCTCGACGAATTACGGGTTATACACAATCCCCGCTTTTTTCAAGTTCGATACGAGCTCGGAAAAACAATGTTAAACCCGTAGTTCGGAGAGATGGGCGCTAGACGGTATATGTGTGAGGTCCTTCCCAGAAGGGGATCTCAACAGTAGGGGGAAAAGAGTCGACACCTCGCAGGAGCCGAGCTCAACAGGAGGAGGAGAAAAGGTCGACACCTCACAGGAGCCGGGCTCAACTGGAGGCGGATAGAAGGTCGACACCTCACAGGAGCCGAGCTCAACTGGAGGCGGAGAAGTGTCGACACCCTACAGACCATTCCCTAGACCAGCGAGCTCAACTGGAGGTGGAGAAGAGTCGACACCTTCCAGGAGCGAGGCTCAACTGGAGGTGGAGAAGATTCGACACCTTCCAGGCCATTCGCTAGACGAGCGAGCTCAACTGGAGGTGGAGAAGAGTCGACTCCTCACAGGAGCCGAGCTCAACTGGAGGCGGATAGAAAGTCGACACCTCACAGGAACCGAGCTCAACTGGAGGCGGATAGAAGGTCGACACCTCACAGGAGCCGAGCTCAACTGGAGGCGGAGAAAAGGTTGACACCTCACAGGATCCGAGCTCAACTGGAGGCGGATAGAAGGTCGACACCTCACAGGAGCCGAGCTCAACTGGAGGCGGAGAAAAGGTCGACACCTCACAGGAGCCAAGCTCAACTGGAGGCGGATAGAAGGTCGACAACTCACAGGAGCCGAGCTCAACTGGAGGAGGAGAAAATGTCGACACCTCACAGGAGCCGAGCTCAACTAGAGGAGGAGAAAGGTCGACACCGCTCGCCTCTGCTCGCCTCTTCTCGCCCATGCTCGCCTCTTCTCGCCCATGCTCGCCTCTTGCTCGCACATGCTCGCCTCTTCTCGCCCATGCTCGCCTTTTGCTCGCTCATGCTCGCCCAGCGAGGTCTGCGAATAGGCGTCTCCTTAAGCATTTCTGATCTCGACGAATTACGGGTTATACATCCTCGATCCAATTTCAGCTGCATCAACATTCCCTTTAGCCACAATAGTTTAGCAACCCCCGATGTCATAGCTCTATATTCTGCCTCTGACGTCGATCTGGCCACCACCAACTGCTTCTTGCTCCTCCAGGAGACCAGGTTGCCTCCTACGAATATGCAATTTCATGAGGTTGATCTCCTATTGTCTGCACAGCTAGCCCAATCAGAGTCACAGTAGTCCCCAATCTTAGCATGCCCATTCTTCCTAAACAGCAACCCCTTTCTAGGGGTAGTCTTCAAGTATCGAAGGATTTGGTACACAATATTCATGTGTCCATTTTTAGGATCATGTATATAGCGACTCGCCACACTCACGGCAAAGGAAATATCTGGACGCGTGTGGCTAAAGTAAATCAGCTTCCCAACTAGTTTTTGATACATCTCCCGATCGACTGGATCATCTGCCTCAGCACCAAGTTTACACTTCGGGTCGATCGGCGTTGCAGCAGGCTTGCACCCCAGCATCCCTGTCTCTGTGAGGAGATCCATGGCATACTTCCTTTGGGACAGAACATATCCCTTTGTACCATAGGCAATCTCAATCCCAAGGAAGTACCTAAGTAAACCCAAATCCTTTACCTCGAACACCTTGCCCAACACTTCCTTGAGGCGGACAATCTCCTGCTCATCATACCCTGTGATGATCATGTCATCCACATAAACCGCAAGCATGATGATGTGGTGATCTTCATTTTGTTTGAAGGACACCGTATGATCAGCATTGATCTGCTGATATCCCATCGCAATCATAGTCTTCCTGAATCGGCCAAACCACGCACGTGAGGACTGTTTCAATCCATAGAGGGACTTCTTCAATTTGCAAACTCTGCCTTCTGTCTCAGTTGGCCAAACCCGGTAGGATCTCCATGTACACCTCCTCAGCTAGATCTCCGTGCAGAAATGCATTCTTCACATCTAGTTGGTGCAACTTCCATCCACCATTCGCTGCCAAGCTGATCAGAGTCCGGACAGTGCTCATCTTTGTTACGGGGCAAATGTCTCGTCATAATCGAAGCCATATGTCTGGTTGTACCCATTTGCGACCAATTGAGCCTTGTAGCGCTCGACCTGTGCATCCGAATTCTGCATCACGGTGAAAACTCACTTGCACCCGACAACCCTCTTGTCCTTTGGTAGCTGTGCCAGCTCCCGAGTCTTATTCTTCTCAAGAGCTCTCATCTCCTCCTTCATTGTTGTTTGTCACTTTGGATCGGCTTTGGCAACCTGCCAATTGTTAGGTACAATAATACTATCCAAAGATGTGATGAATGCTCCATGAGAAGAGATATTATCATAAGAGATAAAATAAGCAAGGTCCCAGCCATATCTATCAGGAGTGTCCGCATTACTGCGAGTGGTCCTCCGAACAGTAATAATTGGAGACGGAGGAGTAGGAGGAATGATCTCACCAGAAATTGGCGGTGGTGCTGGAGGTGCTCCATGAGTAGAGACTGCCGTAGACAAGGAACTAGGCACTGACACTGTAGACACGGGTACTGGTTCTGCAGTCTGCTTCCCCTTCCTACGATATGTAAGTAGCTCCGCCTGAGTCGTAGGCCTCACACCTCTCACTTCCTCCTCCTGCACCTCATCACTCTCCTGCTCCTCCTCCACTGATCCTTCATGTCATACTTCCAAATCTGTCACCGAACTCTCCCCCTAATGTCTCATACTTTCGGTATTTGACAATTCTGGTTTGGATAGGGCCTCCTCCTGTCGGTAGTACTTCTCCAACTCTCTAAAGTGCACATCCATGCTCACGAAACTTCTCCTCCACTGGACTTTAGCACACGTACCCCTTCTGAGTACTAGAATAGCCCACAAAAATACACTTGAGTGCATTCGCATCAAGTTTCCAAACACTCGGTCTGTTGTCCTTCACGAAGCACACACAGCCGAATACTTTAAGCATCCCCCCATTATGTCCCTGCA
Organism: Dactylorhiza incarnata; assembly: GCA_033032865.1. Taxonomy (NCBI): domain Eukaryota; kingdom Viridiplantae; phylum Streptophyta; class Magnoliopsida; order Asparagales; family Orchidaceae; genus Dactylorhiza; species Dactylorhiza incarnata. The sequence goes on along the minus strand of JAWHQI010000001.1, from coordinate 4,591,285 downwards.
ACTTTTGACACGGGGATATCCACCCTAGAATCTGTGATGGCATTCAGTTGATCAATTGTGTCGATGTTAACACTGCATAGCCCCATAAACTCTGAGGGACCTTCATATGGAGCATCATACTCCTTGCCACCTCCATAAGATGCCTATTTTTTCTCTCCACCATGCCATTATGTGCAGGTGTATATGCACAAGTGGTCTGATGCAGTATCCCATGGGCTGATAAGTACTCTGTCAATGCCCTATTACTGCACTCTATTCCATTATCCGACCTTAATACTTTTATCATTGCGGCGTACTGTGTTTGGACATGCATATGGAAATCCCGGAAACAGGTAAATACATCACTTTTAGTTTTCATCGGATATAACCAAGTAACACGTGAAGCACAATCAATAAATGTCACAAAGTACTTATAAGTATAACCATTCAAAAAAATTACGGCACAAGGCCCCCATACATCAGAATGCGCAACATCAAAAACAGAAGAACTCATTCGGCCCGTGCTAACATAAGAGCTTCTAGTAAGCTTGCCCAAGCCACATACATCACATACTAGTTTGTGATTATTTGCATTTTCAAACATTAAAGGAAATAATCTTGCAAAAGTACTAATAGACGAGTGTCCCAAACGATGATGGAGTAGAAACATATCCTCTGCACTCATTTTCTGTCCCCATATTCATGTCTTCTCTGCCACAGATATAAGAGTTGCATACAATCCTTCCTGATCCAAATATCATAGCCCATCATGATAAGTCTCAGTCCCAAGTATCCGTCATGTCTTTTTCTCCTGGAAAGTCACCTTAGGAATATTAAAAAAAACGACACATTTTAGTGGAAGAATAATAGAACTAATGGATATGAGGCTTACTGGAAAAGGAGCATGCAAGACATTGGATAATTTTACTGAACCTGTGCAATTGACCGTGCCCTTACCGACTACTGACTGGAAAGTCCCATCCGCCGTTTGGATGCTATCTGCAGTAGCTAGGCGAGTGTAGGAGGAGAACTCGCTTGCATCCCCTGTCACGTGGCGTGATGCACCGGTGTCAACGATCCAATCCGATGTCCTGGAAAGGTGAGCATACATAGCGGAAGTTGATGCCACCCATTTTCACTCCTGTTGCCTTCACCAGCTTGCTTCTTTTTAAGGCCCTCTATCATGCTCATCATGCATAGTAGGGTTTGTTCCTCCTCGGTGTAAATAACACCAGCCTCCTCATCACATCCGCTAATGCCCAGATTGGCCCGATAACTGCCTCGACCACCACGACCCCTGCCACGTCCACGACCACCACCCAAATCCCCCTCCTTGGGTGGTTTGGGGAAAGCATACCACAGATGACCCGTCTCCCCACAATTATAACACTGTCGGGTTTCCTCTCGTGGTCTTGGAACACCCGAGCTAGCAACTGCCAGTGCTGACTTCACTATAGCGGACTCTCCAGTCTCTACCTGAAGTTTGAGGCAGGTCTCCTCCTGAATCATGGCCGAGATAGCCTCTGTAAGGGTAAGAATATTCGTACCCGACAGGAGTAGGCCTCTCCTCTGATCGAACCTTTCATCTAACCCCTTCAGAAACTTCATGGTCCTCTCCTTCACGATGACCTTGGAGGCCCTACACTGTGGGTCATTGCAACTCATCCCACGAGAAGCATGGTCGTAGTCCACCCATAAGCGTTCTAACTCTAAGGTGTACATCTGCACAGTCCACTCGCCTTGAACTGTGTCATCAATTTCTCCCTCCACCTGGAAGACCCTGAGAGTGTTCCCCACTCCACCATATGTACTTCTCAGCTTGTCCCAAACCTCCATGACTGTCTCCAGGCCATCTACCGTGGCAGCAATCGATGGGTCTATCGAGTTAAGAAGCCACATGAACACTGTCATGTGGGTTGATTCTCACTCATCTCCAACAGTTGGGTTCTCTGGCATCTTCAATTCCCCCGTCAATAAACCCCCAACCTTCTGCGCTGCAAGGGTTTTCTTCACGCGGCGTGACCAACCCAGATAAGTGGTCGGTCGTCGAGCTTCAGATCAACCGGACAAAAGTCCAACTTCATCGGGCAGGGAGATGAACCCAATAGTCTCAACAATGCGGCCACCTCTGCGGGACCCAGCTTCTTGAGAATATCCTCCATCAGAAGCTACAGTAACCCCACAATGTGCAACAGTCGGCGTCGCTAAGCCCTTCAACAACTTGGATCCTCTTCCTGTACTTCTGACGGCGCTCCGCCCTTCCGTCAGCCCTGCCTTCAACAACTTTGGTTTTGTCGAGCACTGGTCAGGCCGACAGCGAGAGAGAGGGGTCGATATGGTCTAGTCGAGTGTGGGTCAGGCCGATATGGTCTCGTCGATCGAGTACTGAGCGTGATGAGTCTCGTCGATCGACTGTTGAGCGTGGAATAGGGCAGCCTCCTTCGTCGTCGTCTCCTGATCGACTGATTCGGCTCTCCTTTGTAGTCGATCGGCAGCTTCCACGGCAGCAGCAAACGCAAAGAGGACTTTCCTCTCCTCCTATCTTGATTGGTAGCTTTCACGGCAGCAACACACGCAAGGAGGGCGGCTTCTCCTTCGTCACAGTTGATCGATTGCTGAGCGCGGAACAGGGTGGCTCTTCTCTTTCGTCGTCGTCGATCGATGTAGAGCTATTCCTCGGCTTTTCTGTCTCGCCGCTCGAGCAGTCATCGTTCGTCAGGCTCTGATACCATGTAGAATAGAAAAGAATTAGGGCTTCTATTTATTACATCATATATATATATATGTGTGTGTGTGTACAGGTGCACTAAACGCACACCATTAAATAAACACCAACAATATCCACACCTTAAGCTCAAGCCTTTCATTTCATCCTATGTTGAGTCCTATCGATTCTAAACATGATTGCCCAACTGGTGTAGCGGAGGGAATGTAGAAGGGCAAGCCTATGGCCACTAACATTGATCAATTGATGGATTTCTTTGGAGGTTGTCTTCTAATTTCATGACTATAATACCTATCTAAGTTACCATGTCGCTTTCACACTACACGATGCCTAGGACATTCTAGCACATCAGTTATGAAGGGAATAATATGCGCTTTGATATATTGTAGAAAAGTGTATAATTTCTTGCTATGTTTAGTAGATTTTTTTGAATTTCAATTCTCCTTTTGCATATGAACTTCTCGCCCTACTCATAATTTCATAGTTCAATTACTTGGTTTATCTCTTATATCCCTGGTGAATAGATTAATTGGCTCAGGACGAGCAAATGTTTAAGTTTGGACATATTTGATGAGTGATTTTCGAATAGTGATTTTGACACCTATTTAACTCTTGCATTTATAGATTTCCATTGCATATCACTTAGTCTTCATCAAGTTCTCATAAGAGCATCTTGAAAGCTAAATAGATCACTTTCCATGCATATTATGCTTGGGTGAGATTGTCTTTCCCCCACATCTTTTATATCTCCTGCTCTAGTATGATGATTCTAGATATTATATTGACGTGTGGCAGCCTCTGGTCTCCTCGAGGAGTCCGCAGCACACTTTTGGGACTTTGCTATGAAACGCACAACCGTGCGAGTTATATTTTGCACGATCGTGCGGCTTCACGGTTGAAGAAACATGGAAATCCAAAGTTCTGAAAAATCTCATGTGTTTTGGTCACGCACGACCGTGCGTGTTCATTCCGCGCGGTTGGTTTGCATTTACAGATTTCACACGACCATGCAGTTTTGTTGGTGCACAACCGTGCGTGTACATTTGTTGTCGATTCCTCAGGAAACTAAAACTCTGAAAACGCTCGTGTGTTGTAGTGCTCGCACGACCGTGCGAGGCAATTCCCGCACGATCAAATTCTGGCTGCTAGGTTTTTGTTTCACGACCATATTTCATTCCTTCACGCACGACCAAGCGCACGGCCGCGTGCACGGCCGACGACCGGGCGTGACCAATTTTCCTGACGGCCTATAAATACAGTTTTTGACGATGTGTTTTGGATCCTTCGGGATTTAGCTCCCCTTTCCACCTGGTTCCACCTCCTGAAGTGGGGTTTGTCCCCAAGGTCTTCTGCAACATTCCAAAGCTCAATAGAAGGGATTCCTCCATCATTCTAAACCACCAAGCTAGAGGAGACAAGGATCGAGACGTGGACTTCGTAGACCATCGAGAAGATGGGTAAAGGCTTTCGTGGAGGTGACAGCTCCCTTACGACCTCGGACGCAACCAAGGATCACGACGGATCAAAGGTACCGGCACAGGAGCTCCGTCGTACCCGAGGCACAGACTCGAGCGTTGTTTGTATCTCTTCCATATCTCCTTGTCATTCTAGGCTTTGCTTGATGTATTTCTCTATTTTCATGAATGTTGGTATTTGCGGAATATTGTAATGAACTCATTCAATCATGTCTCGCACTTTAATCTTCAATGATATGCTTGATTGCTTGTGTTCATTGCAGGGTTTGATGATTTTGGTGAATGTGATGGTGAAATGTTGGGCTTGTGATTCCGAAGTTGTGACGATGAAGTGCTCTTGCGATGAGGTGAAGGAGACCCTCAAGTTCTCTTAGTTTAGGTAGCATTTTCATGCACGTAGTGCAAGAACAACAAATCTCAAATTAACAATCCGCACCACCTTTGTAGCTAGATTTTTTATTCGACTAATCTACCACGCCCGTGTTCCTCGTGAAATTCGACACTCGAGGGTAACATTCTATTTTTTTATTACTTTGACTGGTACACTGCCGACACCCTCTCCTCCGTGGGAGTGGTGGTCTTAGAAGCGGTCAGGAACCGAGCCTTCTTCCTCTCCTTCAACTCAAATGTTGTTTTCCACATCCTTAATTTCAAAATTTTCTCACAAGAAAAGTCCCTTCAATTATGTGAATAAAGACTTGTATAGACCGCAAGGAGATGAGATTCAAAGGCAATACGTGGCAGCCTGCATGAGTAGGTTGCTACACGTGGTAAGTGAATTCTATATATGATATCATTCTAATTGTGTGGTTTGAGATTCCCTTAGAAGATACAATCTTTCATGGAATTTATGCTTCTGTTGTTTAACATGATCATAAGACACTTGTCTTCTTCTGCAACCTACGTGCTTAGGAATCGTGATGATGGTGATTTACAAAATTCGCTTGTGGTGAACACTTCCCCGGGGTCGAGACGAGAATACACATTGATCGCGGAGAGAGTAGCCCACCTGGTCTGAAAACTTGCCTCAGCAAGATATCAATCTACATAAGATAAGTATTGTTGAGTTATTGTCGAACATATATGGCATACCATCCTAGATAGTGGATCACTCTAAAAAAAAGATGAAGTTTCCTTTGAGTGAGGTTATACCCTATGAAGACACATTGTAATGCTCGGAGATCAAATTTCCTACGAGCATATTTGTGACAGTCCACGAACAACATCAAAAAGATGTATCTGTAAGTTGATTGTTTAAATTCTCATAACATAATGGAAATTGAAATTGACACAATCTTGACTAATTACATTAAGGTAAGTGTACAAGTTTATATACATGTGATACGGCTCTTCGTCTGTGACCTAGTTCGTCCGGGAAGAAGAGGGAAGTCCCATAGAGGGTTGGCGTTGCGCTTGCGAGATCCAATGGTGCCGGAAAGGATTCCACGGGGAAGGAAGAGGCCGGATGGGGGGAGATCTCCGGATCGAGAACCAGACGGGAGCAGTCGAGCGGGGCGGAAGCGGACAAGCGGCGTTGTTGACGAGCGAACGCGGAACGGGGCGGCTGGGTCGTAGAAAAGTTACGGAAGAGGGTTTAGAGAGAGAGTGAGAGAGAGTAGAGAGAGAGTAGAGAGTGAGAGATTTTGGGGATTAATTCTGCATACCATTCAAAAAAGCCCTCAACCCAATATATGGTTGAGCCCAAACCAAACCCAAGGTTCATACAAACTAAGCATAAAAAAAACATCACATAAAAGATACAAAGCCACCCAAAATGAGCGACTAATCGGATCTTGCCGGGGCGCGGCGCTTGTATGTTAACCCCCAGCGTGGGTCCGCAACATCTCCACCGGCGTCCTCATCAAGCTTGTCCTGCAGCTGTGGTGGTATGTCGACCAAGGGCTCCTGGGGGGGCGCACCCACGAACGGTTTCAACTGGGATATGTGGAAGACATCATGGATCTTGGCCTCGACTGGTAGGTTGAGACGGTATGCCACCTCTCCAATGCGCTCTGCAACCGAGAATGACCCATAGAACTTGGGCCCCAACTTGTTGTAGATTCTCTGTGCGATGGACGTATGTCAGTATGGGCGGCGTTTCAGCCATACCCAAACTCCTGGGGCAAAGAACAACTCACGGTGCCCCCTGTTGTAGGCCGTCTCCATACAGGCCTGAGCCTGGATCAGCCTCTCCCGGGCCATCGCTAGGACCTGGTCACGCGTAGCTAGCTCGGTGTCGACCGTCTGAGAACGAGCGGAGGCACTAGTGTAAGTAAGGAGGCGCGGCAGTTCGCGTCTACGTAGATCAGACGGAACAGCGTAGTCTGCAAGGCGGAATGTTCGGACGTGTTGTAGCAATACTCCACCCAAGGGAGCCATCGCCTTGGGGCGGTCCCCCGTGATACAGCGCAAATACATCTCTAGGGTCCGGTTGACCACCTCCGTCTGGCCATCCGACTGCGGGTGGTAGGCGGACGACATCGCAAACTTGGTACCGCACAGTGCAAACAGCTCCTGCCAAAATAGGGACGTAAACACCTTTTCCCTGTCGGACACGATGCTCTCTGGGATGCCATGCAGACGGAACACATGGTCGAAAAAAAAGCAGGCGACCACATCCCCCTCCACGGGGCGGCTCATCGCCATGAAGTGAGCGCCCTTGGACAGGCGATCGACCAGCACAAAAATAACTGATCGCCCCCTTGACTTGGGTAGTCCCTCAATAAAATCCATCGAAATGTCGGCCCAAATCTGTGTCGGAACGGGAAGGGGCTGAAGTAAACCGGCGGGTGAGAGGTTGTCGGTCTTGCTGCGCTGGCAGACGGAGCAGAGTGCGATGAAGTCTTGAACCCCCCTTTTTAGTCCCTTCCAAAAGAACTCGACTCGAACCCGCTAAAGGGTCTTATGAACCCCTTCATGTGTGGTGCCATGTAAACCTGTCAGAATGTCCGATATCAAGGGCGAGGTGTCCGAAAGGTAGAGGCGGCCCTTGTACCAAATGAGGCCGTCCCGAGCTGTCCAGTGTGAAGGAGCACTTCCCTCCTCAATACGGTGTAGTAACTCGCAGAGAGCCAGTGTGTCTTGGATCTCCTGCTGAAGGCGGTGGTGGATGGTCGATGTCGGGCAAGAAATGGCTAATACGGACCCCTCCTGATGGTCGCGGAGGGACAGTGCGTCTGCGGCGCGGTTCAAGGCGCTCTCCTTGCATTCCACACGGAAATCAAATCCCAACAGCTTGCTGATCCAACATTGTTGCGGTGTAGTGATGAGGCGTTGCTCCAAGAGGTCGGTGCGAATAGTGAACGGCCACCCCCATAAGTACGGTCGCCAGTGTTGGACGGCCTTTGCCAATCCGATAAGCTCCTGCTCATAAGCCTGCAGCTTCTGATGATGTACGGCAGTGCGCTGGCTGAAATAAGCCACTGGGTGGCACTCCTGTTGGAGCACCGCACCGTATCCCTGGCCGGAGGCATCACACTCTATTTGGAACTCCTGGTCAAAGTCTGGTAAACGCAGCACCGGGGCTGACACCAGGGCCTGCTGGAGAGCGTGAAAGGCCCGCGTCGCACTGTCTCCCCACACAAAAGAATGCTTCCTCAGGAGATCGAATAGTGGTGCGGCAATGATGTTGTATCCCTGAATGAAGCGTCTGTAATAGCCCGCCAGTCCGAGGAAACAACGCAGTTCCCGCAAGGTCTGGGGAGTAGGCCACTTCATCACGCCCTGGATCTTGAGAGGGTCCGTCGACACCCCTGTCCTATCCACCGCATGCCCCAAGTAGGACACCCGTTCAGTGCCAAAGGAACACTTGGCACGCTTCAAGAAGAGCCTGTGTTGTCAGACTAGTTGGAGAACGGCTCGGAGGTGGCCAAGATGGGCCTCCCAAGTGGCGTTGTACACCAAAATGTCGTCAAAGAAAACAAGTACGCAACGACGCAAAAGGCCATGAAATACCTCGTTCATCAATGCCTGGAAGGTGGAGGGGGCGTTGGTGAGCCCGAACGGCATCACCAAAAACTCGAAGTGGTCGTGATAGGTGCGAAACGCCGTCTTTTCCACATCCTCGGGAGTCATGCGCACCTGATGGTACCCGGAGCACAAATCCAGTTTGACTAATTACATTAAGGTAAGTGTACAAGTTTATATACATGTGATACGGCCCTTCGTCTGTGACCTAGTTCGGCCGGGAAGAAGAGGGAAGTCCCGTAGAGGGTTGGCGTTGCGCTTGCGAGATCCAATGGTGCCAGAAAGGATTCCACGGGGAAGGAAGAGGCCGGATGGGGGGAGATCTCCGGATCGAGAACCGGACGGGAGCAGTCGAACGGGGCGGAAGCGGACGTGCGGCGTTGTCGACGAGCGAACGCGGAACGGGGCGGCTGGGTCGTGGAAAAGTTACGGAAGAGGGTTTAGAGAGAGAGAGAGAGTAGAGAGAGATTTTGGGGATTAATTCTGCATACCATTCAAAAAAGCCCTCAACCCAATATATGGTTGAGCCCAAACCAAACCCAAGGTTCATACAAACTAAGCATAAAAAAAACATCACATAAAAGATAAAAAGCCACCCAAAATGAGCGACTAATCGGATCTTGTCGGGGCACGGCGCTTGTATGTTAACCCCCAGCGTGGGTCCATAACAACATGTTGATTAGTCTGGTTATGCCATAGACGATAATCCACATGATATTGATAATTTATAAGTGGCGATCTATTAGATTGACGAAACAAGAAGCGGAACATTGTTGCACATGGTCTAATGCAGAGGTTGAGTTGGATCCATGACACAAGACTTCTACAATGGTTTATAGTTAAGGACTCTCATGAGAGATTTGAATCTCTTGCCAACTAAGCACATCAGATTATATTGTGACAAGGGTTAGATTATCGCTTCATGTGCCCTTATTCAATGGAGCTGTACAAAGCATATCAAAGTTGAAAGAAAATTTATCAAATAGAAAATTGGGGATAGGCCCATCTATATTCCATTCATACAGTCCATGAGTCAACTTATAGACTTATTCTTAAAATCTATAATAACAGTTAACTTTGTAAAGTAGAAAATGAGTTTGAGATTTGATAGAAGAAGATGTAGGAGTTCGATGAACTAAAAATATATTTGAAATCTGTGAAACATAAATACAGAACGTCTATTCAGATAGTCAAATAAGTCTTCAAAGAATATAAGTAGGGCACATAAAAAATTCACAAGCATAAACTTATTAGAGATCATCTATATGGACAATTGAATATACATATCCAATGCGAAGAGCTGCTGCTTCCTTATCATTCTCCCAGTGAGAAACACCTGCAGGAAGTATTGAAGTCAAAACCAGAAAGCACCATTTTCTAAAGTTATTTTTTGGGACTATATGAATAAGAAGATGAAACATGAATATTGCATTTTTGTAAGGTAATCTAGTCGCTATGAAGAGTAAGACATATATTGTTGTATCTCAATTTAGTGCAGAGGAAAAATATAGAACTATGACATATTCTACTTGTGAATGATATGGGTAAAATGACCAGGGTAGGATGTGAATGTGAAATCAAACAATGCAACCTTAGGTGCAGTGTCAGTGAAGTAATGCCTAACTAATCCAAGGATGATGTGTATTCAGCAAGTGATCCGATATCCGACTGAAAATAATAATACAAGATTAAAACCACCCAGTTAGCACAATGTGAAGAACAAATTAATTTATAAAGCAAGTGGATATGGCTTTCTTCCGCACGAGTGGCCTTGAGTTCAAATGTGAATTAGCTCTGCAAGAAGTAATCAATCCCAAGGCAAATACGCTAGCAAACCAACATCCAAAATCATATAGGAGTCTCTATTCGTACAATAATGAAGTACAATAATAACAAACTAGTACTCAAGAGGAAGGGGGAAGCCGATGATGAGGATATGGGCATCCAATGGTCATAGAAGCGGTGATGGCTGTCCGGAGGTAAGAGGAATGCTGGAAGGTGTCTGAAGAGGATTGTTTGGGTCTGGACATAGTCTGGATGTGGAGAGGGAAGGCTGCCGGAGGTGGTAATGGAGATGGACGGCCAAGGCTGTAGAAGGCAGAATGGTGGTCGGCTGGCCCTGTGCGGCTGGAATGGAGGGCTGTTGGTGGAGATTTGGGGTGCTGAGAGGTGTTGGCAGCAAGCTGGAGGCTTGGAGAGGGCGGCTAGGGCTGGATTCAGGATGCGGAGGGGCGGCGTGGAGGTTTCAGGCCGTGGGAGGAGGTGACTGCTGGAAGGAGGCAATCTTGGAGGGTGGCAGGCTGTAGAAGAGTGCGATGGATAGGCTGGTGCGAGGGAAACCAGGAAGGCGCGGTAAATGGGGGGTTTCAGTGAACAGTGGCTGTGGGAGAAGGGGGATGGGCCGCCAGCACTTGGAAACAAGGGAATATTAAGGTAATTTACGAAAGAGTCGGCGCCATGGGGTTTTGTGGAGTCGGCACAACGAGAGATCGCCGGATTCCGGAAAAGTGTCTCCAAAATCAGCAATGCCCGTGATCTTTAGGAAAAATGTAAGATAAGGAAACAAATTTAGGGGAAAAAATGAAACTCCATACAATTCAAGGGATGAGTACCAAATGAGAATTTGCTTTCGATATTTTGAGATTTATAATTTTCTCTCCTAATCTTTATTATACCATTAAGCTATGTGATTTTGATTAATAGATAGATTTAATTTTGGGCTCTGTTATGTGGCTTCCTTTCCTTGCTTTGGACCTATGGTTGGCTAAGCTTTGGGTTTATGAAGGATGGCTAATAAATGAGGGCTGATTGCTTTAGTTTTGAGCTTTTGTTGCTTGGATTAAATATGGGTTGGTTGTTTGGTTTGGGCTTTTGGCTGTTGGATTAATGGGTCTTGCCCTCCTTTGATTTCTTTTGGAACTTCAGTTTCTTTGGGTGGTTGCGCTAGAGATATTGAAATGAAATGAGCTCAACTAGCTTTCCGCAATCTTGGAATTGAGTAGTGGCGGGGCTTATTAATTGGGTGCCCCTTAGTGGAATAAATGTGCCTTGATCTAGGCCCTTGGATTAAATCTAAGGGAGAGAAATGGGGGGGATGGATGGAAAGTAGGGCTGCCATATCTTGAGATTCTATCCTAAGGATTTACTCATTAAAATGAGCTACACCTCTCATTCTTTTCCCTAGTGCCCACTCTCCTGAGCTTTCCCTATTATGGTTATTTCCTGTTCTGGAAATTCTTCTTTCTCCCCTTCTTTTCCCCCCTTTCCGATCTCTGGATCTTGGTAGCTGCTGGTTCTTGATTGGATTTGCAAGTGTTGGAGTTGCTACTTTCCTTGGGTCTTTCTCCTAGCCTGGGACATTCTGTTGGTGGCTGTTGTGAGCCTTGTGGGCTGGTTTTGTTGGAGTTTTGTGGCTGGAATTTTTGTGAACTGCAGCTGTTAATCTTTTGGCTTAATCTCATTTGTTCTTTGAGTATTTTAGTGGTGAGCTTGCTAACCTATTCTCCTTATATGGGGATTTTTGGTTTGGTTTTGTGTGGGTTGTTACATGAGTATTGGTTTGGATGAGGATATTCTTGTTGATGTAATGAATTTGGTTGGTGACATACAAGAGAGTCTGTCAACTGGAACTTGGGATCCAATATTGTTAGGAGGTACTTCCTCGAATATGCACAGGGAAGTGACCCTATTGTGATTTGAAGACCAAATGAATTTGAGGGCAAATATTTTCAGGAGAGGGAGATTCATGCAATACAAATTAATAACCCCTTATCCACTTGGCTTCTCAAATACTCTCCCTTCAGATGGGGGACCTCTGACACTTTTCCAGTCGAAAATGACTCTTCACAACATGCCAGTAGAGCTTCTATTTTTACTCAATGACTCTCTTCCTGTAATTTCCCAGTAGTCCGGGACATTGACAATGAGATGCGGCATTGTTTTCCACACCGTGATGTATACATAAAACTGAGGTCGACACTTTCTTTCTTCTTGTAGAACGTATCTCTGGGAGCCCAGTTTTTATCATCTGATCCCTCGAAAGTGGTGAAAAAAATGATTCCTATTTGAGGAGAGGTAGTCTTAGACCTATCTACACCGGTGCCAAATAGTGTATCGTTTTTTTTTCATCTTTTTTTGGTTTGCTGATTTTTTTATTTTTTAGTGGAATTTTTTCACTTGGAACGGCTTTGTTGGCCTTGATTGTTATGGAATATTAGTGAATCTTGTTTAATCTAATATTTGAATCTTTTGTGGTAGTAGAATAATTTTATTCCTTAGCTCTCTTATTAACCAACACAAAATGCATCACTCTTCTGAAAGAGTGTAGTTTTCCTAATGCTCACGTAATGACTTTATATTGTGCCAATCGAATTGCGATATACATTTTTGGTAATCCCATTTTCTATGAAGGGATAAACATATCGAGGTCAATTCTCATTTTATTTGGACCGATATTCTCACCAAAATGATCATTACTCCTCACATATCCAGATCAGAACAAGTTGATATTTTCATAATGTCCTGGGACCCTCATTTTTCTCAATAAATTTTAACAAACTAGAGCTAACAGATACATAGAGAATAATAATGATCATAATAATAAACCAACCACATACTCATATAAATAGAGTAAGGGATAAGAACAAAGTGCACGGACAGAAATACCCTTACGCGGGTAAACAACAATAAGACATAAAAGGACTTGTATTCAACTCTCCCCCTCAAGTCGAACGATAGATGTCTGTCATTCCAAGTCTATAGATATCATCAGTAAAGACATCACTCTCCAAGCTCTTGGTGAAGACACCGGCCAACTGATCTCTGGAGTGAACAAAGGGGGTGACTAAATTTCTTTTTTCGAGGTGGTCTTTGATGAAATGACGGTCAACCTCGACATGCTTTGTTCTGTCATGCTGGACCGGATTATGAGCAATACTGATGGCGGCCTTGTTATCACAGGAACAGAGAGATAGGAGTATCAATCTGAAGTTCCAGGTCTTTCAATAAGGTGCGCAGCCATAATCCTTCGCAGAGACCTTGAGACATTGACCGATACTCAGCTTCAGCACTAGATCTGGCCACCACATTTTGTTTATTGCTACGCCATGTGACTAAATTTCCACCAACGAAAGTGCAATAGCCAGTTGTAGATTTTCTGTCATCACGGTTTCCGGCCCAATCCGCATCGGTAAAGACATCAATCTTTAACTGATTGTTCTTTGAAAACATCAGACCCCGACTCGGAGCCTTCTTTAAGTAACGAAGAACACGGTATGCAACATCCTGATGCCTGATTCTGAGGGCATGCATATACCTGCTCAGGATTCCAACTGCATATGTGATGTCAGGACGAGTGTGTGAAAAGTATAATAGCCTGCCCACCAATCTCTAGTAACTTGCAGCATCCGTGCGATCTCCATCGTTATCTTCATCAATCCTATGGTTCTCCTCCATAGGTGTGTTAGCGGGAGCACACCCAAGCATCCCAGTCTCAGTTAACAAGTCTAACACATACTTGCGTTGTGAGATGAAGATACCCTGATCAGAGCGAGTCACTTCAATTCCCAGGAAGTAGTGGAGCCTTCCCAGGTCCTTTACTTCAAATTCTGCAGACAGAAGGACTTTCAGCTTCGAGATTTCATCCGAATCATCCCCGGTGATCACGATGTCATTCACATAAACAATAAGAAAGACTATCTTCCCCTCATTCTTCCTGACGAACAGGGTATGATCAGAATGTCCCTGTTGGTATCCAAACATGACCATGGCCTTGTGGAACCTACCAAACCAAGCCTTGGGGGACTGCTTCAACCAGTATAGGGACTTCCTTAGGCGACCGACAAGGCTTTCTTGCCCCTTCTTCACAAATCCTGGGGGAAAGGTCATGTAAACCTCTTCATCGAGGTCACCATGCAGGAAGACATTTTTGGCGTCCAGTTGATGTTGATCCCAGCCCAAGCATGCCGCACAAGATAGAATAACACGAACAGTGTCCATCTTCGCAACAGGGGCAAAGGTCTCCTGGTAGTCGACTCCCTGAGTCTGAGTGTAACCGCGAGCCACCAGTCGGGCTTTATACTGCTCAACTTTGTCATCCTGATTTTGCTTAACAGAGAACACCCACCTAGAGCCAATGGCTTTCTTTTGAGGAGGAAGAGAGGAGACATCCCATGTGTGATTTTTATCCAAGGCAGATATTTCCTCCTCCATTGCCTGAGCCCATGCCGGAATGCCAACTGCCTCCTGCCACGTCTTAGGAATAGTAATCATGGACAAGGAGGATATAAACCCCTGATAAAGATGGGAAAGATGACCATAAGCAACATGATTAGAGATAGGGTGGTCGGTACCCACAGCCTTACCTCTTAGCACAGCAAGGGGAACATGCAGGTCAGCATCAGAATCTGAGTCCAAAGACAGCACTGGCAGCGACGGAACTACGGAGGACTGTTCACCCGTTTGCCGACGACGATATATACGAGGAAGAGGAGAGATGAGGGGCAGGTGTTGGTATGTCGGGGAAAACGACGTAGGTATAGGTGACGTGGGAAATGTAGGTGAAGGTGGCGTAGGAGAGGTAGCTGGAGGAGGAGTGGTAGGCGTAGAAGGAATGGTAGGCGTAGAAGAAATCAGAGGGAGAGGCACTGAGTCAATGACCTCATTCTCCCCCTGACGAGCGGAGGGAGGCGAGCCCACATAGTAAGATTCCTCCTCACGGAACGTCACGTCCATGGTACAGAAGACACGTCTGGAAGGGGGGTGGTAGCATCGATACCCCTTAGTGGTGGCAGAATAACCAAGGAAGACACAACGTAGAGCCCGAGGGTCCAGCTTGTCACGCTGAGGCTGATGGACGTAAACAAAGCAAACACACCCGAACACGCGGGGTGGAAGATGAGTAGTGTGAACAACGGAAGTCGTAGAGAGACGTGTGAGGGGTAGAAAAGACTAGGACCCGTGAGGGAAGACGATTGATAAGATGAGTGCCAGTTAGAATAGCATCACCCCAATATGATTTTGGGAGATGCATGGTGTGGAGAAGGCACCGGGCAACATCAAGAAGATGCCGGTTTTTCCGTTCAGCAACACCATTTTGGGTGGAGGTGTAGACACAAGTAGTTTTGTGGATAATTCCATGACTCGTGAGATACGATCCAAATGCTCCACGATCATCGTATTCCCCCCCCCCCCCCCCCATTATCACTACGAAGAACATGAATAGTAGCATCGAACTGGGTTTGCACCATCTTATGGAAGGTTTGAAAGACAGGAAACACTTCATTTTTTTCTTTAAAAGGTAAACCCAAGCAGTGCGAGAAAAACAATCTATAAAGGTAACAAACCAACGATAGCCATTAAAGAAACAACAGGGGAAGGTCCCCAAACATCAGAATGTATAATAGCAAAAGGGGTAGTACTAGGAGAAGAAACATGGGACAATGTATGTCGAACATGTTTGGGCATATCACAAACATCACATTTTAATGTTTTAACAAGATGCGATAAAGCAGGAAACATTTTTGAGAGATAAGCAGGTGTCAGCGTCGAGCATCAGCAGCAGTAGCAGCAGAAAAGGAGAAAGCAAGAGACGTTCGGGAAGCATCCAGATAGTACAACCCGCCACGGTTCCTACCACTGCCAATGGTCCGCTTCGTACCCAGTTCCTGAAAAACATAAGAATCAGGAAAGAATGTTACCGAGCAGTTAAGTGAACGAGTAAGATTGCTAATAGACAGAAGATTTCGAGGAAAAGAAGGGATATGTAAGACAGACGGAAGAGACAAATAGGTGGAACAAGAAATGGTTCCTTTCCCTGCAATGGGGGACAAGGTGTCATTAGCAGAAATAACCTTGTCCTTACCTGACAAGGGGGTGTAAGAAGAAAAACCTGAGGAGGAGTCGGTTATGTGATCGGTGGCTCCGAAGTCAATAATCCACTCAGACAAAGGAGTGGCAGCGGCATTGGCACTGGGCATAGCAGCAATAGCAAAGGAAGTAGAGGTACTGCTCTGGGAAGTGTCAGACTGAGAGTGCAGAAGACGGGGGAGAGCGTCCAATTCGACGTGGTGGAATGTCCTGGGAACTGACCCTAATGGTCGTCATGCACCTCAGTGGAGTAAGCAGCATCGTGAGGACGAGAACCAGTCTGTCGGTATCCCCCCGACCTGGACCACGACCACGGGCAGGGCCACTACCACGACCGTATCCAGGTGGAATAAGATGAGGATGGAGTTTGAAGCAATCGTCCTGAGTATGTCCCCTGCGACCACAGTGATCACAAGTCGGAACCCCACTAGTATTGCTGGAGCTGCCACAACCAACACTAGTCAATGCAGAACGATCTGGAGGAGCCGTGCTGAGGGACCTTCGGCGGTCTTCGTCGCCAAGAACCATGATAAACGCCTCCAGAAGGGATGGAAGGGGAGAGCGGTGGAGAATATTTGTGTGAACCATGTCCATGTCCATGCTCAACCCCATCAGAAGCACATGTAGACGAAATCGTTAATCTCTTTTCTGCAACTGAACTGCATCGGCAGTACATACCGGGGTGAACTGATCAAAGTAATCCAATTCTTGTGTGATACGCTCAAACTCCAAGAAGTAGGAGGAGACCGTCATAGTTCCCTGACGAAGCTCCACCATACGCCGTGTCAGCTCATAAGTCTGAGTGGAAAAGCCAATCTGTGAGTATGTCTCACGTGCCCGAGTCCAGATCTCGTAAGCAGAGTCCATCAACATATAACTCCTGTACATCTTTGGAGACATAGAGTGAAGAAGCCAGGAGACAATCAGGGAATTTTTTGAGTCCCATCGTTGCCAGGTAGGATCATCCAGAGAAGGTGCCACCTTCGTCCCAACGATGTATCCAAACAGCTGATGACTGCGAATGACATGCTGAGCAGCACGAGACCATTCCAAATAATTTGTCCCATCCAAAGGAACAGTAGTGATCTTTAGGGACCCTGAATGGCCTGAATGGCCCGAAGGGCGTTGAGGGTCGCTCATCCGGGGTGTCACCAAATATAACACCCCAAAAATCGTAGGTCAGCGAGGTAGGCGGAGTGGTAGTGCTGCGCTCGGGATAGGCTAAAAAATTCCATAGCAGTTCTTCGCGCACGTTCATAGGCCTCTTCGCGCACGACCAGTGGTCGTGCGCCATTGATCGTGCGTTAATTCGCAAGAAAATCGGAGTTCTGTCTCGGGCAGTGCGCACGATCAGGGGAAGTTCTTCGCGCACGACCACTGACCGTGCGCCGCTGCTCGTGCACCCTGTTTATTCTGCTCCGCGAAAACGTGCGGAGAAGATGATCCGACCATTCAAAAACTTTGGGATTTGATCCAACGGCTGTGATGGTTCGCTGGGGGGCTTTAGGGCTTTGGAGAGGGGATAATCCCTCATATTTTTCAAGGGTTTTCTCTCTCTTAGGTTGGAGAAAGGAGAAGGGGGCTAGGAGGAAGAAGAAGGAGATTCCGCCATTGTTGGAGCTTCGGAGCTCCGTTCGCCGATCCGAGACCGGCAACGCGTAGGGGGCGTCGAGGTGCTTCTTCTCCTCCGTTTGTTTGCAAGTTTCTCATGGCTAGGAGGAGATCTCAAAAGGTAACGACATTTCTCCTCCCGGTCTTTAGGATGCGTGCATGGCATCCCTTTATTTTCTGCATTTTTGGCACCGGATCCGTCGAGTGAGAGGGATCCGGGTCGCCTTGGTTCAAAAGGAACCATCGGGTTGATTGAGTCCGTCCCCGACATGTTTTGCACTAGAGATCCGCTCCGTTAGCGGATTAGGCATTGTGGGTGAAGCCGGATTTGCGACCGTTGGTCCGATTCGGTGATGTTGATTGACGCGCATTTTAGGGGTTTTGTTAGAAATCCGATTACGGCGAACTCGTCGTTGTGATGCCCTTGTAGCTTCGTGTGGTAACGAATGTCGGGTTTTGGGCGGGGAAATGATGTGCGGAATATGGGGCTTGTGATGCCTAGGGTTGTGCGAAGGCGCAATTGGTCTTTGTGGTCGGCTGGCTATCCCGTGAAGACTGAGATTCACGTGTGGAGAGTGTCCCGGCAAGATTAGTCCCTTCGGTGTTGACTGATGAGAATGTCTGTGCTACGGATGAGTCCGGTAACGGTCGCCAGGCGAGGCAGTCGGTGGACGTTGTCCCGAGTGTAAGTCCAGGGCCTTGGGACGTTTTGCTTAAGCCAGAATTCTTAGCATCGGTTTTGTGTGTTGTTAGCGGCCTGAGCATGTGAGTTGTTAGACAAGCCCGATGGCATGGTGAGCCAGGCGAGGTGGGTCTCAGCGAGAGCTCTTGGCCTTGGGCTACGATGCCCTCGTGGGGAAATGATGAGTACCTGTAACAACCCTTAAACATGCACTTAATAATAAGAAGAATAATAAGAATATAATTGAATTTCCTCCCCCCTTGTTATTTCCTCTAGCCGCACCCCTCTCTCCCGATTAAAACCGCCCCCCGGTCTAAGCTTCACGCAAACCGCACGCAGCTAGGGCTCCCGACTAATCCTCCCGCTCTCGTCTCCCGCTCCCGCTCCCGTCTCGCGCGCGCAACGCAGCCGCCGACGCCTGCTCCTCCTCCCGCTCGACTCGCCGGCGCCACCTCCTGCTCCCCCTCCTGCCGGCGCCGCCTCCTCCTTCTTCCTGGAGGACGACAACTTCTTCCAGCCGACGGCAGGCCTTCTTCTCCTCCTCCCCTAGCCGACTGTGGCCCTCCAGCAACCCTTTTTCCCTACAGCAGCCCTTCCTCCTCCAAGGGCAGGCAGCCTCCTCCTCTTCTTAGAGACTGGCAGCCACCGTTCCTTCCTTTGCGTGAGGAACGTCTAGGGTTTTGCTCGGATCCGCCTCTCCGTGAATTTTTGGGCTCCGATCTGGCCTCCTTGGGTAAATTTTCCTCCGATCCCCGCATTTCAGATTTTAATTTAATTGCTATGTGCTAAATTTCGCATCCGGACGACGTAATCACGTCGGATCCGCGTGGGTGTGTCGTGTACTCGACTAATCCTAAGTTTTATTCGGTTTTCTGTGCCGTTCAACGAATGTAGCGGTGGAATCGCTCAAGGCCCTCTCCGAATTAGGGTTCCCGGATCCGAATTAGAGGTCTAGTGTATTTGGATCGCGTAAGAGATTGTCCACATAGGAGCATTGTGCGGGATCACGAGTATCCCTGTGTTTGAGTCTTGCGAATAAAGCTTGATGAGTCTTTTTCCTTGCTTATGCTAGGATGTTGGCGATGATGCGGGGACGTCGAGGAGGCAAGAGGAGCCTTCGAGAAGCAGTGCTACTGCTCCGAGCCTCATGAATGTGGGCATGTCCCCGGCTGATTTCTGTCGCATGCTAGCGGAAGCAATGGTAGCGGCTCAAGCTGGAGCGATGCCACGGGTTCCTACGCCGGTGGTGCAAGTTGCGACTCCTGTTACTCTGGCGGCTACGCCGGCTACACCGGATGTCGAAGTGAGGCAAGCAGAGCCTTTAGCGGAGAGCTATTCCGATGGGTGATCGATTCATGAAGTACTTTTTGAGTTTCCACCCTCCGACATTCAAGGGAGTTGGCACTCCCACGGATGCCGAAGATTGGCTTTCGAGGATCCAGGAACTCTTGAAGGCAGCTGAGACCCCAGAGGAGAGGCAGTCTCACTATGCGAGTTTCATGTTAGAGGGCGATGCGAAGTTGTGGTGGGCGAACCATAACGGTCGTCATTTTGTTGGGCGTGTTCCGTCCTTGGAGGAGTTCGGGAACGCTTTCCTCAAGCGTTATATTCCGACCTCGACAAGGTTAGCACTGCAGCGACAGTTTTTGCATTTGTTGCAGCGTGAGAAGACAGTGGATGAATATCTGCAAGAGTTCACTCGGTTGGGTCGTTATGCGGGGACGACTATGGCAAATGATGAAGAGAGGGATAATCTCTTCTATCAAGGGTTGAGGGAAAATTTAAGGCAACCACTCATAGCCTTGAAGAATGCGGGATTTAATGAATTGGTCGAAGACGCTCGCACACTGGAGAGCGACATGGAGCGAACCCAACGGCGAAAGGGTTTTGCGGCAAAGCAGGGAGAAGGAAAGCCTTCTCAGTCTCAGTCTCAGTGGAAGTCCGAGGGCAACCGATGGAAGAAGCCCGTCCTAGTAGGCCTGGGGAGAGAAGTGGCGCACCTTCGGGAGATTTTCGCTCCAAAGGTCCGTTGACTTGTTACAAGTGTGGCAAGGTGGGTCACATAAGTCGGTTTTGTACCGAGGGCGGAGCTGAGCCAGAGCCGAGGCAGGAACAATCGGTGCGTTCCGGTCCCAGTGTTGCAGAGAGGGGGAAAGCGGCGGAGTCGAGTGCTTCGCGGTTCCCTCCAGTGCAGCCTAGAGCATATAATCTTGGGCAACAGGAAGCGATACGTCAACCCGACGTGGTGACAGGTACGAAAAGTTTAAGTTTTCGTTTGTTACTATAATGTAGGTTGCGGCCTGTCATGTTTGTTTTGCACGTGGTTAGGTTTCGTGCTAGTTTCGGGCTACCCCTCTCGAGTGTTGTTCGACACGGGAGCGTCACACTCTTTTCTTGCGGAAAGTTTTATCCGGAAGATTGGTGCTGAGTCCGTAGAGGCAGAGGTGGAGCTGAGCGTGCGTATGCCGAATGGGTCTTTCATGACTACCATGAGGAAAGGACGCATTGTGTTGCAAATTGGTAATTGTGATTTCGTGTTGGTAGCAGCGAATCTGCCACTAGCCGAATTCGACGTTATCTTGGGGATGGACTGGCTTGCAGCGCAGCGAGCTAGTATCGACTGCCAGTTGAAGGTGGTAACCCTGAGAGGAAAAGGTAGAGCAGAGGTTAAGTTCGAAGGCCTAAGCGGAGTGGCTTGCTCCCTGATTACCGCTATGCAGATGAGGCGTGCGGTAAACCAAGGAGGCGGGGCGTTTTTAGCTTTGTTGGAGACTCACTCCACAAAGTTGGCTATTGGAGAAGTTTCGGTGGTGGAAGAATTTGAGGATGTATTCCCCGAGGAGCTTCCGGGAGCACCTCCTCAGCGTGAGATCGATTTTTCGATCGAATTGGTACCGGTGCGAGGCTGGTGTCGCGTCCTCCGTTTAGGATGGCACCGAAGGAACTGGCCGAGCTAAAGGTTCAGTTGCAAGAGTTGTTAGAGCAAGGGTACATTAGGCCCAGCTCTTCGTCGTGGAGCGCGCCGGTATTGTTTGTGAAGAAAAAGGACGGAAGTATGTGGCTGTGCATTGACTACCGTGAGCTAAATAAGTTGACCGTCAAGAATAAATATCTGATTCCCCGAATCGATGATTTGTTTGACCAGTTAGTGGGGTCGGTGGTGTACTCCAAGTTGGATTTGAAATCGGGGTACTACCAGTTGAAGATTCGAGAAGAGGACGTTGCCAAGACAGCGTTTGGGACTCGGTATGGACACTACGAGTTTTCGGTGATGCCATTCGGACTGACGAACGCGCCATCTGTGTTCATGGATTTGATGAACAGGGTTTTTCGCCCATTCTTAGATTCGTTCGTTGTGGTGTTCATAGATGATATTTTGGTGTATTCAAAATCGGAGGCAGAGCATGAGTCTCACTTGAGACAAGTATTGCAGACTCTAAGGGAGAATCAGCTTTATGCTAAGTTCTCGAAGTGTGAGTTTTGGATCGAGAACGTGGCATTCTTGGGTCACGTGATCAGTGGAGATAGGGTGGCGGTAGATCCAGCGAAGATTGAA
The DNA here is from genome assembly GCA_033032865.1 of Dactylorhiza incarnata. Lineage (NCBI taxonomy): Eukaryota > Viridiplantae > Streptophyta > Magnoliopsida > Asparagales > Orchidaceae > Dactylorhiza > Dactylorhiza incarnata. The sequence goes on along the minus strand of JAWHQI010000001.1, from coordinate 4,569,425 downwards.
GCCATTAGGGATTGGCCTGTATTGAGAACTGTGGCGGAAGTCCGGAGCTTCCTTGGACTAGCCGGTTATTACAGAAGGTTCGTGGAGAACTTTTCGCGGATGGCGTTGCCCCTCACCACTCTCACTCGCAAGGACCAAAGGTTCGTATGGACACCGGAGTGTGCCCGTGCATTTGAGAATTTGAAGGAAAGGTTGATGTCTGCTCCAATCCTTAAGTCTTCCTACTGGGACGGAAGGATTTCAGATTTTCAGCAATGCATCAGGTTGCGGGTTGGGTTGCGTGCTGGTGCAGCACGGCAAGGTGATCGCTTATGGGTCAAGGCAGTTAAAGACTCATGAGAGGAATTATCCCGTCCATGATCTGGAGTTGGCGGCGGTAATCTTTGCGCTAAAATTGTGGCGGCACTACGTTTATGGTGCGAAGGTGGAGATCTTCACGGATCACAAAAGCCTGAGGTATCTCCTAGACCAAAAGGATCTGAATATGCGGCAGCGTAGGTGGGTCGAGTTCCTTGGGGACTACGACGTGGAGATTCAGTATACGCCGGGTAAAGCCAACGTGGTGGCGGATGCCTTGAGTAGGAAGTACTCCGGGCAAGGTAATTGGATGGAGGCGCATGACGAGCGTTTGATTCGAGACTTGGTGTAACAGCCCTTAACAAAAAAAAATAAGATTTAATAATAACAATAATAATATTATACAAAAATCCCACCTCTTTAATTCCCTTCTAAACCGCAGCCAGCTCCCCCCGATTTTAACTCCCCGGTTTAAGACCCACGCAAAACCGCAAGCCGCTGGGGCTTTCTCATTCCCGATCCCGTGCCGCTCCCGTTCCGCTCCTGTGCCGCTCCCGTCACGCGCGCGCGTCGTAGCCGCCGACGCCTGGTGCTGCTCCTCCTGTCGTGGACGCCGCCGCCTGCTCCTCCTGCCGTGGACGGCGCCTCCTGCTCCCCTCCTCGTCGGCGCCGCCTCCTTTTTCCCCTCTTCTGGACGCCGACAGCAGCAAGGCCTCCCTTTTTCCCGGCTTCTTCTTCCTCTCTTCTGGACGCCGGCAACAGCAAGAAGTTTCTTCCTCTCCTCCAAGTGTAGGCAGCCCTCCGTCCCTCTTCCGTTGCGACTTTGGCTGGCGGACTTCGCGAGGAACGTCTAGGGTTTGCTCGGATCCGCCTCTCCGTGGATTTTTGGGCTCCGATCCGGCCTCCTTGGGTAACTTTCCCTCCGATCCCCGCATTTCAGATTTTTTTAACCTAATTGCTATGTGCTAATTTTCGCCTCCGGACGACGTAATCACGTCGAATCCGCGTGGGTGTGTCGTGTACTCGACTAATCCTAAGTCTTATTCGGTTTTCGGTGCCGTTCAACGAATGTAGCGGTGGAATCGCTCAAGGCCCTCTCCGAATTAGGTTTCCCGGATCCAAACACCGCCAAAACACTCGGATCTCTTGTGGTAACCGCTTCTCCCCTCTTTGCCGAGGGAGGTATATTTCTTAACTTGCCCCCTTGAATTAATTACGCAATAGAAACACTTGTGTGCGCGTAGGAATAAGCATTGAAATAAATATTTCATGTGAACGCATCTTGAACAGGTTCCGCTAGAGTTTAGACCTTGCCTCTTAGCCGCCGCCTTCAAGCCCGACTCCTCCTTAAGGCAAGTAGAGAAAACTCTCTCGCTTGCAAACAAGTTTTATTTAAGTCACACTTGTACCGTACTAGCCCTCACTTGAATTTATTACTTGCAGATAAGTAAGCTCATTAGACGTCATAGGCAAACAATGAAAGGGAATGTGTCGTTTGATGTGACACCGGAAAATGAGTTTACACTTGAATTGGTAACAGAAACCAATAAGGGAATCTTGCGAGCAGCGGTAGCTTAAGCCTTGCATCTACTACCATGCTAGAATCTTGTACATCAAATGACGACACACACGCCTTTCATTGATTTCTTCTTATACGTTCGTGTTTAGGCTAAACTCCGGAGTAGGCTAAAAATTTACTAAAGAATCTCAGTTAGTCTCTGGCATACTTTACTGCTATGCTTGTTTCTCAGTTTACTTGTTTATTTTATTAACTTGAATCTCTGTTATTGATCTTGTTCTGAGGCTTTTCCTTCTGTTTGGATTTGCCTTAGGGTTCGTGACTGCGCCGCCTACTTCCTGAGTTGTTCCTCGCCCAGCTCCCGTCTGTCGGAGGTTTACTTTCTTTGTAGTTGCTGCATCAGGTACTTTGTATCTTGTTTCTTTTACTTTTGGATTTGTCCTTCCTGTACTAGTTATTTTCAGGCATTTTCCTTGTATCGTGGACAACTCTTAGGATGGTACGGATGTATTTCAACATTATATAAATGTTCATTTTGTTTCTGCGATTTACTAGCATCTACTTTTACATCATAATTATAGCATGAGAATTGATCAAAGTGCATGAGCATCACTTTTAATTCAAGCTTCCACATAATAAATCAAACCGGTATTGTTTTTCAAAATCTAATTATTTTCTACAGAAATTTTGGAATTACAGCTTCCGCGTGGCAGACATGGTTTCTCTTTGCCCATGTCTGCGGCATCACGACCCGCCCGCAGCGCACTCTGATAATTGTTATGAGACGGGTCGTGACAGTTGGTATCAGAGCCAGATTTAGCATCTAAAGATAAAGTATTTTAAACTTTTCATATATTTTGAAATCTATTATGTAAATATACGCGCATGCATCATTTCCTCACTCACCTAGTCGTTGTCTGTTGTTCGAGGCTGAAACACGCACACACTCACCCATAAGCATGAGTAATATGCGTACAAATGTTAAGGGAGTATGGGCAAACTTAACATTTATATGCATATGAATTTCCATTAGGATTTACACCGCTTGCAAATATTAAATTGTATGGGCGATATAATATTTTCAAGTGCGATGACATTAGAATCATAATGCGCATGACATGTTAAGTGATATGGGCGCTTAACATGACATGTGTATCCATTCATAATCATTCTTAGGAATGCATTGTAGGCATAATCATGTTGCATGCATAACATAACTCATTGCACAAGTGTCTAAGCTAAGAGCAACAGACAACGAATGTACACACATGGATTTTACAAATCATCGTCTTACCGCATGTGATCATATCGCCGCACTTGCATCTGCATGGTCATCACTTAGAGTTGTCCAATGAAAATGCTGTAACTACTACTTGAATTGCTTATCCAACAGTATTAGATTGCTATGACCTGTAATCTCAACCCTCAAGCTTAACTTAGTCGTTGTCTCAATCGGTTCTTCTATGTTTCTTTCTAGATGGCTTCTAAGCGACCACAGCGCAAGAAGGCTACACCTTCTGCAGGGGAAGCCCCTCTAGGTGAAATGGTCCAACTTTTGAAGCAGCTCGTGGAGCGTGTCACCCGTCTGGAAGGGGATCGCCAAGCTCCTGATCCAGGTTCTGGTTCTGGCAGCGCAGGGACGTCTGGAGTAGCTGTCACCATCACCCCTCCTGCATCTAATGCTATAGTGACCCCGACCGTGACCACTCCGGCTGCTCTTCCTTTGACGATGGCTGACACTCTGGCTTTCAAGAGGCTAAATCCGCCTGCCTACAACGGCAACCGCGACTACTTCGTGATCACGGAATGGATCTCCCAGATGGAGAAGCACTTCGAGTATGCCATAGTTCCTGAATCCCAGAAGGTCCTTCTTGCGGCCTATCAGCTGACCGAGGACGCCTATACTTGGTGGCTCCAGCACCGCAGCCTCCACGAATCTACCACCCTAACTTGGGGGCAGTTCAAGGACGCTCTGATGGAGAACTTCCTCTCTTCTGTAGAGCGGGACAAGTTAGCAGAGAGATTCTTGTCCCTTCAGCAGCCTGGCAGGACAGTGACAGAGTATGCGCAGGAGTTCTCCCGCCTATCCCTCCTTGCTGCGGAGTTCGTGCCGGATGAAGCCAAGAAGATCAGTCGTTTCGTGAAGGGACTTCGCCATGACATTCGCCAGCATGTGGTAGCACACGACGCCAGCACCTATGCAGAGACCGTGGGAGCCGTCATGCGGGCGGAAGCTATTGAGTTGGATCGTACTGGAAAGAAAGCCCAGCACGGAACAAGCAATGTCGCTGCATCCGACCTCAAGCGCAGGAGTGCTCCACCTCAGGAGCAAGGCTCCAGGTCCATGGAGGTGTGTGCTTACTGCCACAAGGTGGGCCATACCGCCCAAGTCTGCCGGTCTCTCCTGAAGAAGCAGAAGACAGCCGCTCCTGCACAGCCTCTGATGACACTTGCCTCCGCCTCCACCGTTTGTGCCTACTGCAAGTTGCCGGGCCATCAACTGAGGGATTGCCGCCGTAAGCAGAAGGCCTGTTTCAAGTGTGGGCAAGTGGGTCATCTCAAGTTCGACTGCCCCATGAGGGAAGGCCCGGTCACTACTCAGTCACTGCAGGATAACCCCGGAGCCCAGAATATGGGCAAGGCTGTGCTGAATGTCCTTACTCAAGGCGAGGCGCTCGCTTCCACGGACGTCATCTCTGGTACGTATGTGTTGTTTTATTTTTTTTCTACAAGTATTTATGTATGCTTTATTATCAGATACAACCGGAATTGGCGGTTATAACTGCTATTCGTTTTAGGGAGATTTAGAGTCAAAAACAAGTGGTTGCAGATTCTCTTTGATTCTGGCGCATCTCACTCGTTTATCGCTCGCCATATTGTGGACCTGCATGGTTGGCCCACTTCACCTCTGGAGGCCCCTTTTGAGATTTCTGTGCCGGGTCATCAGCACCTATCAACTAGGGGTATCCCCAATTGCCCAATCTTGCTCGAAGAATTGCAAGTCTTTGCGGATCTCATAATTCTGGAGATGTCTGAGTTCGACGTGATTTTGGGAATGGATTGGCTGGTTGCATATCGAGTGAAGCTGGATTGCGCGGTAAAGAGGATCAATCTCAGCATCGGTGGCAAGGATTACAGTGTTCACGTGCAGACCCGCGGCCATCTGAAGGTAATTTCTGTTGTACGCGCCACTCGGTTGCTCAATCAAGGATGCACTGCTGGATTTATCTACGCTTCTCATTCGGAGGTTGCTGCTCCTCCACTCGAGTCTATTCCAGTGGTTTCTGAATTTCCCGACGTGTTCCCCGCCAAATTGCCTGGGATGCCTCCAGATCGAGAGATAGAGTTCTCTATTGACGTGGAACCTGGGACGCGCCCCATTTCTAAGGCTCCTTACCGAATGGCCCCGCGCGAGTTGGAAGAACTTCGGTTGTAGCTGGACGAAATGCTTGAGCTTGGTTACATTCGTCCCAGCACTTCTCCTTGGGGAGCCCCCGTCCTCTTCGTGAAGAAGAAAGATGGTTCCTTGAGGCTTTGTATCGACTACCGAGAGTTGAACAAAGTTACAGTGAAGAATAAGTACCATATCCCTCGCGTGGATAATCTTTTTGACCAGCTTAAGGGCAGTAGGGTATTCTCCAAGATAGATCTCAGAACGGGCTACTACTAGTTGAAGACCAAGGAGTCCGACATTCCCAAGACCGCTTTCAGGACTCGGTATGGACTCTTTGAATCTTTGGTGATGTCCATGGGTCTGACTAATGCCCCATCTTGGTTCATGGATTTGATGAACCGGGTGTTCCGCGAGTTCCTGGATTTGTTCGTCATCATTTTCATAGACAACATCCTGGTCTACTCCAAGACCCGAGAAGAGCATGCAGACCATCTCAGGCTCGTCCTCTCAACTCTTCGCCAGCACCAGCTCTACGCCAAATTGTCAAAGTGTGAATTCTGGCTGGATCGTGTTGCTTTTCTGGGGCATGTTATTTCTGGGGATGGGCTATCTGTTGACCCCGCCAAAATCTCCGTAGTAGTGGACTGGAAGCGACCTTCTACCCCTACTGAGATCCGCAGTTTCCTGGGTTTGGCTGGCTACTACCGACGCTTCGTAAAAGGTTTCTCTTCTCTTGTTGCTCCTCTGACACAGCTGACTCAGAAGCATGCCAGGTTCGAGTGGACAGATCAGTGTGAACAATCCTTCTCTGAATTGAAGCAACGGTTGTGTTCAGCGCCAGTGTTAGCTCTTCCTTCTGAGGGTTTGGATTTTTCTGTGTATACCGGCGCTTCCGGAGTGGGTTTGGGTGGTGTCCTGATGCAGGAGGACCGTGTTATTGCCTATGGGTCGAGGCAGTTGAAGATCCATGAGCGCAATTACCCCACTCACGATTTGGAGTTTGCCGCAGTGGTTTTTGCCTTGAAGCTTTGGCGTCATTATCTCTATGGTGTGAAGTGCCACTTTTACACCGATTACCAGAGCTTAAAGTATATTTTTGTTCAGAAGGACCTCAATTTTCGGCAGAGGCGATGGCTTGAGTTTGTAGCGGATTATGACTTGCAGATCATTTATGTGCCCGGTAAAGCCAATTCAGTGGCAGATGCGCTGAGCCGACATTCTACGGCTGCCGCCTGCACCCCTATGTCAGCATCCCTTGCAGCCTTGATAGATGCCCTCGACCGGATGGACATATCCATCGCACCTGAGGGTCACAGAGGAGTTTCCGTTCCGTTGTGGGTAGAGCAGGTGAAGGATTTGCAGCCATCTGATCCAGAACTCCAGCGTATCCGTCGGCAGGTGGAACTTGGTACTCTCCCAGATTTCTCCATCACTGATGACATCCTGCGATTCCGAGGTCGCCTTTGCATCCCTGATGTTCCTGAGTTATTGGATAGCATTTGCCGAGAAGCTCATGAGTCTCGCACCTCTGGTCATCCCGGCAATAATAAGATGTACCATGATTTGAAGCAGATCGTGTGGTGGCCGGGTATGAAAAATTATATTGCTCGTTTCATCTCCCGATGCCTGACATGCCAGAAGGTGAAAGCCCAGCGTCAGCGTCCGGGTGGTCTTTTGCAGCCTCTGCCTATCCCAGAGTGAAATGGGAAGACATCTCTATGGATTTCATCACTGGACTGCCCCGTACTCCGAGAGGTCATGATGTGATTTGGGTTATTGTGGACCGCTTGACTAAAGTAGCTCACTTCATCCCGTACAAGGAAGGTCATCCCACCGAGAAGATGGCTCGGATCTATGTTTCTGAGATAGTTAGACTTCATGGGATCCCCCTGCGGATTTTTTCTGATCGTGACTCGAGATTTGTATCGCACTTCTGGAAGGGATTCCAGCAAGCTCTGGGCACTGAGCTCAACCTGAGCACCGCTTACCATCCGACTACTGATGGTCAGACCGAAAGAGTGAATCAGATTCTTGAAGACATGCTTCGGTGTTATATTCTGGACTATAAGGGAGCTTGGGATGAGCACTTGCCATTGGTTGAATTCGCCTACAACAACAGCTATCAGGAGAGCCTCAAGATGGCCCCCTTCGAGGCGTTGTATGGGCATCGTTGTAGGACCCCTCTCTACTGGTCAGAAGTTGGTGAAAAAGTTGTGTTGGGTCCTGAGCTACTTCAGGAAATGGAAGAGGCCACCAAGAAGACTCGTCTTCAGCTTAGCCGTGCCGTCGAGAGGCAGAGGAAGTATGTTAATCAGCGTCGCCGTCCGTTGGAGTTTGCGGTGGGTGATCGTGTGTTCTTGCGGTGGGGTGAAGCGTTTCGGTCGCCACCATAAGCTCAGCCCGAGATTCGTGGGACCGTATGTTATTTCAGAGCGGGTTGGAGGATCTGCTTACCGCCTGGATCTACCTGATTCCTTGGCCAGTGTTCATAATGTCTTCCACGTCAGCCAGCTTCGGAAGTACATCCATGATCCTACCCGCGTCATTGAGGAAGTTCCAGTGATTCCTGAAGCTAATCTGTGCTATCCAGTCGAACCTGCCAAGATCGTGGAGTATCAAGAGCGCAAGCTTCGAAAAAGAACCATTCCTATGGTGAAGGTACTTTGGATGCATGGCAAGTCTGAGGAGTTCACTTGGGAGCTCGAAGCTGACATGCGTAGCAAGTATCCGCATCTCTTTTCTTAATCCGGGTATGTCTCCGCTCTTGTTCCTCTCTCTATTTAAGTGTCTTGTCAGTTAGTTCTCTTGACATGAATTGCAAACCTGGTTGGAATGAATGTCATCCTAATTTTTCGCCGTGAGAGAATTCTCAGAAGTTTCAGGACGAAACTTTCTAAGCAGGGGAGATTGTAACAACCCTTAACAAAAAAAATAAGATTTAATAATAACAATAATAATATTATACAAAAATCCCCCCTCTTTAATTCCCTTCTAAACCGCAGCCAGCTCCCCCCGATTTTAACTCCCCGGTTTAAGACCCACGCAAAACCGCAAGCCGCTAGGGCTTTCTCATTCCCGATCCCGTGCCGCTCCCGTTCCGCTCCTGTGCCGCTCCCATCACGCGCGCGCGTCGCAGCCGCCGACGCCTGGTGCTGCTCCTCCTGTCGTGGACGCCGCCGCCTGCTCCTCCTGCCGTGGACGGCGCCTCCTGCTCCCCTCCTCGTCGGCGCCGCCTCCTTTTTCCCCTCTTCTGGACGCCGACAGCAGCAAGGCCTCCCTTTTTCCCGGCTTCTTCTTCCTCTCTTCTGGACGCCGGCAACAGCAAGAAGTTTCTTCCTCTCCTCCAAGTGTAGGCAGCCCTCCGTCCCTCTTCCGTTGCGACTTTGGCCGGCGGACTTCATGAGGAACGTCTAGGGTTTGCTCGGATCCGCCTCTCCGTGGATTTTTGGGCTCCGATCCGGCCTCCTTGGGTAACTTTCCCTCCGATCCACGCATTTCAGATTTTTTTAACCTAATTGCTATGTGCTAATTTTCGCCTCCGGACGACGTAATCACGTCGAATCCGCGTGGGTGTGTCGTGTACTCGACTAATCCTAAGTCTTATTCGGTTTTCGGTGTCGTTCAACGAATGTAGCGGTGGAATCGCTCAAGACCCTCTCCGAATTAGGTTTCCCGGATCCAAACGCCGCCAAAACCCTCGGATCTCTTGTGGTAACCGCTTCTCCCCTCTTTGCCGAGGGAGGTATATTTCTTAACTTGCCCCCTTGAATTAATTACGCAATAGAAACACTTGTGTGCGCGTAGGAATAAGCATTGAAATAAATATTTCATGTGAACGCATCTTGAACAGGTTCCGCTAGAGTTTAGACCTTGCCTCTTAGCCGCCGCCTTCAAGCCCAGCTCCTCCTTAAGGCAAGTAGAGAAAACTCTCTCGCTTGCAAACAAGTTTTATTTAAGTCACACTTGTACCGTACTAGCCCTCACTTGAATTTATTACTTGCAGATAAGTAAGCTCATTAGACGTCATAGGCAAACAATGAAAGGGAATGTGTCGTTTGATGTGACACCGGAAAATGAGTTTACACTTGAATTGGTAACAGAAACCAATAAGGGAATCTTGCGAGCAGCGGTAGCTTAAGCCTTGCATCTACTACCATGCTAGAATCTTGTACATCAAATGACGACACACACGCCTTTCATTGATTTCTTCTTATACGTTCGTGTTTAGGCTAAACTCCGGAGTAGGCTAAAAATTTACTAAAGAATCTCAGTTAGTCTCTGGCATACTTTACTGCTATGCTTGTTTCTCAGTTTACTTGTTTATTTTATTAACTTGAATCTCTGTTATTGATCTTGTTCTGAGGCTTTTCCTTCTGTTTGGATTTGCCTTAGGGTTCGTGACTGCGCCGCCTACTTCCTGAGTTGTTCCTCGCCCAGCTCCCGTCTGTCGGAGGTTTACTTTCTTTGTAGTTGCTGCATCAGGTACTTTGTATCTTGTTTCTTTTACTTTTGGATTTGTCCTTCCTGTACTAGTTATTTTCAGGCATTTTCCTTGTATCGTGGACAACTCTTAGGATGGTACGGATGTATTTCAGCATTATATAAATGTTCATTTTGTTTCTGCGGTTTACTAGCATCTACTTTTACATCATAATTATAGCATGAGAATTGATCAAAGTGCATGAGCATCACTTTTAATTCAAGCTTCCGCATAATAAATCAAACCGGTATTGTTTTTCAAAATCTAATTATTTTCTACAGATATTTTGGAATTACAGCTTCCGCGTGGCAGACATGGTTTCTCTTTGCCCATGTCTGCGGCATCACGACCCGCCCGCAGCGCACTCTGATAATTGTTATGAGACGGGTCGTGACACTTGGAGTCTCTTGACATTTCTTGCGTGGCTAGAGGTGAGTCTGGCGTGGCTCGTTTGAACTGGATTGAAATGCAGTGTGATATAACGGATCGAATCTGAGAGGCGACCAGTGCAGACGAGGAGTGCCAACAGTTGGTGTTGGAGGCTCAGCAAAGCGAAGGCACTGCTTTGGAGATGGTTGGTGGGATTTTGAAAAGAGACGGAAGGGTTTGTGTTCCGCGCTTTGGCAAGCTTCGCGAGGAGTTGATGTTTGAGGCTCACTTTACGAAGTACTCCGTTCATCCAAGAAGTACAAAGATGTACGCGGATATGAAGAAATCTTTTTGGTGGCCTGGGATTAAGCGGGATGTAGCTGAGTACGTAAGCCGATGTCAGACATGTGCCTTGGTGAAGGCTGAGTGCCAAAGGCCCGGTGGGTTCTTGAAGCCTCTTCCCATCCCCGAATGGAAATTCGATGACATCTCTATGGATTTTGTGCATGGTTTGCCTCGGTCGCAGCAGGGTAACGATGCGATTTGGGTGATAGTGGATCGCCTGACCAAGGTGGCTCACTTCATTCCGAATCAGAAGAGCGATGGCGTGGAGAAGCTCGTGGAGCTTTATGTTCGAAACATAGTGCGGCTGCACGGGATTCCGAAGAGCATCGTTAATGATCGCGATGGGAGGTTCACTTCGAAGGACTGGAGGTTAGTGCAGAAAAGTTTAGGCACAAAGCTCAAGTTTAGTACCGCGTTCCATCCGCAGACCGATGGTCAGACGGAGCGAACGAACTGTACGTTGGAGGACATGTTGAGGATGTGTGCTCTCGACTTTGGTAAAGGTTGGGAAGACCACCTTTTCATGGTGGAGTTCGCCTATAATAATAGCTTCTAGGCGAGCATCAAGATGGCGTCATACGAAGTTTTGTATGGAAGGAAGTGTCGAACGCCGATGTCTTGGGCAGAGGTGGGAGACACTAAGCTTTTGGGAAAGCAAGTGGTGGAAGATGCTTGCGAGATTGTGCGGACGATTCAGGAGCGCATGAAGGTTGCTCAGGATCGACAAACGAAGTATTTTAATGTGCGCCACAGAAATGTGGAGTTTGCAGTGGGCGACATGGTCTACTTGAAGATCAAGCTGTTCAAGGGTGTTTCGCGGGTGCGGCGACTCAAGAAGTTGAGTCCGAGATATTTGGGTCCGTTCGAGGTTACGGAACGTATAGGCGAAGCAGCCTATCGTTTGGCGTTGTCCGCAGAGCTAAGTGGATTACATGATGTTTTCCATGTCTCTGTGCTGAGGAAAGCTTTGGTGGAGCCGAGCGTCGTGGTCGAAGCGGCGGCGGTGCCGGTGATGGAGGATTTGGGGACGAGCGTTCGTCCGGTTTGCGTGGAGGATTCGGAAGTCCGGCAGTTGCGTAACAAGGAAGTCAAGCTTGTAAAGGTGCGATGGGACAACTGCGGGCGAGACGAATTCTCTTGGGAGCGTGAGCAAGCGATGCGGGGGGATTTCCCGGAACTTTGTGCACCAGGTATGCATTATGAATTTCCTGTTTCAATTATGAAATTTCGAGGACGAAATTCTTCTAAGGGGGGTGGAATTGTAACACCCCAAAAATCGTAGGTCAGCGAGGTAGGCGGAGTGGTAGTGCTGCGCTCGGGATAGGCTAAAAAATTCCATAGCAGTTCTTTGCGCACGTTCATAGGCCTCTTCGCGCACGACCAGTGGTCGTGCGTCATTGATCGTGCGTTAATTCGCAAGAAAATCGGAGTTCTGTCCCGGGCAGTGCGCACGATCAGGGGAAGTTCTTCGCGCACGACCACTGACCGTGCGCCGCTGCTCATGCGCCCTGTTTATTCTGCTCCGCGAAAACGTGCGGAGAAGATGATCCGACCGTTCAAAAACTTTGGGATTTGATCCAACGGCTGTGATGGTTCGCTAGGGGGCTTTAGGGCTTTGGAGAGGGGATAATCCCTCATATTTTTCAAGGGTTTTCTCTCTCTTAGGTTGGAGAAAGGAGAAGGGGGCTAGGAGGAAGAAGAAGGAGATTCCGCCATTGTTGGAGCTTCGGAGCTCCGTTCGCCGATCCGAGACCGGCAACGCGTAGGGGGCGTCGAGGCGCTTCTTCTCCTCCGTTTGTTTGCAAGTTTCTCATGGCTAGGAGGAGATCTCAAAAGGTAACGACATTTCTCCTCCCGGTCTTTAGGATGCGTGCATGGCATCCCTTTATTTTCTGCATTTTTGGCACCGGATCCGTCGAGTGAGAGGGATCCGGGTCGCCTTGGTTCAAAAGGAACCATCGGGTTGATTGAGTCCGTCCCCGACATGTTTTGCACTAGAGATCCGCTCCGTTAGCGGATTAGGCATTGTGGGTGAAGCCGGATTTGCGACCGTTGGTCCGATTCGGTGATGTTGATTGACGCGCATTTTAGGGGTTTTGTTAGAAATCCGATTACGGCGAACTCGTCGTTGTAATGCCCTTGTAGCTTCGTGTGGTAACGAATGTCGGGTTTTGGGCGGGGAAATGATGTGCGGAATATGGGGCTTGTGATGCCTAGGGTTGTGCGAAGGCGCGATTGGTCTTTGTGGTCGGCTGGCTATCCCGTGAAGACTGAGATTCACGTGTGGAGAGTGTCCCGGCAAGATTAGTCCCTTCGGTGTTGACTGACGAGAATGTCTGTGCTACGGATGAGTCCGGTAACGGTCGCCAGGCGAGGCAGTCGGTGGACGTTGTCCCGAGTGTAAGTCCAGGGCCTTGGGACGTTTTGCTTAAGCCAGAATTTTTAGCATCGGTTTTGTGTGTTGTTAGCGGCCTGAGCATGTGAGCTGTTAGACAAGCCCGATGGCATGGTGAGTCAGACGAGGTGGGTCTCAGCGAGAGATCTTGGCCTTGGGCTACGATGCCCTCGTGGGGAAATGATGAGTACCCTTGTGTTTGTGATGTGATGATGATGTATGATGATGTGTTAGATTCATACGCCTTAGGGTGCTTTGGGTGAAACCCGGGTTTGCATTCACTTTGCATTGGTAGGCCCCTTTTATTATCTGCTCAACATAGAAACGTGGATGATGTTTGTGACACTCATGCATGTATTTATGTTGCTTTTCTTTATGTACATTTGCATACGAAGTGCTGACTTGCAGGGTGAAGTAGTTCCCCGGGGTCCGCTAGGACGGCCGGGAGGAGGGATGTTGTTACACCGTTTGTGGTCAGCCATAGCTGACCCTCGTTTACCGCTCTTTGTGATTTGGATGCAGGGCAAGGATCGCAGGCTGGACCCAGCTCGCCGGCCAAAAAGGCCTAAAGCCTCATGAAGTGTTTACCTTGTTTTCATGCACTTCTACTTTATTATTTTGTTGTAACCGGCTTGGATGCCGAGGTAGTTTAGGGAAAACTATTATTCCCACTTTTGTTGGGATGTCTCTTTGTGTTGAATGTTGGGTGTTTTGGACTTTGGTTTTGTAAGGCCTTAAGGCCAGTTGGACTCCTATGTACTGTGGACAATCTCTGTGGTTTTAGTTTGTTTCCGTTGTGTATCTGAGTTTTGAGATTGGGTAGTTAATATCATCTTTTAATACTAAAGCTGTGGCGGTTATATGCTGTGGGGTCCCGGCCGGACCCATATTATATGGTCATTACAGGGGAGGTGTTACACCAAACTTGGTGATGGAGAATCAACGGCGGCAAACAGATCATCCATGAGGCACTACAGGAGAGGGGAGCTCACGACGAACAGAGAGCAACAGGAAGCAAACAGGACGAACACTTAGAAAAAATAGCAGGAGAGAAGCACTCGACGAAAAGCAGGAGCTCTCAACGAATCTGCTGGAGCTGAAGCTCTCGACGAAGAGCACTGGAGAAGAGCTGCTGGAGAAGAGCTCACGACGAAGAGCTGTTGGAGAAGCACTCGACGAAGATTTGGAGCTCTCGACGAATCAGCATTCGACGAATCACGGCTGGAGGCATGCGACGAATCTACTTGAAGCATTCGACGAATTTACTGGAGCACTCGACGAATCATCTCTCGACGAATTGATGCTGGAGGCATTTGACGAGTCAGACGAGCGTAGCGGCAGACGGGATCTGGAAGAGACAGACGCAGACGGGATCGAGCGCGTTCGAGCGCAGCAGCCGTCGACAGGGAAAGACACAGACGGAAATAGGCGGGATCTGGAAGAGACAGACGCAGACGGGATCGAGCGCAGCAGCCATCGACAGGATTAACCGGCACTGGATCTGCGGGAGCGGAGAAAAAGGAGAAGACGGTGGAGAGAAACACGCATCATGAGGAGGAACGGCCAGCTCCTTCAGCGTGCACCTGCGTCGTCAAGGGAACCGCGGCTCACCATCGTCGGAGAAGACAAACGCAAAGGAAAGAGAAGCAGCGGGCGACAGAGGGACGGAGGAGCCAAGCGAAGGAGAGGGAACGGGATTAGGTCTTCTTTTTTTCCCTCTGATACCAAGTTGAAGAGAAAAATAATGATCATAATAATAAACCAACCTCATACTCATATAAATAGAGTAAGGGATAAGAACAAAGTGCACGAACAGAAATACCCTTACGCGGGTAAACAACAATAAGACATTAAAGGACATGTATTCAACTGTTATTAGACTCCTTGCTCATAGTCATTGATCTTGTTCACAAGGATCTTAATCATAGCCACTCATAATGTACGAACAGATCATGCCTCTATTATTTATGGAGAAATTATTTAATAAAATAAGATAAGTTCTTAACATGTAGCTCTTTAAGTACTATTTACAAAAAAATGAGGTAAGATTGGCTTCTATTTAATCTGGACACTTAGGATTGGCTCCACGCCTCCACCCAAATAGGACTGCCCACTAATTCATAAGGTCATATCGTAAGCCTATGAAGGTTCACAAGATTATGAACAGACATTAGAGTCTACAATATAGGCGGCTGTGTTAACAACTATCTTTCTGATGCTATCTAATATAGTGCATCAATCTGATTGTAAAGTTGCTTTCATTTGTTTCATGAAATAACACGCATTGACTTATTAACTATGAATTTTCAAATGATTAAAAAATACCACTATTTATTAATTTTTTATTGATGACAATGCATTTACTTAATTATTATTTTAATAAACCTCAAAGTGCATGTGTTACACTGATAATAACTTATCAATTGTTAACTGTTGGAATTATCGAGTCAATGTCGGTCTTGTAGTGTCTTTATGTATTTGGGGTTTAGTCCCACACCGCCTATCGGTGTTTTAAGTCATGTCGTAACTCCTATATAATGCCCTATGTGGTTGAATAATAAAAATCAAGTATTTCTATATTATTTCTTTCAACATGGTATCAGAGGGATGGATTCCTCCCTAATCTCTTATGCTCCCCATGCGCCTAGGGTGACTGTTCGTCTAGTTCTCACGCAAGACGCTTGATGCGGCTTCGTCTACTGGATCATCGACGATCTCCCGTGACATCCACGGCTGAGCCTGCGGGCTCCTTCTCCTTCATCGATCCCGCCTGTTAGGCTGCGACCAGGTTTCCGCTCTCGTGCCCGTCGACGATGCAGTTGATCCTCTCGCTCCCATCGACGAGGCTTCCCTATGTCTCGCTCGCTCCCGTTGCTTCATGCGACTCTTCATCCATTCGTCCGCTCGTCCTGATCCCACATAGAGCCTGTCAAAGAGACCTCGTGGAGCACGAAGCTGCTTACGGTCGATTCCCTCGCCGATTCCGGCGCTGGCTTCGTCGAATAAGTCAAGCTACAATCGATCTTCGTGGTGAAGGTCTGTGGGCGATCCCGCTGCTGCCTTCATTTTTCTGCCGATTTCAGTCGCCTCCATTCGCTTCCAGCCGCTGCCTCTTCTTTCTACAGAGTCCGGACAACTGCAGTCGCTGCATCTCGGATTTATATCAGTTCCTACTGCTATCACCCCTTCCAGGGTGTTGATTTCTCACCAAAGATGATGCTTCATGATAGTTCGTGCCTTATCTTATGAGTTTGTGTATTGTTTTGTGTCTATATGTGTGTTTATGTCTTGTTATGCCTGTTCACATGTGTTCCACGTGAGGGAGAGTGTTTGGGACAAAGGCAACTCGGATGATCTTTCCCGACCTTTTGCCTTCGTTCCACACGGCCTCTTGGCTTATGTTATATGTGGGCTTGTGTCTCCCCACATTTCTTTCGATTGGTCGTGTGTTGGGACACGATTGTATTGGTTGTTATAATCTCAGCGGGTTGTGTCGTGTGGGACCGTGTCGTGCGGGACTGTGTCGTGAGGGACCGTTTTTTGTGCGGATTATCCCCGACAGATTATCCCTGACGGATTATCCCCGGTTGCCCGGTTGATGATCTGCTCCACACCTTTCGTTCTCTTTCGCATGTTGTGTGTGTAGTTGATGATTGGTTGACCGATTTCCAGCGAGTCCATGTCGTGTGTGGGTCCTGCGTCGTGTGGGTCAGCGTCGTGTGTGGCTATGTCCCCGGCTTGATTCCCTGGTTTGGTATTTCCCCCAGTGGCTCGTCTGATGTTTTGTCCCGCGTCATCTACCTCCATTGCCGTTATTTGTGGTGTCCAAGCTGAAGGGTTCCCCCTTCAGCTTGAGGGGGAGTGTTGGAATTATCGAGTCAATGTCGGTCTTGTAGTGTCTTTATGTATTTGGGGTTTAGTCCCACACCGCCTATCGGTGTTTTAAGTCATGTTGTGACTCCTATATAATGCCCTATGTGGTTGAATAATAAAAATCAAGCATTTCTATATTATTTCTTTCAACATTAACAACTATCTTCCTGATGTTAATTCATATAGTGCATCAATCTGATTGTAAGGTAAGTTGCTTACATTTTTTCATGAGATAACACACATCGACTTATAACCTATGAATTTTCATATGATTAAAAAATATCACTATTTATTAAAAAAAATATTGATGACGCGGCATTCATGTAATTATTATTATAATAAACCTCAAAGTGCTTGTGTCACACTGACAATAACTTCTCAATTACCTATATGTAACTATCTGTCATTGATTAGTGACACGAACTATCTGTCATTGATTAAAAACAATATAAAATGTGTAAAAAAATCTTCTAGCTATTTTTTATTACTGATTCATTCAAAACCCAGTTCAGCGTCTGCATAGATACAACAACAACAACAACAACAACAGAACCCATATAGTCCCCAATCATTGGGGGTATGGGCGGGGGAAGATTGGAAACAGACCTAACCTTTGGCCCTATGCACAAAGTGGATTCTCTCATAGGAGAAAGACCGAACCTTCGACAATAAATGCACAAAGTGGCTGCTCACAGATTACCACTGAAATAGTGGCCCCCTATACCGTAACGTTTGTTGTGGAATCGTGACGGTATAGGGGGCCACTATTTCAGTGGTAATCTGTGAGCAGCCACTTTGTGCATTTAATGTCGAAGGTTCGGTCTTTCTCCTCTGAGAGAAGCCACTTTGTGCATAGGGCCAAAGGTTAGGTCTGTTTCCAATCTTCCCCCGCCCATACCCCCAATGATTGGGGACTATATGGGTTCTGTTGTTGTTGTTGTTGGGTTTTGAATGAATCAATAATAAAAAATAGCTAGAAATTTTTTTTACACATTTTATATTGTTTTTAATCAATGACAGATAGTTCGTGTCACTAGTCAATGACAGATAGTTACATATAGGTAATTGAGAAGTTATTGTCAGTGTGACACAAGCACTTTGAGCGTCTGCATAGATATTTAAAATAAATATAAACTGAACTTAGTGATAGGCTGAATACCATGACAAATACAACAACAACAGAACCCATATAGTCCCCAATCATTGGGGGTATGGGCGGGGGAAGATTGGAAACAGACCTAACCTTTGGCACTATGCACAAAGTGGCTTCTCTCAGAGGAGAAAGACCTAACCTTTGACAATAAATGCACAAAGTGGCTGCTCACAGAGTACCACTGAAATAGTGGCCCCCTATACCAACGCGTTTGCTGCGGAATCATGCCCTCAAATCAAAGCCAAAGACATCAGAGAGGGCAGACCTAAGAATCCATTTTGATTTATGTGCACATAACCATGCTTCCTTCATGCTGAATACCATGACAAATAGAATAGAAAAACTCAGCTATACATACAGTTCCTATATAGAAATTGTTTGCACTTAATTGCAAAATTATATTGTTTAAATATAGTAATTTCATTACATTTTGGCATTATGCTCCTCCGGTGTCTTGCTAAATCTGATAAACGAAAGTACGTAGATTTTGGCATTTATGAAATAATATCACATATTTACAATTTGAAATAGGAAATTGAAATAAATTTACCAAACATGGTACAGATGTTTAAAATTTTCAACAGTAAAAAAAATGTATGCCTAAAACTGAGTAAATGAGTTTAATACCCAATGGTTCCTCTAATCTGTGGATAAATTCTAGCTGGAATAAAGAACCTGTGAGAAGGAAAAAAACAACACATCAGATCAAGTTTTA
Organism: Dactylorhiza incarnata; assembly: GCA_033032865.1. Taxonomy (NCBI): domain Eukaryota; kingdom Viridiplantae; phylum Streptophyta; class Magnoliopsida; order Asparagales; family Orchidaceae; genus Dactylorhiza; species Dactylorhiza incarnata. Next base: position 4,550,885 of record JAWHQI010000001.1, on the reverse strand, counting down.
TTTTTTTCAACAATATGTGAATTAGGAAAATCTGATTGATGAAATATGACACAAAACCTGAATCATGATATACCTCAAAGCAATAAATTTTTTTGAGAACGAAACAACTTTACAATTGGACTATAAAAACCCCTCCAGGAAGAAAACGGTCAACTTAGCGTGCAAAATATATTTATAATATAAGGGGAAAAATCATTTGGTGATTCATCTTTCCAATTTTACCCTTCTTTATTATAAAATTTCCAAATTTTCATAAGTGATTTTAATTTGTATGTTTTTATTTAATTTTAAGAAGTGTATCTTCATCCCCTCAAATTTTGTTATGTTGTGTATTTGGCACGGAAAAAATTTTACGGGGGCAATGAACAGAGGATATACTATCGCGTCGATGCACGGAAGAACCATGTGAACGACTGCTTATAATAAATACATAAAGAATAGCAGCAGCAGGCGCCACAGCCAGCCGTACGAAGAGATACTCTCAATTTTGCACACAGAAAATAGATAGCAAGCAGAAATAAAAAGATGCAGGAAATAAAAGTCTTGGCTATAAAGCAGATATCATCCAAACGACATAGAAATTTTATAGAGGTTCCCAAAAATCTGGGTACGTCCTCTCTTCCGCAGATTGTGGGATTCCACTGCCTTCACCAAGGCGACAAGTCTTTTACACTGGAGAATCCTACCCGACGAATCTTTTCCACTGGAGATTGCAACCACTGCACAGCTCTTTTGAAGGGAGAGACCAGTAACCCTTTACAGCTTGTGTGTGAATGTTCAGTAAAAAGAGATTATGACAAGAGAGTTGCGAGTTCTAGTTGTGTTTCAAGAGAGAAGAAAGACATGGTTTCCTTAGAGAAGTTGCAAAGAGAGGGAGAGTGTCGGCTAGGACTTCTTTTTTTATTCGGCGCTTTTTCTTCCTTCTGTAAGAGAATATATATCCTCCTTTTTCCCTGATACAATAAGGAATGACAGCAAACACCTTCCCTTTCCAATGATCTCCTTCCAAATCAAGTCCCAAAGAGAATGGGTAGCTTCCATTTTCGGAACTTGCTTTGTTTTGTTATGCAACGGATATATTTGAGACAAAGCTTTGAACTCGATCATCGATCTGTGAGTGTTTCGGTCGACAATCGTTGATTGTAGGTCTTTGTCGGGAGGCAGTGCGGTCAGCGATCACCTCTTCACGGTCAACGAACGGTGATCATCTTTCTTAATCTTTGAGAGAGATTTTCCTTTAAACTGAGTAAGCGGTCAGTGATCACTGAGTGTAGTCAGCGAACACCAGTCAACGGTGTGTGATGACGGAGCCAGTCCTTCATGTCTTCTATCTGTGAGCGTTCATAGAGGAACGGCTCAACGAACACATGGTCGGCAATCGGTGATCGCTTGAACGTGTTTTGTAGATCTTTTCTCATGGCTTCCTCTTCTGAGTTCTTCTATAAGTAGTCTTATTAAGATTTTGTATCATCAAATCCATAGGGTTTTTCCAACACAATTCAGGGTCTTACATGATGGGCATAGCACGTGCAAACAAATACACGCAAAGATACAATATAGGAAGGTTAGATGGAAAAAGAATGGAGAAGGAAGAAGCAAAGTTGAGAACAGAAGACAGACATTTTATGAGATAGTAGGTGGTCATAATAATGATGCCAACAAGGAATGAGAACATCAATTTGGAACATAAATGATTGGGCTACCTCAAACAAATGATGATTCTTCGGTTTAGCAATAATGTGGTATAAAAATGAGGTTCGATGAAAAATGGCTAGCGAATCTATTTTGATGAATAATGCCTAAAGAAGTACATATCTCTTGGAAATCATAACAGAAATAATCCTTCACATTATTAGTAACGATAATTATAACAGTTTGGAGACAAGGTATGAGCTTCAGTAATATAAGAGCAAATAATACATAAAACTTCAAAGCGATCACAAAGAAAATATAACCATGTCACCTTGGCGTGATCGTCGATAAAAATTACAAAAAAAGACACCAATAAACTAATTGTTTTATAAGGAAATCGAGCATCACTTCTAAATTGATGGGAAGAAAACAAGGGAACGAGTGCTTCACATAAATACATAACTCACAACAAAACTCAAAAAAATAAAAAATTGGGATTAGTGTATATAGAGGCAATAATAAGACATGGGGTGTTCAGAACATAGAGCATGTTATGGAGACGTCCTTTATTAACAATAGTCCTTATCTGAACATCCTGGATCATTAAAAAAAAAGTAATTGAAAAATTACGATGACATGTAAGATTACTAACTAATAGTAAATTATGATGACATGTAAGATTACTAACTAATAGTAAATTAAAATGACAACCAGGAACATGGAGGCCAAGCCAAGTTGAATAGTAGGAGGGCAAGGCGTTCTTGATTCAAAAATAGGGGTGGTGGCACTAATAGCAACAATAACATAAATTGGTGAAGTAGATATGATAATGCAAGGGTGCCTGAGGTGTCATATAAATTGCAGCACCAAAATCTACAATGCAAGATGCATTATCGAATAAGTAAAATGTACCTGACATCGGTGTCAAAGAGATGGATGCCTATATGATTGTTGTTGGAACATCACAATTGTATTATCTTTAGACATAAAAGAGACCGTCTACTTATAGTAGAGGGTATTACAAAGTATTACCATTAAACATTAAATATGTAATAACTAATTACTTTTAACACCCCACCCCCACCCCTCAAGTTGGGCATATAATGTTCTTCGTACCCAGCTTGCAAATAAGAGTCACAAATATTTTTCTGTTCAATGTCTTAGTGAGGAAATCTGCAAGTTGTCCCTCCAAGTGTACGACATGTGTACATACAATCTCTTTCATAATATTTCCTTTAATGAAGTGTCGGTCAACTTCAACGTGCTTGGTGCGGTCATGCTGGACAGGGTTATGAGCAATGTTGATTGCATCCTTGTTGTCACAACATAGGTTTAAGGGGCCAGTTTCCAGTAAACCAAGATCATTTAAAAGAGTACGAAGCCACATCCCCTCACATATACCATGAGTCATAGATCTAAACTCAGCTTTAGCACTAGAGCGAGCCACCACATGTTATTTTTTGCTTCTCCAAGTGATCAGATTAGCCCCAACAAAAGACAATATCTTGTAGTAGATCGCCTATCACCAATCGATCCAGCCCAGTCTCCATCAGTATATACATCAATTTTTAAGTTATCACTAGGTGAGAATAGAATGCATCTACCAGGTGAGGTCCTAAAATACCTCATAATTCTATATACGGCATCGAGATGTTTGACCTTAGGAGAATGCATGTATTGACTTACCACTCCCACTGCATATAAAATGTCAGGAGGAGTATGAGATGGGTAAATCAATTTTTCTACCAACTTTCGATAACTCGAAATATCTTTCACTGACTCCCCATCATCTCATCAAAGTTTGTGGTTAACTTCAATAGGGGTATCAGCATGCTTGCAACCACTCATCCCTATCTGTTCTAATAAATCAAGTGCATATTTCCGCTGTGAAATATGAATCCCATATTTTGATTTTGCTACATCAATCCCTAGAAAATATCTCAACTTGACCAAATCTTTCACTTCAAATTAACTAGCAAGTTTTAGTTTCAGAGCACGAATCTCATTCATGTCATCACCTGTAATAACGATATCATCAGCAAACACAATCAGGAGAGTCGCTTTCATCTCTTTTCGTCTGATAAATAGAGTGTGATCGACATTGTTAACCCAAAATCCTGCGACCACAGTCAGAGCATGACCGGTTCAGAGCCAAGGCAAGCTTCAGACATCTGGCAGCGTGGGCGGCTACCCTCTTGGTAGTCGCCATCCTCAATGTCAAGAGAGCAGGCGGCTGCGTACTAGGTAGTCGTGCATCCCTCCAGTCAGCCATCAGCAACCAGTCTAGAGGAGCTCTGGGCAGCACCCTGGGAGCCCACCTGAGCTCTCCTCCTCGGCTAGTAGTGGCTCGTGCGGTTACAGCTCATTGTAACTGCACGAACCCTCCTCTCTCCTTAGTTAGCGGTGGCTTGTGCGGTTACAGACTGTTGTAACCGCACAAACCTTTTGGCATTAATTACAGCATTAATTACTCTCAACCGTTTGGGCAGCCTACCCCCAGTATAAATAGGGGGTCAGTGGTGCTTAGTGGACAGGAAACTTGAGCCAGAATCTGCCATGTTGTAGGTGTTGGGTTTATCTTAAACAAACACATCATATGTGCGCAGCGGAAAGAAAGAAACAAGAACAACCCAAAAGAGTTTCGGATCTTGCAATTTCATAAATCAAGAAATAAATAAAGCAACGAATTGCAATATACCTGAAAGGATTGAGTCAACACTCAACCAAGATGCTCCAAGGTCTGATTGCAAATGCCGAACTCCGAGTTCCAAGTACTGAAGTGGATCAGCACCTCTATAGGAATGCACACAGTGAAGGAGAACCCCACAATTCTTGTCTAATAAGATCTGGGATGGATGAAGAATGCCATATGCGTCTCCCACGAACTGCTAGATTCGACGACAGGGAGAGGAGGCAGCAGCGATCTCGCGGAATGTCGAGACCTATGCGGAACCCTTCCGCTTCGGCTCTGATAGTTTTACAAAAGGATTATGTCTATCTTGAAACCTAATCGCTTCATGTTTTATACTCAAGGCATAAAACACATTATCCGCAGACCAGAGACTTAATTGGAGTTAAACACATATCGTCGAAACAATTCGACGCAACGTCGAGTACAAGAATTGCGTCGAGACAATCTCGACGCAACGTCGAGTACATTGCGTCGAGGCAATCTCGACGCGGCGTCGAATATAACCCGTCTGTCGAGACAATTCGACGCAATAATTAAGTCCAAGAAGTGCGTCGAGATAATCTCGACGCAACGTCGAGTACACCACGTCGATTCAATCTCGACGCAGCATTGAGTACAAGACTTGCGTCGAGACAATCTCGACGCAGCGTCGAGTACACCACGTTGAGACAATCTCGACGCAGCGTCGAGTACAATTCGACGCAACTCCAATCAGTTACAGGATTGGTCCTCCACTCATATCCAATATGAGTAAGACCAACACAATCATTCATCCAACTTCTCCAACACTCTTATGTGCGACCATATACGCTCATATTGCGTTGGCAGTAAGACTAACCGGTTGATTGCTTTGAGATCACCTTGAGAATACCAACAGTCTCCCACTTGATCACAAAGTATCAACAAAAGTCTCACAAACAATGAGCGGCATCTAGCAATACATCATTGTTACCCAAGCAATAAGAGTTCATAACTCAATAAGCCTGTTCTGACTAATGTTTTAGTGTTGTCATGTCCCTTTGTCCTTTACATCCGGATAGAACTAGAGGCATGGACCGTGTCACCCTCATAATTGTTCAATCCTAGTTTCTTAATCAAGAATAGACTGTCTGAAATTGGTGAGCTCAATATCCCATATTGACTCGACCAAGCATGGTCATGCATTTCTCAGTCTCATTCCATCAAGGGGCCCTTGGATGTAACTCCTGTCATATAGGAGGACAAATCTCATATCTGTCCATACACAGACATCCAAATGAATCGTAGCATACCCAATAACCACTGTTATCATCAACCTTCTTCAAGGAAGACTTTTGATGGCATCAAAGTACGCTCTTCCTCACTTGATGAATGTTGCAACTTCAGGTCAAAGAACCACAAACACCATTGTCATATAAGACCAACTTGTGACTCATTCATATAACAATCCACAAAGTAGTCTCATGGTGGGTCTGTCTAGTACAACGTGTTCACTAACAAGTACCCATGTGATGACTTGATATCACAATATCATGACCTGTGAGAACTGGTCATCAGCCAACGCACATGTTAGTCTAATTATATCATTATTGCCCTTAGCTTCTTAGATGATACATGGACCAGGGACTATTTAAGAATGAAGCTTCTTACAAGCATAGGTCCTTCACATTCAAGTCACACACTTAAATTCCTATGGAAGCGAACATTCTAAGGGCATTTATTATGTTAATTATTCTATCATATAGAGACAGTTGACATAATAAAAGAACTTGTCATAAATGTAAAATGAAATATAAAATACTTTATTCATCACATGAATAACAACCGACACAAATATAATCCACAAAACTCCCACTAGAGACGATCATTCAGGTATCTAATACCTATTGATCTAGTATGACCATCATGATTTCTCTGTGCAAGAGGCTTCGTTAGTGGATCCGCAATATTGTCTTCAGTCGGTACTCTGCATATGCTCACATCTCCTCGATCGACAATCTCTCGAATAAGATGGAACCGCCGAAGTATGTGCTTGGAGAGCTGATGAGATCTAGGTTCCTTAGCTTGGGCAATTGCACTGTTGTTGTCACAGTAGAGAACTACGGGATCAACAATGCTAGGAACTACATCTAGCTCGCCGATGAATTTCCTAATCCACACAGCCTCCTTCGTCGTATTCGCTACAGCGATATACTCGGCTTCTGTCGTAGAATCGGCAACTGTCTCTTGCTTGGAACTCTTCCAACTTACAGCTCCTCCATTAAGGCAAAATACAAAAGCTGACTGGGACTTTCAATCGTCTCTATCAGTTTGGAAGCTAGCATCTGTGTAACCATTTACAACGAGCTCTTTCTCTCCACCAAACACCAAGAACATATCCTTAGTCCTTCTCAAGTATTTTAGGATATTCTTGACGGCTATCCAGTGACAATCACCGGGGTCAGACTGATACCTGTTTGTCATGCTCAAAGAATAGGAGACATCAGGTCGAGTACATAACATTGCATACATGATTGATCCAATTGCAGAAGCATATGGAATCAACTTCATGCGGTTCTTATCTTCCAAAGATTTAGGACATTGGTCCTTAGAGAGACTCACACCATGAGACATGGGTAAGAATCCCTTCTTGGATTCAAGCATACTGAACCGTTTCAGCACCTTCTCAATGTATGTACTTTGGGTCAAACCCAGCAACTTCTTCGATCTATCTCTATAGATCTTAATATCAAGTATATAAGTCGTTTCGCCCAAGTCTTTCATAGAAAAGCACTTCCCTAGGTTGTTCTTAACAACTTGCAAGGTCGGAATGTCATTCCCGATCAACAGTATGTCATCTACATACAGTATCAGGAAGAGAACTATGCTCTCACTAATTCTCTTGTAAACACAAGGCTCATCTTCGTTTTTGATGAAACCAAACTCTTTGATTTTCTCATCAAAACGCAGATTCCAACTTCGAGAAGCTTGTTTCAATTCATAAATGAATCGATTCAACTTGCATATTTTAGTGGCTTCATTTGGAGATTCAAAACCCTCGGGTTGTGTCATATACACTTCCTCAAGGAGGTTTCCATTTAGGAAAGTCGTTTTGACATCCATTTGCCAGATCTCGTAATCACAATACGCAGCAATAGCAAGCAGAATTCTGATGGACTTAACCATAGCGACAGGGGAAAAAGTCTCATCATAGTCAATACCATGAATTTGCTTGAAACATTTAGCCACTAATCGCCCTTTGAATGTCTCTACATTCCCATCCATGTCGGTCTTCTTTTTGAAGACCCACTTGCACCCTATGGGTCGTACCCCTTCAGGTGGTTCCACCAAGGTCCAAACTTGGTTTGCATACATGGAGTCCATTTCAGATTTCATGGCGTCAAGTCACTTCTCGGAGTCTGGTCCATTCATAGCCTCTTGGTAGGTTGCAGGCTCATCATCATGATCCATTAGCAATACATTACCTATTTGAGACACGAGAAATCCATATCTCTCAGGCTCAAATCTTGGTCTACCAGATCTACGTAGGACCTGTGTTTCTTGAGCAGGCCCTCCAGCTACAACTGATTGTAGTCCTTGCTCAGGTTTCAATTCAGGTTCGTTTTCAATTTGTGGTTCTTGAATTTCTTCAAGTTCTACCTTTGCAGTCTTTCTGGATAAGAACTCTTTCTCCAAAAAGACTTCAGTCCTTGCAACAAACACTTTGCCCTCAGATGGCAGGTAGAAGTAGTATCATTTGGTCTCCCTAGGATACTCCACTAGATAACACTTATCCGGTTTAGGTTCCAGTTTGTCAGACATTTGGCGTCGTACGTATGTCTCACAGCCCCAAATTTTAATGAAAGACATACTAAGACGCTTCTCAGTCCATATCTCATATGGTGTCTTTAGAATCGTTTTCGTTGGAGCACGATTTATAATGAAAGCAGCAGTCTCTAGAGCAAATCCCAAAAGGAAACGGACAGATCTGCATGACTCATCATCGATCGCACCATATCTAACAAGGTACGATTCCTCCTCTCAGAAACACCATTATGATGTGGTGTTCTAGGTGGAGTGAGTTGTGATACAATACCACACTCTCTCAGATGATCACGAAACTCATGACTCAGGTATTCGCCACCTCGATCAGATCGGAGTGCCTTAATCGTTTTTCCCAGTTGGTTCTCTACTTCATTCTTAAACTCTTTGAACTTTTCAAAGTTTTCGGATTTACACTTCATAAGATATATATATATTCGTATCTACTGAAATCATCAGTAAATGTAACGAAGTAGTTGTACCCACCTCTAGCCACAGAACTCATGGGTCCGCATACATCACTATGTATTATACCCAAGAGATCGTCAGCCCTCTCACTACAACTAGTGAAAGGGGCCTTTGTCATCTTGCCTAATAAGCATGACTCGCATCTCTCAAACGATTCATAATCAAATGAGTCCAATAGTCCATCTTTATGGAACTTGGATATGCGTTTCTCATTTATATGGCCTAAACGACAATGTCAGAGATATGTAGGATTGGAGTCATTAACTTTTAGTCGTTTTGTATTTTCTATGTTATAGATTGGATAATTTATGATCAAAACATATAAGTCATTAAACATCTGAGCAACGCCATAACAAATATCATTCTTATAAATAGAACAAAAATTGTTCTTAATAATAAAAGAAAAATCATTCATGTCCAAACATGAAATAGAAATGATGTTTCTAGTTATAGCAGGAACAAAATAACAATTATTAAGTTCTAAAATAAGCCCAGTAGACAAGGAAAGACGGTGCAATCCTACGGCAATGGCAGCAACTTTTGCTCCATTTGCAGCGCGCAGGTGCACCTCTCCTTTACCCAGCAGTCTTCTCATTGTCAGTTCCTGCACATTTGTACAAATGTGAGAACCACATCCGGTATCCAATACCTAAGATGAAGGAGCAGACATGTTAATTTCTATAACAAAAATACCTGAAGTGAAAGTCACACTTCCCTTCTTCTTCAGATCCTCGATGTAGAGAGGACAGTTCCTCCTCCAATGCCCTGCCTTACCGCAGTGGTGGCAATTCCCTTCCTTAGCTAATCCCTTCTTTTTCAGCGTAGAAGATTTGGGATCAAGGCAAGACTTAGGTCCCACCTTAGTCTTCCTGAATCCCTTGGTTTTGCCCTTGCCTGTATGCACCATCAATATGGGGCTAGCAGGCTTGGTCTTCTTCATGTTGTTCTCGGCAGTTCTTAACATGCCTAGGAGCTCGGGCAGTGTCTTATCTATCTCATTCATGTTGTAGTTCAAGACAAACTACTTGTAACTGTCCGGCAACGATTGCAGGATCATATCAGTAGCCAGCTCTTGGCTTAAGGAAAACCCCAGTCTCTGAAGGTTCTCAATGTAGTCAATCATCATGAGTACATGAGTTCCCACTGGGTCCCTAGCTCTCATTTTACACTGAAATAAAGCCTTAGTGATGTCGAACCTCTCTTGCCGAGCTTGCCCTTGGAACATTTTCTTCAGATGCTCGATAATTTCAAAGCCACACATGGTCTCATATTGCTTCTGAAGCTCAGAGTTCATGGTAGCGAGCATGAGGCATTCGACATCTAGGGATACATCTTGATACTTCTTATAAGCATCTTTGTCGGCACGGGACGTATTCCCGGTCGGCACTGGGGGGATCCTCTTCCAAGATATAGAGCTTACGCTCTTGCCTGAGAACAATTCTCAGGTTTCTATACCAGTCAAGGAAGTTAGCCTCATTGAGCTTGTCCTTCTCAATGATGGCTCTCAGCGACAAGGTGGAGTGAGATCCACTTGCCATGGAAGTTCTACAAAATTATGCAAAATTAATTTCAGTATTATATTTCAAAATACATTTTATTTAATAAGGACTTTTATTAAATACTCTCACTATTTTATTCAAATTGATAACCTTTAATATCAATTCGGAGAGGTTAAGCGAGCTACTCTCTTAGTGGACAAGATCCGTATTTCACCAACACAACGAGTCCGCTTTGACGTTTCTCTCATAATGCGGTTATTTAGGTAGACAACACTTGTCAATTGCATCATTATGCAACTCTTGTATGGTTGGTGAATAACTTTTTATTCGTATCCATCATATGGTGCATGTCAACCTTATGCCTCTAGGCACTCAACCTTTGAGGTCACCTAATTAAGTTGGACCCAATGTCGACAGTGGGATATCACAATTATCCGCTCGCACACTTACCAAGATAGATTAATGCACTTTGCTTTGGCAAGCTCACACTTCATCGATCGAGGTAAGAAGAGTGTCATCCATCGAAAGGCATCCGCATACTAAATATTTAATAAGGGATTTTATTAATAAGCGATTAACAATTAATCAATGTGCACATTCACATAATTACAACATTCACAAACCAAATACATCTCAGATGTGCACAAAAATAAAATTATCAACACTTTGATAAAAAAGACTAAATCTGAGCATTTAGAACATTTCTAAATCTCCAGATTTACATGGATTTGACACAGGCAAAAACAGCTCCACTTATGCAGTAGACAAGCTTGTCTCTCAGTGTCAGATTAAAAATCTAAGACATTTGGTTTCACAAACCAAACCGAGGGACGGTTACTGCAAAGTAGAAACGATTTCTGAAATATGAAAATTGCAGTGCAATCATATGCGTTCAAAATCTAAGACATTTAGAGCACTTCTAAATTTCCGATTTATGCGCATTTGATCGCGAACCTAGCACTGATATAACTGTTGGGTTTATCTTACACAAACACATCATATGTGCGCAGCGGAAAGAAAGAAACAAGAACAACCAAAAGAGTTTCGGATCTTGTGTTTTCATAAATCAAGAAATAAATAAAGCAACGAATTGCAATATACCTGAAAGGGATTGAGTCAACACTCAACCAAGATGCTCCAATGTCTGATTCCAAATGCCGAACTCCGAGTTCCAAGTACTGAAATGGATCAGCACCTCTATAAGAATGCACACAGTGAAGGAGAACCCCACAACTCTTGTCTAACAAGATCTGGGATGGATGAAGAATGCCCTCTACGTCTCCCAAGAACTGCTAGATTCGACGACAGGGAGAGGCAGCGGCAGCGATCTCGCGGAATGTCGAGACCTATGCGAAACCCTTCCACTTCGGCCTGATAATTTTACAAAAGGATTATGTCTATCTTGAAACCTAATCGCTTCGTGTTTTATACTCAAGGCATAAAACACATTATCCGCAGACCAGAGACTTAATTGGAGTTAAACACATCGTCGAAACAATTCGACGCAACGTCGAGTCCAAGAATTGCGTCGAGACAATCTCGACGTAACGTCGAGTACATTGCGTCAAGACAATCTCGACGCGGAGTCGAATATAACCCGTCTGTCGAGACAATTCGACGCAACATTAAGTCCAAGACGTGCGTCGAGACAATCTCGACGCAACGTCGAGTACACCATGTCGAGATAATCTCGTCGCAGCATTGAGTACAAGACTTGCGTTGAGACAATCTCGACGCAACGTCGAGTACACCACGTCGAGACAATCTCGGCGCAGCGTCGAGTACAATTCGATGCAACTCCAATCAGTTACAGGATTGGTCCTCCACTCATATCCAATATGAGTAAGACCAACACAATCCTTCATCCAACTTCTTCAACACTCTTATGTGCGACCCTATAGGCTCATATTGCGTTGGTAGTAAGACTAACTGGTTGAATGCTTTGAGATCACCTTGGGAATACCAACAGTGGGTGTTGTTACAAGTTCTGAGTCATCAAATGCCTCTAGTTTTATGTTCCTTTTTGCCTTGCACTTTGTAATAACCTGTAATAGTCTCTTTGTGAAATATTACTGCCCGCAACAAGTGGTATTCGCCGCTGCGGGTAAATCTGATGTCCGTCGAGCGGCAACCTCTTTTTGTGCTCTGTTCGCTCAGTCCTCAAGGGCTAGTAACTAATTGTTTGCGGTTCATGATTCCTTCAATATCCGCTTGACCCATCGCTGAGTGTGGAAGTTGGCGACAATTTTGGCATCAATAGTTCAAACACTCGACCTTTAGATCAGGCAACCGGTGAAACCGCCCAATGCATGAGATGAGGCAACAGAGCTCGCCCCGGCCAGGAGCTCCTCAGGGCGAGCGATCGTGAGCGAGTGCCCCCTTTCTCGAGGCAGGTACCCGCGAGTACCCTCGTATGGTTAGAAGCAGTAATAGATGGAACTCATCTCGAGACCGCCCAGAAGGTGGAGCAGATCCCGGTCCCCGGGGGAGATGGAAAAAGAACCGTATCCATAAATGCGGAACTGGAAAAGGAAGAAAATGAGTTGTTGATCCAATGTCTCTTTGATAATATTGATATTTTTACATGGTTGGCCTCAGCCATGCCATGGGTGAGCCCTGGAGTCGCGTGTCATCGCCTCAACATTAGTCCTAACTTCAAGCCAATGAAGCAAAAAAAGTGAGTTGTGGCTAATGCGCTCGTTGAGCCGATTCGAGGGGAAGTTTCCAAGCTGCTCAAAGCAAACTTCGTCAAGGAAATTCAGTACCCAGAGTGGGTTTCCAACGTGGTAATGGTTCGTAAGGCTAACAACAAGTGGAGGATGAGTGTCGATTTCACAAGACTCAATAAGGCGTGCATAAGGATAGCTACCTCCTGCTACGGATAGACTCCCTAGTCGATTACACCATAGGTTTTTGTTATGAACTAGCAAGAAGAAAGGGGAGAAATAGAGGAAACTAGAGAGGAAGGAGAGATTAGGGTTAGGGTTTGAGGGGGAAGAGAGGGAATACCTGAATAGTTCTTTGATAATCCTCCTCCAAGCAGCCCCCGGGCTATAAATACCCGGGGGAAAGAGGGGGCGGCCGGCCCCCCCAAGTGGGGCTGAACCGGAGTGGTTCAGCCCCAATCTGGCAGGTTTATTGAGTGGGGGATGAACCGGATGGTTCAGCCCCATTGTCTTGCGCCCGCCCTTTGGTTCGCCGCGAGTACTTATGTCCCGAGAACCCAAGCGGGTGTGGGGTATAACACTCCCCTCCCCATCAAGCACCAGCTTGTCCTCAAGGTGGAAATCTGGGAACCGCTCGCGGAACTCTAACAAGTCAACCCACGAGTTGTGCACTGCATCCATATGCTTCCATTTGACAAGCACTGTTGGCCGATATTCCGTGCCCGACTTCTTCCACTTGGTCAACAAAATGGCCTCTGGTGATGGCCGCAACTCGCCACTGCTGCTCGCCTCGGGAAGGAAAGGACTAGCCTGAACGGAAGCCCCGAGCTTCTTCTTCAAAACAGAGACATGAAATGTCGGGTGGATGCGAGACCCCGCCGGAAGATCCAAGGTGTAAGCGACTGGTCCCACACGACGCAGAATGCGGAACGGCTCGTAGTAACGCGGGGCGAGTTTCTGATTTGTCCTCCGAGAGACCGACAACTGGCGATAAGGTTGGAGCTTGAGGAAGACCTCATCGCCCACCGCGAATTCCCGCTCGGTGCGGTGTTTGTCTGCTTGTGCCTTCATGCGGTCCTGAGCGACCCGCAGATTGTCCCGTAGTAAGGCTAAGGTGAGATCCCGGTCCTGAAGTGTCCGCTCCACAGCTGGAAGAGCGGTGCTGGTGGGCTCATAAGAACTCAACGTAGGAGGAGGGCGGCCGTATACCACCTCGAAGGGGGTGAGCTTGCTAGCTGTGTGGAAAGACGTGTTGTAGCAGTACTCCGCCCAATGCAACCATCGGGTCCACGTGCGCGGCTCGTCCATCACAAAGCATCGTAAGTAAGTCTCCACTCCCCTGTTGAGGACCTCCGTCTGACCGTCCGTCTGGGGATGGTGGGTTGTGCTCATGCGTAGCGTAGTACCCTGTAACCGAAAGAGCTCCTTCCAAAAACTGCTGACAAAAATCGGATCCCTGTCGGAAATGATGGAGCGCGGAATCCCATGGAGGCGCACAATCTCACGCGCAAATAACTCTGCAACTGTCTCCCCGGAGTACGGATAACTCAAGGGAAGAAAATGACCATACTTGAAGAGCTTGTCTAGCACCACCAGGATGACGGTCTTGCCTTGGGACTTGGGTAGTCCGTCAATGAAGTCCATGAAAATGGTGTCCCAAATCTGGTGCGGAATCTCTAGCGGAGTGAGAAGCCCGGCTGATGATGTGGTCTCGTACTTCTGCCGCTGGCAGATCTCACACTCCCGCACAAATTGTTGGACATCGCGGCGCATCCCCTTCCAGAAGACATTTGGCCTGAGCCGCTGAAGTGTCTGCAGAATCCCAGCATGGCCGCATGTGGGAGAGGCGTGAAACTCCTGCATCATCGTCGTCCGCCATGGCGACGTGGAGGGAATGACTACTCTGCCCTGAAAGTAAAGCCGCTGGCCGTGAAGGTGATAGCCCGGCTCTGTAGCCTGACCCTGCTGTAGTGCCTCAACAATAGTGCGTAGCTCGGGATCCTGGAGTACCTCTGCCTGTATCTCGTCCAAGGTGGTGATCACCGGCCCCGACACGTGAGAGAGAGAGAGCTTTCAGGTAGGCGGGAGAGTGCGTCGGCAACCACATTGTCTCTGCCCTGCTTGTACACGATCTCGTAATCATAACCCATCAGCTTGGTCAACCACTTTTGCTGCAGTGGGGAAGCCAACTGCTGCTCAAGGAAGTGCTTCAAACTCTGGTGGTCCGTGCGGACCTGGAAGTGCTGTCCCAGAAGATAGGGCCGCCACATTTCGACCGCATGGATAATGGCCAACATTTCCTTCTCGTACGTCGAAAGTCCCAACGTTCGAGGGGCCAAGGCCTTGCTGAAGTATGCGAGCGGACGGCCCTCCTGCATCAAGACTGCCCCGAGGCCGACGCCCGAAGCATCAGTCTCCACCACAAACTCCTTGGCGAAATCCGGCAGCGCTAACACCGGCGTAGTAGTCATGGCCTGCTTCAAGGCCCGGAAGGCCTCGTCCGCCTCGGTGCTCCACTGGAACGCATCCTTCTGCAACAGCTGGGTAAGAGGTCGAGCGATCTTGCCGTAGTCCTTCACAAAACGGCGGTAGTACCCCGTCAGGCCGAGGAAGCCGCGCAAGGCTCGCACCGTCGTGGGCTGGGGCCACGACACCATACTAGCAATCTTCTGTGGGTCCGCCTGGACCCCACGGGCCGAAACTAGGTGCCCCGGGTACTCGACCTCCCTCTGTCCGAACGAGCACTTGGACGGTTTGGACTTTGGCGTATAGCTGGTGCTCCCGCAGTATGGTGAGGACATGTCGAACGTGCTCCAAATGGTCGTCCCAAGTCCTGCTATATATTAGTATATCATCAAAAAATACCAGGACATACCGGCGAAGAAGAGGCCGGAAGATCTCGTTCATCACGGCCTGGAAGGTGGAGGGAGCGTTGGCCAACCCGAACGGCATCACCAAGAACTCATAGTGACCATCGTGGGTGCGAAACGCCGTCTTGTGGACATCCTCTTCCTTCATTTGATGGTAACCGGACCAGAGGTCCAGTTTGGTGAACAGACTTGCTCCATGCAGCTCATCTAGCAACTCTTCAATCATTGGAATGGGAAACTTGTCTCTGATAGTGGAGCTATTCAGCCCCCGGTAGTCGACACAGAATCGCCACGAGCCGTCCTTCTTCTTGACCAATATGATCGGTGAAGAGAACGCGCTGGTACTGGGCCGAATGATGCCTGTCGCCAGCATCTCCCGCACGCTGCGCTCGATCTCTGCCTTCTGAATGCACGGGTAGCGGTAAGGACAGATATTGGTGGGGTCCGCCCCCGTCTTCAGCTGTATCTGGTGGTCTCGGAAACGCGACGGGGGAAGAGTGCGTGGCTCCTAGAAAACGTCCTCGAACTGTGCTGAAAGGAGTTGTATCTGCTCAGGCTCCGCCAGCGTATCGGACCCCTCGGCATCCACCCCGAGTATCATGGCCATCATGCTACCCTGCTCCTCCAGTCTCTGAAAGCTCCGAAGCGAGATCTCCTTGAGGGGGGGAGATCGTAAGCCGTGTAAGCAGTAATCTGTCCCTTGCTGCGTGAACTCCAGTGTCATGCGGTCCCAGTCCGTGGTCACCCGCCTCAGTTGGCGGAGCCACTGCACCCCAAGTACCATATCGGATCCCCTAATCGGAAGGAGGTAGATGTCGGTGCGGCACACATATCCTGGAAGATGTATCTCCGCGCCCTTCAGTGCCCCTTCGCACCTCAGCTTGCTGCCATCCGCGACCATAACCTGGAAAGCCGTGTCTCTGTCGACTGGATGCCCTGCCTTCAGCGCCACCTCAAGATTGATGAAGTTGTGGGTGCTCCCACTATCGATGAGGATGGTTACCCTTTCCTTGCCAATCCTGCCCTTGATCCGCATAATGAGGGGTGCCACACACCCCTCCATGGCCTGTAGCGAAACTCCAAACTCCGCCTCCATGGCCAAATCCAACCCCTCCTCGTCCTCGAGGCTCGGGGAATCCTCCTCCTCGTCCTCCTCGCGCAGCATGAAGACTTGCACTTTTGGAAGCGGTGCCCCGGCACGTACTTCTCGTCGCAGACTCGCAGTTGAAACACAATCCCTTCTCCTTTCTGGCCTGTAGCTCGGGCCAAGTGAGTCGCGTCACGGTCGGTCAAGCTGCCGGTGGCTGCTCCCTTCTACCCATAATCCAACGGCCCAAAGCGTGCCACGAACCCTTCCACAAAGTTGGTCCATGTTGCGTATCCGTGGGCCCGTATGAACCACTGAGCCCACTGGTATGCGTCGTCTTCCAGATGGAAGGACGCCAACTGCACCCACTGGTCATCTGGAATCTCCTGGTAAGTGAAAAACAACTCCGCCTTCTGCACCCATTCCAAAGCATCCCCGTCGCGGAACTTAGGGAAATTCATGCGAGTTCTCTTCGGAGGCATGTACGGTCGTTGTTGCATATCCCCATGTCTCTCGTTGTCCTCCGGTCCGTGCTGTGATCGGCCGTAAGGGTCATGGAGATTCGCTC
Source organism: Dactylorhiza incarnata (assembly GCA_033032865.1). Classification (NCBI taxonomy): domain Eukaryota; kingdom Viridiplantae; phylum Streptophyta; class Magnoliopsida; order Asparagales; family Orchidaceae; genus Dactylorhiza; species Dactylorhiza incarnata. Next base: position 4,533,623 of record JAWHQI010000001.1, on the reverse strand, counting down.
CCCCTTGGCCGCCGCCCCATTGCTGTCCTCCGCCTTGAAATCCTTGCCTGGGAGGTTGCTCGTGCCATGTTTCGCCGTTTCCGAACCTCATCGGCCCTCCAGCGTGTTGTGGCGTAGGTAGGAGGCTCATTCCTCCGAAAATGGCGTCGACAGCCCTCGGTGGTCGATAGGGGGCTGCTGGGGCCTCCCGGCCCCTCCACGGGGCAGCCCCGGCCCTCTCCTGGACGGCGGAAGGGCCGCTTGGCCCGCTACCTGGCTGCACAGCCGGGTGCGGCTGCTGCTGGGCGGCCCAGGCCGGTGGTTGGCGGGGGGGATAGCCGCCCCCTGGCCGGTCGTAGCCGGTCCCCTCCGGGCCCGACGCCAAGCCCGCCTAGCTGTACGGAGCCCCGGCCTAGGCAGGGGCCGATCCGGCGCCGGCTGGCTCCGTGCGGCCCGGATCGGTCCCGATCCCGCCAGGGAGGGTCACGCCCGAGCCCCCCGTCCCTCCGTTGTTTGCCGGCGGTGCATTGTGTGACGCCTCCGCCTCGGAATCGCTGCCCGGAACCGCTTTCCCTTTCAAGGACTGCATCAACAACGCCTTGATCACCTCCATGCGTCCATCCATGCGTTCCTCCATTTTTTTGTGGACGTTTTCAAGTGATCTTCGATTGTCGCCACCGAATCCGCCAACCCTACGTAGTTCTCCTTTAGGGTTGCCAATCGTGCGGTTTCCACCTCCGAGCGTGTGACCATGGTCGCAGGAAGGTTGCTCTGATACCAAATGTTATGAACTAGCAAGAAGAAAGGGGAGAAATAGAGGAAACTAGAGAGGAAGGAGAGATTAGGGTTAGGGTTTGAGGGGGAAGAGAGGGAATACCTGAATAGTTCTTTGATAATCCTCCTCCAAGCAGCCCCCGGACTATAAATACCCGGGGAAAAGAGGGGGCCGGCCGGCCCCCCCAAGTGGAGCTGAACCGGAGTGGTTCAGCAGCCCCAATCTGGCCGGTTTATTGAGTGGGGGCTGAACCGGATGGTTCAGCCCCGTTGTCTTGCGCCCGCCCTTTGGTTCGCCGCGAGTACTTATGTCCCGAGAACCCAAGCAGGTGTGGGGGCATAACAGTTTTCCTGTGATGAGTTTCCTCGACGCCTTCTCGGGATATCATCAGATACTGATGCATACTCCTGATATCCCTCTCACATCTTTCATCACGAATGACGGCTGTTATTTCTACCTACGCTTTTCACCATCAACTTTGGGGCTAGTCCCCCTTACCACCACATAGAAAATAGCTAAAACAGTGAGTTATCAGGTACACGCAAGAATAAATGCTACATAAAATAATGGAGTCACAAGATACAATGGCATCAGCACAACATTGTACATAACAGAACAAGACTACAAAACAGGAAAAGAAAACAACAAAACGTAAACAGTAAGTACAACAAATGCAAAGATCAATCCTCGGTTGCATCAGAACGATCCTCCTCTGAGAGGTCCCCAGCTCCAAGTCCAGCAATACTGCACCCAAACTTCCTCTCCATCATACGGAGAGTCTTCTGGACGCCCCTCTGAAAGGCGACCTCACACTCATCCTCCAGCAACGGCTCCAACTCCTCGGTCATGATCTCAGCACAAAGCTCCTCCGAGATCCGGAACCGCTCCTCCACAAAATCCAAGGAGTCCTTATACTCAGCTAAAGTTGTTAAAGGCGCGCCTCAGGCGCGCCTAAGGCTCAAGGCTCACCAGGCTTAGAGCTTTGCGCCTTCGTGCGCCTTTTTGGCGCCTTTGGAGCATAAAAGACACGTCAACACTCTGCAGTGAGTTATAATAACTCAGCAACCCATGTAGCCTTGATCTCCTCAACACTCTGCTCCGCAGATGAAAACCTATCCACTTCGCTCCTCAAGAAGCCCAGCTCTCCCTCCAGGCGGCATATCTCTCCTTGGGCCTCCGATAACTGGCGAAGGGCATCCTGAGCAAGCGCTTTGTCGCCACCACATTCCTCTCGCAACTTCTCAACCTCTGCTCGGGTTGAAGAAGCGTCTGACTCTAGCTGTCGGATGCAGGCGGAGTCACGATCCCTCTTCTTCTTGGAATCGGATAAAGCAATCTTCACTGCGCGCAGCTCCTCTTGAAGAATGAAGTAGCCGTCCTTGAAGTAGCCGTCCTTAAGGCCCACGCAGCAATCGTTCCATGTATGGGCAAGGTGGCCCAAAACTGGTCTGCAAAGAAAATGAACGATTAGAATGTATAAACAATAATAAGGAAGGAAAGCAAAAAACCAGAGTAAAGGCAGTCGCACTTACCGCGGAAGTCATCGCCTGAAGAGAAAAAGAGACTCGCCTCGCCGTCGTCAAAGGGGGAGGCGACGGCAAATCCATCTGCGGGACCTGACCGGCAACAGGAGATGATAGGATCTCAACCTCAGGGTCAGCCGGAATCACTTCCACCCCGCGGTTGTTAGGACCGGCCTCGTGATCATGGCTCCTCGGTGCAGGAGAAACGGGCCCCAAATCAGAATGATCGTTCTTAAAAATAATCTTCCTCTTCTTGCCATGGACCAAAGGAACGGCGGCCGCACGCTCGGCATCCCAAGAAAGCCCTACCGAGAGTAGCCTACTCTCCTCCACGTAGCTAGCAATACAATATAAGGCTTTCGCCAACCCCTCTGGATCAGGAAAACCATAAATGGGCAAGAAGTCATTCTCCCGACCCGTCTGCTGACGACAGCGGCCAGGAAGATCCCTCCAAAGCTCGGGAAACTCCCAACAGTTCTGAACATACCTATAAAGGGTATTCTCGTGGCGGTAATCATTCTTCTCTCCAAAGCGGAACCACCTCTTGTTGCTGCAAACCTCAATACGACCACCTGGATCAGAAAAAACCTCGCATCAGTCCTTGAAAATCTCCAAGGTAAATCGCGCACCGTGCTCCCGGAAGAGCACTATCATCTCCAAGATCCTCGTCATCCCGGCAGGGGTAAACTGGGAAATTGGCACTCCGCAAAATCGGAATACCTCGACACCCTCCTCCGAAGGAGGGAAGCGGAACCCAGACTTCAAACAACTTTCTGAAAGAGTCATGAAGCCAGTCGGAGGGTTCTAAGCGCGCTCCTCCTCCTGAGGAATCTTCACTTCAACGCTAGAAGGCAATCCCAAGCGCTTCCGCCACATATCGATTTGTGTGCTATCAAGAGTGGGGCGCAGCCGCATCGGCCTCGATTGGCCGCCCCGTTTTGAAGCCTGGAAAAGATGAAAGAAAAACATTTTTATAAGCGCACCAAGCAAAAGTTGCGTGACACATGACCGGAATTCAATAACCAGCAAACGCGCGCACCCCAGAGCACGAACGACCCATGGCGCGCGACCGACCACACGCAGCGCGCAAGCACGCACACTTCAGACGAACACCGCCAACCGGCACCCAACCGCGCGCGACCGGCCGCGCACACTGGCCGAGCACCGGCCGCGCACACCGGCCGCACGCAACCGGTCGAGCACTGGTCGGACACCAGTCGCGCATCGGCCGAGCGCACCGGCCGCGAGCGCGACTGACCGAGCGCTGGCCGCCAGCGGGCAACCTGAGCGTCGGCCGCCCGCGCGTTTGCCGGGCCCTAGGCGCGCGCGCGCAGCCCGAGCGTCGGTCGAGCGCTGACCGGCCGAGCGCACGCCGGCCGAGCGCCGACCGGCCGCGGGCACGCCGACCACACCCCGGCCGACCTCCGGTCTTACGCGCGCGTTGCCGGCGCCCCGGCCAAGCACCAGTCTTACACGCGTGTTGCCCGCGCCCCGGTCGGCCTACCTCGGCGCGAGCTCTCTCCCTCTCTCTCTCCTTTTTCTCACATGAATTGATGAGTTGCTTACCTCCGGCATGGTGCGGCGCGCCTCGTACACGAATAGCTATGATCCAAGTCGCCGCAAAAAAGATGATGAAACCTTCAAACTCCTCGAAACAACAATATGGACTTTAAAGTTTGGGGGGGCAATTGATATGGACCCATAAATTTATATAAGTCTCAGGGGTGTGTTTAGCCAAAGCTTCACCATGGGAAAGTGGAGGTAGTGGAGTCATGCTCAACCTCATGACCAAGGGAGTGGGGAAATAAGGAGAAAACTTCCACAACTACTGCGCGGCATCACCCGTGCAGGTAGCAGCAAAGCCGCACCCCGCCATCGTCGGGTGCGGCCGAAGCCACAGTCGTGCCCCACTAAGGGGGTGCGGTCAGGCACGCACCCCACTAATGGGGTGAGGGCCGCACCCCATTTAGGAGGCGCGGCCAAAGCCGCACCCTATGGGGGTGCGGCCAAGCCCGCACCGCCATAAGGGGTGCGGCAAGGCCCGCACCACCATATGGGGTGTGGTAAGTCTCGCACCCCCCTTTGGGGTTGCGGCCGAAACCGCGCCCTGTTTGGAGGGTGCGTCCAGAACCGCAGCACCCTCCCTTTTTAGGGGGGTGCGGCTTCCCGTTTTGGGGAGCGCAGTCTTAGAGAGGCGCGTCTTTCCTCTTGCGATCGCGCCCCTCCGGCGGCACTCGACCGGCTTCATGACTTTCCGCCCGCAACGCGAACCAAGCACTTCTAAGTTCACGGCGCGCTCAAAACGCTTCCGCGTTCACCGCGCGCTCAGAACGCCTTCACATTCCCGACGTGCGCAGCAGTTAAACTTTCTTAATTTCCTAGATTGCAGATCTTGGTCACTGCGCTCAACGTCATCAGCGAAGCTGCCCGAACTGACCGAACTGTCCGGGGGGCAAGACGGGAATCCAAAAAATGGCGGTTCGTGTGCTCCAAATCGGCGAACATGATTCGCCCGTCAGGTGGTTACGGTGGTTGCAACGGCAAAATTACCGGGCTACTGATGAGTCTGGTTTATACAGTGATTTCTGGCCTCATTTGGGTTTATTTTAGTGTCATTGCACTTCATTTGCTGTTCATATACGCTTATAGTGATAGCATGGCGTTTCTGCACCTTTTGTGCAATCCTTTCCCCTTTGTGGCATATTTTTCCTATATATTACTGTATGCCTATGTTATGGATCCGGTGATGTGCACGGATCGGGGTTATTTGTACTTTTCCTGCAGGTCCTGGGGTCGTGTGCACGTTCGGGATGGTGCGGGGTGATTTTTGGCCTAAAAAGCCTCTGATCGTGCGCATTCCTTCGCGCACAATCAGGCGCACGATCATTGATCGTGCGTTAATTCCCAGCCCAGATCGAGATCGGACCAAAGATATGCGCACGATCACAGGCCTTTCTTCGCGCACGACCACTGGTCGTGCGCCCCTGACCGTGCGATGTTTTCTATTTTTCCTTTGCTACAGGTTGACTGCGCACGATCACAGTCATTCCTTCGTGCACGACCATTGGTCGTGCGCCACTGACCGTGCGCAGTACTTATTCTGCTCCCTATTTAAGGCGCTGTTCCGCGATTTTAGGTATTCCAGCGGGTTTTTGGCGCGATTTCTGAGCGCGACTCCGCCGTTCCACCTCTCCAAGGTCCCTCCTTCCATTCCTCCCCTTGGGAAAGCTTCATCCATTGATCCTAAGGTCATTCTAGGGTTCCGGAAGCATTCTCCGCCATCTACGGCCAGCATTCCAAGAGGAAGACATCTCCATTGGGTGAAGGAGAAGTGAACCCAGCTCTGAGAAGAAGACGGGCAGCGGTTAGAGGTAGTGACAGCCTCTGCATCCCGGAAGCAACCAAGGACTGAGCTCGGAGGAGGCGTGACAACCCCCCATTCCGACCACGATCCGCGGCGAGGCTTCTCATCTCGTGGTTACTTCTACCCCTTCTCTTTTTGTGATTTGTACTCTTAATGGTTGTAATGAACTGAATGAACATCTATTTGTCTATGAATGGAAGTTTATTTATGAACTTGTCTTTACGTTATGTTGTGTTGTGATGCGCTCCGCCCCCGCTCCACTTACACCCACACGTTCCAGCACCCGCTCTAGCAAAAGCTGGAAGCGATAGCGAAGAGGTGCCTTCGACCCTCAACCCTCACATCTGCACTCACCTCATCCATATGCTCACCAGCCATCCGCTAAGCGAAGCACGGCATCGCGGCCTGCACTAAACCCATCCGCCAAGCGACGCGGTGATTGCGACCCGCATAGTGTTTAGTTTTCTCATTTCCCGCTCTATAAAATCAACCAAACCCCCTTCTTGTTTTGTTAAACTTAGAACCCCCATAATTAGTTTCCTAACGAGCAAATCGTATTCCCTAACTTGCGGTCCTTTGAGAACGATATTCGGGGAGCTACTCCCTACTTTTATTACTTGACAACGACCGGTGCACTGCCGTCGTACCGCATTTCGTGCCCGCTAATTAGCGGTGTGGAAATAGCGTGTCAAGTTTTTGGCGTCGTTGCCGGGGACTGCAAGCGGTTATAATTTGTTTGTTGGGAAATTAGTTTAAGGGTGTTTTTGTTTTTGATATTTCTCTTTTTGGTATAGTGTGCGCATGCATAGACATCATCCTGGTGAATTTGCAACATTTGATCCTGAGATAGAGCGTACTTTGCGGGCGCGTCTACGTGCGGCTGCCACCATGGATGTTAATGAAAATCAGGCTAATCCAGGAGTGGGAAATGCACCGGCCGTAGCTCAAGCGGCTAATGAGAACGAAGTGGTTAGGCCACGGCCTAGGACCATGAGGGATTACACCACTCCTACTGTGGGGAGTGTGTACCCCGGATTTGGCCCGGCTATTACTAACAACAATTTTGAGATAAAGCCGGCCATTCTGAATATGATCCGCAATAATGCCCAATTCTCCGGGTTAACCAGTGAAGACCCCCATCTTCACCTAGCTGAATTTGCGGAGATTTGCGGTACATTTCGGTACGCAGGAATTGCTGATGAGACGGTGAAACTCAGATTATTTCCATTCTCCCTCCGCGACAAGGCGAAGGCTTGGCTCCACACAATACCACCCAGCGCAGCTACCACCTGGGACGCTCTGCAGACGAAGTTTTTGGCAAAATTCCACCCGGTGGACAAGGTTGTAAACTTGCGGAGAGAAATCGCAACCTTCCGGCAGCACGATCAGGAGACCCTTGCGGAAGCATGGGATAGGTTCACGGACCTCCTCCGGAAGTGCCCCCAGCATGAGCTACGGCCTTGGAGCTTGGTGGAAAATTTCTACTTCGCAATTGAGCCCAATTATAGGGCCATGATTGATGCTGCTGCAGGCGGCACCCTGATGAACCATACACCCGAGGACGCACTGAGGATTCTCCAGGACACCGCCACTCATAGTTCGTTCTGGACTGCTGGGAGAAACGCCCCAAGGAATGCTCGTGGACTCTTTGAGGTGAGCACATCGGGCGCATCTGCCGAGGTGGCATCGGCACCTTATGACAATGTCATGCTACTTAAGAGGCCTGCCCTCCCGCCTGCCCCAGTAATGGCCATTTCGTGTCAAGGATGTGGAAACCTCGGGCATCACGCATATGAGTGCCCCTCAGGTGAGCAACCCGCTGAATTAACTTTTGATGAAAGTGTGAATTATTTGAATGATCAAAATCGGGGAGTACCATTTAACAACGCTTATAACCCGGCCGTGAGGAGTCACCCGAACTTCTCATGGAAACAAAACGTGCCTAATCAACGATGGCAAGGAGGCTCGCATCAATTTGATGCGCAAGCCTCCGGTAGCCAACCGAGGCCACCACAACCGGGGTTTGCTCAAAATGCACCACCGCAGAGGAGGAGCGCATTGGAAGAAATGATGGAAAAATTTGTTGATCTGGCTCAAACAAATATGGCCAATCAAACTGCGTCAATGCGGAACTTGGAGACGCAGCTAGGCCAATTGGCCCAGGTACTCTCCGAGCGTACGCAAGGCGCTCTTCCAAGCAATACTGAAAAGAACCCGCGGGAGCAAGGCAAAAGCATTGCTGACGCGGATGATGGTCAAGTGAGCCCTTGCGTTGTTGAATGTACTATCAATAACATCGAGGTTGTCGCGCTTTGCGACTCTGGTGCATCTCGCAACATTCTTGCTCTGCAAGACGTTGAGAGGTTGCACCTAACAATGAACTCTGAGGACCGGAAGTCGCTGGTATTGGCTAATGGAGTGACTGTCGAAACTGAAGGTGAGATTCGTGAGGTTGTAGTAAATTTTAATGGAACGGCTGTGGTCACTGACTTTCAGATTCTCGGCCCCATGGAAAATGATTCCATGCCAATCTTGGGGGTTCCTTTTCTGAAGGAGAGCGGCGCAACCCTCCACATCGCCACGGGTTGTGTCACTCTACCTTCCATTGCAGCAAACCTTTCTGGATTATCTTATCTTTCGAACTTCCCTGTAAGTAAAAGTAAGTGCAGGTCTAATGAAGAGAAATCAGACTTTGACGTGAAGAATCCGAGAGAGGAGGAAAGTATCACTCTGATGGAAGAAGAAGCAAAGCGGCTCACAAATAATGAGTTGGAGATAGAAGGGAAAAGCAATGAGACCAAGGCGTTGGAAGTCATGGGAGAAGGCGGAGCGACGAGCCTTCCAAACAATGTCTTTATTGAGAACAAGAAATGTAAACAATCTAAACAGGTTCATTGGGCTGATCTACCCCCTCTTGAGGGTGCAGAAATGAAGCCCCCGGCTGATCCCAATCCGACAAACACTATCACTCCTCCCGCACATGGTGCTCGGTGGCGCTCTCCTTCAGTGGAAAAGCTGAAGCGGGAAAGAATCCTGCATGCTGCGCGCTTTGCAGCCCTCCGGCGCGAGAAGGAGGAGGTTAGGGGCAAGGGAGAGACATCTTCCTTGGGCCCTAAAGCTTTCACCTCCTGCCCATCTCGCGTGACTGGGGAGAACCACCACAAATCAGCATATAGCTGATGCGTGCCGGGATCTCCGGGCTGTGCTGTGTGCCATCTGTGATGTTTTTTTTGTGCTTTGTGTTTCATGTTATTTGCTGCGTAGTACTGTCTCTTTAGCTTTTTATTATAAGACTTTTGCTGTCAAACTATAATACAGGTATTTGGTCCACCTTCAAGGACGTTAAACAAAAGGGCTCTTGGGAGACAACTCATTTGGGATCATTTGGTTCCGTTCTTTTTTGTTATTTTCTTTGCTATATTTTTGTTGTGCTGGGATCCTTTTAATCGCAGATCTGCATCTATTGGAGCACGGCGAGATCACCGCCTTCTGAACAAAACGTCATATCATCTGGTATGCTCATTTATGAGCATGGGGTAATCTCTCCTCCTAGCCTTCTTAAGCTTATGCCGCTATCGAACATTTTTTTTTCTTAGTATAAGTCTGGGGGAGTGAGAGTTATCGTTACCTCGTGCACAAGCACAGTGCACAGCATACTAGGATTTACACTGTGTTATATTGTAGCATTGTTCATCTCATGGCACACCACGACACCCACGTGAGCGCACATAACTGTAGGCGCGCGACGAGTCTAACTAGTCTCGGTTGTGTGAATGGGAAATCACGGTGCTGGGTTAGGATTGCGAGACGAAGTACTTTGTTGACTCCTGTAGTGCTCCTAATCGAGTGCTCATGTCTCGTAGGAATCCGTGTAGATTCAATTTCTTTTTATGCTTTTAGTTTACATTTTTCTACTAGCGTAAATATTGTTTACTTTACTCAATTTGGTGAATCCGGTGTGAATCAAACGGTAGCATAGGAATGTGTGTAGACGTTCATTAGTCTCGTGTTGCCCGAGTCGGGAGGAAGGATTATCTTTCTCGGTGGCTAGAACTCGCCCCAAGCGATTCTTGAAACATGGGTACACGGTTGGTCAACTGCGTAAATGTGATATAGGCCCTCATTTTGGCCCGGTTGAGCCTTTGCACCCTTTCCTATCGATATATCCTCGTTAGCCCAGTTGTGCCTACCCGTTCTTTGATTCAGCCCCACTTGTATCGCACCAAAGCCCAAAAGCCAATCCTAGTCACACACCCAAATCTGAGCTTTAGCTGTTTATTATTTTTGTGAGTTGGGTTGTTGATGTGGTGACATGTTTGTGAAGTTGTGGATATGTTTTATTGTTTATTCGCTGAAAATGATAAGAAAAGAAAAGAAAAAAAATGAAAAGGAGAAAAAGATATGAGTTTGAATGAAAAATTCATTTGTAGAAGTATAAGTTGGGAGTAGGCGGTGCACGCACCCATGTTGTTAATTCCAAGTCCGGGGGTGTAGTGTACCCGCATGTTTGTGTGGTGATGAGGATAGTTTTCGGTGCTAGCTCATTTGGGTTTAGTGTCTGAGCCGTCGCTTTTATCTTTGTTTACCTCACCTAAACTCAAGCCTCATCTCAAACCTAAAGTCCTATTGATTCACGCATTTGAGTCATACCAGTGCCGTGGAGAGAGTGCGAACGGGCAAGCCTATGGCCACCGACATTGATGGATTTCAATGGAGTTGTCCCGAGTCCCGATCTTTGGCAACGCTCGCCTCAGCGTTCAGTTTACTTTCTTCTTATGTACGACCTTATGATTCAACGTGATTCACTTGTTGAGTAAACGTAATATATAAATACGCTCTTAGAAAATTATAAACTAATATGTATAATTAGAAATTTTGTCTACTAGATTTCTATGCACATGCGTATGAGACTTCGCATATTACTCCGCCCTTGCAATTTCTAACCCAACTATGTCTTTTCTCGCTCTGCCGGATTTGTTTGCTCGGGACGCGCAAACAGGTAAGTCTGGGGGTGAGTCTGGTTTATACAGTGATTTCTGGCCTCATTTGGGTTTATTTTAGTGTCATTGCACTTCATTTGCTGTTCATATACGCTTATAGTGATAGCATGGCGTTTCTGCACCTTTTGTGCAATCCTTTCCCCTTTGTGGCATATTTTTCCTATATATTACTGTATGCCTGTGTTATGGATCCGGTGATGTGCACGGATCGGGGTTATTTGTACTTTTCCTGCAGGTCCTGGGGTCGTGTGCACGTTCGGGATGGTGCGGGGTGATTTTTGGCCTAAAAAGCCTCTGATCGTGCGCATTCCTTCGCGCACGATCAGGCACACGATCATTGATCGTACGTTAATTCCCAGCCCAGATCGAGATCGGACCAAAGATATGCGCACGATCACAGGCCTTTCTTCGCGCACGACCACTGGTCGTGCGCCCCTGACCGTGCGATGTTTTCTATTTTTCCTTTGCTACAGGTTGACTGCGCACGATCACAGTCATTCCTTCGCGCACGACCATTGGTCGTGCGCCACTGACCGTGCGCTACTTATTCTGCTCCTATTTAAGGCGCTGTTCCGCGATTTTAGGTATTCCAACGGGTTTTTGGCGCGATTTCTGAGCGCGACTCCGCCGTTCCACCTCTCCAAGGTCCCTCCTTCCATTCCTCCCCTTGGGAAAGCTTCATCCATTGATCCTAAGGTCATTCTAGGGTTCCGGAAGCATTCTCCGCCATCTACGGCCAGCATTCCAAGAGGAAGACATCTCCATTGGGTGAAGGAGAAGTGAACCCAGCTCTGAGAAGAAGACGGGCAGCGGTTAGAGGTAGTGACAGCCTCTGCATCCCGGAAGCAACCAAGGACTGAGCTCGGAGGAGGCGTGACGACCCCCCATTCCGACCACGATCCGCGGCGAGGCTTCTCATCTCGTGGTTACTTCTACCCCTTCTCTTTTTGTGATTTGTACTCTTAATGGTTGTAATGAACTGAATGAACATCTATTTGTCTATGAATGGAAGTTTATTTATGAACTTGTCTTTACGTTATGCTGTGTTGTGATGCGCTCCGCCCCCGCTCCACTTACACCCACACGTTCCAGCACCCGCTCTAGCAAAAGCTGGAAGCGATAGCGAAGAGGTGCCTTCGACCCTCAACCCTCACATCTGCACTCACCTCATCCATATGCTCACCGGCCATCCGCTAAGCGAAGCACGGCATCGCGGCCTGCACTAAACCCATCCGCCAAGCGACGCGGTGATTGCGACCCGCATAGTGTTTAGTTTTCTCATTTCCCGCTCTATAAAATCAACCAAACCCCCTTCTTGTTTTGTTAAACTTAGAACCCCCATAATTAGTTTCCTAACGAGCAAATCGTATTCCCTAACTTGCGGTCCTTTGAGAACGATATTCGGGGAGCTACTCCCTACTTTTATTACTTGACAACGACCGGTGCACTGCCGTCGTACCGCATTTCGTGCCCGCTAATTAGCGGTGTGGAAATAGCGTGTCAGCTACCCCTACCCAAAGCTATAAAAGGAGCCTAGAGCCTTCATTTCAAGGGACCTGGTCTTCGACACCCGAAAGAGCTCCGTTGAAGATTCCTCAGAGTTCTCCTCCGACGCTTAAAGATCTCCTTCAAGTCTTCGAAGATCTCCTTCGAGCCTTTGAAGATCTCCTTCGCTTTCGAAGACATTTTTCCTAAGTGACTTGGAGATCCTCCGGGCACCGAAAGGAGACCAGAGCATCTCGCTTCCATTCCAGTGAAAAAGTACTTAGTTTCCTAAGAGGTGACATGTCACCCTCGGAGATTCTCTTTATTACCACTGTAACGAGCGGCGGCCTGTCGGCCTCGATTTCTCAGTTTTTACTTGTAACAAACCGACATATAGTGAAATTTGGCTGGCACAGCTCCGGCCGCGTGGTTTTTTACCCTTTCCGGGTTTTCCACGTTAAAAACGTCTTCGTGTCGTCTACTAGTTCTCTCATTGACTGTTTGCGTGCTCGGCTCGCTCTCGAGCTAAGGTGGTTCGATTCGACCGGTATACCAGAGCGTCGAGCGACCCGCAACAATATTTATACAATAGAAATCAATGATAAGCTTCTCATGTGCTTCCCCGGCTCATGGGATCCTAGGATTTGGGTCATCAGAGAGGCCAGATGCCACAAAGAGATCACTACAGATGCTCTCTTAGGAATGCTCAAATCCTATGAGATGCTACTCAAGACAAGGGTTGAAAGTGAAGTAAAGGAGAAGGCTTCATCTTCCTCCAAAGATATTCAAAACCCCGAATCTTTTGATAAGAAATGTTCACATAACCAATGAGCCTTTTGATAAGAAGACTCAAAATCATTGAATCATTTAGAGAGGGATTCTCAAAACTCTATCAGCAGGTTGTGGTTGAATTTATGTTTCCATAATGTAATCCTCTTCAGCAAGTCTAAGGATTTTGGTTCTTGTAAGCCCTGTGTGGATTCGTGATGTAGAAGAGAGCAGCAACAACAATTCCTCTTGTGATGATGTTGAGATACAAATAGAGAGAGATTGAATCTTGTCGGAGAGGAATCCTGAAGAAGAAATGTATAACCCTTGAGAGAAGAGCCCTCATATCTGAAGATGATCTTGTCGGCTAGGGTTCTTCTGAGAGAACTTCTGGATCGAGAAAAAAAACAGAGACAAGAGAGCTTTTTCAAATGTCCTCCAGAATGCTTTTTCTTTTCTTTCTTTCCTTCAATAGATAAGTATATATAGATTTGCTGCAGGTATTAGGCATTGTCAGATCTGACCCAATTAGAATAAAGATCTTCCTTAATTAGATCATTAACGGTCATAATCAGATCATAATCTGTCTTAATCTGCTCGAGTTTCATTTATAAATGTTCGGTAGAGAAGTCGACGTAAGACTTTTTGCACGTCGACTTCTAGTCGACATATGTTGAGATATAGAAGATAAGAGATCCCAACGTATATGGACATACTTATGTTCTGAATTCACTTTCCTTTATAGGAGATCTCAACATAAGGGAGCATAACAGCTTCTCTTCATGTGTTGACTACCAGTCGAAGCACAGAGTAAACTTCTCAACGTATGTCGACATCTTCTCAAAGCACAGATTTGTACTTGGCTTTATTTAGATTCCCTGAATGCACTGAGTTTTGTCTGACCTCTTCTAAATGACTTTGGAGTTGCACTTAAGACAAGATGACATCTATACATATAGACATTTATCTTATATCACTTTGATAACCTGATATATCAAATCATAAATGAATTTTTCTCAATAGTCTACTATATATAAAAAATATAGACTTTAGTTCTGAGAAAAGAAAATTCGATCTTTTAAAAATCCCCTACATGTTTCCAACATCTAACGACATTTTGAAATACAATCTAACATTTACTAACATCTGATATTTATAACCATCTTGACAATAATGCTACTCCCAATTGGCAGTAGCACCTCCTTATTCTTTGACAATATAATTCATCTTCGTGTCAACACTTATGGTAGTTAAATATCAACTTCTTCCACCATTGTTGGGAATTCTTCCTTCCGGTAGCAACAACAAATTCTCCATTGTCATCGTGGTAACGGATCTTCTTGAAATTGCAACAATAGTTTCTTTCTTTTGTTCATTGTCATAATTTCATCTTCTTCCACGTTGTTTATCTTCACCTTCGCCATAATGGAAGGTCGCAATGTCACATGTGAGGAGCACGACACCTTTAGTCACAAAGTCGATGCATCAAAGCCGAGATGCAAGCAATGAAGAGAAATTGGTAGCATATTGTGTTTATCGGGACATTGACTTAAAACTTTCTACTAAACATGCCCCAATGTTTGAGAACTTCCTCCTCACAATGAAAAACACAACACAGAGAAAATGAATAAAAAAAATTCTCTGAATGTTATACATGGAGATAGATAATGAGAAGGTCAATGATTCATTGGCTCCAAATCATCAAAAATTGCTAATTCATAAATCCCTTGAGAGGCATATATGTTGTTGGTATGAAAGAAGCAACGGGTACCTCCTATTTTCTCGAACTAATGAAAGTTGGTGAATCTCATCGCCAATCATGGAGAAAATCATAAATGATGTTAATTCCACTTGGTGAACAGAAGGTGGCAGATATGGAAATGGCTTATGTATTATCCAGAGAGAAACAACCTACTTTCTAAAGAAGTAAGAAGTTTATGCATTTCTCTCAATTTAAGAAAACATTGATCATTTTTGGAGAGATACTCTTAAAATCATGCACTTTTATGAGTGTGTTTTTGCTTCATGGACCTCCCAATACTAGTGAAAAATAGCTATTATGAGATAATATTGCAATAAGCAAAATGTGGTTAGTTTATGGCATGTGTTGCTTCTAATATTGATGCTGACAACATTGTTTTTTTTCCATGCAGAGTTAGGTAAATGTGGTTGGGGAATTAGGTATGCTTGCTACCCCAAATGTTGGAAGGCTCCCTCAATGCACATATTTTAAAAGGGGGTAACATTATTTGAACATTTGTCTCATACTATCCAAAGTACTGACTAAAGCAGACAAGATGGGCGTAGGGAGAACATTATTTGAACGGTTGACTGCTCGAGTGGAACTTGATAATCCATTTTTTGACGATTCATTTTCTAGTATAGGTTTATCTTTTGAAGACTTGAAACAATTGAAGAAAGAAATTGGTGCATATTCTACATTGACATATTTTATGAAGTGTTTATGAGATATGGGAAATGGGTGATCCGGCAAAATTTTCTAAGGATGTACTTCAAAAGTTGGGTCACGGTGTAGGATGAGAATCTCTGGTACAATTGTATAAGCGAAAGAAAATAAGTTTCTTTACTCTGTTAGTCTTGTACAATCAGCAAGTAGGGATCACAGGAGTCAAAAACCTAGAGATCAAGTGGAAGAACAATTTTTTAAAAAAGGTAGATGATAATGAAGATAATCTATAATGTCATGTGTGGATTCTCGGTTGGTTGAGGTTTCTAAATAGAGAGCTCCAAAGATGATAAAGATGAATCCGTAGTACAGAGATGTTTATTTATCTACTCACTAAGAAAAGATGGGGAAAATTGCTTAGTTGAGAAAGCAAAAATGATAGCTTCAAGTAGTTTGAGCAATTTGAAAGAGAAGATTCTTATGCACACTACTACTAACTCAGGGCGGGTTTTCTGAAGTAGGGGAGCCTGTTGTAGCATATCTTAATGTGAACATCAAGATTGTATGCAATCAGCCTGAGATCAAGTTACTGGTAAGTCAATTTTGAGAGTTTTTTATCAATTGAAATTTATGTATACTCATAGATCATAATTATTTACTTATATTTACTTTTGTTCCTAATTTATCTTTTAGCCTTTAAACCAAGTCCCCAAATCGGTCCTTAATCATAAATAAGGACAATGGTGTCTTGTAATGGTATCTAGTAAAGTAATGAAAACTTGAGTTTCATTCATTCTCTCTTTAGTGGATTCAAAGTAATGTGGATTCGGCGAAAATAAGGATCTGTCATATTGCTTTAGCCACATCATGGTCTATTATCCATAGTTGCTTGCATGCCACATTACAACTATTACATTCCTATCCAGTGGAGTCCTCCTAACCGTCATGTTTCTGGCATTAATAAAAAATATGACATGTTAGGATTTACAAAACAATATTTGAAAAACATCACCAAAGAAGCTGTCTTTAAGTAAATATTTCACAACATTTCATCTACTATAAAATGCATCGTTTCAGGTCTGATTCTCATTTGCCTGTAAAATGTAGCACTCTACCAAGCACTGATTTCCATCCAATCTATTTTGCAAATAAAAAATGAAGAACAAGTTGAAAAAGCTCATGGATTCTCAAGCGCATGGGCTTAAGAAAACCATAAATGGAAACTTTAATCACAGTGTAATGATACTTAACGGATACTCTTATTGGTATTGGGGAATAATTAGTCTTTGTAATTAATATAGAAATCTATAAATAGACTCCTATGGTTGTAATAGAGGACTATGAAATGAATATGAAGTCTTTTAAGTCCTCTTGTAGTTTCTAGGTTCCCTCTCTTTCTTCTTCTTCATGGATCATCTTCTTTCTTTTCCCCTTAGTAATTTAGTCTCTTTTAGCTAGGATAATCTTTGTTGGTTATGTTACACACAGTCACAGCATCGTTAACAAATAACATATCAATGCCAACTACCAACAGAAGAACCCAATCAGAGCATTCAGAAGTGCATCACCACCGAAACTACTCCACATCCTAAGATCAGCTACCCTCCTCTACCCAACACACTACTAAAAAACAAACAGTCATGACCAAAAATTTCGATCTTCGGATTCAGAAAACATTTCACCAGCGAAAAATTCTGGAAGTAATAAACAGAAGCTAATTCGAAGAGTTAAATCAGCAACATAACTTCAGAACAAGTGCGAGCAAGAGATGGATTAGAAGCCGATTCTCGCTCTCGTCGACAAAATCCAAGAATCAGCATGGCAAAAAGAAGTAAATCGAGGGAAGACGAATAATCTAACCGATGATCATCCCTATGGAGACCAACGTGAGAAGTCCAAGGATGAGCTTGTTCCAGGCCATGCCTCTGCCTTCTTTAGGCTGTCCCTAACCTCTTCCCTTTGCCTCTGTTTCCACACGAAGCCCTTCAAATCCCTGGAATTGAAGAGAACGACAGTAAAGCGATGGAAATTAAACGAACGGAGGTTTCCGGTCTTGGAATGTGAAACGGCAGCTAAAATATTGTTCTTCTGTATTGTAACAGTAATCAATAACTTCTTTGAAAATGTGGAAAAAAGGAAAACACGATGGCCCTAAATTAGGAAAAAAATTTGGAGCGCAGCGCGTATGTACCCGAACGTGCGCGATTAAATACATATTTTACGTGGCCGGCGCCACCTTTTCGACCAAAAAAATTTCCCTCCATTTCAAAATTTATGCTAAAACTCTCCTGTCCCCGACTCCCGTCGCCGACGTCCTACTTGTTCGGGTTTTTTGAGGAAGAAGGTTGTGTTTTGGAAGCCCTTGCCGACCTTGGCTTCGTTTGGGGGACTTATTTTCTTAGGTCAAGCAGGCCACGACCGCATGAACCGGACCTTAATTTAAGGTCCGGTTCATGCGGTCGTGACCGCTTGACCGGTGAAAATAAATCCCCCCAAACGGAGCCCTTGACGTCAACGCCCTATTTGTTCGCATTTTGGGAGGAAAAAGGTGCATAGGAGGGGCTTAATCATCCGCCGGTGCAGAGGCGGAATTGTTCCCCAACTTTAGACGGCGAACATCCACATAACTTTTCTTTGTAAGTTTTCGTTTGGACGTTTATTTCTCTAAATGTGGTGTAGGAACCTGCACTAAACAAAAACTGCAAAGCCACTCCTTATACGGCTAAAAGTTCCTACACCGGCGACAAGTGTCCAGCTACTTCGTGATTTTCCAGTTTTTCCTTACACTTGTTTTTGTAGTATTCTTCAGTTTTTGTGTGGGTTTCTCCATCTGTAGTTTTTTTATCTAGTTCATGTTAAGGTATATTTAGCAATAATGACGGGTCTTTAACGGAACTCTAACGGGTCCGTTAAAGCACCCATAACGGGTCGTCGGGGATTTAGGGTTCGCGTATATCTGCTTGGGGCAACGGGTAGAGACGTTCCAAACTAGACGCTCACTCGGATGCTTTGAGCACTATCATTCTCAAAGATTTCGGTGTGTGCCCTAGCCCACAATCCCGTCGGTCTCTCTCGCGCGCGTGAAGGAGAAATCGCCAGTAGCCGCCGCTCTCCCTCCCGTTCCCGTCCGCATGCCTCCTCTCTCGCCTGTGAGCAGCCGCCGCCCCAGAGATCCCCTTTCTTCTTCTTCGATCGATGCCGCTGTTTTGCGATCTTCTACTCGCAGAAGATGTTCCCGGTCGCCACGAAGAAGAAGGCGCCCCTTCTGTCCTGGTGTGTTTCGATCGCATAGAAGACAAGCCCTCCAACGCCGATCGCTGCTCCGTCCGGCGACACTCCCGATCGTTGTTTTTCAGTGGATCTCGCGCATGTCTTCTGTAAGTTGATTAAGTCACTCTACGGATTGAAGCAAGCACCGAAGCTATGGCACGAGAAGTTTGACGCTTGCGTAAAAGGCCTGAATTTTAATTCCAGCCTTTCAGATAAATGTCTGTACATACGGAAAAGTCCAAATTCTGTTGTTATAATCTGCTTGTATGTTGATGACATGCTAATTCTGGGTACGGATCAGTCTGAGGTGGAAGACGTTAAGGTTACCTTGAAGTCCAAATTTAACATGACTGATTTAGGCGTGATGAAAATCATCCTAGGAATGGAAGTGAACTTTATGGATAAGGATATCACCCTCAGCCAGAGTCACTACATCAGAATTCTACTAGAGAAGTGGAGTTATGATAAGTGCAGGAAGATTGAGACTCCATACGACTATAATAATATACTGAAACCTCACGACGGTTCATCTATTAGACAGTTGGATTACTCCAAACTTATTGGTAGTTGATGCGCAAATCTTAGCACACCGCTATAGGCGGTAGCTAGACTGCGGCACGAAACAGCAGTGTACCGATCGTTCAAGTAATATAAAACGAGGAGCAAATCCCCGAGTATCGAATCTCGAAGGAACACAGTAAGGTGGAGTTAACTATTGAGGACGGACTTGAGATTGAAGTCCTTAAGTCGGATGGAATGCGGGATAGTTGATTTGGCTTTTGGAAAATAAAATAAAATGACTACAACTACTCCTATGCAATGCTGCTATGCAATGCTTCGCCAGGCGGGATGGAAAACTACGTAGGCCTTGAACGCACTACTTCGCAAGGGTGGATGGACGAGTAGGCAAGCGGAATCGAACTGTACAGGCCTTGAGCGCGCTGCTTCGTTAGGAGAATGGATTACACGGGCCGCTATGCCACGCTTCGCTAGGCGGATGGACGAGTAGGCATGCGGATGGAATGGTTCGCACCGGCGGAGTCAGAGTGGATTACACGGGCCGTTAGCACCGCTTAGCTTGGGGGATGGACGAGTAGTCTTACGGAATGAGGGTCGCAAGCACCTCGTCGACAAGCACGCCACTAGCAATTGCTATTGCGGCACACGAACGTGACGGCGGGATGGAGGATGGAATGGGGCGCTCCTCACTTGCATAAACCACACATATCAATTTCACATAGACATGAAATACTAAATATCATAACAAGGTTTAGCAAACATTATTCATACACCCAAATGATAAAGGAAAACAATACTACAGTATAAAGGGGGTTGAGATTACAACCAAAGCACGGAGACTCGTCGGAGGTTCACGGCCGGAATCTAGGGTTGTCAATCCTCGTCCGGGCTCGGGCTCCAACTGTCGTCGGGGGTCCGGAAGAGCTGCCACCTTCTTCTATTATACCCGTCTTCTCCGTCAATCTTCTTTGGCCACGATCTCACAGGAGAACTTCACAAGTGCAGCACTGAATCCCTCACAATGGAGCTTTGGAGGTGCACGAACAATGGAGGTGGCCTAGAGGATGCTCCGGCTTGAGATTTGCAAGAGAATGGCGGCCGGAGCTCCTCCCGAAGGTGGGCGGCGATGGAGTGGCGAAATGGGCGAAACTGGAGCTCTTGGACGTGGGAAAGAAGATCGATCTGTTTAGGTCGAAAGCTGCAGCTTTTATAGAAAAAGATCAGAAAATAGGTCACGCACAGTACGCACGACCGTGCGTGGACCGTGCGATAATTAATGATAAAAACTGGCGTGAAGACGAAGCTGCGCCGCCCGTGCGATTTACTCACGCACGGGCAAATCCGCCCGTGCGTCAAAACGCACGGGTAAATTCAGAAAAGCTAAAAACAGGAAGAAACAGGCGACCGTGCGTTTTACTCACGCACGGGCAAATCCGCCTGTGCGTCAAAACGCACGACCAAACTCAGATCTCCCATTTTCTGCCCAGATGAGAACGCACGACCGCAACCGTCTGTGTGTCAAGGAAACGCACGATCGTGTGTTGCACACAATCATGAATTCTGGGGGAAAAAACTGGATGATCCGACCACCTGTATACAAGATAAAACAGCTGGGAAAACACCCCCAGCACTAGATAAACACAGAAAAAGAATGGGGAGCACATTGTGCTTGCCCCCAACAACAAAGCATGCAATTGCACACCACAACGGGCCTAAAAGTGCACATAGTGTGAGAAGAGTGAACAAGCGAAATATAAGCATTAATGAACTAAAAAATGAAGTGCAAGTGCGTGAAAACTAGCCTAGATGAGTCCAAATATGTGTATATAAATGGGACTCATCAGCAGTCTAATGTATGCTACTACCTGCACTAGACCCGACATAGCCTTTACGATCGGCATGTTGAGTAGATTCACTAGTAACCCTGGAAAGGACCACTGGACGTCTTGGAAAGGCTAATGCGATACTTAAAAGTATACTGAGCAGTATGCTTTATGTTATAGTGGACGCCTTCCTGTGCATGAAGAGTATTCTGACGCCTCCTGGTGCTCAGACATTGGTGATAGTAGGTCCACTACTGGTTATATGTTTACCCTAGGAGGAGCCGCAGTAGCTTGGTAATCTAAGAGGCAAACGTGTATATCACTATCCTCTTTGGAATCCAAACTCTATGCTCTCGCTTCAACTGCAGAAGAAGCAGAGTGGGTTAGAGATTTGGTTATGGATATTCCAATGACGAGTCTAAAAATGAACTCTATCTCGATATTTTGTGACAATCAAGCTACAAAAACCATTGCAACTAATTCACTGTTCAATGGTAAGCGAAGGCAACTATGGATGAAACATGCCTAGTTGACCTATCTCACCAGTCAAGGGATCATTTTTCTCTTAGACGTGAGATCAAAAGATAATGTAGCAGATGTCCTTACCAAGGGCTTATGCAAGGTTCTTACATCTAAAACATCGGGAGATGTGGGATTAAAGTCTATTTAGTGGGACTTAATACCTGTGTTATGTTTAAGATTTTAGAACCGAGTCTGCCTACATTCACGCATCTAGACTGAGTACACTGAAGTGTTCCAGATGCTAATTGATGAAAACCTGAGATTGTTTAGTTGCTAGTCATTTCAAACTTGATGACTTTACACAACTATTTCTTTTCAAAGGCTGAATTGGGTATCATTCCAAAAAAAGAATACTGAAGTTACTGTTTGTGCCCTGGTATCAGGATTATTCATCATATCATTCCAAATCTGATAATATAATGGTCATAGGTTGTTGTATCATTCCAAACTTGATGGTATGACACACTTGTGAAATGTTTTGATAATAATTCTGATAATCAAAGGAACATAGCTTGGTTCTATAAAACCAAAACTTTCTAATTTTGTGTAAATTAGATAGAGATGCAGACATGTGAGTTTTTCTTCCTAGTTAGATTATTACGCTCTAAATTGTTAGAACTGGTCAATTTACTTTTGATATGCATATGTATGGATTCATTGAGTTTTGTTCTCATGATATTCTAATGTTTCAATGCAGATCAATTGAAGTCTGGATGAGAGAAAGTGGATTTCGACATAGATGTAAATGATCTGTTGTTTGAGTAGACCGATTTGTCATCAGTTTTGAGTTTGCTTCAGATTATTGTTCTTGCTCTTGCTTTTGCTTTTGCATGTTTGGAACCTGTTTGAGTTTAGATGTTTGCTCTAAAACTCTTGTTGTTTTATCTGAAACTCATTTTGTCGTTATCTAATATATGTTTTGTTTAACCCGTTATGTGATACAATTGCTACAATATAGGAGGAGAATGTTAAGGTATATTTAGCAATAATGACGGGTCTTTAACGGAACCCTGACGGGTCCGTTAAAGCACCCATAATGGGTCGTCGGGGATTTAGGGTTCGTCTATAAATACCCCTGTTGGGGGGCAATGGGTAGAGACGTTCCAAACTAGACGCTCACTCGGATGCTTTGAGCACTATCAGTTCAACTATCGGTTTTTCCCTTTTTTATATCTATTTGTCTATTTCTAATTAAAAAATACTGTCGATTTGTGCATGTTTTTTTCCCAATTGTTTATGTAATTTTTTCGCCTCTTTGTTGTTGTAAATTCGGTTGGATTGGTGTTCATCCGGCTGGATGTTGCATGATGTATTATAATGTAGAGAACAAAAGTGTTATATTGATCACATTATAATACATCTATTGTAAATATCACAGATGGAAGGATACTCGGCAGACACTTATTTGAATTATAGATAAGCAATTTTCACTTTCAAGAAGCATGCAATGTCATTCCTTAATGTGATTTCTGAGGACTCAAAGGCACTGTTAAGGGATGCTCTTCTGCTATAGTTCTTTTCACTATCGGAACTTCCACGAAATATCTCCATGTTGTATAGACTTATGAGATTATACGAGCCGGAGAAGAAGGCATTTCTACTTGGTAGACATTACATCATCTTCACTTGTAATGAAGTGGCACAAATTCTCGGTCTTCGCAATAGGGGAGAGAAGTTCACTTTTAGTAGAACTCCATATTTAGAAGTTAAGCAAGAACATATAATCAATGATCTCAATCAGTTAGTCCATGAAGAAGCATCCCCGGAAATAGAAACACGGAGAGTTAATTTGTTGGCTAAATACGTTGTGCGCAAGTTTTTCTTTCCACTAAAGACATTAGCAGTTCCTCTTTGTTTACGGGACTTTGAAGAACTAGATCAGTTCAAAAGATATAACTGGCATAAGGCAATCCACCATTTTATAGAGGACCGGTTTGAGCAATTGCATACACTAAATTGTTTAAGGGAAGAGCCTTCCATCTTGGGATATCTAAAAAGATGTTCAATCGTTCTTGTGGTAATAATTAGATTTTCATCTATCTTACTTGTAGTTATATAAATGACACTTACTAAAACCCTTTTAGGTGTGGTTTTTTTAACATAGTAATATGTAGATCCCAGCTAATGAACCCAGCACACCATGACTGTGTTGGTGGTCTCCAACGATAAGTTACAACTTTAAGTATTGTGCAGACTTGACTTCAAAATTGGATGTGAAAGATCAGGTAACTCAGTAAGGAGTTTAGCTAAGCAGCAACATCCAATTGTAACTTTATCGTTAATTAATTATCTTTTATATAGGTTGGGGAGACATTTGTATATACTTCCCAGGAGGAGCAGATGCTCCTTGGTATGGAGGAAGAGGAGTCCTCCTTTAAAGAGAAGGTAGTAATGAATGAGATGGATAAAAAGCAGAAGAAAATGAAGATAAAGTTGAATGAGAAGGAGGAGAAGAGAAAGAAGAAGTTGAGTGAGGAGAAGAATAAAATGATGGAAGTGAAGATGGAAACAATCATTTACAAGGAGTTTACTAATTTTCTTGAAGTTATTTGTGATGAAATTGAACATTTGCGTTGTTACTGGGATAATAGATTTGATTCACTCATTTCCCTCATTACTCCATGACAAATGCTAAAGATCATACAGCGTCACCCGCCTCTCTAGTAGATCATACACACTCCAAGAATGCGGCACCATCGGCTTCGTGACCCTCATCAAACTCTAGTCCCACCCACACAGTTTCATACATCCACACACTAGATGATATCCTCTAATGAATCTGCTTCCGAGCCCAGAAGCAGAAAGAGGACCCACGACGGGTTGAAGGAAGAAGAAAACCATCACATACTATTTCATTTCCCGGGTTGAAAATCAATTTCAGCTCAGGCTAGGGAGGTGATAGATTTTTTGAGCCTCTATCCTAACAGGTAATGTGCATTATTTAACTATTTAACCACCACATTTGGATCTAATAATAACCTACTTGAATTACAGTAATTTTATAATGTTTCAAAGCGGAAATATAATTATGTCAAGATTCGATATTTAAGATCTACTACCTGATGGTTAGTTGAGTGATACACATCTGGATGCATAGGTCAGTGTGTTGAGCCATCGTAGAAGTGCTCACCCTAAAAATTGGACCACATTTCTTTATGTTTCTTCGGATCACATGAAAATATTCCTTGCTTTAATTAATTTTAGTATGACATTAAATATAAATATTATATAATTAGAGTAGATTACTGTTAACTTTAGATGGTTCAGAACGTGTTAAAATTAATTATAGAAGTACAATAAAAAATATTTTTACAACTGGAATAATGTAAGAGAAGTGGTTTCCAAAATAACGAGAGCATGATTTCTCGCATTACACCCACCGACATCCAAGTTGTCGAAATCCTTGTGATGTTTGTATTCCTTGATGCCCATTGGGCATTATTAGTATGCACTTGGAAGGAACAACGTTGGTATTTCTATGACTCCATGTCAAATTCAACACACCATGACACATTGCATGAAAGGGTATATTAAATTTCTTAGTATAAATCTCTACTTTTGAGCAATACTTGTATTTCTTCTAGTTGGACTTATATTCTTTGTATGTGCACAAATATCCATTTTTTATGAAGATGTTAGTGAAGCTCTTTCAGATGATCTGACTACCTGGCCTATTATTCATGTTCGTGGTTCCCCAATGTAGGACAATGGAAATGACTGTGGTGTGTTTGTACTGAAGTACATGGCGATGGTCGTTAGGTGAGAAGATTACGTGGGCGAAAAAATGAAGTAGTGCACAGAAAAATGCCCAAAATTAGAGCAAAAATAGCAATTGAGATTCTACAAAATTTTTTACCTTGAATTATAATAAGGATTGATTGTTTTGGCTTCAGTTTTTGTTCTTAATTCCAATAATAACTACATTTTTTGACTTCAGGTTTTGTTCTGAATTCATGTATATGCATGCAGAATACAGCTTAATGATATGTGTTTTGATATGAATTCTAGAGTACATATTTTATTTTATGCTATAATGTTATGTGTTTTGATCTGAATTCCAGAATT
Source organism: Dactylorhiza incarnata (assembly GCA_033032865.1). Lineage (NCBI taxonomy): Eukaryota > Viridiplantae > Streptophyta > Magnoliopsida > Asparagales > Orchidaceae > Dactylorhiza > Dactylorhiza incarnata. The sequence goes on along the minus strand of JAWHQI010000001.1, from coordinate 4,508,123 downwards.
CCTATTCATTATTGTTCAGATAGTAGTTTTGATTTTTACTGCTGCTATAATGCATATTCATCTGAATTCCAGAATACTCTTCATTGTTGTTCTAGAAGCAGTGGTACAATTACACCAAGTGGAAAACATATCTGTGTTTATTTGCAAAATCCAGAATACTCTTCATCATACATTCATTACTGTACATGAATGCTCATCATTATTGTTCCAGAAGCAGTGGTACAATTGTTTCGTTTTATAGTTTTGGCTTAATAAAATGTATTTTGTTGTATTCATCTGAATTCCATAATGAAGTGTTTTGAAGTATTCATTTGAGTTCTCAAAGCAGTGTTTATTTGAAAAACCATATTATAGTGGTGAATGTTGTGCTCTTGTTGGATGTTTCCCACTTTTCGATGTTTGCACAAGAAGTATTGTTCCTTTAAATAATTATTTGTAATAGAATATGCTTCAAGTAGAAATTGTATTAATGCCACAAAAGTACTAATTTTTATTACAACTAATGATGTTTGAATCCCCACTGTGGCACATCAGAAACACTGCCAAATTTGAACATAAAGGATAGAGATAAATCATCATTTAGATCACAAATATTAGGAGTGGGCACTGAAATAGAGTCTTTATCGACAGTGGTGTTTTCCATGAAGTCGAACTCCTTTGGTTATTCAGTATCTCGGTCATCCACAGACGTATTGACTTTAGAGTCTTGTTTCCTCTCTGCATGATATCCATATAATTTTAGTAATAGACTTAAAGAATCTTCATAAATGTAATCGAAGTAGTGAAATTCTAGAAAATAGAGTATATAAACCTTACTTTACTTCTTTGCCGGTTTCTCGAAATGACTCTTCAACCAAGCAATTGACACCTTTCTGACGCACTGCCTTTGGATCCCTTGCCAAGACTTTATTTTGGAAATTTCCTTCAACGAATCCCTTCTTCAACCCCTCTTCATGATCTACTATTTCTTCAGTTGTCCTCCTCAACTCATTCATGACAGTCATCACGTGTTCTTGAGTAGATTGGCAATTCTCTATCCGCCTAGCTAACACATATGTCAACCACATAAGATGATTTTTATCACTAAACTGGATTGGAACTCATTCATGCATGCAATCTTTGAAAGGTACAAACCCATGTTTGATGTGAATGTGAATATCTTTAGAAGTTATTTAGAATGAATTTGTTTTACCTTCTTAGAATTGTATACTCTTAATATGTGTTTGCATACTATTCATTTTGTTTCAAAACTCTTGCAAGAACATATCGCACTGCATGCCTTTGAGTCAACTTTAACTAACCATTTCTTATCATCCGCGACTCCACCATAATGTCTCGTGACATATAAAAAATGATCATCAATATATCTTATTTCTTCTGTGATACTGACACTAACTACCCCATCCATAAAAGCTTGTTCAAAAATAGAGAACAATTTTCTTGTGTAGACGTTCAAAGCTTGTTTTAATAAGAGAGACTTCTTAAACTTTAAACTAATGGAACCTTGCTTGCACCTGAAATCTTTATCATGCTCAGATCTCCGCCAAGAGAAAATTATTGTAACATAGTTTTCCGCATCCCTTTGATTTGAGAATAACAAATCCTACTTCTATTTGACCTTGTTTGCCATTTGTATTTTTAGAATGCAAGTTTTAACAGATATGACATTAGGATGCTGCATTATTGGTCTGGACCTGATCACAAACTGAAAAAAGGGATGTGGTCTAATGCCAGGCGTTAGGACTTAACGCTAGGCGTTGACTCTCGCTCCCATCACGATGATTATGGCAAGGAGGGAAGCAGCTAAGATTGTAGGAGCTCTTTAGGAATGATCTGACCTAACGCCAGTGTTAGCCTCAACGCTAGTGTTAGGGTTGCCTAAAATGAATGTTTCCTAAAGTGCAGAATCTCCTTCCTGTTTTGAAGATCTGAGCCATCAAAACATTTCTATACTGGGTTAACGTCAGGCGTTAGCCTTAACGCCGACGTTAGCTTCCAGTTCTATAAATTGGTGGATTTCATCTTCTTCAACTACGAATGCTAAGGAGACATATTCCAGCACTCTGAATTATTTGTGAGGGACGTATTTCCAGACCACAAAGGATCTCCCACTTAATTTCAAAAGGAGGAATCAAAGGAGGCTTGGATCAACACGCTAACTTAACGCGAAGAATGCACGCTTGAACTTCAACGATCTTCAGCGATTCTTTGTCGTCTCCTTCAGATTACCTCATAGGGAGTTTTTATATTTGTCTTTTATATTTATCTTTATAATCGGTTTGTGAATTTGCCTCGTGTTGCCGACTAGGTCTGGGTAGGACTTAGGGAGGAATTTGCCTCGTATTGGCGACTGGGTCTAGGGAGTAAATCTAGGGAGTGCTCGAGGCCTTTCTGGGGATAGAAGTGCTAGAGCGGCTTGAGATCGTAGTTGGGGAGAGATGGGCTAAAGCCAACCGGTTCTTAGTGAGAAGAGTCGGTATAGAAAACAAAAAGAGTATTTCATATTTCGCATTGGATTTCTAGCGTCATAGAAGTCATATTTTGTAACCAAATTTAATTAATGATAATCACGTCTTTTTCTATTTAATAAAATATATTTACTACTCTTTGTTTTTGACTCACACTTATTCAAATTAAATATCAAAAGTTTTCTATAAAAAATTAAAGTTTTCTAAAACCCTTATTCACCCCCCCCCCCCCCTCTAAGGGCGCCCCAAGATCCAACAAGTGGTATCAGAGCGAGGTTATTCCAAAACTGTTTCACCACCGGGAAAAATAGCGCCTTTTGATCATGATCTTGTTTCTACTAGTGGGGAAAATTTTAATATAAGTGAAAAATTATTGTCACCACCTTTATTTATGGGCAAAAATTATAAAAGGTGGAAGATATTAATGAAAAAATTTCATAAAACCTTAGATGAAAAAGTTTGGAATATTACTATTGAAAAACTACCTAGCGTATTAACTAGAAACGAAATTGTTTTAAATGCAAAATTTATAAATAGTCTATTTTGTGCGTTAGATCAAAATATTTTCAAACTCATTTATACTTTACCTACCGCATATGAGATTTGGAATTTTCTTGAAAATACTTATGATTCTCCTTCTGTAGGTATGGAACAAACGCAAGAATTGGATAATATACAAGCTTGCACAGATATTCAAGAAAACTCCTCTCATAATGAATCAATGGAGTGCACATCAAGTGGAAGAGAAGAAGAAATCTTATCTTTGGAAGAGGAATGCCAAAAAGATGTCAAAGGAACTTTATGTTCAAATGTTGCCTCTCCCGATAGCAATATAAGGAAATCAAATTCTTCCTTTTTTGTGACAAATTCCATTTCCACATTACATATGCTACAAATTGCTAAATGTAAAATGAAGAAATTGAAAATTGCTTATAAGAAATTACGTTTAGAAAATAAAAGATTAAAAGCTATGTTTAATGTAGAAACAAAAATTGATGTGTTTGATGACTCTCACTCTTGCACATTAATCAAAACTACTTCACCTTGTATCAAATATAATGAATTAAAAGAAAATTACAAGAAACTTGAAAAGGAGCTTATTTGTGTAAAAGAACAAGTTGAACGATTATACTTAGAAAATTCATCTTTTAAAAATAATTGTGCTATGTGTAAAAATTATAAAATTGAAATAAAAGAAATGGATGAAATATTTGAGGAATTTAGAAATAACTGTCAAACTCATATTGACTATATTGTTTCCACTCTTAAAAATAACACAATTGCTTATAATAAAGCTAGACCTAATCTCAAAATAAAAAATTATGAATAAGAAAATAAAGTTTACTTGCTTAAGGAAATTATAAAGAAAAATTCTCAACACATAAATTCAAAAGCAAAATCCAAAGGTAAGTTAAATATGAATTTTCATAATTTATTCAAGCAAAACATATGAAATGAAAAACAACAAAAGCTTTTAAATGAAATTCCAAAACTCTATCATCATTATCATTTACAACATAATTGTTCTCCCAACATAAAATTAAGTGCAAACAAATTTCCTTTAAATTACAAATTCAAAAATCAATTTTATCCAAATATTCAAGTTAATGACTATGGAAATTTGAAAACTAAAAATAATATTTGTCCAAGGTATGAATGGAGGCCCATACTTAAGAATGACGCACTAATGTCAAATGAAAGGGTCCATTCATCCTTGTCTCCCCCAAAGCAACACGTTATATTTGGGTACCAAAGGAACCACCACACTTGGTCCCCTTTGGATACCTAAATCTCTTATTCATTAGATATCTCCAAATGCATGAAGTAGAAATAAATAAAAAACAAATTCCATCACTCTACTTCATGATATGCTTATCTTTTTTTTTTTTTTTTTTTTCTTGAACCATCATGCTAAGGTCACTCTATATAACTTCTCATATGACTTTTCTCACATTAAGCCATAAATTCATAAATGAATCAAATTGAATATAAGTCATATCATCTCTCAAGTGACCTATCTATCTTTTTATCCTTCTTAAATTCATTGCCTATAAGTAAACCAATAACACTTAAATATCTTGAGAAAGGGAGATTTGTGATGTCACCCCATCACATCTCTTAGTATCGGTGCGAACCCTTCACAGGGTAGACCTCGGGAAGTCCAAGATCCACTCTAAATTGCTAAGTGCAACTAAAGCCTAGCAAAGATCAAATTAATTATAGACTCAAGCGTGCTCTTGCAATAACCAAAAATGGGAAATTATCATTATCTTGCCTTTCAAGAAGTTTACATATTCATGTTTACAAATAAAAACAAATAGTCATATCATTTCTCAAGTGATCTATATATTTCTTTTCGTTTATCCTTCTAAATCCCTTACATATAAGAGTCTCTTATCCTTGTTATAAGTTAAATTCTAAATGTGGTATATGATGTTATCAAGACTAATGAAATAATTATAAAAAATGGATTTAAAAGGAGTATTAGGGGACTTACACTAATAAATTAAATGCGCAACTTTTTGAATATTTGTCTAATTTCTTTGCAGCATATGATAGCCCCTACATTGAAAAATCATAATCTAGAAAAATCGATATTGAAAAACTACAATAATGATGAATATGAATTCACACACTCTACAATGATATCATTTTAAAATTCACAAAAATCATATATCATAAATCATGATTTATCAAGAATTATCTTAAATCAACTATTTCTATCAATCTTAGGAACTATGAAATGTATGATGACTAATTGGTATTATAATTTCATACTCAGTTTTGTGTGTGATAAGCATCAATATCGTTTGCATGTATATCATTATATGTAGACCTTGGAATTAACTTGGTATCAAATAGAATTGCCACTCCATTCTAGGTCTATGAAAATTCAAAACTCTATGATTGAATACATGCAACTCATTTATATGCTTGTAATCTTTACATAACATTGCACCTTGTTTCCATAACTTTCATTCTAGCATCATCACTTACTATAAGTAGAAATCAATGTCTATGCTAGTTATATAATGTCATGTTATGTTAAAGAAAAATAGAACAATGAAATTTGAAAGTCAAGAAAATTATATATATGTCTTGGTGAATATTCAAAAAATCAAAGAGAAAATTTACAAAAACTTTTCAAAATAACCAAAAATAGTTTCTCACTATATTCATTATTCACCTCACAATCTTACTTTAAAATATTTTGAAAAAGGATGAATATGAATTGTTTTACATACTTCACCTACATAATTATGAATAATTAATTATGAGTACCTAAATTTCTATGAGATAAAAATTAATGATCATGCAAAATCAAAAGATCTTGTAAACTCAAACATTAAATATAACTACAAAAGATCTTATTACTTTCAACATTATGTTTGTGATCATGATTTGTATATGAATCTATTATGTTTTGCATGTATCTCATTTGCATGTAGACCATAGAATAAACTGACATTCCTAAAGAAAAATCAATTAGAATCATCTCTTTATCCTATGTCTAAAATTGAAATATGATTATTGATTACATGCAACATTATATCATACTCATTATTCTAGCATTATCAACTAATAAATACTATCATTCATGTTATCTATCAAATAATGTCATTTGAATTCATCTTAAAGTAGAACAATTAAAAGATAAAATTCATAATAACTATGTTGCTTTAAAATATAATTAGAAATCAATCTCTCGTAAAAAAGGCCATAGTTTACAAATTGTTTACATAGGACAAAATGCTTAGGATGTCCATGATCATTCACCCACATTATGTGTCTCACAATAGCGAGGGCGTAGGATTGTATGCATTAGAGATCTAACCTCTAAGTCATGTCTTGTCCTTAACTGGGGAGGGTTCTAGTGGGGCCTTGCGAGACACTGGGTGGAAAGAGTGCTAGGTTGAGCATTCTCTAGTGTGTGCATATGGGATTAACACCCCAACCTACAGCATGTGTGCAGCTCCTCTTGCCCATCCGTCACTTAGTACGTGGCTAGTGTGTATGCATATATTTAGGGTATTATAATCTAGGACATACCTATATTATATTTTGCATGCACTCCTTATGATTATATTTTTCATGCAGTCTTGGGTTGATTGAACATGCTTATCTTGTGTTTTGTATATTTTATCATTTTTGAGCTTTAATTTAATGATCTTGTAAAACACAAGTATTTGAAAACCCAAAAAGATATAAAAACCATTTCTTAACAAATAGAACATTCTTAAATTGCCTTCTAATCATCTCCAAATTTTCTGAAATTTCTACACTAAGAAAGCCTATATATATAAACTCTATTTCAAAGATTTTTTTTTCAAAAATCCTACAAAACAGTGTTCTGTTTGGGCGTTAAGTAGTTAACGCCAGACGTTAGCTCTTTTGGCCAAATTGAAATTCTGATTTTTTTACAATATTTCTGGTATTTTTCTAATGAATTTTCTCTGTTTCTTTTCTCTGCTTTAAAATTATTTTGTTATAGATTTGTTAGTTTAATTCCAAAATACAAAAAAATTCAAAATGCTCAAAAATATGCTTTTGTCATTTGTTTTTGTTTTAAATATTTACAAAATGATGGTTTGACTATACGACTTCACAAGAGCAAACATCTTAGTTATTTTGTTTCAAATGGTCAAAATTGATTAGGCATACACTTAAAGATTGTCTTTAATGTCTAATTTTAATAACAAATTTCCTAAACATTGTTTTATCTTCATGTCTTGACCTTAATCTGATTATGTGCAATGAAATAGTCTATAGAATATTGTGTATGATTGTCTAGGATGCCTCTAAGTATGAGTAATATTTTATACTAATCAATGATGCATTCACTCACTATTTTGGTAATCTACATGTGCTCATAATCTTAGTCTTGCATGATTGTATTGTGTAATAGTTTTTAACATATTAAGTTGTATGTCTAAATTACCTACACCGTCTTTAAAATAATAAATTTCTTGCACACATAGAAGTGTTATTTCAATATTGGTAATGTTTGCAACAACAAGTGAATTCGGAGACCTTTGACCCAAACTTAAAAAATATAATGAAATAATATGCCAAAGATAACTCGACCAAGCACTACTCACCCTCCTGATAAGTCTTAATGAGCATTGTGAGGCTGAGCACCTTGGAAATAATTGTAAAGTGTCTTGTGCAAACACACTTTTTATCACTTCTATTTGTACACCGGATCAATAAAAATAAATTTTTTATAAAAATGCTTATGTGATCCCCTAAGCAGTATTTCGCTCCCTGATAAGTCAAAATGAGCATTGTGTGGGCATAGCACCTTGGTACTTGTACTCATGAAATATGCTTTGAAATTTAATTCTAAAATTGATGTGTGAAAGTAATTATAAGATTACAATCTTAATATTGTCGTTGTTACTATTTCATTACATATGTCATGTGTTTTGATTATTTCACGTGTATACTTTTATCAAAACACCTTATGCACACATCATTATTTTTCATAAAACTTCTACTCATGAGAATTGGATTCTATTGCAACATTACATAATTATCTAAAAACTCAAGTAAAAGCACTAGATTGCAATGCATGATTTCTACAATGTTCTCTTTACTTGAAATACGAATTGGTTACATTGCAGCTATTATCTTTTTGAATATGTTAAAGCATGCTTGCATATTTGTTATGAAAATATCCAAAGTTAATGCTCAAATGTGAAGAGGCTAGACATATTGTTGGAATGGTCAAACTATAACAAAAATACTACTCTTAGTTGTTTTGTTTTCCGTATTTCTATGTTGATCAAGTATTTCTTTTACCATGTTTTATCATGCTTACTTCGAATTTTTTTTTCACTTGTGCTTGTCCAACTATAGTGCATTTCTTTCAACAATTTTTTTACGATTACTTTGACAAGCAAGTGGTAGAATTCCTTTTGTAAAAATTTGGAATGTGTTTCTTTCATGCTTATCATATCTTTTTCTGTTATGCTACTCTCTCCCTTAGCTCAATCACGACTTACTTTATGTTTAAACTAAACTCTTAATCCTCTCTTAGTTATGTCCCAACTTTTGTCTTCTTTACTCTAGTTTTGTTTCACTCCACCCACTTTTGCTAATAACAAAAAGGGGAGAATAAAATGATAAATTGTAATGATTAACGGAGTAGGATTCACTAGATTAAGGGGGAGCATGAATCTAGTCTATGAGAGCATACACTAAGGGGGAGCTCTTATGTAGGGGGAGCACAATTTAACAATAAATAATTCTTATTATTGTCTCAATATTGCTTAGTGTCATATATCCTTCTAAAAATACATCTTTCTTATATATGAATCTGATTTATCTCTATTGGATTTGTTATTATCAAAAGAGGGAGATTGCTGGAACATGGTTTTCCACATCCCTTTGATTTGAGAATAACAAATCCTACTTGTATTTGATCTTGTTTGTCATTGTGTTTTTAGCATGCAGGTTTTAACAAATATGACACTAGGATGCTGCATTATTGGCCTGTACTTGCTCACAAACTGAAATGAGGGATGTGGTCTAATGCCAAGCGTTAGGACTAAATGCTAGGCATTGACTCTCGTTCTTATCATGATGATTATGGAAAAGAGGGAAGCAGCCGTGATTGTAGGAGCTCTTTAGGAATGATCTATCCTAACACCAGCGTTAGCCTCAGCGATGGCGTTAGGGTTGCCTAAAATGAATGTTTCCTAAAGTGCAGAATCTCCTTCCTATTTTGAAGATCCGAGCCATCAAAAAATTTCTATACTGGGTCAACGCCAGGTGTTAGCCTTAACGTCGACGTTAGCTTCCAGTCCTATAAATAGGTGGATTTCATCTTCTTCAACTACGAATGCTAAGAAGCCCTATTCCAACACTATAAATTATTTGTGAGGGCCGTATTTCCAGACCACAAAGGATCTCCCACTCAATTTCAAAAGGAAGAATCAAAGGAGGCTTGGATCAACACGCTAACTCAACGCAAAGAATGCACGCTTGGACTTCAACGATTCTTCGTCGTCTCCTTCAGATTACCTCATAGGGAGTTTTTATATTTGTCTTTTGTATTTATCTATGTAATCAGTTCGTGAATTCGCCTCGTGTTGGCGACTAGGTCTGGGTAGGACTTAAAGAAGAATTCGCCTCGTGTTGGCGACTGGGTCTAGGGAGTAGATCTACGGGATTCTCGAGGCCTTTCTGGGGATAGATGGGCTAAAGCGGCTTGAGGCCGTATCTGGGGAGAGATCGACTAAAGTCAACCGGTTCTTAGTGAGAAGAGTTAGTATAGTAAACAAAAGAGTATTTCATATTTCACCATGGATTTCTAGCGTCATATAAATCATATTTTGTAACCTAATTTTATTAATGATAATCATGTCTTTTTCTATTTAATAAAATTGATTTACTACTCTTTGTTTTTGACTCACACTTATTCAAATCAAATATCAAAAGTTTTCTATAAAAATTTAAAGTTTTCTAAAACCCTTATTCACCCCCCCCCCCCCCCCCCCCCTCTAAGGGCGCCTCAAGATCCAACATAAATCATATTCTCCATCCCAGGAAAATACTCAACAAGAAAATTTGTTGCTTTCGTGCACCCATGTAGCACATTGTTAGTCGAGTCACTTCTTTGAGTGGATAAAATGCCTAGATCTAGAGTATCTTTATTAAACAACATGGAGTATTTATTTCTAACTTTGTATAGATAAGACAACCATCTATTTTCCTCCAAGTTACCTTTTGTAATCATTCCACTCTAATTTAAATCAAACTCAACATCAGTGTCGCATTCGCTTATGCATTTATATAATAAAGCTCTAATACTCTTGTCATTGTTGAGGGTTTGAACCTTTGAAGGTGCTTTCTTAGAAATGTGTCACTAACATAGGCAGTGCCAACTATTAGTAAGAACTCTTGCAATAGAGATGGTTATCTCCTAATCTTGATCTGTAAACATAGTGCTTATTAGTTGCTTTTCACCAGCTAATCTCAAAAAAGTTTCAAGAACCCAACAAAAAGATTTAATGGTCTCTTCTGCAATGAAGGATCCACCGACGAAAATATTTTGTCACTGATGGTGTATGGAAATGAATGGAGCACAAGCCAAATTATATTTGTTGTGCTTGTAGGTCGTATCAAATATAATAACATCTCCGAAAGAATCGTAATACATTTTATTATGCCGTCTATTAAAGCCAGGAAAATCCTAGGCTCTAAAATTTGGATCAATGCAGCCAGAGGTTACTCGCCCATCGGTCCGGCTAGATGGCTTAACTGGAAACAACTAAAGGACTATGAAAGCAACAGGACCGCAGGTGTTGTGGTAGGGAGGTCCCACCACGTACCCAGAAGCTCCGAAGAGACTTCTCCTCCACAACCAAAGATGGCCGAGCAGGGTACGAGGAAGACACCAACCTGGCGAGTACCTAAGATGACGGTCGAGTGTGATAGTCAAGAACTCACGGGGGGACATGTCTTCGAAAATGGGGTTCCGAAAGCTCAGCAAAAGGTGCCAATCCAAGTACCTCTGGGGTCCTATTTATAGGAAAACCAAAGGGTAGGGGGGCTATTTATAGCCCTAACCCTGCCCGGGGACTATGCGACATTGAGGGGATCTCACCTGGATTCGACGAGCATCCTCTATGTTCGCTCACCTGGCGAGTATGAGGGGCAGCTCACACATGCTCGCCTATACTCGCACAAGCCTTTTGCTGTCTTCAGTCTCTGACTCTTGTTTTCTGTATTGACCTTTGACTTTGACTCTGATGCAACCTAGGTTGCATCCGATGACAAACCCTAGTATTTTCATATTTATGTTATTGTCAACATTATATTATTATGTTGTTTCTGCACACGCATATTATCATTTGAAGATGACTTATTGGGTTGATCGTCCAGTAAGATCTTGAATAAAGAGATCCAGTAATTTAGGATAGTTTAGGGGAGAAAGGAAAGCTCTAGTTATTTAAGTAGCAAATAAAAATCATGAGGAAAATATTCTTTGATAAACAAAGAGAATAATCTAACTTTGGAAAGAAAAATCACTCTAGCAATCATTATGATGGCAAATCAATTCCTGCCTAAAATGAATTAGCACAATCTTTAGGTCACCTTTTTGTTATAAATTAGGCTAAGAAAAAAAAGGAGGCCAAAAATCATAGAGGAAGCGAGAATTTTCTTCTTGTTCCCTATGTCAGGCCGATAATCAAGCATTTCGCCCAGAGTCTCCAGCGCCCCCCTCCCGCCAGTCATTTGCCTCATTTCGCCCTAGATACCGACGGCTCCCAAGACGCCGTCTCAGCAGAGTATCTGCCGTCGTCGGAAATTTTGGCACTATGCACCCTGTAATTACAGCCTCTTGGCACTTTGCACCCCAGGTTTTATTTTTTGACACTTTGCACCCTGTAAACATGTTAATAGAGCAGATTGCACCCCTTCTTTACTTTCTTATTTTTTTATTAGCTTATTAAATCTGAAAATTAGAAATAAAGAGGGGTAATTTGGTCATCCATTGAATCTCTCTAAAAACCGGACCAAACATTATAAATTTGAATCATTATATGCAGGCCAAAATTTCCACCGGTAATTATTTGTTGAAATATTGGATGCATACTTCACTATACGTAGGCCAAATTTTTTTTCTGTTAATTTTGATTTCAAAACCGTTTTGATTTTTCCGGGAGAGTTCAATCGGCTTTGATTTCGCTTACAAAAATTATTACTAATCCAAAGGCATTTTGAACGTTAGAGCATAAAAATTAATTCTAAATTATTTGAATGTTAAAAATATTTCCGATACATATTTTTAGACTCATATCAACAATAATTTGTGCTTTTTTATCTATAAATTTTTTTAAAAAAACAACTGTGATATTTTCTCCACCCGATTGCCGTCTTAGCGCTTAAACTTAAACTTGGAGGAAGAGATTCAGGTGCCAATTCAAAAAAATATTGCACCACATTACTTACTGCAATCAAAGCATAATAGAAAACTTGTACTTAATATTTAAAAGAGTTCTACTATGTCATTACAATCTCATTAAACAAAACAATCACATAATATTAATTCTATTTCTAGATGATGAAACTCTGCATTTCCTACGCGATGTCTTCCCAAACATCTTCCTCTCCTGCAAAAAAAAATGCATCTTAGTATTTCTAAAATTTAACAAATGGTGAGTAACTTATTGATAAAAAACTCACCGTGATTAAATGGCGCAGTAATTGATTCTTGAGTAGCAATATAGTTTGTATTTGTACTCTTCTTCTTTACCTATATTAGTGTAGCCAATTATTGTAATTTATTAGAAAGTTTAAAAATTCAAAATGTAAAGCTAATAATTGATATATAACGTATCGGTAATTTCGAACGGAAAGTTGATGTTGTTGAGATTGTCGGCTCAGCATATGTTGATGGTTGAGCGCAACTTTTCTTATTATGACCCGTTGCTAAATGATTCACTTTTATTATCTAGTTCAAAAATATTTTCTACTGCAATATCACAGTTACTTTCAGGATGAGCATCAATACTCTCAACATAAACATTCACTTCTCGTTCACGGTTGATATGTCTAATAAGGTTTTTAACATCTTCATCAGTAACAAGTAAAATCGGATTAATGCAGTCTTTCGGTCGGCTTAAGTTGCAGTAAAATCTAACCCACCCCAAGTGACCAATCAGTGTAGCCATTTCATGTAAATCAGTAAGGACTAACTCATTATAATCACAATAGTCAAACACATCAACTACATCAGGCATATAAGATATTCTGCTTGAGCCCAAAAAGGACCAGGAATGGTGCATTCTAACCGTGAACAACGAAATTTCATATGGCATGTAAAGCGCCCTTTCACTTGACTCTTCATTTCTCCATATCCAAACCATTCTAAAAAAAATAACCTTAAATAAACTACAAATTTTTAATAAAAAACCCCCCAAAAAACTAAAGTTAGGTTATTCAAATAACATAAGACAAACCATTTAATTCTAAACAGGTAGAGGAAGGCATCCGAAAAAATAGGTATTTCAGAAATTTATACTTTCCAGGAATTTTAGCTAACAGGTAGAGGAAGAGATCTGAATCCGTCGATCCAATCAGGAGGTCGGACCTGCAGAAATAGGGCTGCAGCAATAGGGCTCCGTCGATGGATCAGGAGGTCGGAGCTGCAACAATAGGGCTCCGTCGATGGATCGGGCAGCAATAGAAAATCGCTGGTGGCTTAGTGAAGCAGCAGAGGATGAAGACTGGTAGTGTGGGAAACCAAGGGGGAGCGGTGCGAGAGTCCAGGAGCGCTGCAGAAGTCCAGGTGCAGGAGTCCATGTTCTGCGACTGCAAAGGGGGGAGATTCAGCCGGCTATTTTGCAAAAATGATGGAAGATCGCCGGAGTAAGGACCGAAATGACAGGCGCTGCTAGGGTTTGGAGTTCGGGAGCGGTGCAGGAGTCGAAAGGAGGAGCGGTGCGGGAGTCGGAAGCAGGAGCGCCAGGTTATGAGTGGACCGAAAAGTATTTTTTGGGGGTTTTAGGTTTTCAATTTTAAGGGAATGCCGAGATTACCCTTACAGGAATTAGACTTTCTTTTTAAATGAATTAAAAATACACGAAATTTAAAAGTAGGGTGCAATCTGCTCTATTAACATGTTTACAGGGTGCAAAGTGCCAAAAAATAAAACCTGGGGTGCAAAGTGCCAAGAGGCTGTAATTACAGGGTGCATAGTGCCAAAATTTTGCCGTCGTCGACAACGACAATCCTTCCGACGGTAGATCCTCTTCACGTCGACGCCACACCGGAGTCATTTGTCGTCGTCGACATCGACGATCCTTCCGACGACAGATCTTCTTCACGTCGACGCCACCCAGAAGTCGCGCCTCCCATTTGATTACTGCGGGCCACTGCCGACTCGGCTTCTACTCCAGCAGCCTGGTTCGACGACGCCAGTCCAGGTCCCAGGCTCTACTCCAGTGACTTGGTTTAGCCCCATCTAACTTCCATTTCAGAATTTGTTTCGGTTTGTTTGGACTGAATTCCTCATTTCAGCTTTTCGGTTGTGCTTGGTAAAACGCCCTCAACTTCCATACTTAATTTTAATCACAATATTTTTATTTAGCTCCTTAAATAATACTGAGCTTGCCTAAATCTCCTTAACTATCCGTGATTACTATTATTTTTCATAAACTATTGCATGCATTTCTTTATTTGGAATCAAAGAATCATAATAGGAGTTAAGCCGCAAGCACTCGAAATTCTCTCTCTTTGAGTTTCGATTAATTGTTTTGAAACATAATTCGCTCTGGAATTGAGACCACAACTAACTACGAGATGGAACCTTGTCGTCAACATTGGATTTGAAATTGGGTTTACATCAGTTTGGTATCAGAGGGTAGGTTCGATTCACTCCTATTGCGAATCAAACGATGGTTTTCAAAATAAAAATAAAAATATATAATAATAAAAAATGATCTTCATTTTATTTGCATTTTTCTGAAAACAAAAATCTTTAAATTTATTTTCTCTTAACAAAAAAAAACTCTTAAAATTATTTGCTCTTTTTTTATATAGAAATTTTAGAAAAAGTTGAGTTATTTTAAATGGAAAATCGCGTGGGTAAAATAGAAGATAACGTCACCACTTTGAGCACGCAAATTCAAAATCTAACGAAAGCAATCAAAGCATAAACCACTAGTGTCAACGAGAATCAGAGAAATGTAGGTCAAGTGCTTATTGGATTACGTGCAAGCGTTAATGCTTTAGAAGCCAACCAACACTTATGACTAATTCCACCACCCCAGGTCGAGCACTATCCAAATCATAGGAATTTGGAACTAGAAAATCCGGATCCACGACCTTTCGAACCGGTAGCCCGCAATATCAGAGAGACGCCTCATTGGGATTTTGGGGTTAAGTTGGATGTTGGTGATTTCGAGGGTCGACTAGAACCTGAGGGATGTCTAGAGTGGTGTGATAGGATGAGTCGTTCCCTAGCTTGGAAGCAATTGCCCCAAGCTAGGCAAGTTGAGTACGCAGTCCTTAGACTTAAGAATTCTGCGCTGGTTTGGTGGGGTCAGTTGGAGCGGTCTAGATTCAACTTAGGATTACCCTCGGTTACCACTTGGGATGAGTTTAAAATTCAACTACGAAAGTGGTACGTCCCAGCGGATTATTTGCAAACTCTCTATCGTAGGTTCCACAACCTACGACAAGACAAACTAACCGTGGATGAATACACCAATGAATTCCTAGTTCTGCAGTCTCGCCTCGACCTCCGAGAGGATGATGACATGACTGTGTCCCGTTATCTGAATGGGTTGCGATATTCCATTAGAGACCAACTAGAGATATTTGATTATAAGGACTTAGGGGAGATATCGAGTCGAGCATGGAGGGTGGAGTCCTCAAAGAAGCGGACATCCGGAGTAGGTCTACTGATAGACCCACGTCGAGCATCACCACAATACCACTACTAGGGCCTTGGATTCCCTTCACCCTCCCATCACTACTGGGACCCCCACCCCACCAACTAATCCATCTAGGGGTAAAGAGATTATTGGGACTAAGCCTAACACTGGAGTATTCTGATGCTTCAAGTGCATGGAGCCGGGACACAAATCATCTGAGTGCCTGCGACGCCACTTTGTCGCTATTATTGATTCCACGGATGGACGTGAGCCAGAGTATGGAGCTTACGTAAATGAGTCTCACCCTGAGGCTGATCATGAGCCTGAGTCAGATAATGTCATATAAGTGGAAGGAGAACACGCCGAACACTTAGTCTGCGTCTTACGATATAGCTTGATCACCCCTAGTGAGTCTACTGAGGATGACCATAAGAGGCACGACATTTTCCACACTACTGCACGCATCCAGGTACAATTTTGTTCTATTATCATCGATAGTGACATTGTGGAGACTTTCGTCTCTCAACGCATGGTCAACATATTAGGGCTTGCAATGCGTCCGTTAGAACAACCCTACAACTTATCTGGGGTCAATAGTCATTTGACTATGCTCGTTACCCACTATTGCCTAGTAGAGTTTTCAATAGGGAACACGTATTCAGATAGTGTGTTATGTCATGTCGCCACCATGGATGTCTGTCACATCCTATTAGGGAGATCTTGGCAGTGCGACCGGCATGTCATGCACGACGGCATGAGAAACTCTCACTCATTCGAGCACAACAGACACAAGATTGTTCTTCTTCCCCAAAAGAATTATCTTATCCCAAGGGCACAAGAAAGGACCTCTACGACTTCTATGTCACTTTTGACTAACTCCACCACATTAATACTCACCGCACTCCCGCCTGAAACCCCATCCCATGAAGTGACTCATGACCCAGATATGGTACTCATTCCATATTTATCAATTTCTGAAGTACTACCCAGTATTTTTCAATTTTCTCATACTAAAGTTGATAACTACTTATCCCACACACCTCCCTATCTCAATTTCATATTTGGAGATCGCATTTTTGTTTTGTCACGCTATCGTTTGGATATAGAAGAGCATGCTGAATCTCATCAAAATATTATATTTTAATAATAAATCATTGGAAAACTCTTTGGGGGACAATTTGGAGTTACACTCAAATTTTGTAGCGTTTATCATACTCAGACGGATGAACATACTAAAATTATTAATTGGAAATTGGGAGAGTTTCTCAAGTGTTTGAATGAGGCAAATCCAAACATACAGGAGCTTGTGTTTCCACATATTGAACTTGCATTTAATAGTTCTAAACCTCGTGTTACCACTAAAATTACATCTGAAATTGTTTATGGCCTTTTTATATCATATAGCCATCATCTTTCATCATTTCATGATCGCATATCCTTTGACGCTCAGTCGCACATTAATTATGTAAGAGAACTGAATAAAAATGTTGCTAATGATCTGCAAGTAACCTCTGAAAATTATAAATCCATGGTCGGTCGTTATCGTCATGGAATATACCTTTCAGAGGGAGATTGTTTTTTTTTTCCATTTTATGAAGCAGCATTTTACTCCTGCCACGTACCATGAACTACAATAGGGGAAGCTTGGCTCATTTCAAGCTCGAAAACGACTCAATGAAAACACTTGCCTACCAGATCCGTCTGTGGGATTTGATGCCTTCCCGATGCTCGATGTAGCTGTCCATACACGTTCGATGGAGATACTCAGTGTCAGACTCAGCAATACAACATCACACCCACAGATGTCGCCCGACTGTGCGGGAACCACTACCAGACTTTACGAGTCATTGACGGGGTCAAGATCTTTCAATCCCTGGAGAATTGATGCAACCTAGGTCGCATCGAGCGACAAACCCTAGTATTTTCATATTTATGTTTTGTCAACATTATATTATTATGTTGTTTCTGCACACGCATATTATCATTTGAAGATGACTCATTGGGTTGATCGTCCAGTAAGATCTTGAATAAAGAGATCCAGTAATTTAGGATAGTTTAGGGGAGAAAGGCAAGCTCTAGTTATTTAATTAACAAATAAAAATCATGAGGAGAAATATTCTTTGATAAACAAAGAGAATAATCCCACTTTGGAAAGAAAAACCACTCTAGTTAACTCGCAATCCAAAGGTCACGCGGTCTCATCTAGGAGACCATTTCTTATCTGGCTGATCGCTCGACCTCATTAATATAACCGCCCAGTGACCTCATCAGTTCAGGTCATCAGCTACCCCCGAGCTCACACGATCTGGATTTCTCCTTCTATCATGGTAAAGGCATGACAGGTAACCCCTTTTTCCTTGCATAACTTCTCCTGAATCCCGAGCAGCCCGTGATTTCAAAAGCTACCCATTTGGGCAGCCTCCTTGTCTATAAATAGAGGGATATGGGTCCCTAGAAAAGGACTTTTGGGTGGAGGAAATTTGGATCTAATTGGGGAGCCAAGCGGTCTTGATTTTCAGATCACCCTTTTCTCCCTAGTCTGGTCTGTTTTGAACCCCTTCTAGTCTCTAATCTTTTTCTTATAAGATCTTCTCGCAGCCCAGAATTGTCAGAACATCGATCTCTTCTTGTGGCTTTCCGACACTGTTTCGACACTCTCAGTAACCTAGTAACTCGCAATCCAAAGGTTCTTCCGATTCTCAAGTGCAAGTCATGGAGGTGCAATTTTTGCATCAACAGAACGAACACACGCCCTTCAGATTTGGATTTGCTGGTGAAGTGCGGCGGTCTGAGATATCAGATCGTGAGTTGCGGAATCAGTTCGGTGGGGGTCATCCAGATGCAGGTCGCGCGATTTCTGAAGATCTGGAAACGCAGTTCGAGCGAGCACTCGAGCAAACTCGCCAAGAGTTCGCTCGAGCAAAGCGCGAGACCGCCCAGCAGATGGAAGCAATGGGAAAAGCTCTGGAAGTGATTTCCCAGCGGTTAGCTCCTCAAGCTATTGAGGTCGCTACACCGGTAGATGCCCAACCTGCCTGCGGACAGATTTCTGCCCGCGTCATCCTTGAGCCTGTCGCGCCTTTGAGGTCGCAGGAGGTCGAGTTCGCTGCCATAAGTCTCTTCAATACTGCTGCTTATAAATGAATCTGTTTCAATAAAAAGTACCTTTTCTCCATCTTTTTTCTGCTGCTGTTATCTCATTTAATTTGAACTAATTTCCGGTCATTTATTTTTTACCTTATTAACCACCCTTCTAAAAAAAACCACTTGGCTTTTCTCTTCTGCTTATTTCCTCGACACAGTCAGGTCAAAAAATAGAAGCTTGGGGAGAATCTATTTTAGAAGATCAGGAGGTTGAGATTAAAAGTAGAGCTGAGGGAACTCATTTAGAATCTGCCCAAGGTGTCCAGATTATTCCAATTAAAGGAGATGAAGGCAAGATGCTTTCAATTAACGCAGAACTTTCTGAAATTGAAAAGAAGGAGTTAACAACTTGTTTATTTAGAAATCTAAACGCGTTCACTTGGTCGGCAAACGATATGCCAGGGATGGATCCTGATATAGCTTGCCATCATTTAAACATAGATCCGGCCTTCAAACCAGTTGTTCAGAAGAGACGAGCAGTGGCAGTTACTCTAGTCGATCCTATTAGAGAAGAAGTCCAAAAGCTCCTTAAAGCTAGTTTTATTCAAAAGTTCAATATCCTGATTGGGTCTCAAACGTGGTTATGGTAAAAAAGCCCGGTGGAAAGTGGAGAATGTGTGTAGACTTCACTAAACTCAATAAGGCTTGTCCGAAGGATTGTTATCCTTTGCCCCGGATAGATTCTTTGGTTGATTCAGCAGTCGGATTTCCCTACATGAGCTTCCTAGATGCCTTTTCAGGCTATCATCAAATCAGAATGCATAAGCTAGATATTCCTCATACCTCTTTTAAAACAAACAATGGGTGTTTTTGTTACAAGGTAATGCCTTTTGGCTTGAAGAATGCAGGTGCAACCTATCAAAGAATGATGTATTTCGTATTCAAGAAGCAGAAGAGTAGAAATCTTGAAGTGTATGTGGATGATCTTCTTATCAAGAGTAAACAGTTTCCAGTCCACTTAAGAGATCTTGAAGAAACTTTCTCAACGCTCCGAATGTTCAATATGAGGCTGAACCCATTAAAGTGTATATTTGGAGCTAGCAAGGGAAAATTCTTAGGTCATCTTCTAACTCCAAATGGCCTTGAACCTAATCCAGATAAGGTAAAGGCAATCCTTGAAATGGTACCTCCGAGGTCGCCATAGGAAGTTCAATAGCAGGGAGGCAGAATGTTAGGGTTGAGCTGATTTAAATCTCGATCAGGAGATAAAAGTGCTCCCTTCTTCAGGATTCTCAGAAAAGCCTCCAAGTTCGAATGGACCAAGGAGTGTGATTCAACATTCGATCAGCTAAAGAGACAGTTAACTTCGACTCCTCTTCTCTAGAGCCCTTGTGAGGGCGAAAGCTTATTTTTGTATTTAGGTGTTGGAGCTGATGCGATTAGCTCAATTTTAGTCAGAGAAGAAAAAAAGAAACAA
Organism: Dactylorhiza incarnata; assembly: GCA_033032865.1. Classification (NCBI taxonomy): domain Eukaryota; kingdom Viridiplantae; phylum Streptophyta; class Magnoliopsida; order Asparagales; family Orchidaceae; genus Dactylorhiza; species Dactylorhiza incarnata. The sequence continues at coordinate 4,487,706 of JAWHQI010000001.1, read as the reverse complement.
TTTCAAGTTTATTATGTCAGTAGGATTCTGAAGGATGCGGAAAATAGATATCCGATATTAGAAAAGCTTGTTTTAGCTCTTATCATTTCAGCTAGAAAGCTCAGACCTTATTTTCAAACTCATTCTATTCAAGTAATCACAGATTTACCTCTAAAGAGTGTGTTAGAGAAACCAGAGCACTCAGGCAGATTGGCCAAATGGACTATCGAATTAAATGAATTCAGCATCTCGTAAGTTCCTCGAATAGCCATTAAAGCGCAGGTATTAGCAGACTTCTTAATTGACGCAACATGCAATGAATCTGAGAATGATATCAGAAAGCCTATTCCTTGGACAGTTTATGTTGATGGACCTTCAGGAAAAAGTTCTTCAGGTGCAGGAGTAGTCTTGATTAATCCAAATGGGATTAGATTAAATCAAGCTCTGATGTTTCATTTTTCGGTCACCAATAACCAGGCAAAATATGAAGCTCTCTTAGCAGGACTTCGTTTTGCCAGGGAATTGGGTATTGAGGATATTAAGGTGAAAACAGATTCATTAGTTATGGCGTCTCAAATAAACAGTACCTATGAAACTAAGGAACCCGTCTTAAAGAGATATCAGAAGATAGTGAAGCAAGAGATTGGGAAGTTCAAGAGTTTTACTATTCAACACATCCCGCGATTAGAAAATTCAGATGCTGATCACCTAGCTAAATTTGGATTATTGTCGGGCGGAACCACTTCAGATCTGTTCCATCCAGTGATTGAGGAAGATTCAGTGATGCTGATCGATCGTAAATCTTCTTGGATAGATCCTTTTATCTTATATCTCTCATCAGGGGAATTTCATGCTAGTGTCAAAGACAAGAAAAGGTTCAGATTAAAGGCACCTTATAATTATCTGATTTCAGATATCTTATATCGAAAAACCTTTTAGCTCCCTTATCCAGATGTATATTAGAAGAAGTTTCGGTTGTTCTCTGAGAAGTACATTCAGGTGAGTGTGGCAGTCATTCAGGTGCAAGAACTCTGGAAAAAAGAATTCTGAGGCAAGAATATTTTTGGCCCAAGATAAGGAAAGATGCTGCTGACTACGCAAAGAAGTGTATTCAATGTCAGAAATTTGCTCCGCTCTAGGATCAACCTGCCCAGCAGTTGAAATCCATTACGACTCCTTGGCCATTCACAGTATGGGGAATGGATCTTCTTGGGCCTTTTTCCTATTGCAAGTGGGCAAAGACGTTTCATTCTTGTTATGATTGATTATTTCAGCAAATGGATTGAGGCAAAAGCTTTAGCAAAAACAACTACTTAGATAGTAAAGAGTTTTATCTAGGGAGAAATTATCTGCAGGCATGGGATTCCTATGGCCATAATAACAGACAATGGGCCTCAGTTTGATAATTCAGAAATGATCAACTTCTGTGATGGAATAGGGATTGATCTTCGATTCACGTCGGTCCATCATCCTAGAAGTAATGGACAGGTGGAAGCAGCTAATAAATGTATCCTAAATCTCCTCAAGAAGAAAGTAGAAAAAATCATGGGCAATTGGGCAGAACAGCTCCCGGTAGTTCTTCGGACTCTCAGAACTACCCCAACAGGTGCAACTGGTGAAACCCCCTTTAAATTATCTCATGGTTCAGAAGCTCTAATTCCAATCGAGTTTGAAGTAAAAAGTCCTAGGGTCTTATTAGCTCAACAAGATAAAGACACCTGGATAGAAGACAATAATGAAGATCTCAGGTATAGTCTCGATCTAATTGAAGAATTATGAGATGAAGCCATGATAAGGCAAGAAGAGATAAAAAGAAGAATGACAAGATACTTCGATAAAAATATAAGGGTCAAAGAGTTCATTATTGGGGACCCGGTTTTAAAGAAGGTCGATTCAGCAGCTAGGTCCAGCTCAGTTGGCAAGTTAAACCCAAATTAGGCAGGTCCATATATCATAAAAGAAGTGTTGAAAAATGGGGCTTATCGCCTCAACACTTATGATGGAAGTGAGATAGCCAACACTTGGAGTTGAGACGACTTGAAGTGCTTTTTCTCTTAACAAGCTTCTCATTTTTCTTTCTCTCCCCTTTAAAAAATAATGTATTCATCTCCACGGAACATTTATTCAATAAAAACTACTGTCACTACTTCTTCCTATGTGTTTTGAGAAGACCACCTAAGGCAGAAATAAGATACAAACTTGGTCACACCAAGGCAGATATCGCCGGATAAGACATGAACCCCCATGAATTGATGCTGAGCGTAACACCTACATTGACCACAGATTGTGGGGAGATTTCATTTCCGTGTAGCAGTAGCTCACCAATCTCATTTGAGAGGGTTCTATGTGATATCCCAGATCTTGGACAATATGTGAGCACACCACTGCATCAAGGGAGGTCTTGGTGAATACCACCTATGTCGTGCCTTCAGATAGTGGCATCAGGCTGTCATAGCCTGTTACACTTGAATACTACTTGGTTGTTCCATCGTAAGATAAGTTTTATCTCAGAAGAGGAAAATATCCATCTCCTTAAAGAGTTCTAGACCATTATAGTCAACTCTCCCCTGAACCCTGACCAAAAGGGTCACTTCGTCTATTTCTTATCTTATGATCGTGCCTAGATCATCTCATCTGTTCTCCCACTTAAGACTATAAGGTCATCTCCTCCTCTCTCTCATCCTCACGACCTCCGGAGTATTTTTTTCGGAAGTAACATGACTTTAATGATCTTTCTGAGGAAAAAATAATATTATCGCTTCTCAGATTATGATACTTTCCCTTATCTAAGACCGAGCGATCTCAAGAGCTTCTGCTTTGAACAAAGATAGCCGCGACATTTTTAAAACCGAACGGTCTCTATTTTAGACCACCATAAGAGAATCTTGGCATGATTTCAAGTCTTTTCAATGAAGCAGTCTCAGGATTCTCCGGGCCTCAATATTCTGAAAACTATCATCTAAAAACACGAAGCCAGAGTGATCGAAATATCGAGATCTCCAGTGTCAAAATATAAGCATTTATACATATTTAATTATGTTACGAGCAGGCGTGATCTACATATTAGAAGCCGCTATACCTTATTCAGTAATCTTCATGATGAAAAAAGCGGTCAGCCGGCTCCGAGGCATGATTCGGAACGGCCGAATACAAGAAGGATTGGGTGCATAAAGTAAAGCAAGTAGAATGCCTAAATCAGTCTAAAGACCGCTCGGTATCGATTCCAGTTCATTTAGTCATTATGAAAATAATTTGTGAGAATTATTCTACCTCACATAAAATAACGGAGGATCAAATAAATATAAAACCAGATGCTACGAACAAACAAAGGTATGCAAAAATTCTCTTCCATTTCTATTTCATTTAAAATTTAATTACAGATATAACAAATCAGAACCTGATCGCTACATCAAAAGTTAAGTATATCAAGAAAACAAAATATGTCCTTCTATTTCTTCTTCTTCTTGGAGGGAGGGTCTTCATCCTCAGATGAGCTGGAGTCAGCACTGGATTCGCTCGAGCTTGAGGATTTCTCCTGGGAGCCAATATCTGACTTTGCCGCCAAACTCAGCTCTTCATCTGGATCGAACTGGCTCCCACTCTGCTCATCTCTACCTCTATCCATCGGCAGGTCAAAATCGACATTAAGGAAATCCTCCAGGGCATCAAAACTAAGGGTATCAAATTCGGCCTGCGCGATCGCTCGATCTTCTCGCAGATCGCCCTGCCTCCTCTCACCTTTCCTTCGTACTCAACTCCAGGCTCACCCTTATCTTCCTCCTTTTCCTTTCCCTCTGCCTCCTTTTCTTCTTCAAGAATTTCTTCTCCGTCCTTTTCCTCTGCCTCTCTTTCTTCATCAAAAATTTCTTCTTCTTCCACCCCCTCTTCCCTTTTCGCCTGAAGAGCAGCGGCCTCAGGAAATAGGGATGAGAAGCTGGCATCCTCTGAAATTTGAGCACCATTATCTCGCAATTTTGAAATGGTCATTTCAACCACTTCACTTATTTCTTTCAGCATAACTTTTCGGTAAGCTGGATTATTTTCGTCATACATCTTATTCTTTGTTTTCTACAAGGAGAATTACAGGTTAGATTGCTCGAGCTAAAAACACATAATAAGTAAGAGATCAGACCGCGCGATCTAAATTACCTCTAACTCGACCTTAATAGCCTTATTCTCCTACATATACCTCCACAACAACCTTCCCATGTGATCGCAGAAAACCTGGTGCCTGAGGCCAGTCTGCGAACACATATCTGGGATAAGGCTGTCTTCCCAGCTATAAACTTCCTTGAAGTTTTGATCGCCATACAAAGCAGCCGAGACCGCGCCGACATGACGGGAAAGCTCGCCGCCCCAGTTTGGAAGACATTTGGAGACCCCCACACGTTTCCCTTTGACATCCCACTTCATGAGCGGTCTCCCTTGAATGTCCGTCATGAAACTTCTATATCCATATAAATCAAAGGGTCTATCAGAATAGCCCGAAGGGCCAGCGGTCTGGGAGTGATATCGATCTTTATCTCTTTTCAGCCTCCTCTCCCTCTGGGTAAGCTCACCCTCCAGGGCATAAGGTAAAGTAAGGGGTACTTGTAAGATCACTGCAGGAAAATGTTGTTTCTTTAGTTAAATTTTTTGTAATAAGCGGTCAGGACATAGAGATCGCGAGAACTCACTGTCTTTTCGTTTGGTGGAGGAAACTTGAGCCCAAAGTCCAAGGTAATGATCCAGACCGGCCTTATGATCTTTGAGCATCTCTTTTATCTGCTTTTCAACTTCAAAGAGGGCCTTTGGTTTTTGAAAGACCGATTCATCTCGGAGCTTGGGGTAAGTTCGAAGATCGCCTAACCTCCCCTGGAAGATCAAATATCTCTCAGCCCAATTCGGGACCTTGTTGGGGAGATTAAGCACCTTCAGACCGCTGCAGGTGAAATACATCATGCCTTTGAAGTCTTCTTTTCTCGAACCTTCCTTCAGGATTTTCAGGGTGAAAAGAGACCTGAATAGATCCAGGGTAAACTTAACTCTGGCCGATTGCAAATAACATATGTAAGTAAAAATCAACGCAATAGAATTAAAAAGAAGCTGTCCGGGCACGAGACCGTAAAATCTGAAAATCTTTCTCATCTCCCACGACAAAGGGAAGCAGAAGCCATGATAAAAATGATCAATAGGTACTGCGATCTCATTCTCCCCGCAGAAGTTGAGGCGTTCACCTATGGCGGGCAGGCGAATCATTATTTGCGAGCTCATGGGGGTAGTCCCTCAGAAATTCAAGAAACTCAGCTTGAGAGAGTCGGCAAGGCCGCTGCTCGGACTCAAGAAAAATTTTGCAGGCACCAGCTCGTGCGGACACCATTCTTCGAGAAATTCAGACCGCTTGAGTGAAGAATTTCAGAAGAGCATATTTAATAAGGCCACCAACCGGATATTTATAGTTTCTGAGGCAATCAAGGTATAATCATTACAAAATCTTGAACTAGAGATCACTGATTAAGTTCGTGCAAGCTCGGATAAGAATTCAAAAAATTTAGAACTATGACCGCAGCAGATAAATTGCACAAAATAAAAAGTCAGACCGAGCGATCTCAGAACAGACTTTTTGGGAGGTAAAAATAGATAAAAGTAGAAGATGAAAGCATGAAATAAAATGAACTACAACATAAATATATACCATAGTAATGGATCTCAAAACTATCAAACAAATTTCTCCGTTCATTATACAAACCACAAATAGATGAAAATTGTAAACTATTTTGGAGGATCTTTCTTCTTTCCTAAGAAGGCCACCCTGTTTTGAAGCTTGTTGACCGCCGTGAGTGTCATGCAAATGCCCTTGTTAGCATCAACAACATATCGCTAGAGATCACCGACATCCCGCTTCAGCTCCTCCCAGTTAATGATTTCCTCATGGTCAGCGCGATCATCAGGAGCAGCGTTTGACGATCCCGCAAGCAAAGGAGCAGAATAGCCTGTCCTCAGTTGAGAAAATGCGGTATGTAAAGCATCGACCTTTCCCTTGAAGAAAATCATCTCCTTCTTGGACTCGCGAAGTCTTCTCCGGAGATCAACCATCTCCTCTTCCAGCTTCTTCCTGACATCTCTTTCTCGTTGTTCGAGCGAATTCCTCTGATCGTTTAATTTTTGCTCATTTTGAACTAAGGCCGCGCGAAGTGCTTTAACAACATCCTCCTCCTTGATCTTAGCAGTTAACAACGCCCCATCTTTCTCCAGCAATGTTCTCTCAAGCTCGCTCTCCCGGACCTGGAAAGCTTGAACCACCTTCATAAAAGGAGATGCAAGTGCTGGAGGAGGAGGTAAATCGGTCTGAGGGGTGGCCAACCCAGTCTCTTCCAACAACCTTTGTGCCTCCTCATCTTCTCCTATGGTATGGAAAGAAGTTCAATCAGCAATGGTCAAAAAGGAAGATTAGCAAACATAGCATCCATACTTGGAGAAATAGAAACAAGGCGGACAGGAAAGTGATCCCGAGCGGCCTCAGAAACCGCAGAGGCAGAGTCTAAAATCAGACGACTTGGACGCCATCGACGCTCAAGGTCTATCTTTTCTAACTATCTTTTTTGTAACCGATCTCCTTCTTTTCTTCGTCGTTTCAGCTCTTTGGAGCTAAGAAGAATGTCATCGGTCTCAATGAGAATGACCTCACGTCGCCAAACCGGAGATTGTGGCCTAATATAGATAGGCAAAGAGATATCAAATGGAGCGGTCAAGTAAGGCTTACCAGCCCGGATCGCAAAGATGGAAACCGCGCTGTCTGCTGCCTGCCTCATCACATTGATATCATCCTCAGAGGTCAGAAATTTTTTGTCAGAAAGAATCTCCTTTTCTTTGTGCAGCTGAGATTCCAAGTCAATCTGCCCTTCTTTCTCTTCCTCATTTTTCCTCTCCCTTTTTCCCCCTTCTTCATAATTTTCTCCTTCTTCTCCTTCATTTTCCTCCTGGGTAGAATCAAAGATCATCCCTGTCTCTATTGAGATTGCGCTGAACTTCTCAAGGTTATCCTTTCTTTTCTTTCTTTTCCTTTTTTCAGATCCACCCCTTGGATTTCTTTTCCTCTCTTCTCCTCTTTTTACTCTTCTTTTCTTTTTTCCTCTCCTCTTTCTCCTCTTCTTCTTGCCCTTCTTCATATCCATCATCATCCTCTAGTCCGTAGACCTGACTATGAGACCGCGCGGTCTCATTATCAGTTGTTGCGGTCGTACTTTTAGATGGTGTGATTTCCTCTTCAGAAGCATCGAGCTTCTTTCAGGATCGATCTCTAAGTTCTCTATTAAATCCTTTTTTCGTTTCATCTTCTTCTTTTTTCATTTTCTCCTCCTCCTTTTCTTCATCCTCTTTTCTCTTCTACTCCCTTTCTTCCCTGTGTTGGTGCATCTCAGCGTCTAGAGAAGCCCTAAACTGTTTATTTATCAGCTCCATCCTCTACTTCTCCAGAGCAGCTCGATCTAGTTGGCCCTCAGTCTTAACGACAACATGAGCAGCCATCATATAGCTCCCAGATCAAGTAAAGATCTAGATCGCTCATTCTCAAAGGGTTCAAGGGACTACAAAAGAGGAAAAAGAATGTTAGCAAAGAACGTCAAGAGAAAGCCTTGAGATCGCAGCTACCTGTAGAGGAGCGATCTCAAAAGGTCCAACAGGAAATCGAACACCGGCAGGCTCGACTGCAAGGGTATTGACAAGAAGCTTCGTTTTATTCGTTTTCATCTCAGCCCCCTGATCCTTGATTTGTTGTCTCATCTTTATAGTTAAAGATACATTTTCTTTGAGGCCGGCCGAGATCTCCTTAGAAGACACCCCAGCAGTCTGATCCAAAGTCTTCGGATCCTTTTTAGAAATATGAGTCAGAGCTTCGGATTGATCGATCTCAGTAGCCTCCAAAGGAGAATTCTTGAGGTCCATAAAGCTTGAAATCGGTGGAGGGAGAGCTCTAGTCGGCACACTTCCAGGTGTGTTCTTTGAAGGAGATGTAATCACTTTTCTTTTTGAGGTAGCAGTTTCCTTGAAGTTATAGGAGGGATGATCCCCTTCTCAGCCACCACACTCTTCAATAAACCCATGATCAACAAGTTGCAGCGAGCTCAGTTTTTAGACCGCTTGGCAAATTTTTTATATCAAGAATCCAATATTAATGCAAATGAAAGAGCCCCCAGGTCTATTTATAGTTTGAAAAGAAAGATTTAAATATTCAAGACCTTTGCGATCTCCGCGGTCTGAAGTCAACATTTCCGAAGCACCTCGGAACTTGGAAATGTGCGGGGATTATGTTTGCCCGGAAGATCGCCATGTCAACTATGCAGAGGAGGTCGCGTGGTCTCATCTAGGAGACGTTTCTTATCTGGCTGATCGCTCGACCTTATTGATATAACATGCCAGTGACCTCATCAGTTCAGGTCATCAACTACCCCCGAGCTCACACGATCTGGATTTCTCCTTCTATCATGGTAAAGGGATGACAAGTAACCCCTTTTTCCTTGCATAACTCGGCTTTTACTCCAGCGGCTTTGTTCACGGTGCCAGTCTAGGTCCCAGGCTCTACTCAAGTGACTTGGTTCGGCCCCATCGAACATCCATTTCAGAATTCGTTTTGGTTTGTTTGGACAGAATTCCTTATTGCAGCTTTTCAGTTGTGTTTGGTAAAACGCCCTCAACTTTCATACTTAATTTTCATCACAATATTTTTATTTAGTTCCTTAAATAATACTGAGCTTGCCTAAATCTCCTTAATTATCTGCAATTACTGTTAATTTTCATAAACTATTGCATGCATTTCTTTATGTGGAATCAAAGAATCGTAATATGAGTTAAGCCGCAAGCACTCAGAATTCTCTCTCTTCGAGTTTCGATTAATAGTTTTGAAACATAATTCGCTTTGGAATTGAGACCGCAACTAACTACGAGGCGGAACCTTATCATCAACATTGGATTTGAAATAGGGTTTACATCGGACTCCTGCCTACGTGGCCTTGAATGGGTCCCACCCTCGGAGAGTATGGGTTTTGCACAATCCCCACTCTTTGCGAGCAACGAAGTAGCTCGAAAAGAAACTTCCAATCTTTATTCGACGAGCTGCTTTGGGCGAGTATCGGTTCTACTCGTCATCCGTCTGGCTGGTTCCGGGACTCTCTCTCTATAATATAGAGGGGGAGGGGGTCTTTTATTGGATCGTCTTTTTGAACCTGCTCAAAATGTCGCGGAATGCTACCGAGCAAGCTGAAGAAGATATGTCTGCCCTTCTTGGCTTGTTGATGCCTCCTCGTAAATGTACTTGCGAGCAGAACGATCTCCTCGACTTCCTCGCCTCTAAGAAGAGGAAGAAGCTCGCAAAAAAGAAGAAGAAGAAGAAAAAGAAGACTGTGAAAGTGCACAGTGTGCCTCTGAGTATACTCTAGAGGGGGTGAATAGAGATTTAAAAATATTTTTATCCAATTTGTGCACACACAAGAAAAACATTAAGTGTTATGCTTCAACAATAGATAACACTGAATAAAATTAATTTCATTAAAGTAAAACAGAAAAATTGTAAGCTATATGGGACAACACAGAAAATTAACACACACAGAAGACACAAGATTTTATAGAGGTTCCCCAAAATGTGGGTAGTCCTCTCTTCGACCACCTGGTAGGAATGCACAACCTGTGCCTGATTCTTTTGATAAGGAGACTCTTTGAACCAAAGATCTTTTGATAAGGAGATCTTGAACCACTCAGATCTTTTGATAAGGAGATCTTGAACCACTGAATCCTTTGGAAGAGGGATTCTTAAAACTATGTACAGTTGAGGAAGATGAAAGAAGAAAGGAGATGAAGAAGAATAATTCTGTACTCAGAATTCTGTAGAAGCTTTCAGCTTCTATTTTTCCCTTCAATGGATCTGCTAATGATGAACTTTTGCTTATGATTGTGATGATTTGCAAGGGTTATATATTTCAGATCCTTTTGTATATCTTTTACTTGTTATCTGGTTGATATATGATGTTGATGAAGATGCAGCTCTGTTTTCTGTCCCGAGAGAGCACTTGTTTTCTCTATTTGTCTCTATTAGGGTTTTAGGAGGAAGAAGAAGAAGTAGAAACCCTAATCAACAAAACTATAGCAGATTGTGATGAATGCCCTCTGTTTCCCTCTCTTCTCATCCTATTTATTGTCCAAGATTAATTTTTGAATTTGTTTCCACTTTTGGATTGTCCTGAAAAGGCATAATCTTGGACAATTAATCTTTCTTTCTTTTTTTGTTCACGACCCGTCTGCCAGCTGTTTGAATCCTTTCCAAGAAAGTTTTTCCCGTCATCATTAATGCTCCTCTCCATTCTAGGAAATAAACAAGCTGTTGTAGAACGGTCTTTTGTGATGTGGGCCTTCAGAGAGAGTTCTATAAGGACAGCTGAAAAGGTTTCCTTTTCAGACTATGTTTGATGCTGCGTCGACTTCTTTCTCTCTCTTATCGACGCACCTTTGAGTTCTGGCAAGAGAACCTTCGAATTCCATCTTGTTATGGTTGAACTCCGTTGTCGACGTAACCGTCAAGTTGAAGACTTCATTTTGAACTTCATTGTCTGCGTCGAATTGTAGTCGATGTTGCATCGACTTCAGATGGCTTCGACAGACACTTCCTTCTGCGTTGAATTAAAATTGAGGTTGCGTCGACTTCTAAGATAACTTCGACATGCTTCTTCATCTACGTCGAATTCTATTCGACGTAGCATTGACTTGATATACTTTGACAGCGAGATTGAGTTGCTTGGACTTCTAGTCTGAGTTGCGTCGACATCAAGTCGAAGTTGCGTCGACTTATATTCGACACAAGGATTAATTCAACTAAGATTGTGTTTGTCCTGACCTAGTCTTGACACTCTAAGATGGGTGAGACATTCTAAGACATCTAATGACCAAATTACCATTACTATACAATGTGGGTAATAAACTTAAGAAATAAAATCACTTATATTTAATTTGTTAAGTTAAATCAAAAGGGGTTTTCCCCAACAATCTCCCCAAATTTATCTTAACAAATTTTACAGATTGCTGTAAAGTGATTTTACATATTCTTTTACATAAACAGGAATACATACAGGATAATATAAGCAATAAAATATGAAATCACATACTATTTCATACATTGTCAAGTAAGTTACATTGTTCTTAATAATTATATCCACCAAAGACTAGAAAAGTATTGAACTCATCTAAAATTTTGAGTACCTGGACCTCAATGTCCTCTATCAGGAGTTTTCCTTTTTCTGGAAAAGACATTTGGAACTACCTTCCTTGGTGCAAATGTAAGTGGTTCATTTTCTTCTTCAGAATTCCTCTTTGTTGCCTCATTGATTTCATCCTCTTTGGGAGGCTCCCCCTGAGATTTTGAATTCTCCTTAGCATCCTGAGCAGCTTCTTGTGTAATCTTTGCAACCTCATCTAGAAGCATATCATTCACAAGGAGCTTCCCCTGAGTTGATGGAAGCTCCCCCTGATTTACTGCAGGCGGTGCTTCATCATCTTGTGCTGGATCTTCCTGAGGACTTGTATGATGCTCCCCCTGAACATTTGCAGCAGGATCCTTAACATTTGCAGTAGGACTTACTGTTTGAAATACTGTAAGTGTATTAGGATGTTCCACATCTTTATCCTTCACCTGGTCAGCATTTTTTGGGACTGATCTTTCCTCCTCCTGAATATTCTCCCCCTTCTTAACCTTGCTGACAAGAGAGGTTAAGAATTCTTTGGTGACTATGGAGGAGGATACAAACTCCTTGAGAGCCATGAGGATCCCTCTAGGAGTTTAGACTCCATTTGAGAGTACTTCTTTTCAAACCTTCTGGCTTGGCTGGCTAGTAGGTCAGCAAATGTGCTGGAGGCTAGCCTACTGCCTTTGAGATTGCTTGCTCAATGTCAAAAGAGGGTGTAAGATGGGAGGTAGAGGCAGGTGGAGGTGGAGATTCTCATTCAGATCAAGAGGATCTTGGTAGGCAGGGGAAAGGGTTTGGTAGGTTTCTGGAGAAATATTAGTTGGCGGTGGAGATGGAATAGACTGATTGTCTGGAAGTGGGGTGGATGTTTGTTGCTGTGGTTGGGGAGGAATTTGAGGTGAAGGTGGTGAACCATCTGTGGGAGGAATGAAGGAACTTGCCTAGTTAAGTGGGGCTTGATCAGTATCTGGGGTATCTTGGGGAGGTATATTATCCCTTGAGGAATCTGGTATATGTCTCTCTAAATCTTGAGGAGGTGGAGGGTGAGGAGGTGAAGGCGCAGCTTGACCAGGCTTGAGGATCTGCCTGGTTCATTTGGAGAAGATTCCTATATTAATTCTTTTGCCTAGTGGAATTGGCACTCCTTTGGACTTGCACACATCTGGATAGTGTTGGAAGAGAACCTGGCCCATTATCATCATGTAGGAATTGTCTTTGTGAGCATATTTGTGGCCAATCATCTTCGGGAGGCATCTCCCCTAGTTTATCTTCTTTTCCAAAATTTGGACACCCTTAATTTGCAATTCCTTCTTGGGTATAGCATCATGTGCTGATATTTTGCACAACAACACCTTTCCCACAATGTCTGCCAGAAATCTGTATTCTTCTGTTAGATCTACCTTTTTCAGATTGATGGCTCTCTCTTTCTTGAATTGCATATTTCTAAGGTCTTCTTTTCCTCTTCCCCTGACAATTGATCAGAGACCTCACCAGTGTGTAGATCAAATGTTTGAGACAACATTTCCTCTGTTATGCTGATATCTTTTTCAGATATTTTCCCATGGAGGGATCCATCATCTCCTATGTGCATAGTATCCTTGAACTCTGTCAACTCAACATCAAGTATTTTACATCTCATAAAGATCAAATTTGTTTGTCCCGCTTTATGGAATAAGCCAAGAATGTCCTTGAAGCTTTCTGCTGCAACATTGAACGAATCGACATCCACATCAAAGCTAGAGTTCACTTTTGGTGGAGCCATCAATTTTAGGTACCTGCAAACACAAGAGAAAATGAGAGAGAGAGAGAGAGAGAGAGATAAGAGCGCCAGAGAACTGGATAAGAAGAGAGCAAGGAGAGGAAAATTCGAAAGCGTAAATGATTCGACGCTGAAGTTGCTTAAAAGAAGGTGATTCGTCGCAACTTAGGGTTGCAATCGAAGCTGCGTCGATAAGAATTAATATTTGACGCGCAAAAATCTGTCGAGACTGCTTCTAGAAGCAATTTTGCGCGCGTTGTTATATCAACATTGCATCGATTAATATTCGACACAATGTTGAGATTGTTCAGCAATTCTTAAATTGACGTAGTAATGTTGACGTTGCGTCAATTTGTAATCGACGCGACTTCGAATTTGATCAGCGATTATTAAGTCGACGCATGCATCAATATGAACTTGACGCTATGTCGAATGACATTCGTATTATCTTCTCCGATTGGCTCTCGATGCTTGCATCGAGAGGAACCCGATGATACGTCGAATTCTATTCGATGCAAATTTGAATAAATAGTTTTATTTTCTTAGAAAATTCTTGTTGTTTTTCCCAGTAATGATGTTTATTGAAAATAGTGTTTATGCTATTAATTTTATGAACTATAGGGATAACAAGGGAATTTAAAGAAGTAATCACTCCATTGGTATCATTTTGTTCTTCCTTCATGACCTAGATCTTTCTTTTAACTTCATTCTCTCTTAGGAGGGATCCTACCTAATCCTGCACAAATAATTCAAACATTAGAAGGAACCCAGGTTACCTTGGGCCCTTTGTTTTTACCATTGTAGGGTTCAATGAAAGAATAAAAGAGTCATTCATGTTACCCTTTTGGATGATAAGGAACGAGTTTCCCAAACCTATGCTTATTACTTTGGTACTGAAAATGTGCATAGAAGGAATCACAATATAATAGATCAGCAGAATGTCTAATTATTTTATTTTTGACTTTAGCATTTTGATTTAGGTGTTTAGGCTTGTCTGGATTAATTTTCTTAGCATTTTCCTTTTCACTCTTAGAATTTGCTATATTGAAAATAATGATTTTATCAGGGTTATTGTTATCTTGATTCTTAGTTAATTCACTCCTCTCACTTGGTTGATAATCACTAGGTCTAATAAATCTAACTGGATTTTCCCAGGCTAGTCTTCTAGTGATTTCAGTGCCAGCACATGGGTCTACTCCTAGACCTAGATGCTTAAATCTCATGGAGAGATTTTGTGTGATATTTTTGAGCATTTGTGTTGGGAAAACCCTTTGATTTAACTTAACAAATTACCTAAAAGTGATTTTATCTCTTAGGAATGAATTACCCATTGTATAGGGTAATCTGGTCATTAGATGTATTAGGATATCACACTCAACATAGGGTGTCAAGACCAAGTCAAGAGAAGTAAAATTTGGGCAAAGTTAACACTTGCGTCGAATAGAATTCGACGCAACATCAAGTTATTATCGACGCTACTCTGACTAGAAGTCCAAGTAGTTCACCCTTCTGTCAAAATAATCCAAGTCGACGTTACGTCGAATAGATATCAACACAGAGGCCATGGACCTGTCGAAGTACTTGAAGAAGTCGACGCAGCTTCTAGTTCAACTCGGCGCAGAAGGAAGTATCTGTCGAAGTAATATAAAGTCGATGCAACATCGACTTCATCTCGACGCAGATAATGAAACTCAGAGCCATACCTTCAACTCGACGATTACGTCGATAGGGTATCGACGCAACATCAACTAACATAGTTCAGTCAGAGCAAGGGTGAATTCGAAGCTGCTCCTACAAGAACTCGAAGGTGCGTCGATAAGAGAGGAAGTGAACTCGACGTTACGTCGAATACAGTTTGAAAAGGGAAACCTTTTCAGCTGTCATTTTTGGACCCTCTCTCATGGCCCACCTCTCTCAAGAACGTTCTCCAACGACTCCTTAATTACGTCAAATGGAATGAAGAATTATCAGAGGAAAGAGAAAAGCTTTCTTGGAAACAAGCTTTATATTGGTGGACGGGTCGGGAATTAAAGAAGGAAAGAGGGATGTAAATGTCCAGACAAAAATACATTTTCAGACCTTACCAGAAAAGGAAAAGAAATTCAAATTGAACTGAACAATAAAAGGTGTGAGAAGAAAGAGAAAATACTGGCTTTCATAACAATCGGCCATCTTCTTCTCTTCAGTGCTTCTCTTCTTCCTCCCCCAGGAACCCTAACTGAGAATATACAAAGAAGAGTGGAACAACTGCTCATTATTACAATCATATAGCAGACTGATCTTAATTAGATGAAAAGGACAAAGGATCTGAAAGCTGTTCTTCATCACCATCTCATAACAGCCAGATCACAATCAGCAGAAACACAAAGGATGTGACAATCAAAGCACCTATAAAACATCACTATCATAAGTAGGAGTTAATCAAGAGCAGATCTAGTGATAGATACAAGAAGCTGTGTACCATATGACCTTCCTAAGAATTCTGAGAACAGTATCCTACACCATTTCTCTTCTTCCCTCTCTTTCTAATTCTCTTATGTAAAAGAGTTTTATTAATCCCTCTTCAAAGGATTCAGTGGTTCAAGATCTCCTTATCAAAAGATCTGGTGGTTCAAGATCTCCTTATCAAAAGATCTGTTGGTTCATGATCTCCTTGTCAAAAGATCAGTGGTTCTATGAGTCTCCTTACCAAAAGACTCAGGCACAGTGGTGCATCCCTACCAGGTGGTAGAAGAGGGGAGTACCCACATTTTGGGGAACCTCTATAAAAATCTGTGTTTCTTCTGGATTGCTTTTCTGTGCTGCCCCTCATGGATTATATTTCATTTATTGTCTTTTGTTTCATTACTTAACTGCAGCTATTTTATTCTGGGTTATATCTTGGTGAAGCATAATACTTAGGTTTATTGTTTTTGCACATCTTGAATAGGAATATTTTTTATATCTCTATTCACCCCCCTTTAGAGGATTCTCAGAGGCACACTGTGCACTTTCAATTGGTATCAGAGGGAGGTTGATCAATAAAAGGTTAACATCTTGATCAAAAAGACCTCCTATACTTTTTCTTTATTTCAAATACAATTTTAAAAGAAAATGAGCTCTAAGGATTATGCTTCTACAAGACCCCAAGCGTGTAACTTGAATAAGTTCACCCTCTAGAAGACCAGAATAAGTCTTTATATGAATTCAATAGATGAAGATATCTACAATGTTCTTCTCACAGGTCCTCCAGCTCCAGTCAGACAAAAGGCAGGAGAATCCTCAACAACAGAGGCTGTCCCAAGAAAGGAATGGACAGAGGCTGAGAAGAAGATCAAGGCATTGTTGGATCTGTAGGCGCCCTTAGAGGGGGGGGGGGGGTGAATAAGAGTTTTAAACTTTTTATGATTATTAAAGAAAATAATTCTCTGTTTCTACCGCCAACGGTAGTGTTACCACTCGCCGTTAGTGACAGAGAAAATACGTTTAGGTTAAACTAATGAAAATCAGAGAGCACGAATCAGAGATGAAGAAACAAACATATTTTCATTAATATTAAATTGAATTAGTTATGATTACAAAAACTTTTCCCAATGACGCTTGGAAAGAGGCGACCAATAAAAACTCTTTTGGTTTTCTATACGGACCCTTCTACCAAGGACCAGTTGGCTTTAGCATATCTCTCCCCAGATAAGGCCTCAATCCGCTCTAGCCTTTCTCTCCCCAGAAAGGGCTCGAGCACCCCCTAGATCTACTCCCTAGACCTAGTCGCCGTGTGGCGAATTCCTCCCTAAGCCCCCACAAGACCTAGTCGCCAACGCGAGGTGAATTTCCCCTAGTCCCCGCAAGGACCTAGTCGCCATGTGGCGAGTTCCTTTACCGAACAAAAGATATAAAGGTTACAATTAGAAACTAAAACAAAACACAAACTAAAAACTTCCTCAAAAGAAGAACTTGATGTTATGTAGATGCGATCAGACCAGTCTTCAAGTTCTTTGTGTTCACGAACGTTGACGAAGTTCTTCGGGCTGCTTGGGGAAGGCTCTCACGAGTGCTCTGAATATATGGCTTCAATTCGTTCTGTAGCAGCAAGAAACAACGGAGGAAGCACGCGTCTTTAAATAGAGTCAGCCGCTACTGCCTGCAGTAGTACTACCGCCCCGCGGTAGCCACATTATGCAATGATCAAGCACACGGATTATGGCATCTTAGGCAACTTTTGAGCGCCAAACTTTGAGCTCCGACTAGCTCGCCGCGGTAACGCTAACGCTCCGCGATAGCAAGATAACCTTCCTTCAGCCAATATCTCCTTCCATATTTGCTCCTCAATCACATGCAGATGGGAGGATTCCAAAAGCTACCGTTGGGCGGTAGACATGCCGCGCCGCGGTAGAGCATGCTAAATATGCATCCCGCCAATCATTCCTTTTCTCCACTGTTTCCTTCCCGATAATTGTTTCCATTTATGCTAGCGTCCTCGGTAGTGCTAATGCTCTGCGGTAGAGCACATTTCTTTTCGTCGAACGCATCTTCATCGAACGACCTCACATTTCGTCGAACGCTGCTTTCATTTCGTCGAACTCAATTTCGTCGAACGCCAGTTCGTTGAACGACATCTATTTTCGTCGAACACCATTTCGTCGATTCGCTAGCGCCAGTGGTAGTGTTACCGCGCCGCAGTATCAACATAGAACCATCATGATGTCGCTTCGACGTCTTTCTTTTTCACACTCCTTTGGGGATTGAATGTTGAAGATCCTGCACACTATAAACACAATGCAAGTATGATCAAATACAATAGGATTTGTTATTGTCAAACCAAGAGATGCGGAAAGCATGTTCCAACAAACTCCCCCTTTTGATAATAACAAATTCCTTTAGAAAGAAATAGTTCAAAAGATAGGAATTGTGTTTAATAAAAAGGGTAAGCATGAAATTTAAGACACGTGCATATGCCCCCCTAAATGAATGCTCCCCCTAAGTGAATGCTCCCCCTACAACAAAACTTCCTATGAACTTGACTTCCCCAAACTTGTGAATTTCTTTCAAATTTATTCTCCCCCTTTTGGTATTATCAAAAGAGGGTGGAGATAAAGTCAAACGTTAATGTGTGCAATAAATGTGTAAAGAGGGAATGAACATGATAAAGAGTTAAACGCTTAGGAAAAAAATACAATATATAGGAGTGAAAAAGGAAATGTGAAGAAATTGTCATAAGGAAACCACTTGTTAGAAAAATGTATTCATGATCGAGCGTACAAGTAGTAAAGAGGTGGAAAGCATGAAAAAATATATTTTTGAAGTGAACATCTATATAGGAATGGTGAAGCATAGTAGATGATTAAGAGTTGTAGACAAAAAATAGATGTTGTAGCAATTTAAGTACACAAAATGGTTTCAGTTGCAACATTACCATACATTTGTTTTGAAAGGTAAGCAATAAAGAGTACACATGGCGTAACGAAAAAAAAATGTAAGCATGATACAACATATCAAGTCAAGATAGAAGAATACAATGTCTTAAATTGAGAAATCAAGTACACTTATACATTGTATTGATCATGCAAAGCTATCTAGTGCATTTACTGAAGAATTTAGAGAATACATGTAGATATGAAATAGACTCCAATTCTCATGAGTAGAAGGCTTACAGGTGATAATGATGTGTACAAAATATTGTTTTTTGATAAAAGTATACATATGAGTTAATCAAAACACATGACATGTATAATGGAATAAATACAACATTATTGAAAATGCATTTTTAGAGTTACTTCTACCCACAAAGCTATATAAAATTTTCAATGCACATAGAAAAGTAGTACAACTACCAAGGTGCTTTGCACACACAATGCTTATTAAGACTTATCAGACTGCAAAGTAGTTCTTGGGGAATAACAATTATTATTTTGAATTTTAGTTATTTGTGATCCGGTGTACAAGAAGAAATAGTGAAAAAAAAGTGTTTGCAACAAGGCACTTTACAATTCTCTCCAAGGTGCTCAACCTCAAAATGCTCGTTAAGACTTATCAGGAGGGTGAGTAGTGATTGGTGGAGTTATCTTTGTCAATTATTCATTTGGATTTTTGCTTAACGACAAAGGTCTTCGAATTCACTTGTATGTGCAAACAAAAGTTTTGGAAAAGACACACTTCTTCAAAAATAGGTGCATGAAAAAGATTCTCAATTATGGTGTAGGTAAAACTAAGCATGCATAACAATAATATTAGGTTGTTACACTACACAATCATGTAAGAGTAGATTAAATTCATATGTAGTTTATCAAAAATGTGAGTGAATAAATCATTATCAAATATAAACCATTTACTCATACATAGAGGCATGCTATACAATACTACACATGATTTCTATAATCAATTTCAAAGCACACATAAGATAATGATCAAGGCATGATACAAAACAATGTTATTAAGATACTTGAAATAGAGAATGAAACATTGTATTCTAAACTTGGCAAGATAAACCATATCATCCTTGAAGCATTGAAAATTACATCAGTTTTTATAAATTTTAAGTTTTTCAAAAGCAAAAAATAAAACAAATAAAAAGCATGTTTTTGTTGTTTTAATTGGTTTTTCAATTTTGTAGTTGGTTTTGATATATCGAAACACAAAGCATGTTTTTGGTTGGATTTTGATTTGTTTTATAGTTTTTTTTTGTTTTTTGAATTTTAGAAGAAAATAACAAGAACTGAGAAAAATACAAAATGAAAAAAAAAATTGGAAATTCAGAAATACCTACTACCGCCAGCGGTACACAGCTATCGCCGGGCGGTAGTGACAGAAATCAAATTTTGGGGAAAATGTGAAATTTTTCAGAATTTTTCTTTTGAATATATTTGTGCAGATTAGTGATAATGAAGTTCAGCAAAGAAATCAGACATATGCATACACAAAAATGCAGATTTTGCAAGTTTAAGCTAATATGTCAACCCCAAATTCTTGCCTAAGGTGTCTCAATACACTTTCAAAATACTTGTGTTTTTCACATGCATGAGAGTTCAAAAATAGATAATTATGAAAAACATAAGATAACATGTTTGAGCACAAAATATGCATGAGTGAAATGATCATAAATAAGTGAAATAATATTCATGCAATGTATACAACATAAGTATGTCTAAGATCAAGATACCCTAACAACATGTCTACACTCTAGCCCCGTACTAAGTGACGGATGGGCATGAGGAGCTGCACGCATGTCGTAGGTTGGGGTGTTAATCCCACATGCATACAAAAGACAACGCTCAACCTAGCACTCTTTCCCCCCAGTGCCTCGCAAGGCCCCACTAGAACCCTCCCCGGTTAAGGACAAGATATAACTTAGAGGTTAGGTTTCTAATGCACACAATCCTACGCCCTCGCTATAGCGAGACACAAAATGTGGGTGAATGATCAAGGACATACAAAGCATTTAATCTTATGGAAAATAATTTATAAACTATGGCTTTTATGCGAGATTAGTTTCTTAGTAGATTTGATTTTAAAGCAATATAGTCATTATGAATTTTAACTTTCAATTGTTTTTCTTTAAGATTGATTTATTATGGCATCATTAGATAACTAGCATGGAAGATAGTATTGATTAGTTGATAATGCTAGAAAGAAGAGTTTGATCACAATTTTATGGCGTAAGATTTATTGCGTTAATGTTGCATGTATTCAAACCTAGTCATTCAAAGTTTGGACATAGAATGAAGTGATGATTCTAGTTAATTTATTATTTTAGATATAAAGATGATTCTATGATCTTCATATCAATGAGATACATGCAAAACATAATTGATTCATATAATGGTCATGATCACAAACTATTTGATGGAATCAATAAGATCTTTTGTAGATTTTTAATATTTGAGTTAAAAAGATCTATTGAATTGGCAAGATTATTATACATGATCATGAATTTTAACACATAGGAATTATATACTCATAATTAATTGTTCATGATAATATAAATGAGATATTATTAAAGAACATTCATATTCATCCTTTTTGAATGATTAGAGAGAAATATTATAAGGTGAAAACTTAAGATAAATATAAAGAGAAAAATATTTTTGGTTTTTAGGAAGGTTTTGTGAATTTTCTCTTTGATTTTTGAAATCTTAAATAAATCACGTATATATATAGTTTTATGAAAGCATAGTGATGATAAAGGTCATACAATAATTTTTCAGAAAATAATATTTTAGATAAATCAGAATTTAGGAAAATTATGCTACCGCCAGCGTTAGAACCTAACGTCAGGCGCTAACAACAGAGTTGAGATTCTTTATTTAAACACAAATGATTTTTGCAATTTTTCAATTCCGATTTGAAATGATTATGATTAAACATACTAGGGGTAATCAAAATGACGCAAATATATTAAATACCTAAGCAAACCTTACGCATTTTATAAATTTAGCTTAATACCCCTAGAATACCTTTTAAATCCATTTTGCCACTTATTTCATTTAGTCTTAATAATATCATATGACAAATTTAATTTTTCAAATTTTATAAGACTTTTAGGAAGTGGATTTCGAAGGATAAAATAAAAGATAATTAGATCACTTGAAAATAATATGACTTTTTATTCAATTGTGTTCAATTTGATTTATTAATGAATTTAGGTTTAATATGTGAAAATCATATCACAAGTTATATAAAGTGATCTTATCATGATGGCTCAAAGAAATAAAAGCAAAAACAAAAAGTAAATAAAGCATATCATGAAGTAGAGAGTTGATATTTCATTTTTAATTGATTTCTACTTCATGCAAATGATATGATACTATTGAATGAGAGATTTAGGTATCCAAAGAGGACCGGGTGTGGCGGTTCCTTTGGGTACCCAAATATATCGTGTTTGCTTTTGGGGAGATATGATTGAATGGGCCCTTTTGATTTGAGTTTGTGTTTCATCTTTAACTTTGGGCCGCCATTCAAACATTGGTTTAATATTATTTTTATTTGTCAAATTTCCATGATGATTTTGCAAAACATTATTTATAGGAAATTTGTTTATCTTTAAGTTTATGTTGGGAGAAAGATGATGTTGTAAATGATAATGATTTGGAATTTCATTTTCAAGCATTTGATACCTTTCATTTCCTTTGTTAGGCTTAGACATATTATGAAAATTCACGTTTAACTTGCTTTTGGAATTTGCTTGAAATTGTTGATTTATGTGTTGAGAATTTTTCTTTATAATTTCCTTAAGCAAGTTGACTTTAGTTTCCAATTCATAATTCTTAACTTTAAGATTATGCCTTGCTTTATTATAAGCTATTGTGCTATTTTTAAGAGTGGATACAATAGACTCAATATGATTTTGATAATTATTTCTAAATTCTTCAAATGTTTCATCCATCTCTTTAATTTCAATTTATAGTTTTTGCACAAAACACAATTAGTTTTTAAGGATGAATTTTCTAAAGATAGTTTTTCATTTGGTTCTTTAAGATGCTCTTCTTCATATACCTTGAGTTTTTCTTTAAGAATATTGCAATCAAAACAGGGATTTATATTTTCAATTAAAGAGCATGATGAAGAAACAATATCACAACTAGATTCTACATTAACACTAGCTTTTAAACTTTTATTTTCTAAACGTAATTTCTCATTAGCAATTTTTAGTTTCTTAATCTTACATTTAGTAGTTTGTAGTAATTGTAATGTAGAAATAGAAGTATAGAAAATGGAATTTGATTTCCTTATATTGCTTTCGGGAGAGGCACGATTTGAACATATTGTTTCTTTGACATCTTTTTGGCACTCCTCTTCCGAAGATAGTATTTCTTCTTCTCTTCCACTTAATGTGCACTCCATGGATCCGTCATGAGAGGAGCATTCTTGAAGACTTGTGCAAGCATGCATATTCTTCGGTTCTTGCGATTGTTCCATACCTGTAGAAAGAGAATCATAAGTTCGTTCAAGAAAATTCCAAATCTCATATGCGGTAGGTAACGTATAAATAAGTTTGAAAATATTTTGGTCTAACGCACAAAATATACTATTCATAGATTTTGCATTTAAAACAATTTCGTTTCTAGATAGTACGCTAGGTGGCTTTTCAATAGTAATATTCCAAACTTTTTCATCTAAGGCCTTAAGAACATGTTTCATTAATATTTTCCACCCTTCATAATTTTTGCCCATAAATAAAGGTGGTGATAATACTTTTTCATTTATATTAAAATTTTCCCCACTAGTAGAAGCGAGATCATGATCAAGAGACGCCATTATTCCCGGTTGTTAAGCCAATTCGGAATAACCTAGCTCTGATACCACTTGTTGGATCCGTAGGCGCCCTTAGAGGGGGGGGGGGGGGGTGAATAAGGGTTTTAAACTTTTTATGATTATAAAGTAAATAATTCTCTGTTGCTACCACCAACGGTAGTGTTACCGCTAGCCGTTAGTGACAGAGAAAATACGTTTAGGTTAAACCAATGAAAATCAGAGAGCACGAATCAGAGATGAAGAAACAAACATATTTTCATTAATATTAAATTGAATTAGTTATGATTAAAAAAACTTTTCCCAATGACGCTTGGAAAGAGGCGACCAATGAAAACTCTTTTGGTTTTCTATACCGACCCTTCTCCCAAGGACCGGTTGGCTTTAGCCTATCTCTCCCCAGATAAGGCCTCAAGCCGCTCTAGCATTTCTCTCCCCAGAAAGGCCTCGAGCACCCCCTAGATCTACTCCCTAGACCTAGTCGCCGTGTGGCGAATTGCTCCCTAAGCCCCACAAGACCTAGTCGCCAACGCAAGGCGAATTTCCCCTACTCCCCGCAAGGCCCTAGTCGCCGTGTGGTGAGTTCCTCTACCGAACAAAAGATATAAAAGTTACAATTAGAAACTAAAACAAAACACAAACTAAAAACTCCCTCAAAAGAAGAACTTGATGTTGATGTAGATGCGATCGGATCAATCTTCAAGTTCTTTGCGTTCACGAACATTGACGGAGTTCTTCGGGCTGCTTGGAGAAGGCTCTCACGAGTGCTCTGAATATATGGCTTCAATTCATTCTGTAGCAGCAAGCAACAATGGAGGAAGTGCGCGTCTTTAAATAGAGTCAGCCGCTACCACCTGCGGTAGTACTACCGCCCCGCGGTAGCCACATTAGGCAATGATCAAGCACACGAATCGTGGCATCTTAGGCAACTTTTGAGCGCCAAACTTTGAGCTCTGACTAGCACGCTGCGGTAACGCTAACGCTCCGCGATAGCAAGATAACCTTCCTTCAGCCAATATCTCCTTCCATATTTGCTCCTCAATCACATGCAGACGGGAGGATTCCAAAAGCTACCGCCGGGCGGTAGACATGCCGCGCCGCGGTAAAGCATGCTAAATATGCATCCCGCCAATCATTCCTTTTTCTCCATTGTTTCCTTCCCGACAATTATTTCCATTTATGCTAGCGTCAGCGGTAGTGCTAACGCTCCGCGGTAGAGCACATCTCTTTTCGTCGAACGAATCTTCGTCGAACGGCTTCACATTTCGTCGAACGCTGCTTTCATTTCGTCAAACTCAATTTCGTCGATTGCCAGTTCGCCGAACGACATCTATTTTCATCGAACACCATTTCGTCGATTCACTAGCGCCAGCGGTAGTGTTACCGCGCCGTGGTTTCAACAAAGAATCATCCTGATGTCGCTTCGACGTCTTTCTTTTTCACACTCCTTTGGGGATTGAATGTTGAAGATCCTGCACACTATAAACACAATGCAAGTATGATCAAATACAATAGGATTTGTTATTGTCAAACCAAGAGATGCGGAAAGCATGTTCCAACAGGCATGTGATGCCAAGTCCATGAATATTCTGGTGTCAACAATGTCAGATGACATTTTTCAGAAGGTTGCTGAGTGCCAATCAGCAAAAGAAATCTTTGACTCACTCACCACAATGGTGGAAGGAAGTGCTGATGAAAGAAAGGACAAAAAGTCCCTTCTCATATCCCAGTATGAGAACTTTCAAAAGAAAGCAGAAGAATCTGTTGCTGATATGTATGACAGATTCAGTCTTATCATTAATGAGCTCAGAGGCTTAGACAATGAAATATCCTTGACTGAAATTAATGATAAAATCCTCATGTGCTTCCCTAGCTCATGGGATTCCAGAATCTGGGCAATCAGAGAATCAAGGTGCCACAGAGAGTTCTCAACTGAAGCTTTGCTAGGAAAGCTTATGTCTTATGAGATGTTATTGAAAAATAGGGCTGAGTCAGAAGAGAGGGAAACCACTCCAGCTCCTATCCAAAGGAGCTTAGCTCTGAAAGCTGCTGAAGGAGAGCCCTATACTCCTGAGGATGAAATGTTCAGTCTGCTAGCAAGAAGATTCAAGAAATGGGTCAAAACTGAAGACTCAAGGAGAAGAGAAAGGGACTCAAGGCCCAGGTATGATAAAACTCCAAAGAAGGAGATTATCTGCTATACCTGCAACAAACCAGGGCACATTGCCCCTGAGTGCCCACAAGAGCAAAGGGAAAGAAGCAGCAGCAAGAGGACAAGAAGAAGAAGTTCTTCAGATGAAAGGATAAGAAGAAAGCCAAGGGCTTCATTGCTGAAACATGGAGTGACTCTGAAGCTGAATTAAGCTCCTCATCATCTGAGAGTGATGATGAAGAAGAAGCAATAACAGCCTGCATGATGGCTCTTGGGATGGCATCAGATGATGAAGATGATCAGGTATCTGTCTTTGATGAATTTGATTTTACCTCAAAAGATTTTAAATCATGCTTCAAAGATTTCTGCATTGAACATCTTAGGGTAGAAAAAGAATTAGACATTGCTAGGTCTGAACTAGAGAACCTTAAGAAAGATGAAATGCACCTAATAAATCAAAATCTAACAAGTGAAATTAACAATAAAGAATCAGAATTGATTAAACTGAGAGAAGAAAACATAAATCTACAAGAAGAGCTAGCAAAGGCAAAGGCCTTTGAGGACTCACTCAATGGGAGGAGTCAGAAGCTCAAAGACATCACTAAAATTCTCTCTATGAGATTTAATCACCTAGGGTTAGGAGCAGAGCCCTCCACTAGCACAAAAGCACCTAAGAAACCTGTCTGGAAAAATCCAGTGCCATTTGTTAGACCTAGTGAGTATCAACCAAGTGAGAAGAGTACATCATCTAAGGATAGAGATAACAATCATCCAGATAGGATTAACAAACCTAATCAAGTAAATCTGAATAAAAAGGAAAAACCCCTAGGCAAGAATCATGTAGAGGAGTCAAATAATTTCAACCAAAAGGTTAGAGCAAAACCAAGAATAATAAAACATTCTGCTGATTTGTTATATTTTGATACATTTTATACCCATCTCAAATATCAAGATAAGAGGTTTGGGAAATCCATTCTCTATCATCCCAAAGGGTATCATGAAAGACCCTTCTATTCTTTCATTGAACCCTATAATAGTAAAAGCAAAGGGCCCAAGGTAATCTGGGTTCCTTCTAATGTTTGAATTACCTATGCAGGGTTAAGTAGGGTCCCACTCAAGAGAAAATGGATTGGGAAGAAAGTTGTAGATTTTGATTAAGGAACAAGATATAGTCAAGGGAGTAATTTCTACCTTGAATCTTCCCTAATGGTTATTAAAATTATACAATAATCTATTTTCAATAAATATCATTGCTGGGAAAAACAACAAGAATTTTCTAAAGAAATAGATCTGTTCATTTAAAGGTGCGTCAAATAGAAGTCGATGCACCATCTACTTCTACTCGACGCCAACGTCAAGAAGAATTCAGAGTAGATAATTCATATAGATCTCGACGCAACGTCGAGTTCCTATCAACGCATGCGTCGTCTTATTGGTCTCTGACTAAAGGCAATGTTGCGTCGATTGAAAGCCGACGTAATGTCAATAGGACCACGTCGATTTATGGCTTGCTGAACAATCTCGAAGTTGCGTCAAGTACTAGTCAACGCAATGTTGATATAACAGCGCGCGCAGAATTGCTTCTAGAAGCAATCACGACACAGCTTTGCGCGCCAAATAGTAGATTTTATCGATGGTGCGTCGACATAAACTCCAAGTTGCGGCGATTCATCTGCTTTTAAGAAATCACCGCGTTGAAACATTTACGCTTTTGCATTCTACTCTCTTGGCTCTCTTGCTTTCCTGTTCTCCAGCTCTCTCTAATTCTCTCTCTCTCTCGTTCTCTCTTTCTTTGCAGGTACATCCAATCAATGGCCCCTCCTAAGATCAATTCTGGGTACGATGTGGACATTGACTCCTTAAGCGCAGCGACCGACATATTCAAAGCCAATCTGGGCTTGCTTCAGGATGCTGGCTTAACCAAATTAATATCCACCGGGAGCAAGATACTTGATATTGAATTGATAGAGCTTAAGGAGTCTGTACAGATAGGAGAAGACAGCCCCCTTAATGGGAAAGTTTCTGAAATAGACATTCACATCACAGAGGAGATGCTGAGTCAGACATTTGATCTTCCAACTGGGAGTGACTCTGATGAGCTGATAGAAGAAGAGATTCAGAATGCATTAGAGATTATGAAGTTCAGAAAAGAGAAAGCAATCAATCTCAAGAAGATTGATTTGGGAGAAGAATACAAATTTCTTGCTGACATTGTGGGAAAAGTAATACTCTGCAAAATCGCTCATGATGCTATACCAAAGCAGTAGCTGCAAATAATGGGAGCTCTGGTCCTCAAGAAGAAGATAAATTGGGGAAGATGGCTTCTGAAGATGATTGGGCATAAGTATGCTCATAATGAAAATGCATATATGCGAATAATGAGTCAAGTGCTCTTTCAACATTACTCAAGCATCTGCAAGTCAAAGGGAGTGTCCATCCCTCCTGGGAAAAGGATTAACATTGGAATCTTTTCCAAGTGGAGCAGGAAAATTGTGAAGCCTGGTCAAGCTCCAGTCTCTCCTCCTCCATCTCCTCCTCCTCAAGAGCCAGAAAGGCACATACCGGGCCCTACAAGGGATGCTATCCCTCCTCCTCACTCTCCACCTCTACTGGACAATGTTCCAGAAATCCATCAGGATGATGCTCCAGCCCAACATTCTCCCCAACATCAACAACAATAACAACATCAGCAGATCCATCATCAATTACCATCCACTGTCATTTCAGATTATCAGCTTGTTCCACCTCCACCACCATCAATACACTTTTCACCTGACTTTTACCATCCTCTATCCCCTATCCAATAAGACCATCGTCCATCACCTCCTCCTTCTGCATCTCATACTCCACCAATGGATCTTGAGCAGATCATTTCCAAAGATGTGTCCATAGCCTCCTCCACCTTTGTAGACCAGGTGGCCTCTCAGGCTAGAAAGTTTGACAGAAAATACTCATAAATGGAGGGTGAGCTATTAAGTTTTAAAAGAGCTTTTCAGAGCCTCAAAGATTTTATATCTTCCTCCATGGTCACAAAGGAATTCTTAACCTCTCTGGTCAGCAAGGTTAAGAAGGGGGAGAACCTATTGGAGGAAGAAAGACCTGTTCTAGATTTGAGTGAACAGGGTGTAGGTGATGCTCAAGCTCTTGACAAAGCTATAATAATCCAACAAGCACAGATCCAAGGGGAGCCTGGAGATGAGAGGGAGCTTGCCCCAGAAGCAGCAGATATTCAGAGGGAACCTACCCCAGTTGTTCAAAGGGATTTGGATACTGAAATGGCAGCTATGAGTACAACAGTGGCTCAGGATGAGCCTCAGAATGAAACAGAGCTAGATCACGTAGCCAAGATTGATCAGGAAGCTGTCAAGTAGGCTGAAGAGAATGCACATTCTTAGGGGGAGCTTCCCAGAGACATTATTATTGAAGAAAATGATGAGCCCTTGCAGATTTCCCCAAGGAAAGTTTCTTCAAAAGTATTTTCAAGTAAAAAAAACTCTTGAGAAGGAGCAATGAGGCTCAGGTACTCGGTAAGAAAATTTTTCTTCCTGGAAGACAGCTATGGAGAGTTATATATTGAATGATATTTTCTGAGTTTGCAGTCAATTATTTTCTTTTGTATATATTGTTTTGGATGTATTCTTGATTATATAAGAGGAATGTGCAAAATCACATTATTCAAATTGTAAAATTTGTTAAGATAAATAGGGGGAGATTGTTGGGAAAAACCCTTTGATTTAACTTAACAAATTACCTAAAAGTGATTTTATCTCTTAAGAATGAATTACCCATTATATAGTGAGGGTAATCTGGTCATTAGATGTCTTAGGATATCACACTCAACCTAGAGTGTCAAGACCAAGTCAAGAGAAGCAAAATTTGGGCAAAGTTGACACATGCGTCGAATAGAATTCGACGCAACATCAAGTTATTGTCGACGCTACTCTGACTAGAAGTCCGAGTAGTTCACCCTTCTGTCGAAGTTATCCAAGTCGACGTTACATCGAAAACATATCGACGCAAAGTCCATGGACCTGTCTAAGTACTTGAAGAAGTCGACACAACTTCTAGTTCAACTCGACGCAGAAGGAAGTATTTGTCGAAGTAATCTAAAGTCGACGCAACATCGACTTCATCTTGACGCAGATAATAAAACTTAGAGCCATACCTTTAACTCGACGATTACGTTGATAGGGTATCGACGCAACGTTGACTAGCATAGTTCAGTCAGAGCAAGGATGAATTCGAAGCTGCTCCTACAAGAACTCGAAGGTGCGTCGATAAGAGAGGAAGTGAACTCGATGTTACGTCGAATACAGTCTGAAAAGGGAAATCTTTTTAGCTGTCATTTTTGGACCCTCTCTCATGGCCCACCTCTCTCAAGACCGTTCTCCAACGGCTCCTTAATTACCTCAAATGGAATGAAGAATTACAGAGGACAGAGAAAAGCTTTCTTGGAAACAAGCTTTATGTTGGTGGACGGGTCGGGAATTAAAGAAGGAAAGAGGGATGTAAATGTCCAGACAAAAATACCTTTTCAGCTCTTACCAGAAAAGGAAAAGAAATTCAAATTGAACTGAACAATAAAAGGGGTGAGAAGAAGAGAAAATACAGGCTTTCATAACAATCAGCCATCTTCTTCTCTTCAGTGCTTCTCTTCTTCCTCCCTCAGGAACCCTAACTGAGAATATACAAAGAAGAGATGAGCATCTACTCTTTATTACATTCATATAGCAGGCTGATCTTAATCAGAAGAAAAGGACAGGATCTGAAAGTTGTTCTTCATCACTATCTCATAACAACCAGATCACAATCAGCAAAAACACAAAGGATCTGACAATCAAAGCTCCTGTAAAACATCACTATCATAAGCAGGAGTTAATCAAGAGCAGATCCAGTGATAGATACAAGAAGCTGTGTATCATACAACCTTCATAAGAATTCTGAGAACATAATTCCTACACTATTTATCTTCTTCCCTCTCTTTCTAATTCTCTTCTGTAAAAGAGTTTTATTAATCCCTCTTCAAAGGATTCAGTGGTTCAAGATCTCCTTATCAAAAGATCTGGTGGTTCAAGATCTCCTTATCAAAAGATCTGGTGGTTCATGATCTCCTTGTCAAAAGATCAGTGGTTCTAAGAGTCTCCTTACCAAAAGACTCAGGCACAGTGGTGCATCCCTACCAGGTGGTAGAAGAGGGGAGTACCCATATTTTGGGAAACCTCTATAAAAAATCTGTTTGTCTTCTGGATTGCTTTTCTATGGTCCCTTATAGATTAGATTTCATTTACTGTCTTTTGTTTCATTACTTAACTACAACAATTTAATCTTGGTTATATCTTGGTGAAGCATAATACTTACGTTTATTGTATTTGCACAGCTTGAATAGGAATAAATTTTAAATCTCTATTCACCCCGCTGTAACAACTCGGCCCAACCACCACACCCGAGGCCTGCTCCAACTCAGTGGCCAAGGTGCACTCTGATGGGCTGGCTACCGCGGTTGGACAAGGGCTGCAGCCCGTTGACACCCTAACGCTGCTCTCTGGCTTGTTTCTCAGCATAGTGCATTGTTGATGGCGGGTCTCGATCCCCCGCCACCCTCGATAAGGCGCCTTCAACAGCCCTCATCACTACTGTGCTGAGAAACAGGCCAGAGGGAAGCATTGGTGTGTCACCGGGCTGCAGCCCTTGTCCAACCGTGGTAGCCAGCCCATCAGAGTGTGCCTTGGCCACTGAGTTGGAGCGGGCCTCTAGTGAGGTGGTTAGGCCGGGTTGTTACAAAAAAGTGCACTTTTTATGTAATGACCCAGCGCCACCCCCCACACCGACTGTTTCATGATGTGGGCCACCCCTTCATACCGATACAGGACTACAGTCCAGTGACCCCAATGCCTCTCTGGCCTGTTTCTCAGCACAGTGCGTTGTTGTTGGTGGGATTCGAACCCCCGCCACCCTTGATAAGGCACCTTCAGCAGTCCTCATCGCCAACTGAGCTCAGCTCAATTGGTGATGAGGGATGTTAAAGGCGCCTTATCAAGGGTGGTGGGGGATCAAGACCCACCATCAATAATGCACTGTGCTGAGAAATAGGCCAACGGGAAGCATTGGGGTGTCACCAGGCTGCATCCCTTGTCCAACCGCAGTAGCCGGCCCATCAGAGTGCGCCTTGGCCACTGAGTTGGAGCGGGCCTATGGTGTGGTGGTTGGGCCGGGTTGTTACAAAAAAGTGCACTTTTTTGTAACAACCAAACCCAACCACCACACCAGAGGCCCGCTCCAACTCAGTGGCCAAGACACACTCTGATGGGCTGGCTACCGTGGTTGGACAAGGGCAGCAGCCCGATGACACCCCAACGCTTCCCTCTGGCCTGTTTCTCAGCACAGTGCGTTGTTGATGCCGGGTCTCGATCCCCCGCCACCCTTGATAAGGCACCTTCAACAACCCTCATCACCAATTGAGCTGCATCTCAATTGGTGATGAGAAGTGAAAGAACTATATAGTTAAGCGTGCTCAGGCTGGAGTAGTACTGGGATGGGTGACCTCCTGGGAAGGCCCCGTAGAAGCGCTTAACTGAATCACTTCTCATGTTAAAGGGAGGGTTGTGGCCTCCAATAACCCAATGGGCCTAGTGGTGGGACAGAGAGGGGTTGGGGTGTCACCGGATGCATCCCTTGTCCAACTGCGGTAGCCAGCCCATCAGAGTGCGCCTTGGCCACTGAGTTGGAGCGGGCCTCTGGTGTGGTGGTTGGGCCGGGTTGTTACAAAAAAGTGCACTTTTTTGTAACAACCCGGCCCAACCACCACACCAGAGGCCCGCTCCAACTTTAGAGGCCAAGGCGCACTCTGATGGGCTGGCTACTACGGTTTGACAAGGGCTGCAGCCCGGTGACACCCCAACACTTCCCTCTGGTCTGTTTCTCCGCACAGTGCGTTATTGATGGCAGGATTCGAACCCCCGCCACCCTTGATAAGGCACCTTCAGCAGTCCTCATCACCAACTGAGCTGCAGCCAGCCCACTCCAACTTCAGTGTCCAACCGCGGTAGCCAGCCCATCAGAGTGCGCCTTGGCCACTGAAGTTGGAGCAGGCCTCTGGTGTGGTGGTTGGGCCAGGTTGTTACACCCGCCCCCCCCCCCCCCCCCCCCCCTCTAGAGGATTCTTAGAGGCACACTATGCACTTTCAATTTGACTCCTCCCATTGAGAGAGTCCTCAAAGGCTTTTGTCTTTGCTAGCTCTTCTTTTAATTCTTGATTTTCATTTCTTATTTTGATTAGTTCTGATTCCTTATTATTAATTTCATCTATTAAGTCCTGATTTCTTAAGTATACATCATCTTTCCTAAGTTCTTCTACCTCTTTGCTAACTACAGTTATTTATTTTTGACTATTGAGGAAATCATTGCAAAATTCTTTAAAGCAATTTTTAAAATCATCAGAATTGAAATCAAAGTTTTCAAATAGAGATACCTATTATTCTTCATCATCATCTGATGACATCCCCAATGCCATCATGCAAGTTGATTCTGCTTCTGTTTCTGCTTCTTCATCACTCTCAGATGAAGAGGAGCTTAACTATGCTTCAGAGTCACTCGATGTTTCAGTAATGAAACCTTTGCCTTTCTTTTTGTCTTTCTTCTTGAGAGACTTCTTTTTCTTCCTTTCTTTGCTGCTGCTCCTGGCCCTTTGTTTCTGTGGTCATTTAGGGGCAATGTGCCCTGGCTTGTTGCATGTGAAGCAAATTATCTCCTTCTTTGGAGTCTTATCATGTCTGGGCTTTGAGTTCCTTTCTCTTCTTCTTGAGTTTTCTATTTTGACCCATTTTCTGAATCTCCTTGCTAGGAGACTGAACATTTCATCTTCAGGAGTGGAGGGCTCTCCTTCAGTAGCTTTCAGAGCAAGGCTCCTTTGGATAGGAGCTGGTGTTGTCTCCTTTTTCTCTAATTCAGCTCTGTTCTTTAGAAGCATCTCATATGACTTAACCTTTCCTAGCAAAGCCTTAGTAGAGATTTATCTCTGGCATCTGGACTCTCTGATTGCCCAGATCTTTGAATCCCATGAGCTAGGGAAGCACATGAGGATCTTATCATTAATTTCTTGTAAGGATATCTCCTTTTCCAAACTCTTTAGCTCATTGACAATGATGTTTAATCTGTCATACATCTCAGCAACAGATTCATAAGTTTTCTTTTGAAAGTTCTCATATTGGGATATGAGAAGGGACTTCCTGTCCTTTCATTCATCAGAACTTCCTTCTACCAGTCTGGAAAGAGATTCCCAGATCTCTTTGGCTGATTGGCATTCAGCCACCTTCTGGAAGATATCATCTGACATGGTGGATACCAGAATGTTCATAGCTTTGGCATCACATGCCTTCTGCTTCTTTTCAGTCTCTGTCCGCTCAGCCCTGGGTACAGGTTCCTGTGTAGAAGCTCCATTGCCATCCTTCTTTTATGGGGCTGGAGAACCTGTAATGATAACATCAAAAATGTCCTCATCAATAGTGTTCATATATAACTTTATTCTGGCATTCCAGAGTGTAAACTTATTGAGGTTACACACTGGAGGTCTTGTTGAGGCATAATTCTTAGAACTCATTTTCTTAATAAAATAAATTTATTGTAGAGAAATAAGAGTAGGAGGTCTTTTTGATCAAGGGGTTATCCTTTTAATGATCAACCTCCCTCTGATACCAAATGAAAGTGCACGATGTGCCTCTAAGTATACTCTAGAGGGGGGGGGGTGATTAGAGATTTAAAAATATTTTTATCCAATTTGTGCACACACAATAAAAACAATAAGTGTTATGCTTCAACAATACCTAACACAGAATAAAATTAACGTTGTTATAGTAAAGCAGAAAAACTATAAGCTATATGGGACAACACAGAAAATTAGCACACACAGAAGACACAAGATTTTATAGAGGTTTCCCAAAATGTGGGTAGTCCTCTCTTCCACCACCTAGTAGGAATGCACAACTTGTGCCTGAGCCTTTTGATAAGGAGACTCTTTGAACCAAAGATCTTTTGATAAGGAGATCTTGAACCACTCAGATCTTTTGATAAGGAGATCTTGAACCACTGAATCCTTTGGAAGAGGGATTCTTAAAAATCTGTACAGTTGAGGAAGATGAAAGAGGAAAGGAGATGAAGAAGAAGAATTCTGTTCTCAGAATTTTGTAGAAGCTTTCAGCTTCTATTTTTCCCTTCAACGGATCTGCTAATGATGAATCCTTGCTTATGATTGTGATGATTTGCAAGAGTTATATTCTTCATATCCTTTTGTATATCATTTACTTGTTATCTGGCTGCTATATGATGTTGATGAAGAAGCATCTCTGTTTTCTGTCCTGAGAGAGCACTTGTTTTCTCTATTTGTCTCTATTAGGGTTTTAGGAGGAAGAAGAAGAAGTAGAAACCCTAATCGACAAAACTGTAGCAAATTGTGACGAATGCCCTCTGTTTTCCTCTCTTCTCATCCTATTTATTGTCCATGATTAATTTTTGAATTTGTTTCCTCTTTTGGATTGTCCTGAATAGGCATAGTCTTGGACAATTAATCTGTCTTTCTTCTTTTGTTCACGACCGGTCTGCCAGCTGTTTGAATCCTATCCAAGAAAGCTTTTCCTGTCTTCTTTAATGCTCCTCTCCATTCTAGGCAATAAACAAGCCGTTGTAGAACAGTCTTTTGTGTTGTGGGCCTTCAGCGAGAGTTCTAAGAGGATAGCTGAAAAGGTTTCCTTTCCAGACTGTGTTCGATGCTTCGTCGACTTCTTTCTCTCTCTTATTGACGCACCTTCGAGTTCTAGTAAGTGCAGCTTCAAATTCCCTCTTGCTCTGGTTGAACTCTGTTGTCGACGTTACGTCGTTTACTTATTAACGTTACTGTCGAGTTGAAGACTTCATTGTCTGCGTCGAATTGTAGTCGACGTTGCATCGACTTCAGATGGCATCGACAGACACTTCCTTCTACATTGAATTGAAATCGAGGTTGCGTCGACTTCTAAGATAGCTTCGACATGCTCCTTCATCTACGTTGACTTCTATTCGACATAACATCGACTTACTGTACTTTGACAGAGAGATTGAGTTGCTTGTACTACTAGTCTGAGTTGCATCGACATCAAGTCGAAGTTGCATCGACGTATATTCGACGCAAGGATTAATTCAACTCAGATTGTGCTTGTCCTGACCTAGTCTTGACACTCTAAGATGAGTGAGACATCCTAAGACATATAATGACCAAATTACCCTCACTATACAATGTGGGTAATAAACCTAAGAAATAAAATCACTTATATTTAATTTGTTGAGTTAAATCAAAAGGGGTTTTTTCCAACAGACTGCTCCGGTGGAGGATGTCGCTGATCATGGAGAGCAGGGCCTGGGCCTGTCCGATCATGTCGAGTAGCTGGGATACCATGCCTCCTGCGCCCAAGGTCATCCCGGAGGCGAGCATTACTGGGTCCCATGCCCGAGTCCATCCCGATCTTGACCCTGAGCGAGGTAAAAGTGATTCCCTCATGCGGCTTGATTTATTGCACCTTGATGCTGTCCGCGAGATTGTGAATGTTCCTCTTTTTTTTTTTTTTTGCAGACCTACCGACTACTGGGGCTTCGGGCGAGCATCTAGATATCTCTCCGCTGCGATCATCTCCGATGTCCGCGTCGGAGCATAAGAAGGGTTCGCGGTCGAATCGCCTGGTGCAGATCCTATACGGCTCGCCTTCTGCGTCTTCGGGACAGAGACCTCCGGGAGGGGGGGAGACCTTGCGACCTTCGGGGAGCGAACAGTCTACCTCCATCGCCGCAGGTTCCCTTGCGATCCGCTCTGACGAGCTCTTCGCAGATGCCCACGGGGGGTCTTTTGTCGCCGCCTCCTCTGTCACCACCTAGCGATCAACGTCCATCTTTGTCGAC
Organism: Dactylorhiza incarnata; assembly: GCA_033032865.1. Taxonomy (NCBI): domain Eukaryota; kingdom Viridiplantae; phylum Streptophyta; class Magnoliopsida; order Asparagales; family Orchidaceae; genus Dactylorhiza; species Dactylorhiza incarnata. The sequence goes on along the minus strand of JAWHQI010000001.1, from coordinate 4,451,465 downwards.
GACGCTCTTATTCCATCCGGCGGAGTCCTCGCGGCGCGGCGGGACTTCGGGCTTCTTTGCCCCGAGAGGAGGAGGGCGGCCAGGGGATGGTCACGGCCGGGGGAATGTGCCTCCGAGAAGGGAGCACTTTGTCGGCTCTTCCTCGGCTCGGCGAGATCATCGCAACCCTTCCCCATGACGAGGGAAGAGTCCTCGGCGGGGACGCTCTCAGAACCCTCGACGCGATACGAGGAGCGACTCTACTCGGCTTGGTAACCATCGCTTTCTCGGATAGTTGCTTATTTCTTGTCGATTTTGCTGCTGACTTTGTCAATTTTATCTCTGATTGCAACTTGCGCTACTACGTCAGGGGGGGGGGGGGGCGTTGATCGACGCCATCGGTTTCCCACCCCGCGAGTATCAAAAAAAGGTCGCTCGCGCATACTGAGCTGGAGGCGAAGGTAGAGCGCCTGATGTTCAGCGAGCCTTGTCGCCGCCTTGCCGACTTGGAGGTGCGGGTGACCAGGATGGAGGAGTTTGAGACTCGGCTAGCCAGCGGGGAATCTTGCTTCCAATCCATCAATGACTTGGAATGCTGGATCACGCGGATCGAGCATCACCAACAAGTTCATCATGATGAGCTAATCAGAATGCGGGCGAGCATGGGCTCAGTCGGTCGGCTGACGAGGATTGAAGATCAGCTGCGTCATGGCGAGCACGCAATGTCGCTGGCCTTGGAGCACATAAAGTGCACGCGCATCATAGGCTGGGTCGGGCGACATCCTCAGACTCTCGACCCCCAGGCAACTACCCAGTGGTCTCTATAGTTATTTTTTACTTTATCTGTCGCTGATGTTGAGTAGGACGCCTCTGGCGAATTATGTAATAAGACATAATTTCTTCGTAATATTTATTTGGCGAGTATTAGTACTCGCCTTTGATTTGCTGCTCTCTTCTTTTATTCTTCAAGGTTTGCGAGTATCTGCTTGCTTGGAATGTCTCATGTTGTTAGCGAGTTACTGTGTTTTCAAGTGCAGGTCCTCGCGTGCTGAAGGTCGGCGCTTTTGACGTACATCGCGGAAATTGTGACTTTCTCACGATACTCGCCATCCCGTATACTTAGTCGCAACGGGGTAGTCAATCTCCCTTCTCTCACCTATGTTTATAAATAGGGGGTGGGTAGGTATTTATTACGCTTTTAGCGACAATACCCTTCTTTGCGTGTGTACTCTCTTCTTCTCGCATCTTATACTCACCGATCACTCTCATCCTTGCTTCCAGGATGACCGACGAAGCTGCTATTCGGCGCACTAATCACGCGAAGAACTTCGCGACAGCAAGTTTCAAGAAGGCGACCACGCGTCAAAAGGACTTGGATGATTTCTGAGACAAGTATTTGTCCCCTGGATACTCGATCAGGCTTCCTTGCAAGCGTGAGCGCATAAACAACAGTCCGGATGGCGGGACCATGTGCCCCATCCACCATTTTGAAGTCGGACTGCGACTACCGCTGTGGCCAGATTCTGCGCTACTTCGGGATAGTCCCCGCCCAGATTAATCCAAATGGTATGGCGATGGTCATTGGCATTCTTTGCTTCTTGCGAGAAGAGAAGATCATTTTTGATCTCTTCGTATTCCGTAGGATTTTCAGTTTCATGGCGACCGGCGATGACGTCATTTTCTTCTGGAGCCACATCTGCACGCTGGTCGACACGGCGAACAAGAACCATCGTTGGGGAGAGCAGCTGGTTTTCCCCAAAGACAACTTCGAGTCCATTCCTCGCACCTCCTACCAGCCGCATGAACATGTCTTCGCACTGCCCTTCTTGGAGGGGCCTCGCGAGAAGCTCATTGACTACTTCTGTGGTCTGCGCTTTGATGTGGTCTACTGGGTCTTCCCGGGCAAAGGTAAATTGTTGAGCGAGTATCCTCTATATTCATACCTTTGTCTTCGAACTCCGACTAACTTGCTTTTCTTTTGCCTTTTGCAGCTACTCACACTCTGCCACGCGAGCCTCACCCCTTAGTGAAGGAGGTTTCTCCTCCTACGGGCGCGGGTTTGCCGACCAAGCCCATTGACTTGTCGCAGGTAGCCGATGACCCGGTGGTCGCCGGCGAGGAGCCCCGGTCGTCCGGGAAGTTGAGGATGATAGTTTGTATAGGATGTAGTCTTAAACACCTAGAGGGGGGTGGGGTGAATAAGTTTCTTTTATTTTAGACTTAGTGTTTTCTGAATTTAGGTTAGCAAATTATCAAGCGCAGAAAACACAAAGAGATATATAGAGGTTCCTCAAGACAGAGTGCCTTGAGTAGTCCTCTTTCCCCCTTCACCTTTCTAACAATGAGTTAGACAAGGCCAACTTCTCCAAAATCAGCTCCAAGAGCATACAACACAGAACCCACAGGATCTCTTAGGTTTTCCCAAACCCTACCTCAGGCACAACAACCCTACCTCAGAGGAATCCACCTCCTATAACTCAGACCACCTCCTGGTCCTACCTCAAGCTGACCTCTCAGCTCTACAACTCAGGCCAATCAGCCATACACACTCAGGCAATAAAACCCTACAGTCTCAGAACCCAAAGGCTCCTACAAATGATATAATAATGATTATAGATTGAAGGAAGAAAAGATCAAGCCTTGTTCTTCTTCTTCTTAACAGCTGTTGTTGCAGACTTGAACCAGGGAGGAGAATTGCAGCTCCAACTTGATTCTTCTTGATCAGCCCTTCAGATGATGGACTTCATCTACTTGCTCTATCTTGAGATGAATCAAGATAAGCAATCTCTTTTCTCCTTGCAGCCTTGTGTGATCTCAGTTCTTGGCTGCCGACAATGGAACAATATTGTTCTTGAGTTTGTGTGCTGGAGAGTAAGATCAATAACAAAGGTTCTTTGCTCAACCCTAACTTATTCCTTTTATACACCACTGACCCACAACGACTCTTAGCTGTCCTCCTGACAGGTATAGGAGTGATTGGTGGACCCTAATATGCATTTCTGCAGCTTGCGCCAAAAGCAGAACCAACCAGATCACTTTTGAATCTGTCTCAGTGGTTGGGCTGAGATGGTCAGCCATCTCAGCGGTTGCTTCTGTCCCGTCTCAGCGGATCCACTGAGATAGACAGTTGTCTCAACGGTTTTCCTCTATCTGCAGCTCAGCTTGCCCAAACACCTTCTCAGCGGCTCCTGGTCTTGTCTCAGCGGTTCAGCTAAGACAGAGAGCTCGTCCTAGCTGATCATACATTACACCATGGTGTGCCCTTGTCCTGCATACTTATGAGATAGAAATAGGGTTTATCAAATACAACTTGTACTTAGCATTGAGTGTGAGGTCTCTTCAAATCAAGGGAACATTGAGGATCATTTTCCCAACAATCTCCTCTATTTGAAGAAGGCAGAACACCCTCAAATGCTAGAGTACATTACTCATAAATTCTTGATATGTGTTATTGCAATAATGAGTTTAACATATCATTCTTAGTGCATCAGTTATTTTAAGAAAGATGGTTGTTATGAAAAGATTCTACCACAGAGTTTAATCAATCCATCAGTAAGATTTGATAAACATAACAATGCAACATAGATTGAATTAACCAATCAAACAGGGTAAGGTTTAGATATAACTCAGATTTTGCTATGATACAAGCTGATTACACTCTGGTTTATGAATTAACCAATCATAAAGCTGAGTTCGTCGAACACAAACTGAGTTTGTCAAACACAAAGCTGAGTTCGTCGAACTCAAACTGGAGTTCGTCGAACACAAAGCTGATTACATTAACAATCCATCAATTTCAATCCAGATAGAATAGTAATTCAAAGCTCAGTTTGCATTCATATAATCATAAGTCATTATAGTTCGTTAACATTTATATACATAAACTGTTTCAATAGTCATTCTAAGCTTTCTTTTCATATAAGAAGAACATTCAGGAGAGTTAACAGTTGCTTCTTTCCCTTTCACTGAAGCATCATCCATGTCATCAGCAATAGTGTTATCTTGACCTGGAGGCTTCTTCTTTTCAGCACTGGCATCCTTGATATTAGCAATTCTTTTCTTGTTCTCTTGCTTTTGGAAATACATATATGGTTTTGGAATGTATCTAGAGGGCATTTTCTTTGGATTTTCCTTTCTTACCATATTTGCTTTGAAAATTTTATCCCTCTTAGTATTTCTCTCCAAATACTTTATCCATTCTTCCGATGGATAGAGCTTGTCAATATCTTTACACACCTGACCATGGCTTATCCAGGCATTTAGTATGATGTCCTTGGAGTCATCACTCCATTGCTCATGGTCAGGGTCATTATTCTGCACCTCCCTTTGCTTGGCCATAAATTCTTCAGCCAGCATTACCCTTTCCCTTTCCCTTCTCTTTTTCAGATTCTTAGCTTGGGCAATTACCTCTTGATGAGGGAAATCCCAGTCTTCTTCCTAGTTGACATCTAGGATAGGAAGATTCAGAGCTATCCTTGTCCCTTTTAGAACTTTCAGGGTGAGGTCAGAATTTATGATAGCATTTGTGTCCTCCCCCTTTCTAGCTTCTTCATATATCTTTTGATGGAGGTCTTGCTTGGTTGCAGTTATTGTTCCAGAGAGGGTTTGGAACACATTCTCTATATCAGATTGAAGCACATCTTTTAACTTGCCTACTTCTTCATTCAGATGGGAAGAGGTGGCTTTTTTAGCAATGGATTGGGAGACAGATGCAATTTCTGCTTTCAGCTCTTCCTTGTACCTGCCAACTTCTTCATTTAACTGCATGGTAGTGGAATAGACATACTCTTGGAGATGATTGGCTGACTTCTCTATCACTTCATCTGTTTGACTGACATAATTCTTGACATATGTCATGTCCTGTTCAGACAGCTGGAGGTGTTTGTTCATAGATCTTAGAATGGTATTCTGATAAATTACAGATTTTTCAGCCAGATCAAACCATTTGGACATTTGTTTGTTGAGTATTTCAGTGTTTTCCTTTATTTCCTTGACCTCAGACATGAATTCAGCTTTCACATTTTTGATGGACTGATCCATATATTCCCTTACTGAGGTAACTGATTTATCTAGATTAGTTTGCATGGAGGTGAGATGAGACTGAAGCATCAGGTTTATGGCATTAAGAAGAGTCTCATTGGGTGATGTGGAGGAAGAGGCTTGCTGAATGTTGATAACAGTAGCTGGGACATCATCCTGTTCATCTTCAGTGTCAGCATCTTGATGATCACTCAGATTGACATCACCAACATTATCATCCTCCTCCCCCTCAGAGAGAGCATTCTTTTCTGTTGAGTCCAGGAATGATGGGACAATGAGTTGGAGTTAGATTGAACTTCTTAGAGGTTCTAAGGATAATAATGTAAGATTTACCTAGAACTTCATCTTTCTCTTTAGGAGGAGCATTCTGCACCTCCTTCTCAGATAAATCAACTTGAATGGATGAATATAGGAGTTCTAGAACAATAATTGTAAAGTTAGATTTTATGATTCTGAATGTTTAGGCTGGGTTTTTAGGGCTTACCTATAACCTGATCTTTATCAGCTGATGGCTCTTGTGGCTGCTTCCCCTCAGATGGGGCATCAGATGAACCTTGTGAAGGTAATGACCACAGGGCTGGTTCATTTTCAAGAATGTTTCTTATTCTTTCTTCAAGACTGAAGATAATTGTGTCAATCTGACCTTGTAAATTTTGAGGTGATGGTCTTGTGTTCACATCATCATCATTGTTTTTTGAAATATCAATGGGTGATGGTTCTTGTTGATACTCCCCCTCAGATGAAGCACACACCCGTTCTTGAGGATCTGGGGTCCACATTAATTAAATGTCAGATTTGACTAACTATTGCTATTAGCTATGATTAATGAGTTAGGAGGAGTAGAATTAGTTACCAGAAGTTATGACTTTGTCCAGCTGCTCTGGATGGACAGGTTCAGTTGGCAGGTCATTTGGTGTAGCCTCTTTGTCAAGAATGCTGTGTGACCCAATGTCAGCACCAGCATCTTCATCTTTGTCTGAATGATCAGACTCAGAACTGGACATGATCAGCCTTATTTTCTTAGAAGATGAGGGGATTGTCTTCTCTTTTCCTTTAGTTTCAGAGGGCTGACTCATAGGCAATACCCTGGTGAATCTTTCTAAAGTCTTGATGTCCATTCTCTTGAGATAGTGAAGATTTGCTCCTTTTGATGTGTTGAATTTGTCAGGGTGAGTTTGCAGGAGGCATAAGGAGAGAATTCTTCCCATATTGGGTGCCTGAAGGCATTCCTTTATTCTTTGAAAGATGACCTCTCCCCAAGAGGTTTTCTTTTTCAGAATTATTCTTGTCATGGGGTCAAACATGTACTGTGAGATTGTATCATGGGACCCTGGTTTGCCAAGAATGGCTTTTCCCACAATATCTGATAAAACTTTTCCCATTTGGTTGAAAAATTTCCTCTTCAATGAGCCAATTTTGGCATCATTGTACTCAGTCCATTTTAGAGCCTTTTTCTTGTCTTTTTCAGAGATGTCATCCTCCTCACTTGGACTGCAGGATGGAAGATGTAATGCTTTTTGTAGTTTTGTTGGGGTTATCTTGATTCTATCTTCTCCAATCTTTGACTTGAGGGAGCATTTGGAGGTGGACAACTTGACATTACCAAACCATTCCATAACTTCAGTTCTGAGAATGGCACAGGGTTCAGATAGTAGAAATTCTAGGCCTTGGTCTTCTTGGAGTTGAATCACTCCCTTAATTTCTTCTGGAGCATGGGCAAACTCATGCCTTACTATCTCATATCCTTCAAGAAGATCTTTAGAGCTTTTGGGAGCCATTGCAGTGGTGGAGGAATGCAATGGGACGGAAGAGTAGGTGATTCGTCTCGACGGCTGGAAGAGAAGGGTCGTGTGCTTTTCACTAATCAGATTGGCTATTTATATGGCTTAAGACTTAGGTAAAATTAAACCTAGTAATTGGATTTGATTGCTCTTATAATTATAAGTGTAAATGAAACTACATCATAAAGCTGAGTTCATCGAACATAAAGCTGTGTTCTTCGAACACAAAGATGAGTTCGTCGAACTCAAACTGGAGTTCGTCAAACACAAAGATGAGTTCATCTGAAACTATATCATAAAGCTGAGTTCGTCGAACATAAACTAAGTTCGCCGAACACAAAGCTGAGTTCATCGAACTCAAACTGGAGTTCATCGAACACAAAGCTGAGTTCATCTTAAACTACATCATAAAGTTGAGTTCATCGAACACAAACTGTGTTCGTCAAATAACAAGCTGAGTTCGTCGAACTCAAACAGGATTTCGTCGAACACAAAGCTGAGTTCATCTGAAACAACATCATAAAGCTGAGTTCGTCGAACAGAATTAATTCGTCGAACACAAAGCTGAGTTCGTCGAACTCAAACTAGAGTTTGTCGAACTGAAGACAAAATCTACTGAACTGGCTGGAAGACTGAATTCGTCGAGCTGAGGAGCAATTTCGTTGAACTGAAACACGACGTTCGTCGAACCCAGGAAAGAGTTCGTCGAACTGAGACTTTTCCCAGCTGTCTAAGTGCAACCTGAAGCTCAACTGAAACAGATTGTTCTGGTTAAGCTGATCATACTACTTTAAAATCATTAGAGATAAGATTACTTGAATGCCTAATCATGTCTCTCATAGGGTTGATGTGTCAACATTGTAAGTTATATCAAATCAAGATTGGAAGAATGAAGTGTTTTACACTATTCTACATTTAACATTCCTAGTTCAATCTTGAAGGCATTAAACTTGGCCTCATCCAATGGCTTAGTGAAGATATCAGCCACTTGACTGTCAGTGGGGACAAATTCAAGGCAGATATCTTGAGATACTACATGTTCTCTTATAAATGATATCTTATTTCAATATGCTTAGTCCTGCTGTGAGAGACAGGATTCTTAGCAATAGAGATAACAATGGACGAGTCACAATAAAGAGGAGAGTTACTTACCTTGAGGTTGTAGTCCTCTAGCTGGTGTTGAATCCACAATAGCTGTGCACAACAGCTCCCTGCAATAATGTATTCAGACTCAGCAGTGGAGATAGCCACACTTGTCTGCTTTTTGCTGCTCCATGATATCAACCTTCTTCCTAGGAATTGATAAGTGCCACTTGTGCTTTTCCTGTCTTCTTTGCAGCCTGCAAAATCTGCATCTGAAAATCCAGTTAGTTCAAAATCATTGTTCTTAGGGTACCAAAGGCCAAGATGTAGGCTGCCTTTAAGGTATCTCAGAATTCTCTTTGCATCTGAGTAGTGAGATTCCTTAGGACATGCCTGGTACCTAGCACACACACATGTAGCATGCATAATATCTAGTCTACTAGCAGTTAAATATAATAAGGATCCAATGATGCACCTGTACATGGATTCATCAAAGGCCTTGCCCTTCTCATCCTTGTCCAGGGAAATGTTGGACCCCATGGGAGTTTTCATGGTGGAAGCTGATTCCATCCCAAACTTCTTGATAAGCTCCCTAGTATACTTGGTCTGAGAAATGAATATACCTTCATCAGACTGTTTTACTTGGAGGCCTAAAAAGTACTTGAGCTCTCCCATACTGATCATCTCAAACTCCCCTTGTATTAGGTTGGCAAACCTTTTGTAGAGGTTGTCATCAGTAGACCCAAATATTATGTGTTCAACATATATTTGGACTAGGAGACACTTACCACTTGTTTCCCTAAGAAATAATGTGCTATCTATCTTTCCCCTCAAGAACTTGTTCTTGATGAGAAAGCTAGAAAATGTCTCATACCAAGCCCTGGGGGCTTGCTTAAGACCATAAAGAGCTTTCCTAAGTAAGTAAACATGACTAGAGAGGGTAGGATATACAAAACCTGATGGTTGCTCAACATATACCTCTTCCTTCAAGCATCATTGAGGAAGGCTGATTTGACATCCATTTGATACACTTTGAACCCCTTGTGGGCAGCATAGGCAAGGAATAGCCTAATGTCTTCCAACCTTACAACAGGGGCAAAGGTTTGATCAAAGTCTATCCCTTCTTCCTGTCTATACCCCTTGGCTACCAGCCTTGCCTTGTTCTTTATGATTGTGCCATTTTCATCTAACTTGTTCCTATAAATCCATTTGGTACCTATGATATTGTGTCCTTGAGGTTTTGTCACCAATTTCCATACCTTGCATCTCTTGAATTGTAGAAGTTTTTCTTGCATAGCTTGAATCCAAAAGGTGTCTTGGTTGGCTTCTTCAAATTTCTTGGGCTCCATTTGTGATAGGAAGCTCAAGAATAGGGATTCATTATGAGCCCTGCTTCTGGTTAATACACCTTGATTCTGATCTCCATTTTTTGTTCTCTTGGATGATCCCTTAGATGTCTTACAGCTGTAGGCAGTCTGTTCTCAGCTTGCCGTGCTATTTCTGCTAGTTCAGCTGTATCTTCATCAGCATTGACTTCTTCCTCTTCAGGGATGGCAACATCAGAATAAGCTTTGCTGCTGCTGGGTGTGTCTTGTATAGACATCCTTTCCAAATCCTGTTCATTTCCTGCCAAGACAGAAGATCTAGACCAGCCCTTATATATTAGGCTGGTCTCATTAAATACTACATGCATAGACTCCTCTAGAACATGAGTTTTCTTGTTATACACTCTATAAGCTCTACTATGTGAGCTATAGCCAACAAGAACACCCACATTGCATTTCTCTGCAAACTTTGATAATTGAGATTTTCCATTGTTTAAAATATAGCATTTGGAGCCAAGATTCTAAAGTATGAAATTGTAGGTTGTTTGCCTTTCAGAATCTCATAGGGAGTTATTCCATGAACCTTATTGATGGAAGCTCTATGGAGAACATGACATGCAGTATTGACTGCCTCAGCCCAGAAGTATTCTGGGAGTGAGGAGTCACTAAGCAGTGTCTCCCAACTTCTATCAAGGTCCTATTCCTCCTCTCAACCACACCATTTTGTTGTGGAGTCCTTGGGGAGGAGAACTCTTGGGTGATACCATATTCTTGACAAAACCTTGTCATAACTTCGGATTGAAATTCTGTGCCATGGTCAGTTCTAGTCCAGACCATAGCACATTGCAAGTCATTCTGAATTGCTTTGACATGAGTTACAAAGATATTTAGAGTATCAGACTTCTTCTTTAGGAAGAATACCCATGTATATTTTGAGTGATCATCAACAATCACCAAAGTATACAACTTCCCACCTAGGCTCTGAATTGGCAAAGGACCAAACAAGTCCATATGCAAGAGATAAAGACATCTTTCAGTGTCTTTGGAGCCAATACTTTTAAAGGTGGACCTTATTTGCTTACCCATTTGGCAAGCATGACAGGGACCACTTTTAATACATTTAATATTAGGAATATTCCTAACAAGGTTTTTAGAGAATAGTCTATACATTATCTTGTAGTTAATGTGAGTAAGTCTCTTGTGCCATTGAACACAAAGGGACTCATTCTCATTAGCTACTAGACAAACAGATGTAAGAGAATTACTGCATATAAAGTCTAAGCAATAAACATTCCCACTCCTAGTGCCTGAGAGAATGGTCTCTAAGTCTTTAGACTTTTTAATCAAGCACTTGTCATTGTGGAATTCAATGACATATCCTAGATCACATTGTTGACTTATGCTTACTAGGTTGTGTTGCAACCCTTCAATACAAGCTACCCTTGTAATTGAGACTATTCCATTGAAGATCATACCATATCCTTTGGTGATTCCCTTTTCTGACCCCCCAAAGATAACTTTGGGTCCATTCTTCACAGCCTTGTAGTCCTGTAGAAGATTTTTTATTCCTGTCATGTTCCTTGAGCACCCACTGTCCAAGTACCAAATTTGGTTGAGGTTGGTACTTGAACTATCCTGCAAAAAGGAGTTTAGTTATCCTTAGGAGCCCAAGTAGCTTTGGGTCCTAGGTACTTGTTAGCATGATGAAATGACCTTACACTAGCTGCACCCTTTGCAGAAAGGCTCATCTTTGCACATGGCACATTAGGATTGTGCCAACAGTCTATGGCAAAGTGTCCTACTTTACCACAGCACCAACATTTATGAATGTTGTATCTCCTCTTCTGAACATTTCTTGAGGGGTGTGCAGCACAGTCCACATGTTCAGGAGGAGAGACAACAACTTTTCTCTTGTTTCTTTCAGCAAGGATTTGGCTGAAAGTCAATCTGTGGACAATCTTAGTGGTCTTTGTATTAATGACATCAACTTGCTTTTGCTTTTGGGCAATGCAAGTTTTGATGGCATTAGACACTGAGCAATTAGACATGTCCACTGATTTGACAGCAGTCATATTCTTGGCTGAATCAACCTTAGAGGGGCTTGCTTTCTTATTCTTGAATGAAGGGGCTGATGTACCAAATACAAATGGTTCAGGTTGGGCCATTTGAATTTCCTTATGGGGAGACTTCATAGCACTCAATCCCATTCCCTTTCTTCCACTATGGGAAGGAGTGTTTTCCTTCCTATAGGTACTTCCATTCTTCCAGTGACCATACATGCTTTCATGGTCATACCTGTTGGAAGGGAGTAATACCTTTTGAAAGGTGGTTTGAGCCTTGCCCCTGCTCATTTCTCCACTCCCTTCTCCTGCTTCCATTTTATTGAATCCTAGTCCTCTCCTATTGGATTGAGAAGAGAAAGAGTCAATAATAGGGAGCACAAATTTTGGCTTGGAGAATTGAGCCAGTAGGCTTCTTTCTTTCACAAGCTTCTCCTCAAGATCCTTGATGACCTTGTTCTTCAGGGATATGGTGCTCAGATGGGTGATAGTTATCCCCTTCAGATGGCTAATTTCCCTATACATCTAACTCATCTTGGTAGAAGATTCAGTGCATTCTTGTTTTCCATCTTAAGGGAATCAATCTCTTGGGCTTGCCTCTTGGCTAGCTTTTTGCTCATTTTCAGAGCTTCCAAGAGACCATCATACTTGTCAATCAATTGATTGACATCTACCTCAACTTCTGAATCACTTCCACCAATTGATGAAGGTGCTCCAGATTTTGGGCCAGTCTCATAATCAGAAGAGGATATGGAATGAATTAATACCTGTTCATTTTCAGAGATGTTCTGACTGTCCTCCTCATCAGTGATGGCCATAAGGCCTAGCTGAACATTGTCCTCTTCATCCTCCTCTATATCACTGTCTGAGTGTGATAGAGGGGCCCTGACTCCAACCTTGGCACCAGGATAATCTTCATCCTCTTCTGTTGCAAAGAGCCCTATGTATGCCTCTTCTTCATTCTCTGAATTTGAAGTTGAGGATTCAGATTCACTCCTGCTTTTTCCTTTCTTTGCTAGGAAGGATTTTTCACCCTTCCTATCCTTTTGGTGATGATGCTTCTTATCACTCTTCTCCTTTCTTTTGGCTGGACAGTCAGCTATGACATGTCCAGGTTTGCTGCAGCAATAGCAAATAATGTTATTTGAAACATGTTTACTAGATTTGGAATCATACATGTCACCCTTTGGGTGCTATCTTTCAGGTTTCCTGTGGTCTTTCTTGGAGTGTGATGAGGAGGAGGGCTTGTTCTTCCATTGCTTCCTCCTCATCATCTTCTTGAACTGTCTTGAGAAGGCAGCAAACTCTTCATCAGAGGAAGAGCTATCTGAGGTGCTGATTTCAGATTTTTTAGATTCAGCACCTCTCCTTGGAGGAGACAGCATCCTGCCCTTGCTTTTCTTGGAGCTGTCAGCTTTGAGAGCTACAGATTTCTCCCTTGCCTGAGCCCTTGTTGAGGTGTCCTCTTCCTTTCTTGCAGACAACTGCATCTCATAAGAGAGCAGCTTTCCAAACAGTGTATGAGTGGGGGTCTCACCAAGCCTAGCCACTTCCCTGATAGCACAGATTTTTGTGTCCCAATCCCTTGTTAGAGTTCTAAGGAACTTATCATTCAGCTCATAATCAGTGAACACTCTCTCATAGATTCTCAGTGCATTGACTATTCTGAAGAACCTCTCATAGCACATAGAGATGCTCTCCTGGCCGAGCTACTTGAAAGCTTCATACTCTTGGTTAAGGAGTGACTTTCTATCATCCCTTACTTCAGCTGTCCCTTCCATATATACTACTAATGTGTCTCACATTTCCTTGGCAGTAGTGCAGTATACTAAGTTTTGAAATGTGGAATCATCAATAGCATTAACTATGATGTTCTGTGCTCTTTTGTCCTTAGTGAACAATGCAAGTTCATCCTTGGTCAAGTCATTGAAGGTCTTGGGCACTCTTCTTGTTGGATCAATGGTGGAGGTAGTTTGAAAGGTGAAAGGCCCTTGCTTTACAGTTAAGTAGATCCTTGGATCAGATGCTTCCATAAACAATCTAACCATTTGCTTCCATATGCCAAAGTTTTCATTGTTGCATATGGGCAACTTCATGGATCCCATCTCCTTCTGCAATCCAGAGGAAGCCATTGGATTGATAAGAATATTCCTTTATAGGATCTGGTCAGACAGTTATGTCCTTCTTGACCAACCTATCTCTGATACCACTTGATAGTTTATATATGATATAGACTTAAACACCTAGAGGGGGGGGGGGGGGTGAATATGTTTCTTTTATTTTAGGCTTAGTGTTTTCTGAATTTAGGTTAGCAAATTATCAAGCACAGAAAGCACAAAGATATTTATAGAGGTTCCTCAAGACAGGGTGTTTTGAGTAGTCCTCTTTCCCCCTTCACCTTTCTAACAATGAGTTAGACAAGGCCAATTTCTCCAAACTCAGCTCCAAGAGCCTACAACACAGATCCCATAGGATCTCTCAGGTTTTCCCAAACCCTACCTAAGGCACAGCAGCCCTACCTCAGAGGAATCCACCTCCTATAACTCAGACCACCTCCTGGTCCTACCTCAAGCTGACCTCTCAGCTCTACAACTCAGGCCAATCAGCCTTACACACTCAGGCAATAAAGCCCTACAGTCTCAGAACCCAAAGGCTCCTACAAATGATATAATAATGATTACAGATTGAAGGAAGAAAAGATCAAGCCTTGTTCTTCTTCTTCTTAACAGCTGTTGTTGCAGACTTGAACCAGGGAGGAGAAGTGCAACTCCAACTTGATTCTTCTTGATCAGCCCTTCAGATGATGGACTCCATCTACTTGCTCTATCTTGAGATGAATCAAGATAAGCAATCTCTTTTCTCCTTGCAGCCTTGTGTGAGCTCAGTTCTTGGATGCCGACAATGGAACAGTATTATTCTTGAGTTTGTGTGTTGGAGAGTAAGATCAATAGCAAAGGTTCTTTGCTCAACCCTAACTTATTCCTTTTATACTTCACTGACCCTCAACGACTCTTAGCTGTCCTCATGACAGGTATGAGAGTGATTGGTGGACCCCAATATGCATTTCTGCAACTTGCGCCAAAATCAGAACCCACCAGATCACTTTTGAATCGGTCTCAGCGGTTGGGCTGAGATGGTCAGCCATCTTAGCGGTTGCTTCTGTCCCATCTCAGCAGACCCGCTAAGATAGACAGTTGTCTCAGCAGTTTTCTTCTATCTGCAGCTCAGCTTGCCCAGACACCTTCTCAGCAGCTCCTGGTCTTATCTCAGCGGTTCAGCTGAGACAGAGAGCTCGTCTCAGCTGATCATACATTACACCATGGTGTTCCTTTGTCCTGTATACTTATGAGATAGAAATATGGTTTATCAAATACAACTTGTACTTAGCATTGAGTGTGAGGTCTCTTTAAATCAAGGGAACATTGAGGGCCATTTTCCCAACAGAAGAGCAAGGGAAAGACTAAAGAGCCTGCGAGGAAGAGGAAGTAGGTCGCGACCAGGGATCTGGATGCGAAGGCTAATCCTGCTGAGGAGGACGAGCCTCATAGCCATGCAAATTTCAATGAAGGACTCCATAGCGAGGATGCCTATGGTCGCCCGTTGGTGACCTGAGCAGAGAGCGCCCACGAGGTGACTCTGAGTTCCAACCTCCCTGACTGGTCGGAGGATTGGGAGGACAAGGGCGAGGCGTACGACGTCACCTTCTCCCTCTATGGTCGCGCGGATGCCGAGGCATTGCAGAATGTCTCTGCCGAGTATCTGGCTCACTAGAGCTCGCGCTTGCTCCTACGATCTGCCGAGCTCAGCCACCAGAAGGAGAAGTGTCTGTTCGAGTCGGAAGATCGGCTAAAGAAGATGGGCCAGAAGGCCGTCTCGCTCGGTCTGCAGGTCCAGAAGTTTCAGGTACTCGCATATCGGCATGACATAGGTCGCTTTGTCATTGCTCGCATATTGCCAACTATCTTGCTAACGATCATTTGCTTTGCTTGCAGGAGGATGAGGTGGTGGTCGTCCATCGAATGTCAAAGCTCGAGAAGGAGCTAGAGGACACTCAGGACGCTCTGGAGGCCTCCCCAGTGAGGATTGCCGAGCTAGAAACTCGGCCTGCCGAGCAACAACCTTCCACGGCAGAGCCTCCCAGTGAAGACAAGGAGATCAGGATGCATGGCGTTGAAATGCCTCAGATTCGTCAAGAGATCGCGCGAGCGACCGGGAAGGTCATCCTGAATAGGTTGCGAGCTGAAGACCATTTGGTTCCGGAGGCGATGAACCTGACGGTGATGGATATCATCCCGACCCTACTCATTGAGGAGACCACCTCTTCTCTGTGAGTTGCTTCTCCCCGGCTGAGCGATGACGAGGATGATGATGAAGATGGCGATGCTGACGAGGAGGATGAGGAGGACGTTGATATCGACGGCGAGATGGAGGCGATGGTGTCTAGTAAGCAGATCTTCCTTTTTGATCGCACTGCCGAATATATGTAAAGCTTTTGCAGATGTATACTTACACACATGATATATGAAAGAAAAGGGAATTTTTTGCTCGCTTGCTCTTCCCGTATTCGCTTGTTCTTATGTGCATCGATTAGGCTCTTAGGCTTGAACTCGATGAGTGCTCCCTAAGATCATAGGCTCGAAGCGAGATTGAGTGCTCGCTAAGCTCATAGGCTCGAAGCGAGATTGAGTGCTCTCCGTTGCGATTAGTGTTACCTTGGGACATATTCGAGTCGATCGACGATTACGCCTTACTCGCATATGTCATACTCGCACCTACATACTCGCATGGTAGATGCTCGCCAATATGTACTCTTGCTTATTTCAAAGTTTCTGATGATGCTTGAGTTGTGGGAGATACTCGAGGGGTACCATGGACTCTTCTCAAATAACTTCTCTAGTCGGATGAGAAGTGCAATCAGGGGATAACTCGGCCAACATGCAGGGGGGAGCTGATCTTGACCGTCAATGCAGAGGGTAGGTCTTAGGAGAACGCACTCCCGAGGCCCTGTCCCATCACCCAACTTGGATTTTTACGAGAGTCAAGTTGGAGGTCTGTCCCCTATCTTGGTTGTTTAGCTGTTGGGAGACCTTCATCCTGTCACTTCAACAATTCGAGGGATTAACTGCACCGATTCATATGATTGGAATAAACGACAAGCGAGCTTAGCTTTTGCTACGAGCTTTTAGCTCTTAAAAAACAACGACACCTTTATTTAAGGGTCCTTCTACTAGTAAAACTGATCATCTCTTCCCCGAGTTTGGAGTGTTGGCATCCGGGTTTTCCTCTGATAACTTTTCCAGTCGGATGAGAAGTGCAATCGGGGGGTAACTCGGCCAACATGCAAGGGGGAGCTGATCTCGACCGTCAATGCAAAGGCTTGGTCTTAGGAAAACTCACTCTCGAGGCTCTGTCCCACAACCCGACTCAGATTTTTACAAAGTTTTAGCCGGAGGCCTGTTCCCCAAGCCGATCGTAGAGATCGCTTTTACTTATTTTTTTAGAAAAGAACTTTCAGACGGAAAAAGAACTCTCGTGGCCCATGTTTCAGGGGACGAGGAATTTCATTGAAGTGAAATAATTTTACAAAAAGAGGGGGACATGTACATTCCTATTAGGGGTAGAACCTTTTCAGGTCATCGCCGCTCCAGGTGCTCCCAAGTGGCTCCACTTCATGTTTCCGCAAGCGGTATCCGCCAGTTGCTAATGATTCGTGAATGATGAAGGCCCCTTCCCAATTAGGGTTGAGTTTCCCGACGGCGGCTGATCTTCACGCCGCGTCCACCTTCTTTAGTACGAGGTGTTGGATCGGTAGGCGCCCTTAGAGGGGGGGGGGGGTGAATAAGGGTTTTAAAAAAACTTTAGCTTTTATTTAGAAAAACTTTGGAATAGTGCAATATTAAAACAAGAAGTCAAGTAAAACAAAAAGAGAGACAAGCTTTATTAATATTAAATAAGTTTTACAAAACTTGATCTCTATGACGCTAGAGATCGGAGGCGAATAATAAAAGCTCTTTTTGTTTTCTATCCCGACTCGCTTCCCCACGAACCGGTGGCCCTAGCCTTCTCCTCCCTGGATTCGGGCTCAAGCCGCTCTAGCCAATCCTTCCCCGGATGTGGCCTCGAGCACCCCCTAGACCTAGCCTAGATCTAGTCGCCAACACGAGGCAAATTTCAGCCCCAAGTCCTACCCCAGACCTAGTCGCCAACACGAGGCGATTTCACTACCGTTTACAAAGAAAGATAAATAAAATAATAAAAACTCCCTTAAGATGAACTTCTGAAAGTGGAGGCGAAGATCTGCTGGAGAATCAGCGTTTGTCGATGCAGACTTCGTTTGGATTCGGCGTGATGGAATCCTCCTTCAGAAGTTGGCAGAGCTTCGCTGGGACCTCAAATTTCGGCCAAGACAAGCCTCTGGAATTCTAGCACTCTCTCTCTGAGGTGTATGCAATAGGTGTCACGAAAACAAGAGAAGAGGGGGTCCTTTTATAGCCAAAGCGCTATCGCCGGCGCTATCCCTGATTAAGTAATGTTTTTCGTGGCAGGATCTTCAATCCGCGGCAACATTTTGCTCTATGCCTCTTGTGCACCATGCTACCGCCAGCGCTAGTAGCTACCGCCGGGCACTATCCCTGATTAAGTAACATTTTGCGCGGCAGGATCTTCAATCCGCGGCAATATTTTGCTCTATCCCTCTTGTGCGCCATGCTACCGCCAATGCTAGTAGCTACCGCCGGGCGCTATCTCCTTCTATAAAAGCCGCCGGAATTGCGTTAATCATCGCTAGCGCCAGGCGTTATCGCTACCGCCGGCGCTAGTGGCCATGTTGGAATTCTGGCCTCAATTTTGGGGACAACCATCCTTGAGTCATATGGACTTTGTTTTCCTGCACACTTAAACACACAAGATCAAATACACATAGGATTTGTTATTCTCAAACCTAGGAGATGCGGAAGACCATGTTCCAACAAACTCCTCCTTTTGATAATAACAAATCCATTAATGATAAATCAAAGCATTAATAAATAAGCATGATGAGACTATACTTGTGTGTGTGTGAGAGTGATGACTTTAGGATAATTATTGTTTTTAGCATTTAGAATTGCTCCCCCTAAATACATGCTCCCCCTAAGTGAATGTTCCCCTAATATGTAAGCTATCATCTGAATTTGTCATGTTGGGTTTATGATAGCGGGTTATATTTATCATGTTAGTTCTCCCCCTTTGTTATTAGCAAAAGTGGGTAGGGAAACAAAGCACCAAAGAATTTGTAAATAGAAGAGAAGGCATGATCGAGCTTTTTAAGTAAATGATAAGGAGTTTTAGAATAGATCAGAGTTATAAGCATTACAAAATTTTCAGAGTTTGTAGCATAATAAATTTTTATGTTTGAAGTAACCAATAAAAAGTGTTCCAAGTAAATATATCACTTAATGAAAGATAGGAATTTTTAAGAATAAGTGATGATGCAAAGAATACAAGATATTAAGTAAGCATGAAAGCGCAAGGTAAAACACTTATATGGTTAAGATGCGGAAGACTTATAGCAATACAAAAAAAACATCAAATAGTAATGATAATCCAATATGAGTTAAAGTTCACAAAAGATGATGTTTTTGTAAATCATTTTGCAGTTAGATCTTTAAATTTGATAATAACCAAGCATGAAATAATGTTTATCAAAAAGAAATTACTACAATGTTACTTTAATTCATAATTCCAAAAACATTCAAAACATTGTAGAACACATGCTAGGTTATCTAGTGCATTTCATAAAGAAAGAGTAATATAGAATTAGCATTAGGATCCAATACTCATGAGAAGAAGTGTTATGGAAGATAATGATGTGCACAAAAGTGTATTTTTGAGTAATGTAAACAAATGTTTTAATCAAAAAATACAAGAAATATGTAGAGTACGAGCACAATAAAACACAAATAAGATTACTTCCACACACTTTAATGCACAATAAAAAGTACAACTACTAAGGTGCTCTGCACATACAATGCTCATCAAGACTTATCAGGGTGCAAAGTAGTGCTTGGGGGATCACATATTTAAATTTAATATTAAAACTGGTGATCCGGTGTACTTAAGAGTAAGTGGTTTTTATTTTGAAAGAAAGCTATGGTTTGCACAAGACACTTTACTATTCTTTCCAAGGTGCTCAACCTCACAATGCTTATTAAGACTTATCAGGAGGTTCAAGTAGTGCTTGGTGGAGTTATCTTTGTTAATTTATGATATTTTTTTGCACAAAGTTCTCCGAATACACTTGTTTTTGCAAACCATTATAATTTTTGAAAGAAATAAACCACTTTTCTTAACTTTTAAGAGTGCAAAATAAAGGAGTGTAGGTAAGATACTTGTGCAATTTTAATTTATTTGTACTAATACAAAACATACACAAGCATTCTTAGATTAAATACATTGTAGACAATGCAAAAAAAAGGTGAGTGAATAAATATCATTATCAAACATAAAACATTTCTCATACTTAGAGGCATGCTAAGCTTGATCCTACACAACTTTTAAACTATAATTGATGCACATTTGAATAGATATATCAAAGCATGAAGAAAGACAATGTCCAAGTAGTTTGAAAAGATAAATTGCAACATTGTAGAATTTCTAAATAATAGATTAAATCATGCTTGATTTTTCACAAAAATCATACAGTTTTTTTATAGTTTTAAAGTTTTATATTTTTGTATTTGATTTTAGCAAATAAAAGCATATTTTTGTAATTTTTGCTTTTGTAATTTTTATATTTGATTTATGCATAAAGATGAACTTTAAACAAAGGAAACAACACAAGCGAAAAAGAAAAACATATTTCTTGTAATTTGGTTTTTGTAGTTTTGTATTTGGTTTTTCAAAAAATAAAGAAACACAGAAGTGCAAAACTAAGTAGAAAATATAGATTAATATATTTTTAGAAATTTTTCAAAATTTTAAAATCACAGAAAAATGAACATGGACACTAGCGCCTGCGGTAGCACTAGCGCAGGAGACAGTGAACGATTTTTTAGGATTTTGGAAATTTTAATTTTGGATCTTGATTAAGTGTCCCAATAGTAGTTCCATGCTGAAGTTGCAGATTTTTAGGAGATGTTTTGGATGGTTAAAAATGAAGAAAATTGTATTTGTGAGCATGTTTTAACTTCAAAGATCTAGGACACCTAATTCAAGTCGTAATAATCGAAATCTTGCATCGGGAAGGGGTTTAGTAAATATGTCAGCAAGTTGAGAGTTCGTCCCAATGAAGCTTACTTTTACATTTTCTTTCTTAATGTGATCCCTAATGAAATGATGACGAACGTCGATGTGTTTGGATCTAGAATGGTGTACGGGATTATATGTGAGGTCTATTGCACTTTTGTTGTCACATTTAAGATCTATGTTTTTGAGATGAAATCCAAAGTCCTCTAGTGTTTGGCTCATCCATAACGCTTGTGCACAACAACTACCAAGTGCTATATTTTCGGCCTCCGTGGTGGAGAGTGCAACTGAAGATTGTTTTCTACTAGACCAAGCAACTAAAGAGGGTCCTAAAAAGTGACATGTACCGCTAGTGCTTTTTCTATCTAGTGAACACCCGGCGTAGTCCGAATCGGAATAGCCGTGGAGCGTGAAAGAGTCATTGTGTGGGTACCATAATCCTAATTTAGATGACCCTATTAGATAACGAAAAATTCGTTTTACCGCTTTTAAATGAGATTCTTTTGGATCGGCTTGAAAGCGAGCACATAAACATACGACAAACATTATATCTGGTCTAGATGCACTTAAATAAAGAAGAGATCCTATCATTCCTCTATATAGCGTTTGATCAATGGAAATTCCAGATTCATCTTTTCCTAGTTTTAAAGAAGCACTCATAGGGGTAGAAGCTTGTTTAAGATTTTCAAATCCAAATCGTTTAAGCATATCGTGAACATATTTTGATTGACAAATAAAAATACCATCAGTTCTTTGTGAGATTTGAAAACCAAGAAAATATGATAGTTCTCCTACAAGACTCATTTCAAATTCATTTTTCATTATTAAGACTACTTCATTACACAACTCTTCATTAGTGGCTCCAAAAATGATATCATCAACATATATTTGTAGAATAATTAATTCATTATTTTTATGCTTAATGAAGAGTGTGTTGTCTGCACATCCCATAACATAACCGTGCTCTAACAAAAACGATGTGAGTCGATCATACCATGCACGGGGCGCTTGTTTTAAACCATAAAGCACTTTTTCTAATTTGTACATATGATTTGGAAATTTTTCATTTATGAAACCGGGGGGTTGTTCTACATAAACTTCTTCTTTAATATACCCGTTTAAAAAAGCACTTTTAACATCCATTTGAAATAATTTTATTTGTTTAAAACTCACAAATGCCAAAAATATTCGTATAGATTCTAAGCGAGCAACGGGTGCAAAAGTTTCTTCAAAATCTACCCTCTCGATTTGAGAATAACCTTGAGCAACAAGGCGGGCTTTATTTCTTACAATCCTAGATTCACCATCTAATTTATTTTTAAAAATCTATTTTACTCCAATAATTGGATGATTAGATGGTCTTTCTACTAAATTCCAAACTTTATTTCTTTCGAATTGACCTAACTCTTCATTCATAGCCAAGAACCAAAATTCGTCATTTAAAGCGGTGGAAACGTTTTTAGGTTCGATTTCAGACACAAAGCAAATATTTGAAAATGTTTCATGAAGAGAGGATCGAGTTCTCACCCCAGAGGAAGGTTCCCCAATGATGAGCTCTTTTGGATGATTTTTGGAGAAGTTTAACACGCTTGGAGGTACGAATTCATCTTCCTTGGACTTCTCCTCCTCTTCTTTGGAGGGTTCTTCTTCGTCGTGCTCCAAGGATGGCAAAGGTTCATCATCTGTACCTGTAGGGAGCTTCTCTGCACATGGAATAAATTCATCATATCTAACATTAATTGATTCTTCAACTTTACTTGATCTTTTATTAAATATTCTATATGCTTTACTAGTTGAAGAATAACCAAGAAATATTCCTTCATCGCATTTTTTGTCAAATTTTCCTAGAGAATCTTTTGTATTAAGAATGAAGCATTTACATCCAAATACTTTAAAATACAACACATTAGGTTTCTTTTGATAGTAAAGTTCATATGGTGTGAGATTTAATGATGGGCGAAGCATGACTCTATTCATTACATAGCATGCAGTGCTTACGGCTTCGGCCCAAAAGGACTTAGGTAATTTATATTCAGATAGCATGGTTCGTGCAAGTTCTTGTATTGTCCTATTTTTCCATTCTACAACACCATTTTGTTGAGGTGTGCGTGGAGCGGAGAACTCATGCTTAATACCTAACATGTCACAAGAAGATTTAAAATTTTCATTTTCAAATTCGCCTCCATGATCTGAGCGAATGCATTTTATTTTTAAATCTAATTCATTTTGAATGCGAGTACATAATTTTGAAAATTTGCAAAACGCATCAGATTTGGAGGAGAGAAATAAAGTCCAACAATATCTTGAATAGTCATCAATTAGAACATAAGTGTATAATCTACCACCAAGACTCGCAGTGTTAACGGGACCAAAGAGATCCAGATGAATTAATTGCAGAGGTTTTGATGTAGAAATTTCGTTTTTGCTTTTAAAAGATGACTTAGAAAATTTGCCTTTTTGGCATGGAGAGCATAATGAAGATAAATTTCCAATTAACTTAGGCAATCCTCTAATCAATTCTCTTTTTGCTAGTTTTAAGATGAGCTTTGTACTAGCGTGACCTAAGCGTCTATGCCATAATTCTAATTCATCATTTTTCGTTATAAAACATTTTATAGAAGATTTAGAAAGATCATGAAATGAAACTATGTAAACATTATGAATTCTAGGTGCAGTTAATAACACATATTTTGTTTTAGGATTAACAATCTTGCAAAGGTTAGTGGAAGATTCAAAAAGTACGTCTAAACCTTTATCACACAGTTGACTTATAGATATTAGGTTATGTTTTAATCCTTGCACATAAAGTACATTTGATATAAGAAAAGATGCGTTACCCACTGTACCAACTCCCATGATCCTTCCTTTACCGTTATCGCCAAACATCACTATTCCTCCTTTCTTCTTTTCTAGGCTAAGGAATTTTGCTTTATTGTCCGTCATGTGTTTGGAGCAGCCTGAGTCCAAATACCACACGTCTTCCGTTTCCTTAGCCTTCCTGCAAATCTAGAAAGAAGATGAGAGTAAAGATCCGGATACCCAAGAGGTACCACCCATAGAGTAAGTGGTTTTCTTAGGTACCCAGATTTGTTTTATAGATCGCTGTTTTATATTCCTGCAAGAGCCAGACGTGTGTCCAAATTTAAGACAATTAGCACACGAAATAAAGGGGGTTGAGACCCTTTTCTGAGTTTCTACGTTGCCCTTGCTGGATGATGTTTGTACATTAGAAAAACCAGAAGAATTTTTAACATTAGAGCTACCGCCGGCGTTAGTAGCTAGCGCCGTGCAGTGGTGTTCACTTTTATATCCGAGTCTGAATTTTCCAGACCCAAAGCATTGATTACCCAGAAGCATATCCAGGGATTTTGACCAATCCCGAATTTGTTTATGGCTAAATTGAGATTTTGATTTTGTTTTTTAAGAGACGTATTTTCTTGAACAATCATAACACATTTATTTTCAAATCCTTTTTTGTTCTTTTCAATTTGTAATATAGAAGTTTTCAATTTTCTCTCTAAGTCCCCTTTTTCTTTTGCAATGATTTTGTTTTGTGAAAGGGCATTAGAGAGAGAAACATCAAGTTCTTTTATCTTAAATAAAGAGTGTTCACATTCTTGACATGAAACTTTTCTTTTTTCAAGAGAGACTAATTTTTTTGTGAGCTTACGATTTTCTTTTATAATAGATTCATTTTCATGATTTAATAAAACAAATTTATCATAAACTTCTTCAAAGGTAGGAGGAGATACCTCAGTGTTGCTAAGAACACTGGTGTCGTCATCGTCGCTTTTGGCCATTAAGCACAAGTTTGCTTCCTCCTCGCTACTTGACTCAGAACCGTTTGACTCTTCAGGGGAGGAGTCATCCCAAGTAGCGGCCTTCAACACTTTCTTCCTCTCTTTTGCTTTCTTTTGTTCTTTCCGCTCCTTTTGGTATTTTGGGCACTGGCTCCGAATGTGCCCGGTTTTTCTGCAGTGATAGCATTCTGGAGGTGGCCTTTCTTCTTCGTCAATGCTTCCTTTTTCTTTCTTCGATGAAGAGGAGGATCCCTTTCGTCGAGTATCCTTTTGGAAGAATTTTCGGAATGTGTTCCTTCTCTCTGGATTTCTGATGAACTTCTTGAAATTCTTCACCAGGAGTCCTTCTTCATCATCATCGTCCTCTTTGATGCACTCCTTCTTTGATGTCAGCGCCAACGCCTTTTTCTTCGGCTCCTTGTTGTATTTGTCATGTTGAATTTGTAGTTCTACCTCATGGGTTTTGAGATTCTCAATGAGATTCTCGATCTGGAGCGTTCTTAAGTTGTGCGACTCCGAGATGGCCGTCACCTTCGGATTGAACCTTGGAGGTAAGGAACGAAGAATTTTCCTCACCAAGTCCCCGTCGGAGTAGGTCTTTCGAAGTGCCTTGGATGCGTTGACGATCTTTGTGAAGCGAGTGTACATTGAGTTGATGTCCTCTTCTGTGTCCATCCTGAATTTCTCGTATTCAGATTCCAGTTGAAACAGCTTGGCATCTTTCACCTGCGATGTACCTTCGTGAGTTACTTTTAATTGATTCCAAATATCATAAGCAGTAGTGCAAGCAGAAATTCTATTAAATTCAGTCCTATTTAGGGCACAATATAAGGCGTTCATTGCTTTTGCATTATTTTTACACCTTAGTTTGTCGCTATCGTCCCATTTATCTTTAGGTTTTAATAATGTTGCCTCTCCCACTACAGTTGTAGGAGGAGAGTATCTGACTTCTACCATATTCCAGACTTCTACATCCATCGTCATAAGAAAGCACATCATTCTATTTTTCCAATAGTTAAAATCTGACCCAGTAAAGAGAGGTGGTCGACTAATCCCTTGACCCTCCGAGAAAGCGAGATCATGAGACGCCATTGTTCCCGGTTGTTAAGCCGATTGGAACAAAACCTGCCTCTGATACCACTTGTTGGATCGGTAGGCGCCCTTAGAGTAGGGGTGAATAAGGGTTTTAAAAAAACTTTAGCTTTTATTTAGAAAAACTTGGGAATAGTGCAATATTAAAACAAGAAGTCAAGTAAAACAAAAAGAGAGACAAGATTTATTAATATTAAATAAGTTTTACAAAACTTGATCTCTACGACGCTAGAGATCGGAGGCGAATAATAAAAGCTCGTTTTGTTTTCTATCCCGACTCGCTTCCCAACGAACCGGTGGCCCTAGCCTTCTCCTCCTTGGATTCGGCCTCAAGCCGCTCTAGCCAGTCCTTCCCCAGATGTGGCCTCGAGCACCCCCTAGACCTAGCCTAGATCTAGTCGCCAACACGAGGCGAATTTCAGCCCTAAGTCCTACCCAAGACCTAGTCGCCAACACGAGGCGATTTCACTACCGTTTACAAAGAAAGATAAATAAAATAATAAAAACTCCCTTAAGATGAACTTCTGAAAGTGGAGGTGAAGATCCGCTGGAGAATCAGCGTTTGTCGAAGCAGACTTCGTTTGGATTCGGCGTGATGGAATCCTCCTTCAGAAGTTGGCAGAGCTTCGCCAGGACCTCAAATTTTGGCCAAGACAAGCCTCTGGAATTCTAGCACTCTCTCTCTGAGGTGTATGCAATAGGTGTCACGAAAACAAGAGGAGAGGGGGTCCTTGTATAGCCAAAGCGCTACCGTCGGCGCTACCGCTACCGCCGGCGCTATCCCTGATTAAGTAATGTTTTGCGCGGCAGCATCTTCAATCTGCGGCAACATTTTGCTCTATGCCTCTTGCGCGCCATGCTACCGCCAGCGCTAGTAGCTACCGCTGGGCGCTACCCCTGATTTAGTAACATTTTGCGCGGCAGGATCTTCAATCCGCGGCAACATTTTGCTCTATGCCTCTTGTGCGCCATGCTACCTCCAGCGCTAGTGGCTACCGCCGGGCGCTAGCTCCTTCTATATAAGCCGCCGGAATTGCGTTAATCATCGCTAGCGCCAGGCGTTATCGCTACCGCCGACGCTAGTGGCCATGTTGGAATTCTGGCCTCAATTTTGGGGACAACCATCCTTGAGTCATGTGGACTTTTCCTGCACACTTAAACACACAAGATCAAATACACACAGGATTTGTTATTCTCAAACCTAGGAGATGCGGAAGACCATGTTCCAACACGAGGTCACCGACTTGGAAGTGCTTGAGGCGGACATACTTGTCAAAGTATTTCGCCATTATTCTATTTATCTCTTCTTGCCTATCCGAGGCTAAGTCCCGAAGCTCTTCAATGTAGTCGAGAGATAGCTTTTGAGTCTCCTCATTTTCCTGCCGCCATTCTTCATCTCTCTCTCCCGCCACAACTACTCTGGGACTTCTAACCTCGAACTCTATCGGGATGAGAGCATCAGACTCATGAGAGATTTTGAAATGGGTCTCTCCAGTGGTTGAATTAGGAGTGGTTCTCAGAGCCCATTGGACCGAAGGAAGCTGGTCAGCCCAGTCTCCTCTCAGGTTCTTGACCTTCTTCTTAAGGAGGTTGATAATCAGCTTGTTGGCGGCCTCCACCTGTCCGTTGCTCCTGGGATCATGTACTGAGGCAAACCGGAGATCGGTCCCCAATTGCTTGCAGAAATCCTCTAGCTCTAAACTGACAAATTGCGCATCGTTGTTGGTGACGATGGCGAGAGGGATCCCGAACCTACAAGCTATTTATCCCCAGATTAATTTCTTCATGACTTGAGAGGTGGTCTTGGCCAGAGCTTTGGCCTCGATCCACTTGGAGAAATAGTCGATCATGACGAGAACAAACTTCCCCTGTCCACTAGCCTGGGGAAAGGGGCCTATCAGATCCATTCACCAGATAGCGAACGACCATGAGGACGTAATGGAACGAAGCTGACAAGCCGACTATAATTGCAGAGGGGCGAACAACTAGCATTTTTGGCATTTCCTAGAAAAGGCTTCGGCATCCTTCCGAATAGTCGGCCAGAAGTAGTCGTGCCTCAGGATTCTTTGCTCCAAAGTGCGAGTCCCCAAATGACTTTCACACTCTCCTGAGTGGATCTCCTCCAGAACTCGAGTTATTTTGACTTCTGAAACACATCTGGCCAAGGGGCCCGAGATGGTCTTACGGTATAGCTCCCCACCGTGCAAAAGGTAGTACACTGCCTTATACCAAAATTTCCTCTGATCTTCGTCATCTATCGGGAGTTGACCAGAGGTCAGCAATGCTACGAATGGGTCCATCCAGAAAGGGTGTTGCTTGATCTCCATCATCTCTCCTTCCTCGATACGGTCGGAACAATTTGGTGATTGTCCCTCCAGCCCTCAGACTGTACTTGCCCAGATGGTCCGCCGCTGAGTTCTCCTCCCTTGGCACGCGCTCGACGAACAGGGACTAGAAGCCTCCGATCAATCCCTTCACCTTGACAAGGTACTTCTGCAAGATGGTGTCGCGTACTTCGAATTCTCCCTGAATTTGTGACGTGACCACCATCAAGTCCGTAAAGGCTCGAATATCCTGGATTCCCAACTCCTTGGCAAGACGCAAGCCCGCCACGATGGCTTCGTACTCTGCTTGGTTGTTTGTGATGGGGAAGAGGATCTCGATTGCTTGCTCGATCCAAGTTCCCTGTGGGCTGACGAGCATAATGCCTACTCCCACTGAGCTTTTGCCTGAAGCTCCATCTACAAACATTTTCCATGCCACCAGATTAGAAGGCTCTCTATCTAGATCTGCTTCTCCCAAGAAGTCAGCTAAGAAGTCCGCCACTGCTTGCGCTTTGATCGCCACTCGGGGCGAGAAGGAAATGTCGAACTCGCTGAGTTCTACCGACCATTTCACCAGCCTTCCTGAATGCTCCACTCCTTCCAGGATACTCCAGAGGGGATGATCGGTGACAACCCGGATAGAGTGAGCTTAAAAATAAGGTCGGAGCTTCTGCGCCAACACCACCAAGGTGAAGGCAAGCATCTCTAGGATCAGATACCTCAGCTCCGCCTTCTTTAGCACCCGGTTAACATAGTAGATTGGTAGCTTCTTTCTTCCTTCTTCCCAGACGAGCACCGAGCTCACTGCTTCTGCCCCTACCCCTAAGTATAGGAGTAGGTCTTTACCTTCCTTCAGGCTTTGGAGGAGAGGTGTCTGGGTTAGTTGCTGCTTCAACCTCTCGAACACCTTCTCGCACTCTTTAGACCACTCAAAGTTTTCATTCTTTCGGAGTGTCTTCAATAATGGAGAGCACTTCTCCCCGGCCTTTGACAGGAATCGGCTAAGGCCCGCCAGCCTTCTAGTCAATCTTTGGACTTCTTTGGTGCTCTTTGGCAAAGTCATCTCTAGGATGGCCTTAACCTTGTCAGGGTTAGGCTCTACGCCCTTTGGGGTGAGGAGATGCCTCAAGAACTTTCCTCTCCCTGCTCTGAACACGCACTTTGCTGGATTGAGCATCATCTCGAATCTTCTGAGCATCGCGAAGGTTTCCACCAGACCGGCCACATGCTCCAGGATGCTCTTGCTTTTGATCAAAAGCTCGTCCACATACACTTCCAGGTTCCTCCCTTTTTGCTCCTGGAAAACATGATCCATCATCCGCTGATATGTAGCTCCCGCATTTTTCAGCCCGAATGACATCATCTTATTGTTGAAGCAGCCATATCCAGTGAAGAAATAAACATCGCGACAACCTGGGGGATGCATCCGGATCTGGTGGTATCCTGAAAACGCATCAAGAAAACTCATCATAGAAAAACCTATGCCTGAATCAACCAGCTCATCAATTCGAGGCAGAGGATAACAATCCTTCAGGCAAGTTTTATTCAACAACGAAAAGTCTATACACATTCTCCATCATCCTCCAGCTTTCTTCACCATTACAACATTCGAGACCCAGCCTGGATACTGGATCTCTGACACGAAGCCTGCTTCCAGCAGCTTCCTCACCTCCTCCCTAATAGGTTCGTCCAATGATAGCTACAATTTTGGATATAAAATTTCTCCAAATTCTACGAACTATAGGCAAGAGCACCTATCGTTCATAGCATAGGATATTTAGAAATAAATATCAAGTGTCGTATTCCACAGGGTTGTTGAGTACTTCTACTCACGCAAATTATAATTATTTTATTGGAAAAATAGTTAAAAGGTTTTATAAAAGAAATAATAAAAGAAATGAAACATTTGATCGAGAATTCTTCTTAAGTAAAATATTTCATAAACATCATAAATTGATTTGGAAAAACTTGACCCTGGAGGTTCCCAAAATATGGTAGAGCCTCTCTCGAGAGAACTACCACCTAACCTTAGGTTAATCGATTAAGACCCCTCGGCCAGTCAAAGCCCCTAAGCTTGCTTTATGCGGTGAGCCCCATTATTGGATTTGACTCCAATCCGGAAGATTTGCGTCACCCTCTCTCGAGAAATGCATACAACTATTTTTACCGATGAACGATCTACCCGTATTTACGGATCTCTCGATACACTAAAATATGGATCAAACTTGATTATCATACCCTAGAAATATGAAACAAATAATTGCAAATCAACGGTAAATCTTAGTTTTCCAAAACTAAACTATGAATAAGAGATTACGAAATACAAAAGCTTAGGAATTCATCCGATCAAATGCTAAGAACATTAGCTAAACATAATTGAGAAGAAAGACATTTTTATTTCT
The DNA here is from genome assembly GCA_033032865.1 of Dactylorhiza incarnata. Lineage (NCBI taxonomy): Eukaryota > Viridiplantae > Streptophyta > Magnoliopsida > Asparagales > Orchidaceae > Dactylorhiza > Dactylorhiza incarnata. Next base: position 4,421,357 of record JAWHQI010000001.1, on the reverse strand, counting down.
ATGTAAAGAAAAGTACAATTGCAAGTAAAGTAAATCTATGCTAGGAATTAAAAAGACAAGACATAAAATAAAGTTACACTAAGAAAAATGCAGAAAACTATACTAGAAACGACCCAATCGAAGCCAGGACTGGATCCCCATCACTTTGGTAGCAGCTGGCTTTTATAGGAAGAAAATTGGTGAGTCACGCCCTTGGTCACGCCCGTGACCAAGGGCGTGTAAGCTGCGTAACTGCGTCATGAAAGCCCGGGAACGTTGGGAAGAAAAACCGCCAAAATTGATCATCTCGACGGGTCACGGCCTGGGTCACGCCCGTGACCTAGGGCGTGTCTTGACCGAGTCAGGAAACGGCGCGATCTGGAGTTAATTTGGCAGTTGCGGGAGAGGTCATGCCCCTTGGTCACGAAGGGCGTGTAAACTGGAACGGCTCGGCGGCGGAAACTGCTTGTATTGAATGCTTGGTGGATGAGTCACGCCCATGACCTGAAGGTCATGCCCCCGATCACGCCCGTGACCTGGGCGTGTAACTTTAATCTGATGTGGCAGCGATTTCTGGGAGCTGAAAGCGGAGCACGGCCGTGACAGCCATGGTCACGCCCCCAGGTCACGCCCGTGACCTGGGGCGTGTACTGAAGATTTTTGCAGAATTGATCTGGAATTTCCCCTGAACACGACTGTGGGCTTGAATTTGCTATTAGCAGCCCCAGATTACCTGAAAACATAAAATAAAATAAATTAGATATAAATTAAACTAAAAGTATATAAAAACTATTTAATTACTACTAAAATACTATATAAAAATAACTATAAATAATACACTATCAGCCAACAAGACGACACTCGACCTCTTCTTCTGGCAGATGGGCTTGACTACGGGGTCTAGATTGAGGCAATGGCAAGCAACCTCCGCGTCGATCCCATGCATCTCAGCAGCACTCCAGGCAAAGATGTCGACATTCTCTTGCAGACATGCCGTCATCTCGATTTTTTATTCGGTATTCATAGACCCTCATATCTTCAGCAATCCAGGTACTCCTTCCTCGAAGAGTGCCTCGATCTCATCCACCTCTTTTGCAGCTTCAAGCCGAGCTGCTCCCTTCAGGGCCTTCTCCAGCTCCTCAGCGTCCGCCATCCAGCTAATGGTGCTAACCACGCTGAGGTAGCACTCGCGAGCGGCTCTTGGATCGCTCCTGATCCTCACCTGAACCTCCCATGACAGTACTTCAGGCATTGATGGTAGGAGTATGGGACATCCTTGAAGTAGTTGATTAGCGGCCTCCCAAAGATTGCCTTGTAGCAGCTCGGGGCATCGACGATGATGAATCGACACTTGAGCGAGGTGCCACTGAGGGTCACTAGCAGATCTACCCCTCCTTCCACCTCTTTCTTCTCTCCGGAGAAGCCAAAGAGGGGACCATCCAGCGATAATACTCTCCCTGCCTCGACTCCCAACCCTTCGAACGTTGTCTTAAAGATAACATTCACTGAGCTCCCGTTGTCCACAAGAATCCGATCGACCGTGTAGTCTTCCACGATAGCCTGAATCACGAGGGCATCATGGAAGGGGTTCTCATTGCCTAACATGTCCTCCTCCGAGAAGGGGATCTCCTCCAACGGGGGAGGTGTCTGCGAGGTCGAAGTGACGCTCCTTCGATAGATCTGGTGGAGACTTCCCTTGTGGGAAGCTCCGATCCTGGCTCCCCCATGGATCACTCTCACGATGGATCCTCCTGCTCCTCCTCTTACTCCCTGGATGACCTCCCCTCAACCTCCTTGGTCTATTCGGTCCTCGTTCCACCTTTGAGCGGCAGCTTACATTGCCTGCGGCTCGACAGGGGCTTCTAGCCTCCTCGACTCTGCTCCAACTTCTCCAGCGGCTAGCCTTCTCCTGGCCTCCCAAAAATCTGGGCAGGCCATCATCTCGTGCCCCTCAACCTGATGGAGTTCACAATAGAGGGGTATGACCTCTTCTGCCTGCGGCCTCTTCCGCTGGTTCCTCCTGGCCTGTCTGTTACCATGCTCGGCAACAGCCATCGCTTCCTCGCGTCCTCTCTCCTGACACCTTTCCTGCTGATTGAGATTTCTCCTCTCCGGGGAGAACCTCCTTCCTTAGCCCTGACGTTGTGGCCGCACTACTAGCCGCCATGGCGGCCTATTGGCAGGGATTTGGTAGCGCCTCTCCTCTTCTCGACGCTCTGGAGCCGCTGCAGGCCTCCTCTCTTCCTGCCTCCTAAACTCTTCCCTTCGAGGCTCCTCTCTCCTTCTCTCCTCTGGCCTCTTCCTTTCTTCTAGCCTCTTCCTCCCCTGCCTCCGAGGCTCCTCCTCCTTCCCGCGCACATGGACTTTCTCCTCTTCTTCCTCTTCCTCCATGGTTAGCTTGGTTAGCTTGGCCAGGAAGCCGCGATTCAAGGCCTCCCCCTGAACAAACTTATTAGCCCTTTCAATAAGCTCTTCATAGGACATGGGAGGATCCCGGCTGATCTCTAGCTTAAAGGGGCCTTCCCTTAGGCCGAACGTCAGGGCAAGCTGCAGGGTGAAGCCGTCCACCTCCTGGATGTCCTGCACTTCTTCCTGGAAGCGGTCGATGTAGTTCCCTAACATCTCTCGTGCTCCATGCACCAAATAAAAAAGGGTCGTGGAATCCTTCTTCCTCTTCTTCGCGGTGGCAAATCACATCGTCACTCCTCGGCAAAGGTCTTCGAAATAGTAGATGGAACCTGCTGCCAGCTGGTGGAACCAGTCTCTGGCCTTCCACCAGAAAGTGATTGCAAAAAGCCTACCCTTGAAGGAGTCCGACATGGTTCAGATGGAGACTACATCCTCGAACCACTGGAGGTGTCGGACAGGATCATCCTTCCCAGAATAGTAGCTCATCACGAGCTCACTGAACCCCTCCGGTACGAGGGCATCTAGAATCTCCTCATAAAAGGGGATCCGCCCCCGTACTAGGCGACAATTCTCGGTCGGGCGAGCATCTCTCCCATACTAGATGTATGGGCGAGTATCGCGGGATCTCGCCTGGTCGTCTACCTCACAGAATCGAATTCCCTGCGAGCTCTACTGGTAGTACTGCGGCCTCCTTGGTCGCTCTGGCTCTTCCTCCACTGGATCCTTCCCTACTCGCCGAGGAGGGCCACTGTCCTTGGACTGAGCTACGCGATGAGGCGAGGTTGTCGTTCCTTCCGCCTGAAGAAGGAGCGCAACCCATTTGGTCTTCTCCAAACGCCGCGTGAACACCTTGAAGTCAGCGTGCGTCATGAACTCGCCTCCATTGACCAAGCTACCCACAGCTCCCTCATGGTCGCCAGCATGGACCATCTCACCTTTTCACCGAACTTTCTTCCACCAACTACGATCCATGCTCACCGCACCAAAGTATTGAAGCCACACTACTAGAAAATTGACTTTTAGCCAGGGTAAATTACCGTGGCTAAAAGTCCAAAATCGTGTTAAAAGACTTTTAGCCACGAACTGCCGTGGCAAATGGGCGTGGGCAATACGAGAGTGGCAAAAAAGTATTTGCCATGCTCTTTCTGTGGCAAATACTACTTTTCTATGACTTTTAGCCACGATAATGACTGTTTACCACGGCAAATGGCCGTGGGCAATACGAGCGTGGGTAAAAGTCAAATTTCTAGTAGTGCCAGGAAAATCCTAGGCTCCAAAATTCGGATCAATGCAGCTGGAGGTTACTCACCCAACGATCCGGCTAGATGGCTTAACTGGAAACAACTAAAGGACTATGACAGCAACAACAAGACCCCAGGTGTTGCGGCAGGGAGTTCCCACCATGTACCCAGAAGCTCAAAAGAGACTTCTCCTCCACAACCAAAGATGGACGAGCAGGGTACGAGGAAGGCACCAACTTGGCGAGTATCTAAGATGACAGTCGAGGGTGACGTTCAAGAACTCACGGGGGCACAAGTCTTCAAAAATGGTGTTCCGAAAACTCAGCAAAATGTGCCAATCCAAGTTCCCCTGGGGTCCTATTTATAGGAAAACCAAAGGGTTGGGGGCTATTTATAGATCTAACCCTGCCCGGCGACTACGCGACATTGAGGGGATCTCGTCTGGCTTCGCCGAGCATCCGCTATGCTCGCCCACCTAGCGAGTATGAGGGGAAGCTCGCACATGCTCTCCTATATTCACACAGGCCTTCTGCTGTCTAATCTTGATATGCTGTCTTCAGTCTTTGACTCTTGTTTTCTGTGCTGAACTTTGACTTTGACTCCTGCCTATGTGGCCTTGAATGGGTCCCACCCTCAGAGAATATGGGTTGTACACCGTCCATCCAACAAAAGCTAGTTAGCCTGCTATTGTCTGGACATCGTACGAGAATATGCTATCTTCCATTTGCCTTTCCTGGAATATTTTCAACAAGCTTATGGAGTCACCACTTTCTATTAGTGCTCTTCGTTCATGTTGAACATAATTGTATGCATCACTCTTACAAAACCCGACTTTTTTAAATCCACCAACTTCATCAACTATGAAGTTGTATGCATCGACCGTTCTGATCCCAACTCGTTGAACCCAGAAACCATGATTCAAGAGGAGTTAAAACCTATTGGTTGTAGCATGCTTTTACTTCTCATGAGTTGGAATGCTAGGCCAGGAACTTGGATCAAAGAACCTCACTCATAAGGGTGGGTAACTAGAAACAGACCCCGCAAGCTGCAGCGAGGAGGTCCCACAAAAACCCAGAAGATCAAAGAGAGCTTTCCCTCCCAAGCCAATGCTAAGTCTGGAACCATGGAGGGCACTTGAGAGCATCAGACTGTCAACTCGGAAACCACAACAAACAGAGTGCTAGAGCTCTCGCCAACCAGAAATAGCCTAAGGAGAGAGGAAGCCAAGGAGTCATCCTCTCCAAAGGTGCCCTTAGGGGTTTATTTATAGTTATCTAAAAATGGTCTGTGGATAGCAGAATCCTGCCTTTTGATTTTACTAAATGCAGCCCAAATTGGTCTGCTAACAGTGAAATCCCACTATTTGGAATGGCTAATTGCATGCCAAAATGAGATTTCCTGGAAAAAGGGCTACCACCTAGGGTCAAGTCCACGCCACTAGAGGCATGGTAGCCTGAGGGTGGCGAGCACCCAATGTGGCTGGGTACTCGTCACTCACCCCAAATCGGGGGTCGGTGCGAGCTATCAGGGGTGCACTCGCATATCAGCTAGAAGTCTAGTCGATCGGCTAGAAGCGAGTCGACTCGCCTTGGCTTAATGCCTCGAGGTAACAATAATGATAGCAGTAGACGAGTCTTGCTCCTTCTACCTGCTGGTCTTGATGAGTCTACTCGATAAATACGGGGTTATACACAATCTCAGCTCTTTGTGAGTTTGCCTAAAGCTTGGAAAGATAGTTCAACCCCAATAATTTGGTGAGTGCCATAATTAGAGAGAATATTTTGGTGGGATCCACTGAGGGTTATATATATCAAAGGGGGAGGGGGAGGCCATTCCAAGGACCTCCCTCCACCCCCTTCCCTCACTTCCTATCATCCAGTCACATTATCTCCATCATGCCGCCCTCCAAAGATATTTTTGCTCACCTCGCCGCCCTTAAGGAAAAGAACGAGATGGTCTCTTCTTGGCTTATGACCTGTAACATCCGTAATTTTTATGAGAATTAAATTTAATCACAGGGCCCGATCGCAAACGAAATTGACCGAGTAGACGTCATGTCGAGGTACGAATTAATGAGTTAGGTCATTACACATTAATCATTAATTTAATTGAGGTAATGATTTTGTTTATGACACGTTTTAGAGCCTCACAGGATACCATAACCGCGCCAAAAATTTTAATTACTTAAACCCCTCTTTTACCATAACCGCCCCCCCCCCCCCCCCCCCCCCCCCCCCCTCAGGCATTTTTCCGCTCGGTTTAAAAATCTGCACCCCCACGTATCGCGTAACTCCTCCCTCAACCGGGTATCAAAATCTCCGCACCCTAAGTCACTCACAGATGCTCCCTCTCACTCTCTGTAGTCAACGACTCCCTCTCCCCCATCTACGGTGGAGCCTGCGCCAGCCGCGCCCCTAATCAGCGCCGCCAAGGGTGTAGACAACCCTTCCTCCTTCGTCAGCAGTCGTCGACGATAGAAAGCACTGTCATGCTTTTCCCATGCTCTATTTTTGTCGACTAGAGCCTCTCCCATTTCCTAACTCGCCGAGTCTTCCAGGTAGCAGCCCAAATGTTCTTCCTCCCCTTGATTTCTATGCTTCCTATTTTCAGTTTCAGAAATTGGAACCATAATTTCTCGTTTGTCAACCTCAGATTCTGGGGGTATAGGTGTTCTTCTCGCCTTCCCAAACAACCCTAGTCGAGGCCGAGGTTGTTGGTCTTGATCTCCTTTCCTCCGACACGTTCTTGTTCAGGTATTTTCAAACTGCCTTTGGAAATTTCAGATTCTGCATGTATGGCGAGTTTATTGGAATTTCTTCTTAAGCCCTACCTCGATTAATGGATCATTTAGGTTATCGTTAGGACTGACAATTTTAGTTTTAGTCGTAGCCGTTTCCGTTTCAGAAATCATAATCCACCGCTGTCAGTGGAGTAGAAAGCCCTCTTCCCGCGTTATGAACTAATATCCTTGAAATAATGGAGAGCGGTGATCAAATGTTTAACGTTTTTCCTCTTTAGGTTACGCAGGGGAATTTGGGATTTGAGAGCTCGTGCCAAATTAAAAGCAATTTCGGCGTGCTCCTCACAGTAACCTAGACAGCAATTCCGTCGCGCCTTGTATATGAGCGCCGCAACACAACGGTACGAAACTTAATTTCTTCTGGCTAGACATATCACATAGTAGCGCATAAATATTTCTTATGTAAATAAGAAATTGATTAGTATTATGCCCTCATGTTATGTATTTAATAATTGGTAGTATGAACTAAAATGTTTTGAACATTCAAGTATTTTAGTAGAGCATGAATATGAGGTTCTCTGATAATTTAGATTTCTAGGAAAATGGTGGACCTACGCAGAATATCTAACAGAACATTTTATTAAAATCCAATTAATAATAGAAATCATTTAGGAGGCACCAAGGATGATATCATTCATGATAGATTGAGGCGCACAATCTTACTCATAGGGCGTAGTAGTCCCTAGGAGCCTCAACTTTTGGGGAGAGAATACATCCTCTAATAGATTAATAGATGCAGTCTAAGTACTTGAGACATAGAAGATGATGCGTTCGTTAGTAAAGACTCGGATCATTAGAATGCGCATAAGATACAACTCCAAGATTTAAGCGTACGTCGCAGTTTAGAAACCCCTTTAAATTATTATTTGAACGATTTTAAATAGAAATACATGATTAAATTACAATAAAATAATCATTTATGCTTGCGGCTTTTTGATAGAAAAACATGCGTATTAATAAAGTATAATTATTTATTTAGTACAAAATAATTATTTCTGTATTTGGCATGCACTAATGTTTCTTCAATTATTAATATTTTTAATGTCACTAGGAAAAATGGTTTTTCTTACTCTCTAGTTGGGCTGACTCATTTTTATGGGCTTATTATTACAGGGGTCACATGTGGGGTGTTGCGCCTAGGATGAGTGCAGTTACTGATGTTCCTCTTTTAGTTTATTTTCATTCAGTAGTTTATCCTTCCAGTACTGTTTTGTAATATTGGACAAAGTATCAGAATTTGCCTAATGTTTCTTTGTATCAGACTATGTTTAAGATTTCTGTATTTCCATCATTTTTTATTGGAACACGGTCTTCCGCATCTCCTAGGTTTGAGAATAACAAATCTATGTGTGTATTTAATCTTGTGTGATCTAAGTGTGCAGGATAACAGGTCAAAATGACTCAAGGTTTACATATGGTGGTTGCCCCCGAAATTGAGCCATCAACTCCAAACTGATCACTAGCGCAGGCGATAGTGGATAGCGCCGGCGCTAGCTCGATGCACAGAAGGCATGCTGGAATTGTTGCCTCGGATTGAAGATTCTGCCGCGCAAAAAGTCTCCTAATATGGGATAGCGCCGGCGGTAGTGGCTAGCGCAGGCGCTAGCGCTAGTCTATAAAAAGGACCCAAGTCCTCTCGTTTCAAATACACATTAGAGAGAGATATTGAGTGCCAGAATTCCAGAGGCTATCTTGGCCGAAAGTTGATGTGCTAGCGAAGCTCTGCAAAACTTCTGAAGGAGATTCTCGTCACGCCGGATCAGATCGAAGTCCGCTTCTACAACGCTTATTCAACGACGGATCTTCGTCTCCAACTTCAGAAGTCCATCTTGAGGGAGTTCTTATTTCTTTATTGTTATTTCATATTCCTCTTTGTAAACGATTAGTGAAATCGCCTCGTGTTGGAGACTAGGTCTGGGTAGGACTTAGGGGGAAAATCGCCTCGTGTTGGTGACTAGATCTAGGCTAGGTCTAGGGGGCTCGAGGCCACATCCGGGGAGGGATTGGCTAGAGCGGCTTGAGGCCGAATCCGGGGAGGATAAGGCTAGGGCCACTGGTTCGTGGGGAAGCGAGTCGGGATAGAAAACCAAAAGGTTTCTTTTCTATTAGCTTTGATTTCTAGCTTTCATAAGAGATCAAGTTTTGTAATCATATTTCTCAAGTTAATAAAATCTTGTCTCTATTTTTACTTTATTTGATTAGTCTTGATCTTCTTTATTATCATATTCAAAGCTTTTTCTAAAATAATCAAAATAATCTTAAAATCATTAAAACCCTTATTCACCCCCCCCCCCCCCTCTAAGGGCGCTTACCGATCCAACATTTTTGACTCTTTCAATTTTAGTGGCTCTATGAAATCTGATTATGTGGTACACTTTTACCCTTAGTTCTTTTATTACTTCTGCTATAAGTACTCTTTTAGCATTTTCTTTTCATTTATGTCTGCCATGTATCAATTTAAATATTGTTACTTAGTTTACTTCTTATCACGGGGCCCGGCCAGACTACTGATTTGTTGATAAACTAAGTTGGGGTGTTACAATTGGTATCAGAGTTATGATGGCATGACCCAGAAAATTCATAGAGCCTTAGGATTTTAGCTGAATCATTCCTATGACAATAGGGTCATCAATTTTTCATCTAGGCTAGTTATGCGGTGGTGTAGAAATATCTTCCAGTTAGATCCTTCCTTTTGTCATCCGCATCATTAATCCTTTTTTTCATCTTATAGCCACCGCGTACCAACGAGACGGGCGAGCCATCGCGGCAGAATACCACTCATGAGATAGTCATGGATGACGGTAGTGCACCAACAACACCAGTAGTACCACCGGCACCGGCAGCACCAAAACCTACTGACATAGCTGCTATTATTGCCAGAGCAGTGGCCTTAGCTTTGTTGGAATTCAGAAATAGACTGCATGCAGCAAATCCAGCAGCAGTCCCGGTACTGGCTGCCGGAGACTTAGGGATGGAGCGATATCTGTGAAACTTTCATGACCTTCAACCCTCCAATTTTAATGGAGAAGAAACACCGATGGAGACCGATGATTGGATGATCAAGACCCACGACCTACTCGAAGAAATGCAGTGCCCAGAGAACAAGAATGTTCCTTTAGCTGCCATCCTCCTGAAAGGCGAGGCAAACCTGTGGTGGACTAGGCATTTGGCAGATGACCCCACCGGTAAGAAGCATGGTTTAAATTGCCTTTCTTCCTGAAATATTTTTGTCCAGTTAGTGTAATAATAATATGAGTTTCATCTATGCTAGGTCATATAACGGATATGTTCACGTGGAACAATTTCTCGACGACATTAGCTAGTTGGTTTGTGCCCCCGTTTGAACATCGCAGTCTCCAGGAGAAGTACCTCCGGCTCATTCAGGGGGATAAAACGGTAATAGCCTATGAGCGGGAGCTGACACATTTATCCCATTATGCTGGCACGATGCAAGGGGACTAGACCAAGAAATGTAGCCTTTTTGTGGACAGGCTGTGAGACTCTTTGAGGCAACCTTTAATGACGATGGTCAATGTCGATTATAGGAGCTTGGTGGACACTGCTAGAAAGTTGGAGGTTGATCAGCAGAAGGTGCAAACGCGAAATAATTTTCATTCGAAGCGGACTCAGGATGTACTGCAGCAACAACAACAGAACAAGAATGGTTAGGGAAAGAACTGGAGCAAGAAGCAGAAAACTGATGACAGGAGAGGTGGTCAGTCTGGTGCCAAAGTCAAGGATTACCCCCTCTGTCCAAAGTGCTATCCCCACCATCTGGGTGAGTGCTCAGCTGTTGCAGGAGTTTGTTACAAGTGCCAGCAACATGGGCATATAGCCTGTTACTGCCAGGGAACTCCCGTAGTGCAGGTAAGATAAGTTGTGCGTGAAATTTGTTTTTAATTATACCTTTTCCACATTAGTCTTATAGTTGAAATTTTTGTGTAGTCGAGTTTGAAGTTAGTGGTCCGAGCAAGACCGACAAGGGAAAAGCATACATTGGATCTGAGGTGAAGCCAGCTCCAGGACGAGGTCCGGTGCAACCCAGAGCATATGGACTAGGCCAGCAGGAGGCCAAGGAGCAGGAGGACGTTGTGACAGGTATGTGTACATCCTAGGTGATTTATTACTTTCCTCCTAGTGACACTAAAGTAAACCCATGTTTCATTTATGCATGTAGGAATTCTTATGATTCGAAATGTACCATCCAGGATTCTCTTTGACGTAGGTGCCTCACACTCGTTCATAGCAGAATCTCTTGTTCATAGGATGGATTTAGGGATCCTTCCAGTGTCAGCATCCTTATAGGTCATGATTCCTAATGGATCCTTTTTGCAGACCAGGAATAAGTGTTGAGTTCTAGTGCGATTTAGAGAAACAGAAATCAATGTAGAAGCCTCACTTATCATCTATAGCAGGATTCGACCTGATAGTGAGTATGGACTGGCTTTCAAATAAGAATGCACAAATTGACTGTATGAATAAGTGATACAGTTCGAAGGTCCCAATCAGGTTGCCCATACCTTCCAATGCATGAAGGGAGTATCCAATTTGATTATCTCCTCAATCAAGGCTGTTAGATGTATCAACAAGGGTTGTGGAGCATTCTTAGTACTAATGAATGCAGAAACCAAGTAAAATCTGCTAGAAGTGCATGTAGTTCAAGAATTTCCAGATGTCTTTCCAAATGAGTTACCTGGTGCCCCTCCTACCAGAGAGATTGACTTCCAGATCGATATTGTACCTGGAGCTGCACCAGTGGCCAAGAGCCCTTACCGAATGGCTCCCAGAGAACTTGTTGATTTGAAGTTTCAGCTGCAGGAATTGATCGACTTGGGTTTCATCCACCCTAGCACATCACCTTAGAGTTCCCCAGTACCGTTTGTTAAGAAGAAGGATGGTAGCCTGAGGTTGTGTATAGACTACCACGAGCTGAACAAGCTGATAGTTAAGAATAAGTACCTTATCCCCAGGATGGGCGATTTGTTTGATCAGCTTGAGAGATCTTGCACGTTCTCCAAGTTAGATTTGAGGTTGGGTTACCACCAGTTGAGAATTTGAGATGTGGATATTCAGAAGACGACGTTCAACACTAGATACAGACACTATGAGTTTGTGGTCATGTCGTTCGGACTGACTAATGCCTCGTCCGCTTTTATGGATGATAAGTGGTTTTTATATAAGTTTTTAATAGAAATTTTTGTAATTATTTAATATGATTTTTTCCTTTTCATGTCAATTTTAGGTTATAAGTAGTTCTTTTTGTAATTTTGATTCTAACTTAGCTTAATTTCAATATTTGCAGAATTTTGGGAGAAATTAGTAAAATTTGCAATTCACGCCCAAGGTCACGCCCGTGACCAAGGGCGTGTAACCTGAAGATCAAACCAGAGTCGATGATGCGCTGATTGAGCTAGTCCATAGCAAGTCAGGCCCCAGGTCACGCCCGTGACCCAAAGTCACGCCCGTGACCAAGGGGCGTGTAAATTTAGAATCTTCCCAACGAGCTGCCGTCGAGATGTGGAGCTGCCGTCGAGAAGTCAACATGAGTCATGCCCGTGACCCATATGTCACGACCGTGATTTTCCCGCGTGATCCCTGCACACTGCCGCGTTGCAAGCAAGATCCACGCCACATTAAATGAAGTCGTCCAAGTACACGCCCGTGACCCAAGTTACACGGGCGCGTAATGTCCGAATTTCTCCCACCGTCACGCAAAGCCCACGCCACTGTCGGATCCAATGTGAACAGTGATTACACGCCCTAGGACACGCCCGTGGCCAAGGGGCGTGTAACTTGAAATTTTTTTCCTATAAATTCCAGGTCTCTCCTTGAGTCCAGAGTTCAGAAATTTGGAGAGGGGGAGGTGCTGCTAGAGCTGATAGTGAGTTTTTCATGTTCATGTTCATGTCTTTTTATACTTTCAACTTCTCTTTTTCATCTCATGCAATGCACTAGTTTTTCTTCCAATGCAATAGTTTAGTGATCTTGTAGTTTTTCCTTGCTAATGTTGTAATCTTTCTTCAAGCTTGTACTCGTTTTTGGTATCAATAAAAATTAGTTTTGCTCTCTTTATTTGCCTCCTTCTACCTTAGTCAATTTTCCTTATTATGCAATTTTATTTTTCTTCCTCTTCCCCTCCACCATGAGTAACTAATTCTCATTAGTGCTCGATCGAAATGATCCGAGGATGAGTTAATCAAGTTATGATTTTCAAAAGTTCTCTTTTTCTGTTTTTATAAACACTTGAATTACCCTTGATTTTTAACTAGTGATGCCATATTATCGATGTATGGTTTTCGCTTAAGTTTTCATACTTAGTTAGCCAGGAGGCTCAAAGTATAAATCGATCACTCAAGGGTAAAGAGAGTTGCACGCAACCCTCGAGAGAGGATGACGTAAATCTCCCAGATTGGAGTCAAATCCAATAGCGGGGTTCACTTCGAAGCAAGTTTTAGGTAATCAATTATATGACGAGAGTCCGGTTGATTTTTCCTAAACTTAGTTGGGCATTAACCTCGAGAGAGGCATGTTCGAGCTTCGGGAACCTCCACGGTCAAGTAGTTTAATTAAACAGAATTAGATTTATTTTCTTTTCGCTTGATTATTCTTAATCCAAGGTGACTTTTGATTGAGCACTAATCTCTTTTACCATCGTTTAATCCCTTCTTTTAGCTTGCAATTTGTCTCTATTTAGCTAGTAAAGCAAAACTCAAAAATCGTTTAGATAAGATAATAGTGATTTTCCTTGAAGTAGAAGTAATCAATGCGCCCCATGGAATACGACCTTGGTATTTCTAAATATCCTATACTATAGACGATAAGGTACACTTGCCTTTATCGGATATAGTTTTGGAGAAAATTTTTAACCATTTCACTTTGCAAAACCTTAAATTTCTATATCAATGGACCTAATGAATAGGGTGTTTTGGGAATTTCTAGATCGATTCGTTATCGTCTTCATAGATGACATTTTTTGTATTCAAAGAGTCAAGAAGATCATGCCATGCACCTTAGGACAATTTTGAGCACTCTCAGTAAGAATTAGTTGTACGCAAAGTTTTCTAAGTGTGAGTTCTGACATTTAGAGGTTGCATTCTTGGGTCATATTATCAGTCATAAGGGGCTTACTGTGGATCCGAAAAAGATAGAGGCAATAAAGGACTGGCCAAGGCCAAAGACAGTTACTGAAATTTAGAGTTTTCTTGGATTAGCAGGTTACTGCAGGAGATTCATTAAGGACTTCTCAAAAATAGCCTTACCAATGACTACGCTTACTAGGAAGGGGAAATCCTTCACGTGGGCAGTCGAGTGCGAGCTTGCCTTTGAAAAATTGAAATCCAGGTTGTTGACCGCCCCGATTTTGAGTCTGCCTTCAGGTTCAGATGGCTTTCAGATTTATAGTGATGCCTCAGGTCAAGGGCTGGGCTGTGTAATTATGCAGCATGGTAAGATCATAGCTTACGCCTACAGACAGTTAAAGGTTCACGAGAAAAATTATCCTGTGCACGATTTGGAGCTTGCAACCATCATTCATGCGTTGAAGATTTGGAGACACTACCTCTATGGAATTCGTTGTGAGATCTTTATAGATCACAAAAGTCTAAGGTATATTTTTGATCAACAAGAGCTTAATATGAGGCAGCGTAGGAGGGTGGAATTCCTTGCAGAATATGATATTTGTTAGGAATATTACCCTCAATGTTCCCTTGATTTGAAGAAGCATCACACTCAATGCTAAGTACAAGTTGTATTTGAAAAACCCTATTTCATCTCATGACTATGCAGGGTTATGTTATTCCAAGGTGGGGAGTAAGTCCAGTGGTTTACTGCCAAAACCGCTGAGACAAGTTCTCAGTCTCAGCTGAACCGCTGAGACAAGGCCAGGAGCCGCTGAGAAGGTGCCTGGGCCAGCTGAGCTGCAGATAGAGGAAAATCGCTAAGACAACTGTATGTTTCAGCGGATCCGCTGGGACGGGACAGAAGTAGTCGTTGAGACAGGAAGCTGTCTCAGCCCAACCGCTGAGACAGATTCAAATGTGCTGGCAGGTTTTGCTTTTGGCGCAAGCTGCAGAAAAGCAAGATATGGTACTCCAATCTCCTCCATGCTGTGTCAGGGGCCATCTGATAGCCGTTGAAGATTGGAGAAGTATAAAAGAATAATTTAGGTCTCTTTAAAGAAAAAGCTTTTGCAAAAAGAAGACACCTTTACTGTTATATTGACGACTGCTAAGAAGTTCTCTCCTCCTGCTTCCTGAAGCCATAAAAAAGAGAAAGATTGCTCTTCCTGTGTGATAGAAGAAGAGAAAGTTGATCCTTATTCATCTACTGAAGAGAAGGATCAGAAAAAGGAAGGATTGAAGCTAATGTTCTCTTCCCAACTTAAAGTCAACAACAGAAGATCAAGGCTTAAACGAGTTACAATTTTTGTCTTCTGTTGTAAGCATCACTTTCATTTACATCTGTAGGAACATCATTTGTTCTGAGTTTGTATGGCATTTTTCCTGAGGGTGTAGGGCAGTTGTGTTAAATTTTTTGATTTGAATCGTTTAGGAGTAAGCAGGAGTTGCATCAACTGAGTTATAGCCAAACAACCACAATGCCATACAGCAACACAAATCTTTATTGAATCACAAAACTTGATTACAGTGCGAGGTATACATGACGAGACATGATTCATAAGAATCACGAAGGAGAGAAGAACAAAACACACCAAAACAAATCTGGCGACCTGACAAGTAGAGACCATACAGACCGCTGAACTCCAGAGACCACCCGGCTTGTCCTGAGACCGCACGAACAGAACAGGCAAGATGACCTGCACTGCAAGACCGCCACCTCAGACCGCACGAACTGGAGCTTATTGAACTGAACAGAGAACAGAAGCTGTCGCCAGACCGCAGCTCAGATCGCCTAACCACAGAAGGTCACCTGATCGCCGAGCTCGCTGCGAACAGCACAAGAACAACATAAACCAGTTCGCAGACAAGCCGATGCCGAACTGTTTATTCAAGCCACTGGGAAATCACCAAGGAAGGAGACCGCAACCTGCTGACCGCAAACCTGCGAACACAACAAAAAGTCAACTCGCTTCCGAGACGCCCGACCTCAAAGTTGAGACCGCACAAAACAACCCAGGCTCTAGTTCTTACAATTCTCGTAATGAATGACTGGCCCTGCACCCCTATTTATAGGCGAGAGGACGGATGTCATCAACACCGCAAGAGAGGTACAATCCCCACCCATCAGATCGCGAGAGGTCTCACAGAGCAGACCACGCGATCACACCACTTGGACAACGTCCTGTCCAAGACCGCAAGTCAGCAGCAGACCGCGCACAAGTCCCGCGGACACAAGACCGCGCACAAGCCGCGCGGACACAGATCACTCCTTCCACAGACCGCCTAGAGCAAACCAAGAGCATCTGGCCGACTTCAAACAAGTCGCCAGATCAACCTGCATAAGCCGCCCGGTCACAGCGGTTACCCAAGAACAGACCGCACGGTCTTCTAACAAAGAAGATAGGCCAACCAAGCAGAGCAAACTGGGAAGAGACCGGAACATGCTAGAACAAACCGGCCAACCACGCAGACCGCTAGAGCAAGACCGGCAGAGCACCAACACAGAGACCGCGCGGTCTCTGCGGTCACCACTATACAGACCGCCGACCACCTTTCACTCCACTTCAATAATTTCAACACTCCCCCTTGAAGTGGGAAGTGGAAACTAGCCCGAGTAAACTACGCAATCGAGTAAACGGTCCCTTCGCCAGCGGCTTTGTGAAGATGTCTGCAACATTTTCCACACTTCGAACATGCTCGACCATAAGAGATCCTCCCAACACCTTTTCACGAATGAAATGGTGCTCAATCTCAATGTGCTTGGTCCTCGCGTGACAGACTGGATTATTAACCAGCTTGAGAGCACTCTCATTGTCCCCGCGTAGCATAGTGGGACCTTGAACCTCCTCATGAACGTCCTCCACCAACCTTCTTAGCCAAACAGATTCCTGAGCGGCAAAGGCCGAAGCCTTGTATTCTGCTTCTGTGGTAGATACAGACACCGAGTCCTGCTTTTTGTTGCACCAAGAAATAGCTGTGGGGCCTACCATAAAGACATAACCAGATGTTGATCTCCGATCATCCACGTCTCCCCCGTAATTAGCATCCATGTACCCATACAACTCCAAGCTTTACCCTCTCCTATATAGGAGACCCAGATCAGAGGTCGACTTCACAATCTTCAAAATTCCTTTTTCCGCCAGAAGATGAGGCTTTCGTGGTTTCGCCATATACCGACTCACCTTGCCAACTGCATAAGCAATATCTGGCCTCGTGATGGTTAAGTAGATCAAGCTCCCAACCAGAGCTCGGAACACCAACGGTTCAGATAGAACTCTCCCCTCATCCTTCCGAAGTTTATGATGTTGTTCCAGAGGTATAGAGCTGCTCTTCCCTTCCTCCATGCCGAATTGTTGAACGATCCGCTCCGCATATCCAGCCTGAGAAATGAACACTCCTCTCTCCCGCCTCTGAACCTCGAGTCCAAGGAAATGGTGAAGCTCACCCAGATCCTTCATCTCAAATCTGATAGCAAGCTCGGCTCTCAGCCTTGCTACTTCCTTCTTCGAGTTCCCGGTGATGGTCATGTCATCCACATACAGCAGAACAATAACCCGAAGCACCCTCTCCTTCTTGACGAATAAGCTAGAATCAGAGTCTGAAGCAAAGAACCCACAGAATAGAAGATACTCCGCGATCTTCCCATACTACGCCCGAGGCGCTTGCTTCAACCCATACAGGGCTTTCTTCAGTGTGCAGACGTAGTCCGGACAATCCTCCGAGATGAAGCCCGGCGGTTGGATCATGAAGATATCCTTGTCAATCTCTCTGTATAAGAAAGCATTTTTCACGTCGAGCTGCCAAATCTCCCATCCACTGGATGCCGCCAAAGCAATAACAAATCGAACCGAAGTCATCTTTGCCACTGGACTGAACGTCTCATCATAATCTTCTCTATACTGCTGTGAGAACCCACGAGCCACAAGGCGAGCCTTGTATCACTCGATCGTGCCGTCAGCTTTCTTCTTGAGCTTATAGACCCACTTGCATGTCACAGGGGTAATGCCCTTGGGCCTGGGCACTAAAGACCAAGTCTCATTCTTCTTGAGAGCATCCATCTCCTCTTGCATAGCAATGTCCCACTGCTTCACGCCTTTGGCCTTCTCAAAGCTCGACGGCTCCCTCTCATCCAAGGGACCAGCAAAGAAACATGTGACAAAGCTCACCATGTTTCCTCCTGTGTATCGATCCGGTGGCTTGATAGTCCTCTTCGACCTCCTAAGAGGTTGCACCTGACTAACCACCTCCTCAGCTGTTTCTTCTGTGCTAGCTCCTCTTCCAGGTGAACTTGGAGCATCGCTCCCCCTACTTACAGAACCTGAAGCCTCCACCTCTGAGCTTGACACAGCTGGAGCTCCTGGTGAAATAGGCAACTCCACTTGAAGATTTTCCGCAGCCTTCCCTTTTTCATCAACCCTGCTCTCCGGTAGTTCAACTTCTGAACTCCCCTTGTAGGAAGTCACCTCACCAAACACCACATCTCGAGATACCACTTATCTCCGTGTCTCAGCATCCATGCATCTCCATCCCTTCTTCCGCTCATCATATCCCATGAAAACTAGCTTCCTTGCTTTCGCATCTAGCTTTGTCTGAAGAGCATCAGGGATATGCACATAGCAGGTTGACCCGAACACCTGAAGGTGTGCAACACTTGGCTTCTCATTGAACATCAATTCGTGAGGGGTCTTCATGTTGATAGGACTTAGAGGCATCATGTTGATGACGTAAGCCGCACAAGACATTCCCTCCGCCCAAAAGGACTTTGGGATACTATTGGCATGAAGCCAGCATTTGCAGGTTTCCGTCAAATGACGGATCTTCCGCTCTACAATGCCATTTTGATGTGGAGTATGGGCACAAGTGAGCTCTCTACGGACGCCGTGCTTCCTGCAAAAACTTGAGAACTCACCAGAGGTGAACTCCCTACCATTGTCAGTTCTCAATATTTTCACCCGCAGGCCTAACCGAACTTCCACCAGCTCCTTGAATTCCACGAACTTCGCAAAAGCTTCCGACTTCTCTTTTAGAAAATACACCTAGATATATCTAGTATAATCGTCGATCAACACCAACATATATATGTTGCCTCCAAGGCTTGGGGTGGCAGTCGGTCCCATCAAATCACCGTGAATGCACTCCAACGGTACTTTGCATCTTGTTTGTGACTTATCAAATGGAAGTCGATGAGACTTACCAAATTGACTTCCCGCACAAACATGACAGTCTCCATAGGAGGATAAGCTAGGCAATCCCTTGACAAGGCCCCTTACCGCCATAGCCTTCAATTTGTTCATGCCTACATGCCCCAACCTTTCATGCCAGATAGCCACGCTATCATTGGTCTTCATCTTGTCAACATAGGTACTTGTCGATAAAACGAACAATTCCTTTACCCGCTTACCAACATGAATTACATATCCCTTTACCTCTGGTTGAGTTTTAAGAAACTTCACTTCTATTGGGCCAAACAGAACGTGATAACCGGCATCGACCGCATTGGTCACAGAGAAAAGATTCTTTTTCATACCCGGCACGTGATAAACACTCCTCAAAGTAATGGATCCTTATCACTGCTCAGAGAGACAACACCTTCTTGTTCTACTGCATGAACAGAATTATCAGCCGTAATGATTGCATCGTTACCTGAGTAAGGCGCCAAAGAAGAGAACTTTGATTCATTCCCGGTGAGGTGATGCCCACACCCTGAATCCACAATCCAATCCTCTTCGAAGTTCATGGAAGCCAAGGCCTTAACGGGCATCGCCGTCATATTGGCCATAAAGGCTCCTCCCCATACAGCTTCATCAGACTTTGGCTTCTCCTTCTCCGCTGCATGTCCCGGCTGAAGATTAAACCGGCAATCCTTCTTGAAGTGGCCGGTCTTATTACACCTAAAGCACCTTGGTACCTCTCCCTTCTTCTTCCCATCAGACTTAGGAGCATAACCCCTATCCTGCTGACCTGAAGTAGAGGGTCCATCATGACCTGGCTTCTTCTTCTCCCACTTCTTCTTCTTCTTCCCAGAGAACAACACATCACTATCTCCCCCAGAGATAGAAGTCCCCGCCATCTGTCTTGCCAAACATTTCCTGCGAAGCAAGTAAGTTTTCCAGCTCCAACAGAGATGGCTGATTTGCCCAACCCTGAACTGACGTCACAAAGGCAAGATACTCCTTCCGCAACCCGCGGATGATATGCCTCTTCAGTTTTGCCTCCGAGATTGGCTCATCAGGGTCCAATGCAGAAATCTCTGTTGTGAGGTTCTTCATCTTGAGAAAGAAAGTAGAGATGGAAAGATCACCTTGAGAGGCCTTCGCCAACTCATTTTCGAGAAACTATAGCCGAGCTACATTCTTCTTATTGAACAGCCCGTCCAAAGATGTCCAAATCTCAGCAGCAGAATTACATCCTATGATGTGATCAAATAGCTCTGGTGAGATAGCCCTTTTGAGTGTGAACTCTGCCTTTGCATTAGTCCTCCTCCAAAGTCTCACCTCTGTCATATTATCTCCTGCTAGATAAACTTCTTGTGTGTCTTCTCCTCCAACTATATCCCATAGATCCTCGCCAAGCAAATAACTCTCCATACACGACTTCCACTTCATGAAGTTAGTCGATGTGAGGAGTTCAATACCAAGCCCTCTTGCGTATCCAGCATCCATGGCAAACTATGTGGTCTCTTCTTCACAAAGATGATGGCAACTCAAGTTGAACACTGCTTATCCACTCTAACAACCTCTCTCTGATACCATGTTAAAATTTTTGATTTGAATCGTTTAGGATTAAGCAGGAGTTGCATCAACTGAGTTATAGCCAAACAACCACAATGCCATACAACAACACAAATTTTTATTGAATAACAAAACTTGATTACAGTGCGAGGTATACATGGCGAGACATGATTCATAAGAATCACAAAAGAGAGAAGAACAAAACACACCAAAACAAATCTGGTGACCTGACAAGTAGAGACCGCACAGACCGCTGAACTCCAGAGACCGAACGGCTTGTCCCGAGATCGCACGAACAGAACAGGCAAGATGACCTGCACTACAAGACCGCCACCTCAGACCGCACGAACTGGAGCTTATTGAACTGAACAGAGAACATAAGTTGTCGCCAGACCGTAGCTCAGATCGCATAACCACAGAAGTTTGCCTGATCGCCGAGCTTGCTACAAACAGCACAAGAACAACATAAACCAGTTCGCAGACAAGCCACTGCCGAACTGTTTATTCAAGCCACTAGGAAATCACCAAGGAAGGAGACCGCAACCTGCTGACCGCAAACCTGCGAACACAGCAAACAGTCATCTCGCTTCTGAGACCGCCCGACCTCAAAGTTGAGACAGCACAAAACAACCCAGGCTCTAGTTCTTACAGTTCTCGTTATGAATGACGGGCCATGCACCCCTATTTATAGGCGAGAGGACGAATGTCATCACCGCTGCAAGAGAGGTAAAAACACCACCCATCAGATCGCGAGCGGTCTCACAGAGCAGACCACGCGATCACACCACTTGGACAACATCCTGTCCAAGACCGCAAGTCAGCAGCAGACCGCGCATAAGTCGCGCGGACACAAGACCGCGCACAAGCCGTGCGGACACAGATCACTCCTTCTACAGACTGCCTAGAGCAAACCAAGAGCATCTGGCTGACTTCAAACAAGTCGCCAGATCAACCTGCATAAGCCGCCCAGTCACATCGGTTACCCAAGAACAGACCGCCCGGTCTTCTAACAAAGAAGATAGGCTAACCAAGCAGAGCAAACTGGGAAGAGACCGGAACATGCTAGAACAAACCGGCCAACCACGCAGACCGCCAGAGCCAGACCAACAGAGCACTAACATAGATATTGTGCGGTCTCTGCGCTCACCACTATACAGACCGTTGGTCACCTTCCTACGCTGAGAGTTCAGCCTTAGTGTAAGATCTCTGTGGAGATCTGAGGTAGGACTTCTTGATAGGTATGAGTTGGTAGGGCATGTGTGCCTAAGGTAGGGTTGTTGAGCCTGAGGTAGGGTTTGGGAAAAACCTGAGAGATCCTGAGGGATCTGAGTTGTAAGCTCTTGGAGCTGAGATTGGAGGAGTTGGCCTTGTCTAACTCATTGTTAGAAAGGTGAAGGGGAAAGAGGACTACTCAAGACACCCTATCTTGAGGAACCTCTATAAATCCATGTGTGTTTTCTGTGTGCTTTATTTCTTGCTAACATTAATTAAGAAAACAGCTAGACATTAGCTTCAAAGCAAAGAGACCTATTCACCACCCCCCCCCCCCCCCTAGGTGATTAAGATTACATCCTTATAAACTATCAAGTGGTATCAGAGCGAGGTTGGTCAAGAAGGACATAACAGTCTGACCAGATCCTATAAAGGAGTGGTCATAACTGAATCCAATGGCCTCCACTGGATTGCAGAAGGAGATGGGGTCTATGAAGTTGCCCATAAGCAATAAAGAAAACTTTGGCATATGGAAGCAAAGGGTTAGGTTGTTTATGGAAGCATCAGACCCAAGGATCTACATCACTGTAAAGCAAGGCCCTTTCACTTTTCAAACTGCCTCCACCATAGATCCAACTAGGAGAGTGGCCAAGGCTTTTAATGACTTGACCAAGGATGAACTTGCATTGTTCACAATGGACAAAAGAGCCCAAAATATCATTGTTAATGCAATTGATGACTCCACCTTTCAGAACTTAGTGCAATGCACAACAGCCAAGGAAATGTGGGATACACTAGTGGTGTATATGGAAGGGACAACTGAGGTGAGGTATGATAGAAAATCACTCCTCAATAAAGAATATGAAGCTTTCAGGCAGCTGATCCAGGAAAACATTTCCATCTGCTATGAAAGGTTCTTTAGGATAGTCAATGAACTAAGAACCTATGAAAGGGTATTTAGTGACTATGAGCTTAATGACAAGTTCCTATGATCTCTAACTAGAGACTGGGACACAAAGATATGTGCCATCAGGGAAGTGGCCAAGCTAGGTGAAACTCCTACCCATACACTGTTTGGGAAGCTGCTCTCTTATGAGATGCAATTGTCTGCAAGGAAGGAAGAGGACACTTCCACAAGGGATCATGCAAGGGAGAGAGTTGTTGCTCTCAAAGATGACAGCTCCAAGAAGAGCAAGTCCAGGGTGGTGTCTCCTCCAAGAAGGAGTGTTGAATCTGATAAGTCTGAGAACAGCACTTCAGATAGCTCCTCATCTGAGGAGTTTGCTGCCTTCTCAAGGCATTTCAAGAAGATGATGATGAGGAAGCAGTGGAAGAACAAGCCCTCCTCTTCCTCACACTCCAAGAAAGACCACAACAAATCTGAAAGGCAGCACACCAAGGGTGGCAGGTATGAATCTAAACCTGGTAAACATGTTTCAAATAATATTATATGTTATTGTTGCAGCATGCATGAACATGTCATTGCTGACTGTCCAGTCAATAGGAAGGAGAAGGGTGATACAAAACATCATCACCAAAAGGAAAGGAAGGGTGAAAAATTCTTCCTAGTAAAGAAAAGGAAGAGCTGGAGTGAATCTGAATCCTCTACTTCAGATTCAGATGATGAAGAGGAAGCCTACATTGGGTTGTTTGTAGCAGAAGAGGATGAAGATCTTCCTGCTACCAAGATTGGAATCAGAGCCCCTCTATCACACTCAGACAGTGATATTGAGGAGGATGAAGAGGACAATAATCAGCTAGGCCGTATGGCCATCATTAATGAGGAAGCAAGTAAGAACAACTCTGACAATGAACATGTACTGATTCATTCGATCTCTTCTTATGATTATGAGACAAGCCCAGAATCTGAAGCTCCTTCATCAATTGGTGGAAGTGGTTCAGATTCTGAGGAAGATGTCAATTAATTGATTGACAAGTATGATGCTCTCTTGGAAGCTCTGAAAAAGAGCAAGAAGCTGGCCAAGAGGCAAGCCCAAGAAATTGCTTCCCTTAAGTTGGCTGAGAAAGAGTGCACTGAGTCACCTACCATGGTGGCTCAAATGTGTAGAGAAATATGCCATCTAAAGTGGATAACAATTGCTCAATTGAGCACCATCTCCCTAAAGAACAAGGTCATCAGGGACCTTGAGGTGAAGCTTCTCAATGAAAAGAGCCTAGTGGATCAATTCTCCAAGCCCAAATCTGTGCTTCCCATTATTGACACCTTTTCCTCTCAAACTAATAGAAGAGGACTATGGTTCAATAAAATGGAAGTAGGATAAGGGAGTGGAGAAAAGAGCAAGGTTAAGGCTAAGCCTCATACCACCTTTCAAAAGGTATTACTTCCCTCTAACAGGTATGACCATGGCAACATGTATGGTCACTGGAAGAATGGAAGCTCCTATAGGAAGGAAAACACTCCTTCACATAGTGGAAGAAAGGGCATGGGCTTGAGTGCTATGAAGGCTCCCCATGAGGAAATTCAAATGGCCCAACCTGGACCATTTGTATTTGGTACTTCAGCTCCATCATTCAAGAGTAAGGAAGCCAGTTTTTTCAAGTTCATTCCAATTAAGAACATGACTGCTGTCAAATCTGTAAACAAGTCTTGTTGCTTAGTGTCTGATGCTATCCAATCTTGCCTTGCTCTCAAGCCAAAGCAAGCTGATGCCATTAAGATAAAGGCTGCTAAGACTGTTCACAGATTAACATTCAGCCAGATCCTTGCTGAAAGAAACAAGAAAACTGCTGCTTTCTCCCCTCGTGAACACAAGCATATTGATGCTCTTTCCACAACACATGTTCAGAAGAGGAGATACAACATTCATGAATGTGTTGTTGTGGTAAGGTGGGACACTTTGCGATAGACTGTTGGCACAATCCCAATGTGCCAAGTGCAAAGAAGAGCCTTCCTGCAAAGGGTGCGGCAGGTGTGAGATCATTCTATCATGCTAACAAGGATCTAGGACCCAAAATCATTTGGGCTCCTAAGGGTAACTAAGTTCCTACTTGCAGGTTAGTTTAAGTACCAGTCTTAAACAAATATGGTACTTGGACAGTGGGTGCTCAAGGCACATGATAGGTACCAAAAGTCTTCTACAGGACTACACAGCTGTGAAGAATGGACCTAAAGTCATCTTTGGTGGATCTGAAAAGGGAATCACCAAAGGATATGGTATGATCTCTAATGGCATAGTTTCAATCACAAGGGTAGCTTATGTTGAAGGGTTGCAACACAAACTTGTAAGCATAAGTCAACTATGTGACTTAGGCTATGTCATTGAATTCCACAATGACAAGTGCTTGATCAAAAAGTCTAATGACTTAGAGACCATTCTCTCAGGCACTAGGAGTGGGAATTTTTATTGTTTAGATTTTATCTGCAATAATTCTCTATCATTTGTATGTCTTGTGGCTAATGAAAGTAAGTCTCTTTGTGTTCAATGGCACAAGAGACTTGCCTACATTAACTACAAGACAATGTATACTCTAAATACCTTGTTAGGAATAGTCCAAACTTGAAATGTAAGGTATGGAAGCTGGAGCCAAAACCTCAAGGACACAACAATATTGGCACCAAATGGATTTACATGAACAAGTTGGATGAAAATGGTATAATCATCAAAAACAAGGCTAGATTGGTAGCCAAAGGCTATAGACAAGAAGAGGGAATAGAATTTGATCAAACCTTTGCCCCTGTTGCAAGGTTAGAAGCAATTAGGTTATTCCTTGCCTATGCTGCCAACAAGGGGTTCAAAGTATATCAAATGGATGTCAAATCAACCTTCCTCAATGGTGACTTGAAGGAAGAGGTATATGTTGAACAACTATTAGGTTTTGTGCATCCAACCCTCTCTTCTCATGTGTATTTACTTAGAAAAGCTTTATATGGTCTAAAGCAAGCCCTTAGGGCTTGGTATGAGACCTTGTCTAGCTTTCTCATCAAGAACAAGTTCTTGAGGGGAAAGATAGATATCACATTGTTTCTTAGGAAAACAAGGGGCAAGTGTCTCCTAGTCCAAATATATGTTGATGTCATAATATTTGGGTCTACTGATGACAACCTCTGCAAAAGGTTTGCCAACCTCATGCTGGGGGAGTTTGAGATGAGCAGTATGAGAAAGCTCAAGTACTTTTTAGGCCTCCAAGTGAAACTGTCTAATGAGGGAATATTCATCTCTCAGACTAAGTACACTAGGGAGCTTATAAAGAAGTTTGGTATGAAATCAACTTCCACCATGAAAACTCCCATGGGGTCCAACATTTCCCTAGACAAGGATGAGAAGGGCAAGGCCTTTGATGAATCCATGTACATGTGTATTATTGGATCCATATTGTATCTAACTGCAAGTAGACCAGACATTATGTATACTACATGTGTTTGTGCTTGGTATCAAGCATGCCCTAAGGAATCTCACTATTCAGCTGCAAAGAGGATTTTGAGATACCTTAAAGACAGCTTACATCTTGGCCTTTGGTACCCTAAGAACAATGACTTTGAACTAACTGGATTTTCAGATGCATATTTTGCAGGATGCAAAGAAGACAGGAAAAGCACAAGTGGCACTTGTCAATTCCTAGGAAGGTGGTTGATATCATGGAGTAGCAAAAAGCAGACAAGTGTGGCAATATCCATTGTTTAGTCTAAATATATTACTGCATGAAGTTGTTGCGCACAACTATTATGGATACAACATCAGTTAGAGGATTACAACCTCATGGTAAGTGAGTCTCCTTTATATTGTGACTGATGAGTGTTATCTCTATTGCTAAGAATCTTGTCTCTCATAACAGGACTAAGCACATAGAGATAAGATATCATTTTATAAGAGAACATGTTGAATGTAAAGATATCTGCCTTGAATTTGTCCCCAATAACAATCAAGTTGCTGATATTTTTACTAAGCCATTGGATGAGGCCAAATTTAATGCTTTCAAGATTGAACTTGGAATGTTAAATATTGAATAGTGTCAAATATTTCCTTCTTTCAATCATCTATGATATTATGCTTATTATGTTATGATTTAAAAGGTTGTCACATCAACTCCTAGTGACATGGTTAGGTCATAACACAATCAGATCTCAAAAGGATTAATGTTTAGATAGTAAGGTCAGCTAAAACAAATATGATTGTTTCAGCTGAGCCGCTGAGACAGCTGGGAAAAATCTCAGCTGAACCGTTGAGACTGCTAAATTGTCCCAGCGGTTTAGGTCGCCATCTCAGCGGTTCCGCTGAGACGGGCTGGTCCCTTTACAGTTTGTCTAAATGCAACCCCAAATGACCTAACTCTCCTTACAATAATAAGTTCACTTAACCTTAATTATTAGGGCTAATCAAAACATAGATTCAAGCCATATGAATAAACAATTGTTAATTTGTGAAAGCTGCACATCCTTTACTTCCTAGACGCTGAGATGAATCATATTCTCTTCCGTCCCAGCGCCTTCATCTACAGCAAAAATGGCACCCAAGAGTTCAAAGGATCTTATGGAGGGGTATGAAATAGTAAGAAATGGATTTGCCCATGCTCTAGAGGACATAAAGGGAGTGATTCAACTCCTGGAAGCACAGGCCTGGAGTATATTCTTTCTGAACCTATAGTCATTCTTAGTACTGAAGTTCTGGAATGGTTCAACAATGCAAGATTGTCCTCTTCTAAGTCCTCCATAAAGTCTAAGATAGGTGGAGAAAGAGTGAAACTCTCCTCAGCAAAAATTGAGCAGGCTTTCAAAATTCCCTCATGCAGTCAAGATGAGGAGGAAGATATTTCTGACAAGGACAAGAAGAAAGCTCTGAAGTGGGTTGAGTATAGTGATGCCAAGATTAGCTCATTAAAAAGAAAATTCTTCAATCAAAGAGGCAAACTTTTGTCAGATATAGTGGGCAAAGCACTCCAATGCAAGCCTGGGTCTTATGACACAATCTCTCAATCTATGTTTGACCTTATGACAAGAATTATTCGGACAAAGAAAACTTCCTGGGGAGAAGGCATTTTTCAAAGAGTTAAGGAATGTCCGCAAGCACCAAATATGGGTAGAATTCTATCCCTATATCTAATTCAGACCTATCCTAAGAAGTTTAAAGGGTTAAAAGGATCAAATATCCATTACCTAAAAAGGATGGATATAGAGACCTTAGATAGGTTCACCAGGGTGCTCCCCATGAGCCAGCCCACCGAGGCAAAGGAGAAAGGGAAAAAGAAGTCCAAATCAGTAAAGAAGCCAAGAATGATCATGTCAAGCTCTGAGTCAGACTCCTCAGACAAGAATGAAGATGCTGATGCTGATCATGGATCACACAGTATTCCTGACAAGGATGCTCAATTGGATGACATGCCTGCTGACAATGTCCATCCACAGGACCTGGAAATAGCTAGTACACCTGGTAATTAATCCTTAAACTCCACATTACTAATAATTTTATCTAACCATAATCAATCTACTAGTTAATCTTTAATGTCTCTTTAATAGTATGGACCACAACTCCTCAAGGCCAAGTGAGTGCTCCATCTGAGGGGGAGAAGAACCATCTTCTATGGATGTTCCCAGTGATAAAAATGAGAGTGAAGGAGACAAGATTGATAAGGACAAAGTATCTTCTCCTAAGGACATACAAAGTAAGATTAATACAATCATCCTAGATCTTGAATGAAGAATTTCACTTAACATTGATGACTCCCCAGCTCTCTGGGATTTACCATCACAAGGACAATTTGATGCCCCATCTGAGGGGGAGAAGCTAAAAGAGCCATCAGTTGGTCAAAATGATGTACTTGGTAAGACTAACTAACCATCTTTAGTATTGTTAAGTAATTAAATCTAACTACAAATAATTGTCCCAGATTTCCTGGACTCATCTGATTAAGATGCTATATCTGACGGGGAGGAACCAGATAATGTTGTTGTTGATAATGATGAAGAAGATGATCCTGACCAAAGGGACAATGCTCCAGTCATAAATCCAGATCAGATGACACCTGCAACATAAGAGCAGATTATACCTCCTAAGGAATCAGTCCCTCCTCTTAGTCCTCCACAAAGATTTAAAACATCAATGATTGCTGATCAGCAAACCTCCACTTTCTCACAGTCAAATGAGAGCATTCTAAATGCTATTCAAATCATGTTAGACACTCATCTAACATCTATGAAGGACTATGTAGACAAGTTAGCTTCTACAGTTAAAGCATGCATTGATCAGTCCATCCTTAATGTAAAATCTGAAGTAATGGCTGAGGTCAAGGAAATTAAGGAAGACACTACCATCCTTAATAGGCAAATGACCAAGTGGTTTGATCTGGCAGAGAAAACAGTGGTGTATCAGAACACAATTCTCATATCAATGGACAAACACCTCCAACTCTCTGAACAGGATATGACATATGTCAAGAAATATGTCAGCAAGACAGATGAGGTAATAGAAAAATACTCAAAACAGATACAAGAATATATGTACTCCACTGCCATGCAATTGAATGGTGAGGCTGACAGGAACAAGGATGAGCTAAAGGCTGATATAGAAAATATCTTCCAAGCAATCTCTGGCTTCATAACTGCTGCTCAGCAGAACATATCTCAGAAGATATTTGAAGAATCCAGAAAGAGGGAGGATACCAATCTTATCATAAAATCTGACCTAACCCTCAAGGTTCTGCAAGGTACAAGGCTTGCCTTAAACCTTCCTCTACTGTACATAAATAGAGTAGAAGATTGGGACATCCCCAATCAAGAAGCAATTGCTCAAAATGAAAGACTGAAAAATAAAAGAGAAAGAGAAAAGATGATGATGGCTGAAGAATACATGACCAAGCAAAGGGATGAGTAGAACAAAGATCCATAGTATGAATATTAGAGTGATGACTCCAAGGAAATAATATTGAATGCCTGGCTAAGCCGTGACCAAATCTGCAAAGAAATTGACAGAATCTATCCCTCTGAAGAATGGATAAAACACTTGGAAAGAAATACATAAAGGGATAGAATATGCAAAGCTAATCTGGTAAGGAAGGACAATCCAAGGAGAATGCCTTCTAGATACATCCCAAAGCCATACATGTACTTCAAAAGGCAAAAAAATAAGAGAAAAATAGCTGAAATTTAAGCAGCAAATGCAGAGAAGCATACTGCCACCACTGCTGCAGGAAACAAAGATGATGTTGCAAGAGGAAAAGAAACTATTGCTGATAATGCTGAATGCTCAACTTCTTCTAAGAAGAGAAAAAATTTAAATGAATGTATTTAAGTGTTATGGATTTCTAAATGTAAATTGAACAGTGTCTCATTATTTAATCTGAAATGAAAATGAATGAATTGTTGAATTGATTACTTTATGTTGTAAGCTAATCTGAGCCATAGCTTAAGTTTACTCTGTGTCATTGTTTAAGTTAATCTATGATGCATTGACAAGATTATCTAATCATATTATTGGGTTGATAAACTCTGTTGGTACTATGCCTGTCATGAATATTATCTGTTATGATATTATCTTTGATGCCATAATAATGTTTACATGTGTATGTTATGATGAATGCCATGTAGTGAAGTTACAAGATAAATAATTATTTTGATATGTACCTTAGCATTGGGGGTGTTCTATCTTCTTCAAATAAGGGGAGATTGTTGGGAATATTACCCTCAATGTTCCCTTGATTTGAAGAAGCATTGCACTCAATGCTAAGTACAAGTTGTATTTGGTAAACCCTATTTCATATCATGACTATGCAGGGTTACGTTATTCCAAAGTGGGGAGTAAGTTCAGTGGTTTACTTCCAAAACCGCTGAGACAAGTTCTCAGTCTCAGCTGAACCGTTGAGACAAGGCCAGGAGCCGCTGATAAGGTGTCTGGGCCAGCTGAGCTGCAGATAGAGGAAAACCGCTGAGACAACTGTCTGTCTCAGCGGATCCGATGGGATGGGACAGAAGTAGTCATTGAGACTGGAAGCTGTCTCGGCCCAACCACTAAGACAGATTCAAATATGCTGGCGGGTTTTGCTTTTGACACAAGCTGCAGAAAAGTAAGATATGGTACTCCAATCTCCTCCATGCTGTGTCAGGGGCCATCTGACAGTCGTTGAATATTGGAGAAGTATAAAAGAATATCTTAGGGCTCATTAAAGAAAAAGATTTTGCAAAAAGAAGACAGCTCAACTGTTATATTGACGGCTGCTAAGAAGTTCTCTCCTCCTACTTCCTGAAGCCATAAATGAGAGAAAGATTGCTCTTCCTGTGTGATAGAAGAAGAGCAAGTTAATCCTTATTCATCTACTGAATAGAAGGATCAGAGAAAGGAAGGATTGAAGCTGTTGTTCTCTTCCCAGCTTCAAGTCAGCAACAGAAGATCAAGGCTTAAAAGAGTTACTATTTTTGTCTTCTGTTGTAAGCATCACTTTCATTTACTTCTGTAGGAACATCATTTGTTCTGAGTTTGTAGGGCATTTTTCCTGAGGGTGTAGGGCAGTTGTGCCTGAGTGTAGAGCTGAGAGTTCAATTTGAGTGTAGGATCTCTATGGATATATGAGGTAGGACTTCTTGATAGGTCTGAGTTGGTAGGGCAGCTGTGCCTGAGGTAGGGCTGTTGAGCCTGAGGTAGGGTTTGGGAAAAACTAGAGAGATCCTGAGGGATCTGAGTTGTAAGCTCTTGGAGCTGAGATTGGAGGAGTTGGCCTTGTCTAACTCATTTTTAGAAAGGTGAAGGGTGAAAAAGGACTACTCAAGACACCCGGTCTTGAGGAACCTCTATAAATCCTTGTGTGTTTTCTGTGTGCTTTATTTCTTGCTAACATTAATTAAGAAAACAGCTAGACATTAGCTTAAAAGCAAAGAGACCTATTCACCCCCATAGGTGATTAAGACTACATCCTTATAAACTATCAAATGGTATTCAGTACCACCCGGGGAAAGCAAACGGGGTAGCTGATGCGCTTAGTTGAAGAGGTTCGAGTTACTCCTTCATTACTTAGAAGGAGGAGCTTGTGCGAGCTCTGGAGAGATTGGAAATTATTGTTATACCACGCTCCAGTTTTGGTTCTGCGAGTTTAAGATGGATGGAAATCACTTGCGATATTAACGATAGGATCAGAACTGATTTATCCTTAGATCCGAAGATGGTAGAGGTTTGGGACTTGACCCAGGCTGGTCAGAAGGAGAGGTTCAACGTTCAGGAGGGTTTACTTCTGTTCGATAGTAGAGTATGCATTCCAGACGTTGGTCACCTTCGAGAGGACATACAGTTTGAAGCTCATAATTCCAGATATTCGATACATCCGGGTAGCACGAAGATGTATGCAGATCTTAAGAAGTCAGTTTGGTGGCCAGGTTTGAAGAGTGACGTAGCAGAATATGTTGGTAAGTGTAAATCATGCAAGTTGGTTAAGGCTGAGTGTCAGAGACCAGGGGGGCAAGTTGAAGCCCCTACCTATTCTAGAGTGGAATTTTGAGGATATATCAATTGATTTTGTTCACGACCTTCCCCGATTGCATAGTGGGAATGACTCTTTATGGGTTATAGTTGATCGTCTCTCCAAGGTTGCTCATTTCATTCCAAATAAGAAAATGGATCAGGGTCCGAGATTGGCTCAATTGTATGTAGATGGGATAGTCCGACTCCATGGAGTTCTAAAGACTATAATTTCAGACATAGATGGTAGGTTTACCTCCAAGGAATGGAAGTACGTTCAGGAGCGGTTGGACACTAAGCTACTTTTTAGTATAGCCTTCCACCCTCAGACAGATGGGCAGACAGAACGCACAAATAGAACTATGGAAGATATGCTTCGTATGTGCATTCTAGACTTTGGTGGTAAGTGGGAGAAGTATGTCACTCTGGTTGAGTTCTCCTATAATAATAGTCTCCAGGCAAGCATAGGGATGTCACCTTTTGAGGCTCTGTACGGTAGGTGTTGTCAGACACCATTATGTTGGGATGAGAGTGAAGAAAGATCATCCAACAAAGAATCTTAGGTTGACAGGACCACAACTTGAGTCAAGCTTATCCAGGAGTGCATGAAAACAACTCAGGATCGTCAGGCCAAGTATTATGATCAGAGGCATAGATCAGTGCAATTCAGCGCGGGAGATTATGTTTATCTAAAGGTCAGACCGGTCAAGGGTGTTTCTCGAATCAAGCAGATGAATAAATTGAGTCCAAGGTTTGTTGGTCCTTTCGTGGTACTGGAACGCATAGGCGAGGTTGCTTATATGTTTGCCTTATCCGAGGAAATGAGTGGTTTACACGATGTATTCCATGTCTCCTATCTGAGGAGAGCAATTAGAGATTCCAAACGGATAATCAATAATGAGAAAGCTCCAATCGAATCAAATATTAGTATCAGTATTAAACCAGTCAGGATAGTGGACTCAAGGATTCAGAAGCTCGGGGGCAGAGAATTAAATCCGTTTTGTGAAGGTCCTATGGATGAACTGCAGTCAACCAGAGTACTCCTGGGAAAGAGAATATGTGCTCCGGAGTATTGAGGGTTTTGCTTTCCTGTTTGACCAAGGTATAGTTATTGATGAGTAGGATTTATGCATATTTTAATTATAGTATTTAGGTTAATTTCAATATAAAATTGTAAATATTATTTATATTTCAGTTAAAAATCACTTCATTTAAAACTTATGTTCTAAATATAGTTGTATTTCTGTTTTGCAGATTTTTCTGGAGTTTTTGTCAAAATTTGCATTACATGCCCCCAGTCACGCCCGTGACCATGGGCGTGCAACCTGAATCCCTGTCCAGAGTTGATCCCTCGTAGTTTGAGCTAGTCCACAACAAGTCACGCCCTGGGTCACGTCCGTGACCCAAAGGTCACGCCCGTGACCCAAAGGTCACGCCCGTGACCCAAAGGTCACGCCCGTGACCCAAAGGTCACGCCCGTGACCCAAAGGTCACGCCCGTGACCCAAAGGTCACGCCCGTGACCCAAAGGTCACGCCCGTGACCCAAAGGTCACGCCCGTGACCCAAAGGTCACGCCCGTGACCCAAAGGTCACGCCCGTGACCCAAAGGTCACGCCCGTGACCCAAAGGTCACGCCCGTGACCCAAAGGTCACGCCCGTGACCCAAAGGTCACGCCCGTGACCAAGGGCGTGTAATTTTAAAGGTCCTTTTCAAGCTTTCCACATGGACATGTCAACCACCGAATCCAATGTTGCCGCACAAGTCACGCCCGTGACCCAAATGTCACGCCCGTGACCCAAATGTCACGCCCGTGACCCAAATGTCACGTCGTGACTTCCCACGTGATCCTTGCTCCTCGTTGCGCCGTCATGCAAGACCCACACTGCATTCAATGAACACGCCCAGATTACACACCCGTGACCCACATTACATGGGCGTGTAATGTCCTTCTTTCGCCGCACTGTCACACAAGACCCACGCCGATGTCCCAGCCGTGCAGATCATTACTTACACGCCCCCCAGTCACGCCCGTCACCGGGGGCGTGTAACTTGGAAATTTTTCCTATAAATTCAGAGGCTCCATTCCAGCAATTCTCTCCCTTCCCCTACCCCATTTGGGTTGTTCTTGTCTAGTTTTCTGTATTTTTTAGGTTTATATTTTGAAATTTGTATTTTCTTTATTTTCCTTTTTAATGTCTTGTTATTTTCATTTCATGCAAGTTTGTTTAGATTTACTCTCCTGCAATGTAACTTAGTTTTCAATTCATGTAATCTTCTCTTTTAAGGTAATGAAATTTTAGCTCTTTTCATTTATGCAAAATCTCCTCTTTCCTCCTTATCTCTCTTTCATTATTTTTCCTTTAGTAAATATTTAGTTGTTATCGAGTTCATATGTCTGTTATGAATTTCGGTATTTGTTTTCGTATTCTAGTTAGCCGAGAGGCTTAAGCGTACAAATCGATCGCTCTAGAATAAAAAGAGTTGCATGCACCCCTCGAGAGAGGATGGCATAAATCTTTCGGATATGAGTCACATCCTATAGTGGGATTCACCCCGTTATAGCGAGTATTAGGCGTTTCGGTTATAGAGCGAGAGTTCGGCCGACCAACTTAATCTCAGGTGAGCGTATTCCTCGAGAGAGGTGCGTTCATAAGCTACGAATCTCCACGGTCAAGGAATAGATTAGAATGATACATTATCTTTTATTTTCATTTCAAAGCGAGTTTTAATCAAGTTTTGTTTTCTTTATTTATTTTTGTGCTCTTTTATTTAGCTTTAATTATTCCTCTTTCTCCGCTCGTTCCGATAAAATAATAGTTAGCTTTCTCGAAGTAGAAGTACTCGACAGACTCGTGTTTAAGACGACCTTGATATTTTTCTTAAGTATCTTATACTATAAACGATAACGTACGCTTGCCTTCATCAAATATAGAATTGGAGAACATAAACAACAAATCTCACATTAATTCACAATTCCCAAAATAAATAATTTTCATATCAGTTGTAATTTTCGAGGACCAAATTTTTTTTAGGAGGAGAGATTTGTAACATCCATAATTTTTACGAGAATTAAATTTAATTACAGGGCCCGATCGTGACCGAAATTGACTGAGTAGACGTCATGTCGAGGTACGAATAAATGAGTTAGGTCATTACACATTAATCAATAATTTAATTGAGGTAATGATTTTTTTATGACACGTTTTAGAGCCTCACAGGATACCATAACCACACCCAAAAATTTTAATTCCTTAAACCCCTCTTTTACCATAACCGCACCCCCCTCACACATTTTTCCGCTCGGTTTAAAAGCCCACACCCCCACGTATCGCGTAACTCCTCCCTCAGCAGGATATCGAAACCGCCGCACCCTAAGTCACTTGCAGACGCTCGCTCTCGCTCTCTGCAGTCGACGACTCACTCTCCCCCATTGACGGTGGAGGCCAGCGCCAACCACACCCCTAATTGGCGCCGCTAAGGGTGTAGACGACCCTTCCTCCTTCATCAGCAGTCGTCGACGATAGAAAGCACTATCGTGCTTTTCCCGTGCTCTGTTTTTGTCGACTAGAGCCCCTCCTATTTCCTAAATCGCCGTGTCTTCAAGGTAGCGGCCAAAAGGTCCTTCCTTCATTTGATTTCTATGCTTCCTGTTTTCAGTTTCAGAAATTTGAACCATAATTTCTAATTTGTCATCCTCAGATTCTGGGGGTATAGGTGTTCTTCTCGCCTTCCCAAACAACCCTAGTCGAATCCGAGGTTGTTGGTCTTGATCGCCTTTCCTTCGACACATTCTTGTTCAGGTATTTTCAAACTCTCTATGGAAATTTTAGATTCTGCATGTATGGCGATGTTTATCGGAATTTCTTCTTAAGCCCTACCTCGATTAATGGATCTTCTAGGTTATCGTTAGGACCGACAATTTCAGTTTTAGTCGTAGCCATCTCCATTTCAGAAATCATAATCCACCGCTGTCAGTGGAGTAGAAAGCCCTCTTCCCGCGTTATGAACTAATATCCTTGAAATAATGGAGAGCAGTGATCAAATGTTTAACGTTTTTTCCTCTTTAGGTTACGTGGGGGAATTTGGGATTTGAGAGCTCGTGCCAAATTAGAAGTAATTTCGGCGTGCTCCTCAAAGTAACCTAGACAGCAATGCCACCGCGCCTTGTGTACGAGCGCCGCAATGCAACAGTAAGAAACTCAATTTCATTTGGCTAGACATATCACATAGTAGCGCAAAAATATTTCTTAGGTAGATAAGAAATTGATTAATATCATTCCCTCATGTTATGTATTTAATAATTGGTAGTATGAACTAAAATGTTTTGAACGTTCAAGTATTTCAGTAGAGCATGAATATGAGGTTCTCTGATAAGTTAGATTTCTAGGAAAATGGTGGACCTACGTAGAACATCTAGCAGAACATTTTATTAAAATCTATTTAATAATGGAAATCGTTTAGGAGGCACGAATGATGATATCGCTCGTGATAGATTGAGGCACATAATCTTACTCATATGGCAGCATAGTCCCTAGGAACCTCAACTTTTGGGGAGAGAATACATCCTCTAATAGATAAGTAGACGTGGGTCTAAGTCCTTGAGACATAGAACGTGATATGTTCGTTAGTAAAGACTCAGATCGCTAGAATGCGCATAAGATACAACTCCAAGATTTAAGCATACGTCGCAGTTTAGAAACCCCTTGAAATTATTATTTGAATAATTTTAAATAGAAATACATGATTAAATTACAATAGAATAGTCATTTATGTTTGCGGCATTTTGATAGAAAAGCATGCGTATTTATAAAGTATAATTATTTATTTAGTACATAATAATTATTTCTGTATTGGCATGCACTCATGTTTATTCAATTATCAATATTTTCAGTGTCACTAAGAGAAATGATTTTTTTTACTCTCCGGTTGGGCTGACCCATTTTTATGGGCTTATTATTACAGGGGTCACAGGTTGGGTATTGCGCCTAGGATGAGCGTGATTGTCGATGTTCCTCTTTTAGTCTGTTTTCATTCAGTAGTTTATCCTTCCAGTACTGTTTTCTAATATTGGACAAAGTATCAAAATTTGCCTAATGCTTCTTTGTATCAGACTATGTTTAATATTTCAGTATTTCCAGTGGTTTTGACTCTTTCAATTTTAGTAACTCTGTGAAATCAGATTATAAGGTACACTTTTACCCTTAGTTCTTTTATTACTTCCGCTGTAAGTACACTTTTAGCAGTTTCTTTTCATTTATGTCTGCAATGTATCAATTTAAATATTGTTACTTAGTTTACTTCATATCATGGGGCCCAGCCTTACTACTGATTTGTTGATAAACTAAGTTGGGGTGTTACATGACCTTCATCTCCGAGCACTCCTCGCGCACACCTCAGCGGCACATAGAAAAAAGAGTACCCAAGAAGGTGAGGTGTGAAGACTCTGTCAGGGCTGCAATAGTAACCTGGGTTCAGCCTGTGTCTCGAGGCATCCGATCAAGTGTGAGTCCCCTTCTCCCTCTGCTCGCTCAAAATTTCCTTATAATGTACTATCTTTCAAAACTACAGGTCTCGCTACCCAACCTCGCCATCATGGAAGACGGCACAGGAAGCCGGGTGGGCGACGAATAAGAGGGCGCGAGCGCTTAAGCGAACCTAGACACTCGCCCCCGGGTTCCTGGTAAGTAATTATCTTTCCCCTTGCGAGAGACTCATGCCTTTTGAGTACAATTAACCCTGTGTTTACTTTCGTAGTACCCTCTCTTATTGATCTCGCCCCGCCGCCCCCACCACCAAAGTCACCTGCTCACGACCTTACTTGGGAGACTGCCGACGCAAGTCTCACTCATGCAAGTAATCCCCCCAAACTCATTGTTGCCCCCATGCCGCAGGGTCTTGACAATGATCTCCCGCGAGTGGGTTCGAGGAAGTCCCCGGTACTCCCCATGTCCAACCCTTTCAGCGGGAAGCCGAGTTTGCCCTCAAGCCGCAACCATAAGTGTAACATCTCCAGAACAACTATACTCATAAGGTACATTTTGGTCATAATTAGGTCATGAAATTTCTCTAAGAGACCAAAATGGCCCTAAGAACCAAAGTGAATAGGTGAAAACCACCTTGGTGTGCAAATAGCCAAATTTGACTCCAAGGCTCAGGACTTGATATTAAGCTTCAAAATGATCAAAATGACAAGTTGACCCCACCAACCCTTCCTAAACCTCTCGGGGAGTTCCTTAGGTCATTTGGGACTCATTGGGGTCAACCCAATCGATCAAAGTCAACTCTAACCCTAAATAGGCCAAACCACCTAATTTATGGCCAATTAGGGCTCAATTGACCTAATTAACTTCCTACAAGTTTACTTAACCCTCAAGGGAGGCTAAAGGAGTCAGCTTTGACCCATTGGGATACTCAATTTCATCAATTTGACCAAAGTCAACCCTTGGTCAACATCACACCAAATTGGCCTAATTAGGCTAAATTGAACCAATATGGGCCCCACCATGGCCCAATCCACCATTCCTTGTGCTCATGGACCCATGAACACCATTTGGGGTCAGCCCACTCATCAATTTAACCAAGTGAAATCAAAACTCAACACTTGGTCAAATATGTCTAAATTGGGCTTATATGAAATTAAATCAAATTCCCATGGCCTAAGGCCCTCAATAGAGGCCCATTATGAAGCCCAATCACCAATTACCATGCTTGACCCTCTGAATTTGAAAGAGGATGGCATGCAAGGGGTGAATTTGAGATTTCCCCAATTTGGAATGGGACAAATCCATGGCTTTATGGGGAGAGCTCCACTTGGCACTCCAATGATCTTCCAAAGCCTCTTTCTGAACTCCCTAGAACTTTTAGCTTCAATGCCATGCTTCCAAGAGGCCAGGCGGAGGCAAATTTCAAGATTTTCCCCATGGTTGAGGACCACATAATGGCTTCCCCCCATTTACACCTCCACAACCCTAATTGAGAGCTCCACAAGCTTCAATGAGCTAAGAGAAGGAGAACCCCTCTGTCAATTGGATGAGTCAACCCTTGTGCACAGAGCTACCCATGGATGCAAGGAGGAGTTTTGCCATGATCCCCAAGAGAGTTACACGTTGCAATAGCTCCAATCAGGTGGACCTTCCTCCTCTCCTCCCTTAGTGTTAGATCATGCATCTTTCCTTTTTTATTTTAGTTGGGAATCGACCAAACGACCATTCTCCCAATCGAGTTCTTAAGCTCTTCCAAATTCCACCCCCCCCCCCCCCCCCCCCCCACAATTTGTCTACAAGCCACCTCCGACCGCCATTTCTCTGGATATCGACGACCAACCCTCTGCCGGAGGTTGTGGTGTCAGCCATTTGGCCGGAGACGGCCTCAAACGGCCGGGATCGAGCACGAAAATCCCTCCAGGAAGGAGGTATCCGAGCCCTTGGATCAAGGAAGAAGACGACTTATCAACTGTTAGATCAGGGAAGATCTGTTATACGCAAACCTAAATTAATTAAATAGCTGCTATTTTAGAAATCATGCCTGATCTTAGATTAATTAAGTAAAATACTTAGAAGCTAAATCAGAAAATGTGCCCAACATAAATTATGTAGCCCTAGGTCCCTATTATTTTTGGAAATTGGGGCTCTATAGCTCCCTCAGCACCACTTTTGGTGGGACTGGTCCTAGTGTAGGCTAGACATTAGATTTTAAATATCTCTTAGATGGTAACTCTAATGGGGCTGAAATTTGGTCCATGCATGCATGTGCCGTAGGAATACCTTGTGTCCAAAAATCAGTTTTTCTGGAGAATATTTTTCTATAGTTTTGTTCATTATTTGATTTGTCAAATTAATGTGATTTAAGGAGTTGGACAACTCAAAATGACCCCAAATTTGGGTGGCATGCTTATTAGGTCATCAGTTTGCCTTGGTCAAAATTTGAGTGCAATTTGATCACTCAATGTTGGGTTGTTCCACTTGCATGTCCTTGCATGTTATGTATTATGGTTGTGCATGTAGCCAAAAAGGGCATTTGGTGAACTTAACACATCTAGCTTGATCTTAGCCTCTGGAATTTTGGTCATATATTTTTTATGACAAAATACATCACCTCAGTGAAAATTGGGATTTTGGGGGTTAAAATCCTAATTAATTGATTAAATAAAAATTATGTCTCCTTTATGTTATAATGTAATGTTTGTGGTTAAAACCTTTTGGAAAATTGTGAGACTCTGAGAAATCATTAGAAATACCATTTAGAACCTTTGAAAATTTTGTAAAAAATTCAGAGATTATTCTTTGATTATTATCCAAAAATCATGACTTGTCACAATTCTGAATTATTGAAATCTTAATAAGGAAAACAATTTGAAAATTTTGAAACTCTGGGATAACATTTAAAATGTAGTTTTGAACCTTTGGAAATTTATTATGAATTTTTGGTGATCATTTGCTTGAAAATTTTCAATAATTTCATATGTCTCACTTTTGCATTATGTAAAATATTAATGACCAAATTAGCAAGGAAAAATACATAACTCA
Source organism: Dactylorhiza incarnata (assembly GCA_033032865.1). Lineage (NCBI taxonomy): Eukaryota > Viridiplantae > Streptophyta > Magnoliopsida > Asparagales > Orchidaceae > Dactylorhiza > Dactylorhiza incarnata. The sequence continues at coordinate 4,380,943 of JAWHQI010000001.1, read as the reverse complement.
ACCCTAGGCATTATTAGGACATGAAACATCTCTGTAATTTATTTAGAGATTGTTGAGTACCATTTACCCTACTAAATTATTTTGTTGAGATTTTTACACCATGTGAATTAATGGAATAATTATGGTTGAAACATTCTGGAAAATTCCAAAATTTTGACTATGTTTATGATTTGATGTTAGCTGTCAGTATTAATTTTATTTGGAATTTTAGAGTAGTATTCTTCATAGTTCATGTTTAATTGTTGATTAGACACTATTATGAGAATTTGGCTATTTAGGGTCTTAACATTTCTAGAAAATGATAAAACTTGGTAGGAGTTCATGTTGGAGCATATTAAAGCCCTAAGAATTTACTTGTAATTTTTAGTTGATCTATTCTTCGCGAATTCCTTAAAATGAGCTTTTGGGCTACATATAGTAAAATTTGTTTAAGTGATCATATTTATCTGGACAATGATAAAAATTTGTAGAAGCTCTTTTTGGAGTATTATTAACTCCTGTAAATTCTCTTGCATTTTTTAGATGAAATAAAAAGGGTGATTCTCTGTAAATGTTGTTTAGGCCCAATTTTTGTATTAAATTATTATTGGCAGAAAATAAATTAGAAAAATTACCAAAATCTAGAAATGTGCATTTATTAACCTCTGTGAACCTCTAGAAAAATTTGTGACAAAGACAACCATCAGAAACCCATATCTCATGTGGAAATTGGAAGTCATCGATTAATTATGAAAGGTTAAATAATTAGGCCATATGTGGAAAATGCACAAGATCGATTATGAAGACACTACATGACATGTAGAGTTTCAGGAATAAATTTGGAGACTTTTGAATATGGTTACCATTTACATCTCATAAGGGCCTAAGAGTGTACTCATAGTCATGTTGGTCTGCGGATAGCAAATCTGCATTTAGCGATTTGGACATCTTGTAGTCATCATTCACAACTCCAATTATCTTAGAACTATCATATAACACATATGAGGGTGGGTAGGCCAGTTCATTTTGAAACTAGTCCCAGGCAAGTTGGTGTGCGGATAGAGAAATGCTCAAGGATTGGATTATTGGGTCTAGGAAAGGAATGAGAAGATATGAGCCACCAGCAATATTATGACATGTTAAGTTTCTGGGATTAGTCCTAGATCGTGACCAAGTGAGGATGAGCTGAGAAGAACTTAGTCAGTAATATCAGGCAGCATTGAGATTCAATTGAATGTCAATGCTCCCCTAAGTAACTATATCTCACCTTAGGGCTCTAAAGTAATCAAAGAGATCGTGGGAGGTAGGGGTAGCCACCAATAATAATAAATATCTTAAGAAAGGGAGGATTGGGATGTCACCCCATCATACCTCCTAGTACCACTGTGAGCCCTTCATTGGGTAGACCTCAGGAAGTCCAAGATGCACCCTAAACATCTAAGATTATGGTTTAGGAATATGAGTGATTCACATACACACCGCTGAAGTGACTAGCATTATATAAAGTGGAACGGACAAGTCTGTCCATGGTGTCGTAGGCTTGGTAGTTATAAAGGACAGGTCGGTCCTGCGAGTTTATACTCGGGTAGAACATCATTGTATGTACATCAAATGTGGTGGGTCTTTGACACTAGCCTAGTCGACACACCGAAAAAAGTATGTTGACTCGGCGAGTGGTAGGAGTTTCAATGGGCTAGAATGTCTTACTGTGCGACTAAAAGGTCTCATGCTCTATTGACCCTACACTTGGCCAAACTTTAGGTCTGGTCCCTATGGGTTCCAACAAGAGTACGCAGGAGTTCATGAGTACCGAGTCTGGTGTCATAGCGTACATTAGGGCCTAGGTTTGGTAGTGTGTTATACCCACCTAGGTGAGGAGACGCTCGCTCCTCTGCCACTGTTTGACCACTACGAGAGGTGCCCGAGAGGTTAGCAACCTCCGAAAAGTGGGAACTAAAGGTATGTACGTACAAAGTTGGATGGGTGAGTTGCATGTGTGTGAATCTTTAACATAGACATTGCATTGCACTGCATATCATACACATCATATGCATACTTCATAACCCACAGCATAGAATATAGTATGAGCTCCCTTATACGATGGGACCTTGCAAGACGACACCTTAACTTATAAGATTGTATGGGCCTTCCTTATAAGTTAAGGTTACCTTTCTTATTGATAGCTAATTGCTTCGTTTATACACTTGGTAGTTCTTATTGTACTAAATATATAATTCTTATGGTAGAATTGCTAGAACATAATGTACTTGCCGATGGATCTTATTTAGTTACTGGTTTACTGTTATATGAGTGAGAGCATTGTCACCTGCTTGATATACCACTTGTTGTCCTCCGCTTCATCCTCTCGCCCGGTGCTTAGGAGTCACCGGGGGAGGGGACAGGGAAACCGTTTAGTCTCATTTGACTAACGACCAGATGAGGCATAACAAATAGGAGTGATAACGCATAATTTAGCTTAAATTATTAACTTAAAAATATTAGTTTTCATATATAAAAATATATATATATTCACCTATTAATATGTCAATTTGCTTTTTAAATACTTTTGATTATAAATTATGCTAATATTATTTTATTGTTATTTTATGACAGGCCTGGGGGAATTTTGGCACGTCTCGACGTAAAATCCCATTGTCAACCTTGTTTTCTGGAGTTTTGTCAAGCAGCCGGTTCTCTTTTTAATCCAATACATGCAGCCATTAAATTCTTTTAATGCATCCCTTCAATTAATCCATGAAGTGCCCATATGACCGGTTATCATATTCAAGCTCCATGCAAGTTGCCGAAATTCTTTATGCCTCTTGGAGTTTCAAAAGCCACCATCATTTACTTCTTTGGATGATTCTAGATGGGATTTTCACCTATAAAAAGGGCAAGGATTCAAAGGAAAAGGGGAAATCCAGTACATGCTTAGTTTGAATCGTTTCTAGTATAGTTTTTCTGCATTTTTCCTAGTGTAACTTTATTTTATGTCTTGTCTTTTTAATTCCTAGCTTAGATTTACTTTACTTGCAATTGTACTTTTCTTTACATAGAAATAAAAATGACTTTCTTCTCAATTATGTTTAGCTAATTTTCATAGCATTTGATCGGATGAATTCTTAAGCTTTTATATTTCGTAATCTCTTATTCATAGTTTAGTTTTGGAAAACTATGATTTACCGTTGATTTGCAAATATTGATTTCATTTTTCTAGGTTATGATAATCAAGTTGGATCCGTATTTTAGTTGATCGTGAGATCCGTGAATACGTTTAGATCGCTCATCGGTAGAAAGAGTTGCATGCATTCCTCGAGAGAGGGTGACACAAATCTTCAGGATTGGAGTCAAATCAAATAGTGGGGCTCATCACATAAAGCAAGCTTATGGGTTTCGACTGGCCGAGGGGTCTTACTCGATCAACCTAAGGTTAGGTGGTAGTTCTCTCGAGAGAGGCTCTACCATATTTTGGGAACCTCCACGGTCAAGTTTGTCCAAATCAATTTATGATGTTTACGAAATATTTTACTTAAGAAGAATTCTCGATCAAATGTTTCATTTCTTTTATTATTTCTTTTATAAAACCTTTTAACTATTTTTTTGATAAAATAATTATAATTTGCGTGAGTAGAAGTACTCAACAACCCCATGGAATACGACACTTGATATTTATTTCTAAATATCCTATACTCTGAATGATAGGTGCTCTTGCCTATAGTTCGTAAAATTTGGAGAAATTTTATATCCTAAATTTTACCTATCAAGTTTTTGGCGCCGTTGCCGGGGAAATATTTTTGTTGATATTTTGAAAGCATGAATTTTATTACTTTTATCAATCTCTTTCTCCGCCCCCATTTCTCTTTTTGATTTATTTTCAAATTTCATTCTATTAAGTGACGGTTGTTCAATTTTCTTTCTTCAAAAATGTTATCTCAATTGGCCGCCAAAGTTGTCGAGCTTCAAAACAAAGTCAATCTTTTGGAAGCCACACGAAAGCGCCAAGTTAATTGTAATTTTTGTGGAGCGCCGCATCGAAGTGAGGATTGTTATACAAATTTTTACCCTCAAAATTTTTCTTACGGAAATAATTTTGAGTTTATTTTTGAAAATAATTATTCAAACTTTGATGAAAATAATTCATCTAGTTTTCATGTGAATGATTTTTCCGATTCTAATAATATTTCTTCTTGCTCCAATATTAATTATTCATGGTGGCAAGATCACCCGGATAGTTTTCGGTGCGATGAAGGAAATTCAGTCAATCAAGATTTTCATTCCTCCTCTTTTACCCCACAAAATTCTTTTTCTACTCTTGGGTACTCTCCAGATTTTATTTGTCCAAATTTAAATATTTATTCCCATGCTCAAGACAAACTTCTTTACCATGAATTTAAAAGAGTCATGGAGACACCGGACGAAATCGATGAAGAACATGTTTCTTCCTCTCCTCCGCCCGAATCTCCTCCTATTTTTCATGAATTTTCTCTCTCACCAAATATTCACTTTGAAAGTGAAATTCATGAAAATATTGTGTCCCATGAATTTAGTCCACTTGGTAATTCAAATAAATTTTTGGATACGAATTTTATTTTTGAAAAAGAACGACCGGTGCTTAATCATGTGTTTTCGCAAGTGCCTCCTTCTTGCAAAAAATTTTCTGACTCGCTAATTTTTGATTCTTTTGATACTAACGATTTTCATTTAGAGGATGAGCCGTTGCAACCAAACGTCTTCACCGATCCATTTGCCGCTCATCTCCAACAATCCAAATTACCTGAGGTATGTATAGGTAATTTGGATTCACAATTTCAAGCTAACAGACAACCAAAGAATCACGACTATAGCGAAGGAGTCGTCGGGCAATGGACTTCGGCACATTCACCTAAGCGTGAATTAAGGGAGTTGCATGTGTACCTTTATTTTTATTTTCCATTTTCCTAACAATAACCGTCTAGCTTAAAGACGGGAAAAAGAAAAGCGCTCTTGGGAGACACTCCTTGTTTATCTTTTCCTTTCTTGTATTTTTTTTTGTCCCATGCATTTTTCTTTTTATTGTTTTCTCTCTTAGTTTTTTTTAACATTGAGGACAATGTTTCCCTCTAGTCTGGGGGAATATTGGTTTTCATGTTTATTATAAAAGCAAATTCAGAACAAAAAAAAATATTTTCATATTTCTTATCAGTTTTTTATGTTGCATTTTTTTTTCAAAAAAAAAACCAAGAAAAATTAGATTTTATTATAAAACTTATGGAAAAAAAACATGTAAGAATTTGAGTTAATTTTTGTTTTAAGTACCCCATGACTATGTCTTTTCTTGTTTTTAATCATTTATATACTTGCTTAGTTAGAATAAATTTCTCTAATTTTCATTTTGCCTATGTTTCACGAGTAATATGTTGACTCATGCAGTGTTTCTAATTAAGGTAACATGTTATTTTTGAAAAACTTTCTTGAATATTTGCACTTTTTCATAGCTATCTCTTTATATTTTTCACTTTTATAAAATCTAACATCCCTTATTTTCTTTTTTAAAATTCTTTGTAATGTTGATTAGTGTTGAGTGTAGTAGATGCGAACCGATCTAGACGCTTGTTATTTTCATTTTCATGAAAAGTCAATTCGCTTTATTTTCTATCTAGAATTTGCTTCTCTTGAATTTTTCAATACTTTGCTAAAATAGACTTAGAAGCATGAATATGATCAAGGGATTTAATTGAATAGATTGAGCCTTTGTATTCCAAACCTTAAAAGTTTAATCATTGTTAGCCACCTTGTGCCTTTTCCCTTCCTTTTGGTAGCTCCACTTATTTTTACCAAAGCCAAATAGCCTACCTACGTTGCACACAAATTTATTTTGAGCTTTATATGTTGCTATTGTGTACTACATTTTGTGAAGATGGTGGAAGTTTTAATTATTTCATGATGGCTACAAAAGACGGAAATAAATAGCAAAAAAAGCAAACAAAATATTTGAAAAATCATGAGAAAAAGATTATGAAAAAAAACTATTTTTGATCCCAATTCTATATATCAAAAATAATTTGGGGTATCAAAAATTATTTTTAGCAACATCATTTCATGCAAAGCTCTCCCTTATGTTTAAGTGTGCTTGAACCCTTCATGTTTATATTTTGATTTCCGCACCTTTAAACCCAAGCCAAAACGTTACGCCTAATGAAAGTCCTTTTGATTCATGCTTCCTAGGTTTATTTTTAGTACCGTAGCGAGGAAGTAAATTGGGTAATTTTTTAGGCAGGAGTATGGATTTTTGACCTGAATTGATATGATTATAAAATGTATCTAAGATTTTAGTAGCAATTCAATGCGCTTTTCATTCGTCATATTACTCTGTTTTTACTTTTGCTGAAATATGGGATGAACTATTTTATGCTAGTGGAATTTATAAAATTATTTGCTAAGATTAAGTACTAATTTTCCGTTTATTTTTCATAGTTTCCCTACCTTTAATTTCGCATCGTACTCGTGTATGACATAGCCAAATTGTTTGATTAGTTTATTTTATTTTTTTGCTAGCTTGTATGTGTTTGCTTGGGGACAAGCAAAATACTTAGTCTGGGAGAATTTGATAACGCATAATTTAGCTTAAATTACTTAAAAATATTAGTTTTCATATATGAAAAAATATACCTTCACCTATTAATATGTCAATTTGCTTTTTAAATACTTTTTATAATAAATTATGCTAATATTATTTTATTGTTATTTTATGACAGGCATGGGGGAATTTTGGCACGTCTCGACGTAAAAGCCCGTTGTCAACCTTGCTTTCTGGAGTTTTGTCAAAAATTATATATATAATATCGCGATCGCGGTCTGGGCGTTGGATGATGATGTCTTGCGAATGTTGTCGCGTTGGCCGAGCTCGAGAATTCTAGCTGCACTCGTCAATATAATTTCATGCCGCCGCCACGTGCGCGCCATAGCCGCCACCTTCTATTAAATCCCATGCATGAAGCCGGCCCCATTTTAATGCAACCAACTTCTCATATTATTATTATTATTATTATTATTATTATTATTATTATTATTATATGTAGCTGATTTCATTTCCCCCATGTAACTAGCTTTATAATTATTTCATGCATGCATTACCAAAATCATTTTAGCCTATCAATATTTCTCATCAACATCCATCAACCAGCCGTCCATTATTTCATTCCTTGCATACCGGCCATATTTTTACTATCTCTTTCACGTGGATATTAAATCATCTTTCACCATTATTAATTTCCAAGAGGCAACCAACTTTTTATTAATTCAAATCAAAATAGCTGCCACCTCATTAATACAAGCCGCCACTTTCATTTCTCCATGCACACAACCGTTTATCTCCAACTTCAACTCCCTCCACCACTTATATTCTTCCAATCAATTAGCCGTTCAACCCATTCAAATTCCTCCATAATAATGCAGCCACCAATTAATTTCAAGCAGCCGGTTCTCTTTTTAATCCAATACATGCAGCCATTAAATTCTTTTAATGCATCCCTTCAATTCCTCCATGAAGTGCCCATGTGACCGGTTATCATATTCAATGGATACATGCTCCATGCAAGTTGCTGAAATTATTTATGCCTCTTGGAGTTTCAAAAGTCACCATCATTTACTTCTTTGGATGATTCTAGATGGGATTTTCACCTATAAAAAGGGCAAGGATTCAATGGAAAAGGGGAAATCCAGTCCATTCTTAGTTTGAATCGTTTCTAGTATAGTTTTTCTGCATTTTTCTTAGTGTAACTTTATTTTATGTCTTGTCTTTTTAATTCCTAGCTTAGATTTACTTTACTTGCAATTGTACTTTTCTTTACATAGAAATAAAAATGTCTTTCTTCTCAATTATGTTTAGCTAATTTTCATAGCATTTGATCGGATGAATTCTTAAGCTTTTATATTTCGTAATCTCTTATTCATAGTTTAGTTTTGGAAAACTATGATTTACCGTTGATTTGCAAATATTGATTTCATATTTCTAGGTTATGATAATCAAGTTGGATCCGTATTTTAGTTGATCGAGAGATCCGTGAATACGTTTAGATCGCTCATCGGTAGAAAGAGTTGCATGCATTCCTCGAGAGAGGGTGACACAAATCTTCCGGATTGGAGTCAAATCCAATAGTGGGGCTCATCACATAAAGCAAGCTTAGGGGTTTCGACTGGCCGAGGGGTCTTAATCGATCAACCTAAGGTTAGGTGGTAGTTCTCTCGAGAGAGGCTCTACCATATTTTGGGAACCTCCACGGTTAAGTTTGCCCAAATCAATTTATGATGTTTACGAAATATTTTACTTAAGAAGAATTCTCGATCAAATGTTTTATTTCTTTTATTATTTCTTTTATAAAACGTTTTAACTATTTTTTTGATAAAATAATTATAATTTGCGTGAGTAGAAGTACTCAACAACCCCGTGGACTACGACACTTGATATTTATTTCTAAATATCCTATACTATGAATGATAGGTGCTCTTGCCTATAATTCGTAGAATTTGGAGAAATTTTATATCCTAAATTTTACCTATCAAGGAGCACCAGGAGGAGCGGACCTAGTACATAGAGAGGACAGAGCGTGATGTAGTGGCATAGCCGGGACTTGGAGTATCTACAATAGCTGGAGTAGCCCCGGTGAGTGAGACCAGACATTACCTTCTGAATGCCGTTCTTCACATCTACCCTGGTCAGAGTAGAGAGCTACTCGTTCGTGAAGGCACTATAGAGTGTCGATGCTTATAATGTTTAATCTTCTCCAAGAGATAGACGGAGAAGAAATGATGTATCGGGCATAAGCCCTTTTTGTCTTAGCACTTGATTACTCTATTTAGTACTATGATTATTGTATCTCATTTGTGGACTAGTACTTTTATTATATGATGTGATGTGGACTATGTTCTTCTATTCCTGCTTCTATTACTCTGTGATGAATGGGTGACCTGTGATGATGATTAGCCGACAGGATCGGTGTCTTGTTGTGGGGATCTTCCCGGGTGAAGATGCCACCGCAAGGCTGTGGTTCTGGGTGGTAAGATCAGGAAACAAGTGAAAAAAGAGGGTCTTACAATAAGGCTTCTTCTCATCTCCATGAGAAGGATGACGAGACCTCGCACGGTAAGTAAATGCGCTCGCCTCTCTTTTTCTCAGTTTCTAACTTAACGGTAACCTTTCACCTCTATTCTCAGATCCTGACATCTCGATAGCTGACGAATTGGGTGATGTCGGAATCTACTAGGCACCGCCCTCCCCGAACATGACTGACGAGTACCTGGGCGACCCCTCCAATGTTGTCGAGATGAAAAGCCTAATGGTTGGGGTGCTATGGAAGCATGAATACATGCTTTGCGAGCTCCAGGAGGAGAGGGTTTTGGGAGTGAATGACCCTTTCCCTCGCATCTTCGTTCTGGAGCAGTGAATGGAAGCTCTAGAGGGGGATTGTGTGCTACTCGCAGGGGAGGTGCAGAATATCACGGGAGACAACACGGCATCGCTGGAGGACCAGCTCAAGTGAGTTGAAGACTGCGCGCTTGTCCTACAATAAGAAGTCGCTGCAATTTGTGTGTATGCCACCGCAAGGCGAGGTCCAAGGGTGCGGTCGTAGGGTCGGGGTGTCTGGAAATTGAAACCTCGGTAACTATGCTCGCACACGCTTATCTTTTCTTCTAGAATGCTGGAATGTTTCTTTTCTTGTCTTAACTACATCCTAAATGATTTATTCTTTCTACTGTGCTTAACCCCGGCTCGCGAACATTTATGCTTCTTATTTGATAGGGCTCGCATACTACATTTTGTTGTTCTTTTCTATTTGTGATGGCTAGTTTTGGGTGATGGGGATGCACATGCTCGCCTCTTAGGGGAGATCTAATGGGACTCACAGTGCGGGTATGAATGAGAGGGTTTGGGGCGAGTGGTTTACACTGATGATTGCGACCCCCCCCCCACTTTTCCTATAAATACCCCTCCCCTTTATTTTACCTATCGCATTAACGACATCCCTCTTCCCTTACCTTCTTCCTCATTGCACTCACGACTTGCACTCGCTCATCGTTCTCGCAATGGCTGGTGATGCCGAGTCTTTAGATGGGCGCGGGAATTGCATGCAGATTTTCTCCGACCACTGCATCCCTGGCGGGAAGGAACCAGCTGAGGATCTTCTTGCCTTCGAGGCCACTCTCCTGCCAACTGGGTATACTACTCGTTGTCCAGGTAAAGGCGAGGCCATCAACACCTTCCATTTGTACGAGCTTGCCTTCCCCCTCTCGCATTTTGTCATCAGGCTTCGCCTACCCTTATGGTCTGAGGTAAAGAAGTTCCTTAAATATTTTGGGGCAGTGCCCGCGCAGATCAACACGAACGCGATCACCATGTTGGTCATGTACGTGTGCTATCTACGAGAGGAGAGAATCGAATTCAACCTTATGGTCTTCTGCAAGCTGTTCATCTACCTAGCAATGACGGAGTCGCCTATTTAACAGGTACGCAACTAAAGGTCTGCAAGACCTCCAATAAGGTCCACCATTGGAAAGATAGGTTCCTCTTCATCAAGGGAGACTTTGGCAACATCCCGTAATCTCCGGTACAAAAAGGTGAATCGGTCCATCGCGCCCCTCGTATGGACGGCGAGGCGACATAGTTCAATAAGTCCTTCACCGGGAAGAACTTCGAGGTTGCCTACTTGCGGCGCCGCCTCGACTTGCTCCACCTGTGCTACTGGGGGAAGGTATGCTTCCACTCACTTGATTTCATTATTTCTTTTACTCGCCTCTTTAAGGGCTTTAACTTACGCTTTTAATTTTTTTTGCAGGCGAGCGCCAGATCCCGTTGAACCTGCCATATGCGGGTGGGACGAAGCCAAACTCCCAACTCAACTTTGGAAGGCTGACGTGGCTTCCTGTGCCGGCAACCTGGGCGAGTTTGCGCCTAGCAGCGACAAGGGGAATAGGTTCCTGGTGGACCTTGACCTCCCTCCCCTCCCCCCAGATGACTCGCAGAAGAAGCAAAGGCAAAGAAGAAGAAGTCCACCACGCCTAGCGACCGGGAGCCCCTGTCAGGAATGCTGCAGGGGAGAGCGAGGCAGTGATGCCAAACTAGCACCCTAACTTTGGTTTGGGTCAGAGGCCCCCGGATAGTGTAAGAGACTCTCTGCTCACATGGGATGACACGACGAACATGATCTCCATATACTCCCTCCTTCCCTCTTGGGCCGAGTGCGGCCAATATGGCGAGGACGCCTACGCCCTTACCTACAGGCTGTATGGGAGGGCGGATTTGGCTGTCTACAAGAAAGTGACCCTGTGTGATCTCGCATATGAGCGCGGGCCCACTTGCACGCCACTAAAATCTCCAGTATGGCATCGCGACACGACCTGAGCTTGAGCGATATGTATTTTGTCGCTGAGGGCAAGAGGAACCTGGTCGAGGAGCGAGCTAATGTCCTCGAGATGCGGCTTGGATTCACTGAGAGGCTCCTCACGAAAGACTCTAGTGGCATGGTAAGTTATATTCCCTTAAATGAATTTTAATTTCTTTTCCGTTCATCCTTCTCACGCAAGTTGATCACAGGATGTCGAGACGGCGACCCAAATGATTATGCAGATCGACGAGCTGGAGGGCCTCAAGGAATAGGGGCAAGTAGGTCGCGTGGAGAGTCCATCTCCAAGTGCGCAAAGCTGTCGCAGCTTGCGCCGCGCGAGGTTGAATCCACTCGCAGGACCTTGATTGCCAAGTCCACCGAGAACACTCTCGTGATGTTGCGCAACCTCGACGCTTTGCAGGCGGTGTGGGAGGATGTTACTGCCAAGATGCTCATCCTATAGTTCTACCTACCTAAGCCCCCAGAGAGTTCGCCCTCCCAACTAACATGACTACTCGCATGCTGTGATGGAAATGACGAGCCGGGCCAGTCTCCTCAGGACTCACCATCCTCTTAGGTTAGGACCTTTTAACACTTTTCTTTTTGCTATGTTAGGGAGTGTCCCAAGAACTTTATGAACATTTATGATGAATTATATATGTGAAATTTTCTATGTTTTTCATTTTTGCATCTTTTCTCTTTTTGGATAGCGACTCACCTTAGTCTCTTTGACTCGCTGAGCGCCGGCCTTAGAGGCCATGTAATTTGCTGAGATGTTGGACTCGCCCCTACGAAACTTGCGAGACTTAAGTTTTGTGGCACACTTGCGCTCATAATTTTTCGACAAAAACCTTATGTTAGGAATAGTTTGACACTCGAGACTCCGCGAGTGCGATGAGTACCCAACCCGCAAGATGTCTGCGAGACCCATGTACTCGCTCTGCTTACAGTGTGTTACTGTTATCAATATTTCGACATTAATCATCTCAACCCGGTGAGTACTTTAGTTTGGGTATTGGTGTTCACACTCATGGGGAGGGATAATATTCTTTCCTGCCTCCTCTTGTCGTGGGCTGCGTACTTCAAGAAACCACCGCAACCTAGAGTGGCGAGTGGAAAGTGCGCGTTGCTAGGGAGAGAACGACTACGCTCACACCCTGCACCTATTTTGACTCAGGTTACCATGGTGCCTTTTATTTTGCCGCTTTCTCCCGTTCACGCATCCACTGCTGTGATAACGGTCCTCTTAGAGGGTCTCTCAATTACTTTTCCTTTCTCCCACCAAATTATTTCTTTTCTCCTGCCACTTGAGTGATTGACTTGCCCCGCTGACTTTTGAGAGCCTGTTCAGCGGAACCTACACAGGGGCTCCTTTCCAAAACAACTTTTTTCCAACCTGCCATCCGAGTGATCGGCCTGCTCTGCAAGCCTGTGAGAGCCCGGTCAGTGAAATCTACTCAGGGGTATTTTAACCAAAACAACTTTTTTCAACCTTCCACCTAAGTGATCGACCTGACCTGCCGGCTTATGAGAGTCTTGTCAGCAAAATATACTCAGAGGCTTCATTCCAAGACAACTTTTTTTCAACCTGCCACCCGATTGATCGACCTGCCCTGCCGGCTTGTGAGAACACAGTCAGCTGAATCTACTCGGGGGATTTTTTCAAAGATAACTTTTTTCCAACTTGCCACCCGAGTGATCGACCTGCCCTGCCAGCTTGTGAGAGCTCAGTCTACAGAATCTACTCATGGGTTTTTTTCCAAGACAACTTTTTTCCTAACCTGCCACCCTAATGATCGACTTATCCTGCCAGCTTGTGAGAGCCCAGTCAGCGGAATCTACTAAAAGGCTTCTTTCCAAGTCAATTTTTTTTCCAACATGCCACCCGAGTGATCGACCTGCCCTACCAACTTGTGAGTGTCGAGTCAACAGAATCTACTCAGAGGCTTCTTTTTAAGACAATTTTTTCCAACCCGCCACCAGAGTGATCGACCTGCCCTGACGGCTTATGAGAGCCCAGTTAGCAGAATCTACTTAGGGGCTTTTTTCCAAGACAACTTTTTTTTCCAACCTGCCACCCGAGTGATCAACCTGCCATGTCGGCTTGTGAGAGCCCAGTCAGCATAATCTTCTCAGGGGATCCTAACTAGAGTACTTCCCCTTCACTCTAGTTGGGGAATATTGGACATTTCGCACCATGACTTAGTCGAGTAGAAACTGCATTTATCATAAAGGAGAATGTACTGGGATGCAATTTTTATTTATTCTTCAAGGATAAAAATGTTTCATGTCGTCGCCACTCCAAGTATTACTAACGGAGGCTCCTTCAGAGTTTTGGAGGTGATATCCATTTGACTTCAATGCTACTGTAACTACAAAAGGACCTTCCTAGTTGGGATGGAGTTTTCCAACTGCCACCTACCTTCCCGCAATGTCGAACTTTTTGAGAACTAGGTCTCCCTTTATAAATTACTTAATTCGAATGTGTTTGTCAAAATACTTAGTCATCATACACTTGATTTTCTCCTAGTGAACCGCCGCTAGATCGCAGAGCTCTTTTACGAGGTCAAGCGAGAGTCACTGCTCTTCCTCATTCTCCACTCTCCACTCATCATCTCCTTCCCCCGTGATGACGACTCGTGGGGACCTCACCTCAAACTCCACTAGCAACACGACCTCTGAGCCATCAGAGAGTTTAAAAGGGGTTTCCCCCGTGACAATGTTGGGTGTAGTTTGCAAGGCCCAAAAGACTGAGGGGAGTTGCTCCACCTAGTTCCCCTTCAAGTTCTCCACCTTATTCTTTAATTGGTTTATAATGATTTTGTTCGCGACCTCCACCTGCCAATTGCTCCATGGGTGATGGATGGACATGAAGCGGAGGTGAATGCCTAACTGCCTGCAGAAGCTGGTGAGCTCATTACTAGCAAACTGTGGCCATTGTCCGCGACAATGGCTAGGGGCATCCCATACCAATAAATTATCTCCCCCAAATGAATTTCCTTATTACCTGCGAGGTTGTTTTTGCCAACGCCTTAAATTCCAGCCACTTGGAGAAGTAATTAATCATGACCAGGAGGAACCTCCTCTGCCCGTTGTCCTGGGGGAAATGGCCTACCAGGTTCATCCCCCATATTGCAAAAGTCAACGACGTCGTGATTGTCCTGAGCCTCTGCGCTGGTAGGAGCTAAAGTAGTGCAAAGAACTGGCACTTTTAGCACTTCTTCGCGTACTCTGCCACATCTTTGACGATCATGGGCCAGAAGTAGCCTTACTACAACACCCTCTTCTCCAAGGTTCGTCTCCTAGAGTGACTATCGCACTCACCGGAGTGGATTTCCTCCATGACTCTGAGACCTCCTCTTCGGTGACACACCTTGATAGGAGTCCCGACAGGGTCTTCCAGTACAAGTCTCCTTCATGAAGCAAATAGTAGGAAGATTTGTACCTGAACCGTCTCTTATCCGGAACTCCCTCTGGAAATTTGTCAGAGGTCAGAAAAACAATGAGAGGATCCATCCACGAGGGTCGCCGATCGATCTCCATCAGCTCCACCTTTCAATGGGCAGATGAAACAACTCCGTCACTGTTCCCCACATGCGAGGACCATACTTCGCCAAATAGTCTGCTTGAGTGTTCTCCTCCCTCGGCACGTGTTGAATGGAGAAGGTGTAGAACAATCTGATCAAACCCTTGACCTTTGCTAGGTACCGCTAGAGAGTCGACTCCCTCGTCTCAAACTCCCCATTGACCTGGGATGCCACTACCATTGAGTCTGTGGAAACCTTCCCGTCCTGAATTCCTAACTACCTTGCCAAGCGAAGCCCTACTATGACAGCCTCGTACTCGGTTTGGTTGCTGGTGAGAGAGAAGTAGATATCGATAACTTACTCGATCTTTTTCCCCTGCGAACTTACCAATACCACTCCCCCTCCTAGGGAGTATCTTCCTGATGCCCCATCAAAAAGCATCTCCTAGACCACGTGCTTGGGAGACTTGGATTCTTCCACCTCAACCACATACTCCACTAGGAAGTCAGCCACCGCCTGCGCCTTCAATGACAATCGATGTACGAAGGAGATGTCGAACTCGCTCAGCTCCACCAACCACTTTGTCAGCCTTCTAAAATGCTCCACCCATTCCATGATGTTGTGAAGAGGATCGTCGATCACCACCTTGATCGAGTATGCCTAAAAATATGGCCGGAGCTTCCTAGCCGAGATGACTAGCGCAAGCGCCAACTTCTCAAAAATGGGATACCTGAGCTCCGCCTTCTTTAGGACTCTGCTGATGTAGTAGATGGGCAACTGCTTCTTTCCTTTCTCTCAGACTAGGATCGAGCTTATCACATTGGCTCCTACCCTGAGATACAGAGCCAGAACCTCTCCTTCCATCGGCGCTTGGAGTAGTGGGCCTGCGCGAGCTGCTTCTTCAAATCTTAGAAATCCTCCTCCCACCACAACCACTCAAATTTCGGGTTACCTCGCAACACCTTAAAGAAGGGTGAGTACTTCTCCCTGGCTCGGGAGAGGAACCTACTCAACCCTGCTAGCTTCCCCGTCAGACGATGGACCTTCTTGGCATTCCTAGGCAACTCCAAATCCAAGATCGCGTTCACCATATCGGGGTTGGGCTCTACCCCTATCGAGGTGAGGAGGTGGCCAAAAAACTTTCCACTGCTTGACTCAAAGACCCACTTCAAGGGGTTGAGTCTCATCTTAAACTTTCTCAGGGTGGCAAAAGTCTCTACTAGGTCCTAGAGGTGAGATTCGAAATCCCTGATCTTCACCATCAGGTCATCTACATAGACCTGCAAATTTCTCCCCTTCTGTTCCTTGAAGACTCGATTCATCATCCTTTGATATGTTTCCCCTGCATTCCTCAACCTAAAGGGCATCATCTTATAACAATAACATCCATCACCCGTGATGAAGGAAACGTCCTTGACATCCGACATGTGCATTTAGATATGATGATAACCTAAAAAAATATCTAAAAAACTCATCACGGGGAAACTGATGGCTGAATCTACCAGCGCGTCAATTCGAGGCAGTGGATAACAATCCTTGAGCATGCTTTATTCAACAAAGAGAAGTCTACACACATTCTCCACCTCCCATCACTTTTTTCACTATTAAAACCCTGGAGACCCAACTTGGATACTGGATCTTTAACATAAAGCCTGCCTACAGCAGCTTTCCTACTTCCTCCCAGATGGGTTCAGCCAAAGTGGTTGCCACAACTCACTTCTTCTGGAAGATAGGGCGGACACTTGGATTGAGGTTGAGGCGGTGGCACATCAGATCTGCATCGATGCCTGACATGTTCGTAATGCTCCAAGCGAAGACATCCACGTTCCGTTGGATGCATTCTTTGACCCTCTCCTGGTCATCCCTACTCAGCCTCCCGTTGACTTGCACCTTCTCCGGCCTCCCGCGTTGGCTTATGATATCCTTCAGCTCTATCCCCTCTGCTGCTTCCAGCCTGGCCATATCCTCCATCGCCTTATCCACCTCCTCCGCTTCCTCCTTCCAAGAGATGGTGTTGACAACCGTGACGTAGCACTGCCTAGCCACCTTAGGGTCTCCCTTGACCCAGATCTTGACTCCTCCGTTGCTATAATTCAAGGTGAGGAAGGCACACACTGGAAGGCATTGATGAAGGGCCGCCCAAAGATAGTGTTGAAGCTGCTCGGGGTGTCCACGATGGCAAATCGGCAGCTCTTTGACATTCCCTCCCCCCCCCCCCCCCCCCCCCCAAAGTTACAAGGAGTTCGGCTCCTCCCTCCACTTCCTTCATCTCTCTAGAGAATCTGAAGATCAAACCATCTGAGGCGAGCACCCTCTTCGCCTCCACCTTCATCTCATCAAATGTCTTCTTGAAAATCACATTAATAGAACTCCCGTTGTCCACCAAGATTTTAGAAATTGTGAAGTTCTCGATCGCTGTATGGATCACCAACGCATCGCAGAACAGGTCTTCGTGCTCCAACATATCCTTCACTAAGAAGGTGATCTTCTCCTCTGGGGTGGGGTTCTGGAGGTCGAAGTGACACTCTGATGGTAGATGGCATGAAGGCTCCCCTTACAGGTGGCCTTGATCCCTACCTCCCATGGATAACTCCAATCCTATCTCGAGTACCTATGTCTACCAGGTCTTCGCACCGATATTCCAACTCTTCTCCTCCTACTCCCTTGACCTACTGATGTGAATGCTTCCCTCTCAGGGATCTCAATCCTCTCATCTCCAAAAATTCTAGGTAGGTGGCCATCGCATGACCTTCCTCTTGGTGGAAGTCACAGTAGAGCAACACCATCCTCCCCCTTCGTGCCACTCCTGGGCGATTCCTCCTTCCTCTTTTTCTCCTCGGACGATCATCATGGCTTGCTGGGGAGGGGGATAGAATGGCCTCAGACTCGGTCTCCACCCCGAAGGGTTGAAGCATACTTGCCCTGCCTGAAAATTGCCCCCTCCTTGGAAGGGCCCTCCGCCCTGGATAAACCCTCTTTCCTGACCCTGAGGGGGTCCTCCCGTCGACCTCCAGATTGTCCGGTTGATCGATGGCTGAAACCTCCCTCCTGGCTCCTGCCCTCCGAGGGGTCCTTGGAACCCTTGCCTCCTCGGCTCTTCCCTTCTTCTCACCTCTTGCTTTTGGGATCCTCATGGCGCCTTCACCTTGCTTTCTCCTATCTTAGCCAACTTTGATATGAGTACAGGATTTGTATCCTCACACTCGGTATCCCGCCCTGCTAGGTCGATTAGCTCCTCGAAAGACAAAGTGGGGGGGTCCCGGGCTAGCTCCATCCTGAACAACCCCTACTGCAGCCTAATGGCGAGGGCAAGCTGCAAGGTGTGCATGTGCACCTCCTAAACCAAGAGAACCTCCTCTTGTAAGCGATCCACGTAGCTTCCCAGTGACTCCTCAACCCTTTGCTTGATCAAGAAGAGTGCCTAAGCTCCCTTTTTAATCTTCTTGGATGTGGAGAAGCGCAGTAGGAAACTCCGACGCATGTCTTAGAAGCTGTATATAGTCCCTGGGGGAAGCTGGTGGAACTAGTCCCTCACCTTTCCCTTAAACGTGATGGCGAACAACCTGCATTTGAAGACATTCGTCACTTGCCTGATGGATATGGTGCCTTCGAACCACTGGAGATGCTGAACTAGATCATCCTTGTCGGTGTAACTGGACATGACTGGATCCTTAAAACCCTCTGGCACTGGGGCCGAAAGGATCAACTCATAGAAAGGACTCCCTGACCCTACCTGGCGAGTCGAAGGGACTCGCGTGGTCTCCTCGCCTGGGTAGCGAGAACCCGGCGGGCTGGGGAACAATACTCGCCCACGGAGGGCTCGCTCATCCTTCCTTGCTCTCTTGGCTGGTGCCTCCTTGCCCAAGGCTTGCGAGGCAAGTATCAGGATCACATGGGTTAAGCACTTGCCCGGTGGTGTGAAGGCGGGCGCAGGGTCTCTTGGATAGACTTTCTTAATTTGTCGAAATCACTCTTCTTGACGTACTCACCAGAGGGGGGTGAGCTGCCTGGATCGGCCCCTTGCCATTCGCTTCCAGTCACATGACTCACTCAGAATTTTCCGAACAAGCTATGGTTCATGCTCACCACACCAGAATGTTGAACCCGAAAACCATGGTTCAAGAGGAGTTCAGACCTATTGGGTGTAGCTTTCTTTTACTTCTGCTAAGTTGAAGGGCTAGGCCAGACACTCAGAGCAAAGAACCTCACTCACAAGGGCATGTAACTAGAAATAGACCCCACGAGATGCAACGAGGATGTCCCACCACAAACCTGAAAAATAAAAAAGAGCGTCCCCTCTCAAGCCAATGCTGAGCCGGGCACCCTGGTGGTCACTTGAGAGCACCAGACTGTCAGCCCAGAAACCATAACAAATAGAGTGCTGGAGCTCTCGCCAACTAGAAACATCCTAAGGAGAGAGGAAGCCAAATAGTCGTCCTCTCCAAAGGTTCCCTTGGGGGTCTATTTATAGTTTTTCTGAAAATAGTCTGTGGATAGTGGAATCCCGCCTTTTGATTTTCCTAAACGCAACCCAAATTGGTCTGCTAACAGCGAAATCTAGTTGTTTGGAATGGCTAATTGCAGGCCAAAATGGGATTTCCTGGAAAAAAGGGGCTACCCCCAGGGGAGAGTTCACGCCACTTGAGGCATGCTCGCCTGGGGGTGGTGAGATCCTGATGTAGCTAGGTGCTCGCCACTCGCCCCGAACCGAGGGCTGATGCGAGCTATTAAGGGTGCACTCACATATCAGCTATAAGTCTAGCCGATCAGCTAGATGTCTAGCCGATCGGCTAGAAGCGAGTCGACTCGCTTGGGCTTAGCGCCTTGCAATAATGATAATGCTGACGGTAGGCAAGTCTTGCCCCTAGCGTGGTCTCGGTCGCCTTGATCACCATGAGCCTTCGGGTCGCCTCGATCTCCCTGGGAGTGAACTACAACACCCTCTCGCGCTTAGAAGTGGATTCACGGTGCTCTGCTGTGAGGAACTCCGCAGGGGCCCAGGCGAGCTGCGCCTTGAGGGCCTCTAGCTCGCTGACTCGAATCACCATCTGAGCTGCAGCCTCGGCATCCTGCATTGAATTCACGTAAAAATGAAACAGAAAGAAGGGAAAGCAGAATTCATCTTGGGTAAGACTTACCTCTTTCCTCGGGGCTTTCACGAGAAGCCTCTCAATGACTCTAAGTAGCACCTCAAGATCCCTAGCCTGCTCATACGCGAGCTCTCGGGCGGTTTCAGCTTTGTAGAACCTCTTCATGAAGGAGAGGTCGCGACATGACACCATGTGAGAGAACTCGATGGTGTGCTTATGGGCCTGTGAGCTCTCATAGATGAGCTCCCGCAGAGTGGTCTTCTCATTGGCGATGACTTCTTCCCTCCCGTACAACCCATAAGAAAGGGCGTAGGCGTGCTCGCCGACCGAGTCGTGCTTGACCCCGGAAGGAAGGTGAGTGAAATCGTAACCTTCTCCACAGCCTCCTCCCAAATTAGTAAGTGGTCACTCGCGCAGTCTTGGGGCCTCTCCCCCAAGCTGATGTTGGGGTGTACAACTCGCAAATCAGCCCCGCTCATTCCTGCATCGGACCGCACCGGGTCTCCAAGCAGCTCGCCGTGGCGGTCTTCTTCTTCGTGGACACGACTTTCTTGAGCTTCTTCCATGAGCCGGCGGGGGACAGAGGTTCGAGATCCACCACGACCCTCCTCCCCTTGCCGCTGCTAGACTCAGGCTTTCCCAGGTCGCTAGCACAGGCTTCCGCAGCGGCCCTCACAAAGTCAAGCGAGGAGGCCAGCTTCACGCCACCCGCATATTGGGGGTTCGCAGGAATTAGGCACTCCCCTTCACGTGGAAACATGAGTAAGTAAGGGGGAGGAGATAAAAGGACAATCTAAATAATGCGAGTAGAAGCATACCTTCCCCCTGTGGCACCGGGGGGAGTGAGTCGAGATACCGTCGCAAATGGACGACCTCAAAGTTCTTCCCGATGAAGAACTTGTAGAACTCTGTCATTTCTCCATCCACGCAAGGAGCGCGATAGATAGATTCGCTCTTCTGGATGGGCGTGTACAAGATGTTGCCGAAGTTTCCCTTGATGAAGAGGAACCTATCATTCCAGTGGTGGACTTTGTTAAGGGTCTCGTAGACTTTGAGCTGTGAGCTGATCAGAAGGGCGACTCCATCCGAGGTCGCCCTATAGATATACAACTTACGGAAGGCTGAAATCTATCCTCTCCTCGCGCATGTAGAAAGTGAATTCCACGAGCATAACTATCATGTTCATAATAAACTGCGCAAGCACTGTCCCAAAGTATTTAATGAATTGCTTTATCTCAGGCCACGGGGAGGGGGGTGGAAGCCCAACTTCGAAATGGGAGAAAGGGAAGGCAAGCTCATCCTCGTAGAATGACTTGATGTCTTCGCATTCCCTTGGGCAGTGAGATGAGTGCCCCTCCAGTAGGAAAGCGACCTCGAACGCAAGGCGATCCTCCTTCGACACTTTTCCCTCGGGAAAGAGGTGGTCGGAGAAGTTAGCAACACAATTCCCTCGCCCATCTACTGGGTCAGAATATCTGGCCATCTTCAGAAGGATTGGCAAGTAGAATGAGCGAGCTGAAGGGGAAAAAGCAAGAGGGAAATTAATGTGGTAGATGAGTACGGAAAGAAGGGGTGGGGTATTTATAAAAAAAGGAGGTGCATGAGGTCTCACGACTAATGATGCGACCCACTCACTCCACACCCACTCGACCCTACCCGCACATGAAGTCTCCTTAACTTTACCTTGTCGAGTAAGCATTAATGCTCTTATTCTGTAAATCTTAACATCGAAGAACCATAAGGAAAATAACGCATGTGAGCCATGCTAAGTGAAGAGAAAAACATGAATCCCCGCGAGGCGGGGTTAAGTACAGAGAGAAATAATAGTGTTCATACAACAAACATAAATAGTAGCGAGTGTGTTCCAAAGAAGACTCAATTGCGAGCGAGTCGGAGACACGGATGATTTCACCTTTGGGGACCCGGACCGCTCTTCCGCATCCTCGGACCTCGCCTTACAAGGGCATACTCGCAGGCCCGGGCGATCTCCTGTTGAAGGGCGAGCGCGCAATCTTCGATTCCCCTAGAGTTGTTCTCCAACGACACCGCGACACCCCCTGCGAGTCGCTGGACCTCCTCTGCGAGCAGAGTGCAGTCACCCTCAAGAGCTTCCATTCATCGTTCCAGGGAGAGGATGCGAGGTGAGGGGCTGTTGTTCGCTGAATCCCTCTCCTCCTAGAGCTTGCGAAGCATATACACGTGCTTCCGCAGAATGCTTGCCACTTGACCCTTCATCTCAGCTGCATTGGAGGGGTCACCCAGATACTTGTCGATCATGTCAAGAGAAGGTGCTGCTGAGTAGATTACTGCATAATCGTACTTGTCAGATTTTGGGTTGTCAGCATCTGGAGAAAGGCAAAAGGTTAGCGCTAAGTAAAAAAATGAAGAAAGACACGAATGAACCCCCTTACCAAGCGAATCCTCTATAGCCTTCCCCGCGCGATGCGGGGTGGGCTCACGGTCATGATAGGTGAGAAAAATCGGCCTACCGCCAAAGGGGCATGAGGTGGGAAGTACTAGAGACTTCCCTGAACTCACTTGAGGGGGAGCCATGTCAGGACCCCGTGCTTTAAGGATCGCGGTGACACCAGCAGTAGTGCTCGCATGGGCGATGGCCATTTTGGCAAACTCCTGGGTCAGGTCTCGAGTAGGTGACTTCGGTTACGGAGGGGTCGGCGTGAGGTCGATATAATTGGAAATTGCGAGGATTGACATGGTTAGTTGTGCCCATGAGGCGCGAGTCAAGTGCGAGGAAGAATGACGTTCGCTTACCAGGAACGAGGAGGTGGATGTCAGGATCGGCATGATTGCCCGCTCCCTCTTGCTCGTCGACCAGCTGATCCACCGTGGCGCCCTCCATGGCAACGTTGATCTGCAAAACCCATGGCTCAAGATTGGCATTACATCATGAAAGTTGTTATAGGCGAGTATATTAAATGGAAGGCTCACACCTTGTCTGAAACACCGAGGCCTAGGCTGAACCCAAGTTGTGATTGGAGCCCGGTTTGGGTCGTTCCCTCTCCCATGGACTCTCGCCTCGCTTTTTAAGCAACCCATTTTTCTATGCACCTCGGCGTAGGTCGCAAGTAGTGTTCGGTGATGAGTCCCAGCAGTCCAGCGGAGGTTGCCTCATCCTTTTTCTTAGCTGCGGCGAGGTGCGCTTTGAGCTCTTGGGATAGCGGCATAATGTTAGTCAGCCGAGGAAAAGAGAAAGAAGAGAAGAATGGGGTGGTACTGGGGTTCCTTGGAAAGACCCCCTCCCTCCTGGTATTTATAACATCCAATGGGACCCATTAGAAGATTCCCTAGAATTGATACACTATCCAAACACTCGGGGTTGAACTATCTTTCCGAGCTTAAGGCAAACTCGCAAAAAACGGGGATTGTGAACAACCATGTATTTGTCGAGTGGACCGGCAAGGAGTGCGGCTAACGACATTAAGGAAAAGGGGCGAGCACTCCCAAGGTAGCTACCACTCGCCCGCACTGGGGTAGTTGATAGTTTGTTAGGATGTAGTCTTGATCACCTGGAGGGGGGTGAATAGGTCTCTTTTCTTTTAAGCTTTAGCCTAGCTGTTTTCTGAGTTAAGGTTAGTAATAAATTAATCACACAGAAAACACACAAACATTTATAGAGGTTCCTCAAGAGAGGGTGTCTTGAGTAGTCCTCCCCCCCCCCCTCACCTTTCTAACAATGAGTTAGACAAGGCCAACACCTCCAATCTCAGCTTCAATAGCTTACAACTCAGATCCCTCGGGATCTCTCAGGTTTTCCCAAACCCTACCTTAGGCTCAACAAGCCTACCTCAGGCACATCAGCCCTACCAACTCATACTTATCAAGAAGTCCTACACTCAAGCTGAACTCTCAGCTCTACACTCAGGCCCAAATAACCCTACTTCCTCAGGCAAAATGCCCTACAAACTCAGAACAAAAATATTCCTACAGAAGGTAATAAATGATGCTTACAATAGAAGATGAAATAAATAACTCTTTCAGCCTTTGGTCTTCTGTTGTAGATTAACTACAGTAGCGGTCTTGAAATAGGGAACGGATCAGTGCTTCAATCATGTCCCTTTCTGATCCTTCTCTTCAGTAGTTGAATAAGGATCAACTTGCTCTTCTTGTATCACTCAGGAAGAACAATCTTTCTCTCCTTGTAGCTTCAGGAAGCAGGAAGAGAACTTCTTGACAACCATCAATATAACAGTAGATTGAAAGTTCTTTTCTAAAAGCTCTCTTCTTCAAAGCCCTAATTTGTTCGTTAATACATCTTCAGTCTTCAACGACTATTAGATTACCTCTGACAAAGTATGGAGGTGATTGGAGCATCCTATCTTGCTTTTTTGCAGCTTGCGCCAAAAGCAAAACTCGCCAGCACATTTGAATCTGTCTCAGCGGTTGGGCTGAGACAGCTGCCAATCTCGGCGTCTGCTTCTGTCCCGTCTCAGCAGATCCGCTGAGATAGACAGTTGTGTCAGCGGTTTTCCTCTATCTGCAGCTCAGTAGGCCCAGACTACTTCTCAGCGGCTCCTGGTCTTGTCTCAGCGATTCAGCTGAGACAGGGAACTCGTCTCAGCGGTTTTGGCAGTAAACCACTGAACTTATTCCACACCTTGGAATAACCTTACCCTGCATAGTCATGATGTAGAATAGGGTATATCAATTACAACTTGTACTTAACATTGAGTGTGATGCTTCTTCAAATCAAGAGAACATTCAGGGTAATATTCCCAACAATCTCCCCTTATTTGAAGAAGACAGAACACCCCCAATGCTAAGGCACATAACAAATAAATATTTATCATGTAACTTCATTACATGTCATTCATCATAACATAATTATGTTAACATTATTATGGCATTAAAGATAATATCATGACAGATAATATTCATGACAGGCATAGTACCAACATAGTTTATCAACCCAATAATGTGATTAGGTAATCATGTCAAGGCATCACAGATTAACTTAAACAATAACACAGAATAAAATTAAGCTATGATTGAGATTAGCTTACAACATAAAGTAATAGATTCAACAACTCATTCATTTTTATTTCAGATAAAGTGTTGAAATATTATTCAAATTGCATTCAGACATTCATAAAACTTAGATACATTCATTTAAGTTTTTCTCTTTTTAGAAGAAGTTGAGCATTCAGCAATGTCAGCAACAACTTCTTTCCCTTTGGTTGAGGCTTCTTTATTTGCATTTGTTGCTTCTATTTCAGCAATCTTTTTCCTGATTTCTTGCCTTCTGAAGTACAAAAAAGGTTTTGGAATGTATTTTGATGGCATCCTTCTTGGATTCTCCTTTCTTACCAGATTTTCTTTGAATATCCTTTCTCTCTTTGTGTTTCTTTCCATGTGTTTTATCCACTCTTCAGAGGGATATATCTTATCAATATCTTTGCAGATTTGTCCATGGCTTAGCCAGTCATTTAGAATGATGCTCTTGGAGTCTTCACTCCAGTATTCAAAGTCTGGATCTTTGGTCTGTTCATCTCTCTGCTTGGCCATAAACTCTTCAGCAAGCATTATTTGTTCTCTCTCTATTTTCTTTGCTAGTCTTGCATTCTGGGCTATTCCTTCTTGTTTAGAGAAATCCCAATCCTCTGCTCTTTGCCTATCCAGGAGGGGTAGGTTTAAGGCAAGCCTTGTTACTTGCAGAACCTAGAGGGCTAGCTCAGAGTTTGTGAAAGCATTGTCATCCTCCCCCTCTCTGGCTTCTTCAAATATTTTTTGATTTATGTCCTGTTGAGCAGCAGTTATTGAGCCAGAAATTGTTTGGAAAACATTTTCAATATATACCTTCAGCTCATCCTTATTTCTGTCAGCCTCACCATCCAACTGCATAGCAGTGGAATACACATATTCTTGTATATTAGTTGAGGCCTTTTCTATTACCTCATCTGTCTTGCTGACATAGTTCTTGACATATCTCATATCCTACTCAGACAGTTGAAGGTTTTTGTCCATTGATCTTAGAATTGTATTCTGAGACACCACTATCTTCTCTGCCAGATCAAACCACTTTGTCATTTGACTATTAAGGATTGTAGTGTCTTCCTTGATTTCCTTGACCTCAACCATCACTGCAGATTTCACAGTGAGTATAGGCAGATCCATATATTCTTTTACTGAAGAAGCTGACCTGTCTACAAAATCCTTTATAGAAGTTAGATGAGTATCTAACATGATTTGAATGGCATTGAGAATGCTCTCATTAGACTGTGATGAGGTGGAGGTTGAAGATGGATGTCCAATGACTGAAGGTTGCTTATCTTGAATGTTAACTGCTGGAAGCTCCCCCTCAGCATGATGATCCTCTCCTTCAATAGATTTTGCTGTAAGATCAGTGTTGTTAGGAGCTCCATCATCATCATTATCAATATCATTCTTATTATCACCATCATCATTATTATTATCATCCTCATTGTCTGGAACTGAGGAGTCCAAGAAATTTAGGACATCATCAGGTTGACTGTGACCTGGTGAATCCCAAAGAGCAGGTTCATTATCAGGATTAAGCTAAATTATTCTTTCAAGGTTTAAGATGATTGTGTCAATCTTACTTTGCATGTCCTCAGGAGAAGGCACTTTATCCATATCAATCCTGTGAGAGACATCTCCACTATCATTATTGTCATGAGCAGCATCCATGGAAGATGCTCCTTATTGTTGCTCCCCCTCAGATAGAGCATCCACTTGGCCTTGAGGAGCTGTGGTCCAGATTATTTAAGAGTCATTAGTGATTAACTAGTAGATTGGTTAAGATTAGATAACATTATTAATAATGTGGAGTTTAAGGATTAATTTCCAGGTGTGCTGTCTATTTCCAAGTCATGTGGATGGACAGGGTCAGCAGGCATGTCATCCAGATGAGCATCCTGGTCAGGACTGTTGTGAGATCCAAGATCAGCACCAGCATCTTCATTCTTATCTGAGTGGTCTGACTCAGAACTTGACACAATCATTCTTGGCTTCTGTACTGCTTTGGATTTCTTTTTCCCTTTCTCCTTTTCCTCAGAGGGCTGGCTCATGGAAAGCACCCTGGTGAACCTATCTAGGGTCTTTATATCCATCCTCTTCAGGTAATGGATATTTGATCCTTTTAACCATTTATACTTCTCAGGATATGTTTGGATTAGATAGAGGGATAGAATTCTACCCATGTTAGGTGCTTGCAGACATTCCTTAAGTCTTTGAAATATAACTTCTCCCCAGGATGTTTTCTTTGTCAGAATGATTTTTGACATAAGATCAAACATAGATTGGGAGATTGTGTCATGAGACCCAGGCTTGCAGAGAATTGCTTTTCCCACTATGTCAGATAGAAGTTTGCCTCTTTGATTTAAGAATTTCCTTTTCAAGGATCCAATCTTGTTATCACAATATTCAGCCCACTTCAGAGATTTCTTCTTATCCTTGTCAAAAATCTCTTCCTCCTCATCCTGACTACATGTGGGAATTTGGAAAGCTTTTTCAATTTTTGCTGAGGAGATTTTCACTCTTTCTCCTCCTATTTTAGACTTTAAAGAGGACTTGGAAGAAGACAATTTTGCATTGCTGAATCATTCCAGAACTTCAATTTTGAAAAGGACTGTTGGTTCAGAAAGAATATACTCCAGACCTTGTGCTTCCAGGAGTTGAATCACTCCCTTTATCTCCTCTAGAGCATGGGCAAATCCATTTCTTACTATCTCATAACCCTCCAGAAGATCATTTGAACTCTTTGGCGCCATTTTTGCTATAGAAGAAGGCGCTGAGACAGAAGGGAATATGATTCGTCTCAACGGCTAGGGAGGAAGGGTTTGTATCTTACTTTAATTAACAATGATCTATTTATATAGCCTTGATTTATGTTGTGATTACCCTTAATAAGTAAAGTTTAGTGAACTTATTATTGTAATGAAATTTAGGTCATTTGGGGTTGCATTTAGACAAATTGTAATAGGACCAGCCCGTCTCAGCGGAACCGCTAAGACAGCGACCTAAACCGCTGGGACAGAGCGTTGTCAACCGCTGGAACAATTTAGCTGCCCCAGCAGTTCAGCTGAGATTTTTCCCAGCTATCTCAGCGGCTTAGCAGAAACAAACTGTTTTGTTTTAGCTGACCTTACTACCTAATCATTAATCCATTTAAGATTTGATTGTTTTATGACCTAACCATGTCACCAAGAGTATTGATGTGACAACATTTTAAATCATAACATAACATGCATAATATCATAGATGACTGATAGAAGGAAACATTTGTCACTGTTCAATATTTAACATACCTAATTCTATCTTGAAAGCATTAAATTTAGCTTCATCCAATGGCTTTGTAAAAATATCAGCAACTTGATTGTCAGTGGAGACAAATTCAAGGCAGATATCCTTACATTCAACATGTTCTCTTATAAAATGATATCTTATCTATATGTGCTTAGTCCTGCTATGAGAGACAGGATTCTAAGCAATAGAGATAGCACTGGATGAGTCACAATATAGAGGAGACTCACTTATCTTGAGGTTGTAGTCTTCTAACTAATGTTGTATCCACAAAAGTTGTGCACAATAACTACCTGCAGCTATATATTCAGACTCAGCAGTGGAGATTGCCACACTGGTCTGCTTCTTGCTGCTCCATGATATCAACCTTCTTCCTAAGAACTGACAAGTACCACTTATGCTTTTCCTATCTTCTTTGCATCCGGAAAAATCTGCATCTGAAAATCCAGTTAGTTCAAAATCATTGTTCTTAGGGTACCAAAGGCCAAGATGTAGGCTGCCTTACAGGTATCTCAAAATTCTCTTTGCAGCTGAGTAGTGAGATTCCTTAGGGCATGCCTGGTACCTAGCACAAACACATGTAACATACATAATGTCTGTTCTACTAGCAGTTAGATACAATAGGGATCCAATAATGCACCTGTATATTGATTCATCAAAGGCCTTGCCCTTCTCATGCTTGTCCAGGGAAATGATGGACCCCATTAGAGTTTTCATGGTGGAAGCTGATTCCATCCCAAACTTCTTGATAAGCTCCCTAGTATACTTAGTCTGAGAGATGAATATCTCCTCATCAGACTGTTTCACTTGGAGGCCTAAAAAGTACTTGAGCTCTCCCATACTGCTCATCTCAAACTCCCCCTGCAAAAGGTTGGCAAACCTTTTGCAGAGGTTGTCATCAGTGGACCCAAATATTATGTCATCAACATATATTTGGACTAGAAGACACTTGCCCTTTGTTTCCCTAAGAAACAATGTGGTATCTATCTTTCCCCTCAAGAACTTATTCTTGATGAGAAAGCTAGCCAAGGTCTCATACCAAGCCCTAGGGGCTTGTTTTAGACCATATAGAGCTTTTCTAAGTAAATACACATGAGAAGTGAGGGTAGGATGCACAAAACCTGATGGTTGTTCAACATATACCTCTTCCTTCAAGGCACCATTGAGGAAGGCTGATTTGACATCCATCTGGTATACTTTGAACCCCTTGTGGGCAGCATAGGCAAGGAATGGCCTAATTGTTTCTAACCTTGCAACTGGGGCAAAGGTTTGATCAAAGTTTATACCCTCTTCTTGTCTATAGCCCTTGGCTACTAGTCTAGCCTTATTTTTGTTGATGATTTCATTATTATCCAACTTGTTTTTGTATATCCATTTGGTGTCAATGATGTTGTGTCCTTGTGGTTTTGGCACCAACTTCCATACATTGCATCTCTTGAATTGAAGAAGCTCTTCTTGCATGGCTTGAATCCAGAATGTATCTTGGTTGGCCTCTTCAAACTTCTTGGGCTCCATTTGTGACATGAAGCTCAGGAATAGGGCTTCATTGTGAGCCCTGCTTCTGGTTAGTACACCTTGGTTCTGGTCTCCAATGATCTGTTCTCTTGGATGATCCCTTAAGTGTCTTGTTGCTGTAGGCAACCTGTCCTCTGTTTGTTGTATTTCTTCTACTGGTTCAACAGAATCTTCAGCAGTCTGTACCTCTTCATCTTCAGGAATTGCAGCATCTGTATAGATTTTGCTGCTGCTGGGTATGTCTTGTACATACATCTTTTCCATTGACTTTTCATTTCCTATCAAAACATAAGAACTAGACCAGCCCTTATAGATTAGGCTGGTCTCATCAAACACCACATGCATAGACTCTTCTACAACATGAGTCTTCTTGTTATAAACTCTATAAGCTCTGCTATGTGAGTTATAGCCAACAAGAACCCCCACATTGTATTTCTCTGCAAACTTTGTTAATTGAGATTTTCCATTGTTTAAAATGTAGCATTTTGAACCAAAGATTCTAAAGTATAAAATTGTTGGTTGTTTATCTTTCAGAATCTCATAGGGGGTGATTCCATGAATCTTATTGATGGAAGATCTATTGAGAAGATAACATACAGTATTGACTGCCTCAGCCCAAAAATATTCTGGGAGTGAGAAGTCACTAAGCAATGTTCTCCAAGCTTCTATCAAGGTCCCATTCCTCCTCTCAGCCACACCATTTTGTTGTGGAGTCCTTGGGGAGGAGAACTCTTGGGTAATACCAAGTTCTTGACAAAACCTTGTCATAACTTCATATTGAAATTATGTGTCATGGTCAGTCCTAGTCCTGACCACAGTACATTGTAATTCATTCTGAATTGCCTTGACACGGTTTACAAAGATATTTAATGTATCGGATTTCTTCTTAAGGAAGAATACACATGTATATTTTGAGTGATCATCAACAATCACCAAAGTATATAACTTTCCATCTAGGCTCTGAATTGGCAAGGGGCCAAACAAGTCCATGTGCAATAGATATTGACATCTTTCAGTGTCTTTGGAGCCAATACTTTTAAAGGTGGCTCTTGTTTACTTACCCATTTGGCAAGCATGACAGGGACCACTTTTAATACATTTCAAGTTTGGACTATTCCTAATAAGATTTTTAGAGAATAGTCTATACATTGTCTTGTAGTTAATGTGAGCGAGTCTCTTGTGTCATTAAACACAAAGAGACTCATTTTCATTAGCTACAAGACATACAGATGATAGAGAATTATTGCATATAAAATCTAAACAATAAACATTCTCACTCCTAGTGCCTGAGAGAATGGTCTCTAAGTCATTAGACTTTTTGATCAAGCACTTGTCATTGTGGAATTCAATGACATAGCCCAAATCACATAGTTTACTTATGCTTACTAGGTTGTGTTGCAACCCTTCAACATAAGCTACCCTTGTGATTGAAACTATGTCATTGGAGATCATACCATATCCTTTGGTGATTCCCTTTTCAGATCCACCAAAGATGACTTTAGGTCCATTCTTCACAGCTGTGTAGTCCTGTAGAAGATTTCGGGTACCTGTCATGTGCCTTGAGCACCCACTGTCTAAGTACCATATTTGTTTAAGATGGGTACCTGAACAAACCTACAAGATGGAATTTAATTACCCTTAGGAGCCCAAATAATTTTGGGTACTAGGTCCTTGTTAGCATGATAAGATGATCTCACGCATGTTGCACCCTTTGCAGGAAGGCTTTTCTTTGCACTTGGCACATTGGGATTGTGCCAACAGTCTATGGCAAAGTGTCCCACCTTACCACAGCACCAACATTCATGAATGTTGTATCTTCTCTTCTGAACATGTCTTGAGGAAGGAGCATTAATATGCTTGTGTTCAGGAGGGGAGAAAGCAGCAGTCTTCTTGTTCCTTTCAGCAATGATCTGGCTGAATGTCAATTTGTGGACAGTCTTGACACCCTTTGTCTTAATGGCATCAACTTGCTTTGGCTTGGGAGCTAGACAAGATTGGATGGCATCAGACACTGAGCAGCAAGGCTTGTCTACAGATTTGACAGCAGTCATATTCTTTCCTGGAATGAACTTGGAAGAGCTAGCTTCCTTACTCTTGAATGATGGAGCCGAGGTACCAAATATAAATGGTCCAGGTTGGTCCATTTGAATTTCTTCATGGGGAGCCTTCATAGCACTCATTCTCGTGCCCTTTCTCCCACTATGGGAAGGAGTGTTTTCCTTCCTATAGGAGCTTCCATTCTTCCAGTGACCATACATACTGTCATGGTCATACTTATTAGAGGGAAATAATACCTTTTGAAAAGGTGGTATGAGGCTTAGCCTTATTCTTTCTCTTTTCTCCACTCCCTTCTCCTACTTCCATTTTATTGAACTCTAATCCTCTTCTATTGGTTTGAGAGGAAAAAGTGTCAATGATAGGAAGCACAGATTTGGGCTTAGAGAATTGAGCCACTAGGTTCTTTTCTTTGAGAAGCTTCTCCTCAAGGTCCTTGATGACCTTGTTCTTTTGGGATATGGTGCTCAAGTGAACAATGGTTATCCCCTATAGATGGCTTATCTCTCTACACATCTGAACCACCAGGGTAGGTGACTCAGTGCACTCTTTCTCAGCCAACTTAAGGGAAGCAATTTCTTGGGCTTGCCTCTTGGCCAGCTTCTTGCTCTTTTTCAGAGCTTCCAAGAGAACACCATACCTGTCAATCAATTGATTAACATCTTCCTCAGATTCTGAATCACTTCCATCATTTGATGAAGGTGCTTCAGATTCTGGGCTTGTCTCATAATTAGAAGAAGAGATGGAATAAATCAGTACCTGTTCACTGTCAGAATTATTCTGACTTTCTTCCTCATCAGTTATGGCCATCAGGCCTAGCTGATCTTTGTCCTCTTCATCCTCCTCAATGTCACTGTCTGATTGTGACAGAGGGGACCTGATTCCAACCTTGGCAGCAAGAGAAACTTTATTTTCTTCCGCTGCAAACAGCCAAATGTAGGCTTCCTCTTCTTCATCTGAATCTGAAGTTGAGGATTCAGATTCACTCCATCTTTTACCTTTTTATGCTAGGAAGGATTTTTCACCTTTCCTATCCTTTTGGTGATAATGCTTCTTATCACCTTTCTCCTTCCTCTTGACTGGACAGTTCGCAATGACATGTCCAGGCTTGCTGCAACAATAACATATAATATTATTTGAAACATGTTTACCAGGTTTAGATTCATACCTGTCACCCTTGGTGTGCTGTCTTTCAGATTTGTTGTGGTCTTTCTTGGAATGTGAGGAGGAGGAGGGCTTATTCTTCCACTGTTTCCTCCTCCTCATCTTCTTGAACTGCCTTGAGAAGGCAACAAACTCCTCATCATATGAGGAGCTTTCTGAAGTGTTGTTCTCAGACTTTTCAGATTCAACACTCCTTCTTGGAGGAGACAGCAATCTGGCTTTGCTCTTCTTAGATTTGTCATCTTTGAGAGCAACAGCTCTCTCCCTTGCATGAGCCCTGGTGGAAGTGTCCTCTTCCTTTCTTGCAGACAGCTGTATCTCATAAGAGAGCAGCTTCCCAAACAAAGTATGGGTAGGAGTTTCACCCAGCTTGGCCACTTCCCTGATGGCACATATCTTTGTGTCACAGTCTCTAGTTAGAGATCTTAGGAACTTGTCATTAAGCTCATAGTCACTGAATAACGTTTCATAGGTGATCAGTTCATTGACTATCCTGAAGAACCTTTCATAGCAGATGGAAATGCTTTTCTGGCTCAGCTGCCTGAAAGTTTCATACTCTTGATTGAGTGATTTTCTATCATCCCTCACCTCAGTTGTCCCTTTCATGTACACCACTAGTGTATCCCACATCTCTTAGGTTGTTGTGCAGTGCACCAAGTTCTGAAAGGTGGAGTCATCTATTGCATTAACAATGATATTTTGAGCTCTTTTGTCCATTGTGAATAATGCAAGCTCATCCTTGGTTAAATCATTAAAAGCCTTGGCCACTCTCCTAGTTGGATCTATGGTGGAGGCTGTTTGAAAAGTGAAAGGGACCTGCTTCACAGTGTTGTAGATCCTTGGGTCTGATGCTTCCATAAACAACCTAACCCTTTGCTTCCAGATGCCAAAGTTTTCTTTGTTGCATATGGGCAACTTCATAGACCCCATCTCCTTCTGGAATTCAGTGGAGGCCATTGGATTCAGATATGACTGCTCATTTGTAGGATCTGGTCAGAGAGTTATGTCCTTCTTGACCAACCTCCCTCTGATACCACTTGATAGTTTGCTAGGATGTAGTCTTAATCACCTAGAGGGGGTGAATAGGTCTCTTTTCTTGTAAGCTTTAGCCTAGCTATTTTCTGAGTTACGGTTAGTAATTAATTAATCACACAGAAAAGACACAAGCATTTATAGAGGTTCCTCAAGACAGGGTGTCTTGAGTAGTCCTCTTTCCCCCTTCACCTTTATAACAATGAGTTAGACAAGGCCAACACCTCCAATCTCAGCTTCAATAGCTTACAACTCAGATCCCTCAAGATCTCTCAGGTTTTCCCAAACCCTACCTCAGACTCAACAACCCTACCTCTTGCACAGCAGCCCTACTAGCTCAGACTTATTAAGAAGTCATACCTCAGATCTCCACAGAAATCCTACACTCAAGCTGAACTCTCAGCTCTACACTCAGGCCCAAACAACCCTACTTCCTCAGGCAAAATGCCCTACAAACTCAGAACAAAAATGTTCCTACATAAGATAATAAATGATGCTTACAACAGAAGATGAAATAAATAACTCTTTCAGCCTTTGGCCTTCTGTTATAGATTAACTGCAGTAGCAATCTTGAAATAGGGAACATATTAGTGCTTCAATCCTGTCCCTTTCTGATCCTTCTCTTCAGTAGTTGAATAAGGATCAACTTGCTCTTCTTGTATCACTCAGGAAGAACAATTTTTCTCTCCTTTTAGCTTCATAAAGCAGGAAGAGAAAACTTCTTGACAGCCATCAATGTAACAGTAGATTGAAAGTTCTTTTCTAGAAGCTCTCTTCTTCAAAGCCCTAATTTGTTCTTTTATACTTCTTCAGTCTTTAACGACTATTAGATGACCTCTGACAAAGTATGGAGGTGATTGGAGCATCCTATCTTGCTTTTCTGCAGCTTGAGCCAAAAGCAAAACCCGCCAACACATTTGAATCTGTCTCAGCGGTTGGGCTGAGACAGTTGCCAGTCTCAGCGACTGCTTCTGTCCCATCTCAGCAGATCCGCTGAGACAGATAATTGCCTCAGCGGTTTTCCTCTATTTGCAGCTCAGCAGGCCCAGACTCCTTCTCAGCGTCTCCTGGCCCTGTCTCAACAGTTCAGTTGAGACAGGGAACTCGTCTCAGCGGTTTTGGCAGTAAACCACTGAACTTATTCCACACCTTGGAATAACCTTACCCTGCATAGTCATGATGTAGAATAGGGTATATCAAATACAACTTGTACTTTGCATTGAGTGTGATGCTTCTTCAAATCAAGAGAATATTGAGGGTAATATTCCCAATAGTAGTTGAATCACCTCTGGTCGATCGGCTAGTTATTCAGCCGATAAAGAGTTTAGTTTGCTTCTCGCCATTTGACTAGACCTCTAGCCAATCGGCTAGACGTCTAACCGACCGGATAGACTTCTAGCAGAATGTGCGAGTGCAAGCTCGGCAGCAAGCACCCGTCCCTAATTTAGGGTGAGTGGCGAGCACTCAGTCACATTGGGTCCTCGCCACCCATAGGTGAACACGCCTCAAGTTGTATGGATTTGCTCCTTAAGGGGGTCCCCAGTTTTATTTTCAGGAAAGCCTATTGTGGCATGCAATTAACCCTTCTAAATAGCAGGATTCCGTTGTTGGTAGACCAATTTGGGTTGCGTTTAGTAAAACCAAAATGCGGGATTCCACTATCCGCAGACCATTTTGAGAAAACTATAAATAGACCTCCGAGGGCACCTTTGGAGAGAACCTTTTTCTTGGCTTTCTCTCTACTTAGATTGTTTCAGAGAGCTTCAGAACTCTATTTACCAGGGTTTACCAGGCTGACAGTCTGATTTTCTCCAATACCCTCCAGGGTGACTGGTTCAGCTTTAGTTTGGGAGGGGAAGCTCTCTTTGATCTTCTCGATTTGTGGTGGGATCTCCTCGCTGCAGCTCGTGGGGTCTGTTTCTAGTTTTCCACCTTTTGTGAGTGAGGTTCTTTGCTCTTAGTGCTTGGCCGCCCAGTGATTTAACTCAGGAGAAGTAAAAGCAAGTTACACCATTCTGAACTCCTCTCGAACCGTGGTTTCCATATTCAAAGGTTAAATCGTGGTTTTCGGGTTGAAAGTGCACATTGAGTCCTCTGAGTGTTCTCTCGAGGGGGGGGGGGGAATAAAGTTTTAAAACTTTTTCTATTTATTATGCACTACGCAATAAAACACTTCTAACAACTATCATTCAGTTATCCAACACAAAATAAAACAATCACATAATGCAGAAATAAAGTAAATGGACAGCACAAAAAATCACAGCACAGTTCCCCAAAATATGGGTACTCCACTCTTCTACCACCTTGGTAGGAATACACTATCCAGTGCCTGAGTCTTTTGTTAAGGAGACTCTTAGAACCACTGAGCCTTTTGGTAATGAGACTCTTAGAACCAACCACTGAGTCTTTTGACATGGAGACTCTTACAACCACTGAGTCTTTTGGTAAGGAGACTCTTAAAACCAAACTAGATCTTTTGGTAAAGAGATCTTGAACCACTGAATCCTTTGGAGAGGAATTCTAGGGACTCTTTACTCAAATTACAATAAAGAAAAAAAGAGTAAAAGAGAGAAGAAGAAGATGAAAAAGAATCTCCTGGTTGAATCCTCCTTCAGCAATCACTGAGGATTCAGACACTTAGTGTTGTTGATGGATCTCTATTTCAGTAGATGAGTCCTTGCTGAGAGAGAGAGATTCAAGGACCGCTCAAACTTTGATCCACAGAATCTCTATATTTTTGTAGGCTTCTTGCTGTACGAGAAGAAGAAGAAGATGAAGAAGCCTTTCAATAATTCCTGTACAGAGATTTGTTGTGCTGCCTGAAAGAGAGCTTTAGGAAGAAGAAGACACGAGAATTATGGAATAGTTGTTTTTTGAATCTTCCTGAGTATACTTATTCTTCTGTCGAATAGTGTTTGAATTCATTTCCTCTTCTGTTGTATCGCTAATAGGAATGTCCAAGGGATAATAATATTCTCTTTCCATTCTTGTTGACTACCCGTCAATTCCTTTTTGAATATCTTCCAGAAATATCTTTATTGTGTCTCTGGAGTCCTTCTTTCCATTCTTGGTAATAAACGACCCGTTAGAGATCAAATCAATTCCATGTATAACCTTCGAATCATCTTTAGAAAAGAATAAAGAAGATATTCTAATTCTGTATGTATTCGACGTAGCGTCGAATACATTTGTCTTCTTATCGACTCACCTTTGAGTTCTAATGGAAGTTGCATCGAAATCCTCCTCATCTTAGAAATGAACTCTGCAGTCGACGTTGCGTTGAATACTTATCGACGCATCCATCGAGATGAAAGCCTAGACTCAGAGCTCTTCCTTCTGCATCGAATGTAAGTCCAAGTTACGTCGACTTTAAATTCTTCTTCGGCTGACTCTGTCTTCTGTGTCGAGTACATTTCGACGTTGCATCTACTTCAACTTATACATCGACTTCAGTCTGAGTTATTCTTACTTTTATTCGAAGTTACTACGATTTGAAGTCGAAGCTGCGTCGACTTCTATTCGACGCAGATTTAACTCAATTGAATTTTGGACTCTTTTGGACAGGTCTTTGACGCCCTAATGAGAGTGTGACATCCTAAGATATCTAATGACCAAATTACTCTCTCTATACAATATGGGTAATGAATCCTAGATAATGAAATCACTTGTACATAATTTGTAAGATAAATCAAATGTTGTTTTTCCTAACATGGGTTCAACACTAGGAATTATTGTTATATATGGTATAGCTTGAGGGGGAGTATTAAAGCACAAAATTGTCCTCCTGTTGTTGCAACAGTTAAAGTCCAGGCGGTTACTCCTGGCCCGATGTGTGGTATTGTTTGGTCCGGCGGTTACCCATGGTGTAACTGTCCGGTGTTGATGCCTTGTATAGTCCGGGCGAACACTCCGGGTGTAACCACCCGGTGTTGGTTCATTAGTTCATTTGTATTTAGTCTCACATCGTTAATTGTACATTCTATTTCCTTCTCTAATCTATATAAAGAGTAGCAATCTCATGTAATATTGAGTTTTTTGGAAATAAAATATTCAGTTATTTTCAATTTTTGATAGTAGTCAAACTCAAATTCTCTAATAAAATGACCGCCTTAATTGAAATGCTTCAATGTCACAATATGTTCTCTATTATCATTAATGATACAAAATGTGGCTTCTTCCCATCATATCGTGGAGTAATGCAAACTGATCCCTTATCCCCCCCATATTTCTAATCTCCCAGGAACATTTTAGTAGACTTCTAAATAAATGCTTTCTAGACTCTAAGGCTATTAAATAAATGCTTTTTAGACTCTCAGGCTATTAAATAAATGCTTTCTAGACTCTAAGGGTATATACGTTTGGACGGAATTGGCTTTGGCGATTAGAAATTCAATTTTAATGTTCGGCACAACAGAAATTATGCGGATTATTGACTTTCACGTGAAAACTCGGCTTTGACTTTGAACTAAAAAATCAAAAAACCAATTATTACCTTCGTCCATGGGTTTTCCGCATAATGGAGTGTTTTCTCCAGAAATTTTCGGCCTACGCGCGCGTGTGTTTTCGCCTGGGCATGCGTTTTCCTGCAGGGTGTGTTTTTTGACTCGGTCACACATTTTTTTACCAGCGCGAATGTTTTTCGGTCGGGCGCACGTTTTTCCGGCCGGGGCGCATTTTTTCAGTCGGGCGCGCATTTTTTCGCACAAGCGCGCATATTTTCGTCGGGCGAGCGTTTTTCGGCCAGGCGCACGTTTTTTGGCCGGGTGCGCATTTTGGCCGGGCGCGCATTTTTTGCCCGGGCGCGCGTTTTTCGCCGGGCGCGCATTTTTCGCTCGGGTGCGCGTTTTTCTCCCGGGCGCGCATTTTTCGTCCGGGCGCGCGTTTTTTTGCTAGGGCGCGTATTTATCGCCCGGGCGCGCATTTATCGCTCGGGCGCATGTTTTTCGTAGGGCGCACATTTTTTGCCCTGAAGCGTGTTTTTCGTGCGGGAACAAGTTTTTTGCCCGGGCGCACATTTTTCGCCAAACCGCATTTATTTCGGCCCGGGCGCTCGTTTTTTTCTCGGGCGCGCATTTGTCTCCCAACCGCGCATTTTTTGCCCGAGCCGCAAAACGCACCTGGGCCGAAAAACACCCGCTCGGGAGAAAATGTGCGCCAGTGAAAAAAATGCGCGCACGGGTAAAAAATGTTCGTCCAAACAAAAAGTATGCTTCCGTGCAAAAAAATGCACTCTCAACCGAAGAACTCGCGATCGGGCGAAAAATGCGGTAATGAGCCAAAAAACACACACCTTGGCGAAAATACACGTCCTAGAGAAAAATGCGCGCCCGGGCAAAAAACGCGCACCTGGGCGAAAAAATTGCGTTTGGGCGAAAAACTCGTGTCTTAAAACATATTATGCAATCTAATGCGTTCGGCGCTGACACCTATTTTGTGTTTTATAAATTTTTTTTTATAATTTAAATTCCAATATCAATTACATCATTCAGCCGAACAACTTTTGTGCCTTAATTCCAATTTTGTTGACTGAATTTAATCTTACAGATGAACAACAAAATTGAAACTCTGTTCAAAGTCAATTCATGTAGATATTGGTTTTCGTCGAAAAACCAATTCTAGAAAGTCAATTTCATTCAAACGAACGGACCCTAAGACTATTTGGTTTAATGGCTATCATTTTTGCTTGGGGAAACTTATCCACAATCAGATCCATCAACAAAGTCATTAAATGTTTTGGAACTGCCTCGAGGCAAAAGTTAAATTGGAAAAAAATATTTCTCTATCAAACACCATTCCTCTAGATTGGAAAAGACTCATTCTGAAAATTCTTAGACGTCCAAATGAGCTCTTTTCCCTTTAACTATCATGATTACAATCTACTCATATGGGGGAGACTTTGATAAAATTCTTATGGAACAATTTAGACAATCATTCTAAACACCGCTGAATTTTTTATAAAGTCGGTTACACCAATGTTATGTGTAGGGGCCTAGGTTTCAATTGTCTGAACTTTCTTCACAATTATTTCAGGTATATGGAGATTAGGCAGGTTCATACCAGATCGTCGTTACTTTCCAACTATATTAAACACAAATACTTCTATATCCATGAAAACAATATATCCATTGTTCCTTCCTCTCCCAAACCTTGGAATGGTGATCTTAAACTACTTGAGCAATTTATATCTAAAATATCTTTCCAAAATGGTGTTATACTATGGAGACACACTCAAAATGATTTTCTCTGTATCATCCCTTAAGAAATCTCTTAGGGTCCGTTCGTTTGGACGGAATTGGAATTTGATATTTGAATTCGATATTGGGATTCAATATTTAGAATTGGAATTGGTCTAATTCTAATTCCATCGTTCGCCTAATAAACAATATTGTTGAATATTGTGGAATTGAACAATTTTTTTGTTCATTTGTTAAATAAAATTCAATCTAAGAATTCAAAAATATTATAAAGAAATTAATATTTTTTTACATATATAATAAGAAATGTGCGTCCTGACAAAAAACACACGTCCGAGCGAAAAATGCGCGCCCGGACAAAAAAAAACGTGCTCGGGCACAAAAAGCCCGCCCGGGCGAAAAACTCGCGCCCGGGCAAAAAATTGGCCGCCCGGGCGACAAAACGTGCGCCAAGGCGAAAAACGTGCCTTCGAGCGAGAAACTTGCACCCGGGAGAAAATTGCGTGTCCGCCCGAAAAACTTGCGCCCGGGAGAAAATTGCGCGCCCGGGCGAAAAAACGCGTGCCCGGACAAAAAACACGTGCTCGGGCGAAAAACGCACGCCCGGGCGAAAAACACGTCCACGGGAGAAAAATGCGCGCCCGGTCGAAAAACGCGCGCCCGAGCGAAAAATGCTCGGCCGGGCGAAAAACGCGCGACCGGGCGAAAATTGCGTGTCCGGGCGAAAAACGCGCTTCCGGGCAAAAAACATGCGCACGTGCAAAAAACGCGCGCCTACGCAAAAAATTGCGCGCGCGGGCAAAAAACGTGCGTTCGGGAGAAAAACGCGTCCACAGGCTAAAAACGTGTGCCCGGTCGAAAAACGCGTGCCCGGGCGATAATTGCGCACCCAGGCGAAAAATGCGCACCCGGGCGAAATACGCGCGCCGGAGCTAAAACTGCGCGGCCGGGCGAAAAAACGCGCGCCAGGGAGAAAAACGCGCGTCCGGGCGAAAACTGCGTGCTCGGGCGAAAACTACGCGTCCGGGCGAAAAACGCGCGTCCGGGCTAAAATTGCTCGACCGGGCAAAAAAGGCGCGCCCGGGCGAAAGACGCGCGCCCGGTGGAAAAACGCGCGCCCGATGGAAAAAACGCGTGCCCCGGCGAAAATTGCGCGTCCGGGCGAAAAACGCGCGCCCGGGCGAAAACTGCGCGCCCGGGCGAAAACTGCGCGTCCGGGCGAAAAAACGCGCGTCCTGGCGAAAAACGCGCGTCCAGGCAAAAAATTGAGCGCCCGGGCGAAAAACGTGCGCCCGGGCGAAAAACGCGCGCCCGGGCGAAAAACGCGCGCCCGGGCGAAAAAACGCATCCACGGGTGAAAAACGCGCGCCTGGTCGAAAAAACGCTCTCCCGGACGACAATTGCGCTCCTCGGCGAAAAACGCGTGCCCGGGCGAAAATTGCTCGCACGAGCGAAAAACGCGCGTCCGGGCGAAAAAACGCTTGCCCGGGCGAAAACGCGCTCCCGGGCGAAAACGCGCTCCCGGGCGAAAACGCGCTCCCGGGCGAAAAACGCGCTTCTGTGCGAAAAACTCGCGTCCGGGTGAAAAAGTAACGCCCGGGCGAAATATTGCTCTCCCTGGCGAAAAACACGATAAATCGAGCGTGGCAGACCAGCCCAATTCCGATATGTCCAGCTAGATTTTGTGCCTAGGTTAAAACCAATTCCATGATATTCAACTCGAATTCCAATTATTAAAGTTATCTAACAAGCGAACGACGTAATTGAAATTCGACGTCGAATTTAAATTCCAAGTCTTCAATTCCGTCCAAACGAACGGACCCTTAGGGTTCGTTCGTTTGTACGGAATTGGCTTTCTGGAATTGGCATTGGAGATTAGAAATCCAATTCTAGTATTCGGCGCAACGAAATTTAAGCGGATATTGACTTTCATGTGAAAATCCATGGTTTTTACTATAAACTAAAAAATCAAATAGCAATTCTTACCTCCGCCCATAAGTTTTCCGCATAATCAAATGTTTACGCTAGAGTTTTTCGACCTACGCGCGGGTTTTTCGCCCGAGCGTGCGTTTTCCTGCAGGGTGTGTTTTTCAGTCGGGC
This sequence comes from Dactylorhiza incarnata, assembly GCA_033032865.1. NCBI lineage: Eukaryota > Viridiplantae > Streptophyta > Magnoliopsida > Asparagales > Orchidaceae > Dactylorhiza > Dactylorhiza incarnata. The sequence goes on along the minus strand of JAWHQI010000001.1, from coordinate 4,338,647 downwards.
ACGAGTTTTTCGGTAGGGCGCGTGCTTTTCGACCGGACGTTCATTTTTCTCCAAGGCGGGCGTTTTTCGCCCGGGAGCGCGATTTTCGCTCGAGCGCGCGTTTTTCAGCCGGGCGCGTATTTTTCTCCCGGGCGGGCGTTTTTTGGCCGACCGGGTGTTTTTCGGCCTGTCGGGCATTTTTCGCCCGTACGCTATTTTTTCGCTCAGGCGCGCATTTTTCGCCCGAGAGCGCGTTTTTCGGTCGGGCGCGCGTTTTTCGACCCGGTCACACATTTTTTGACCAGCGCGTTTTTCGGTCGGGCGCGAGTTTTTCGCCCGGGCGCTTTTTTTTTCGCCTGGGCTCGATTTTTTCGCCGGGCTTGATTTTTTCGCCCGGGCTCGATTTTTCGCCCGGGCGCGATTTTTCCGCCTGGGCGCGATTTTTTTGCCCGGGCGCGATTTTTTCGCCCGAGCGCGTTTAATTCGCCCGGGCGCATATTTTTTTCACCCGGGCGCGTTTATTTCGTCCGGGTGCGATTTTTTTGCTCGGGCGCGATTTTTTTGCTCGTCCGGGCGCGATTTTTTTGCTCGGGCGCATATTTTTTTCACCCGGGCGCGTTTGTTTCGTCCGGGTGCGATTTTTTTGCTCGGGCGCGATTTTTTCGCCCGGGCGCAATTTTTCCGCCCGGCGCGATTTTTTCGCCCGGGCGCGATTTTCTCGTCTGGGTGCGTTTATTTCACTCGGGCGCAATTTTTTCGTCCGGGCGCGATTTTTTCGCCCGGGCTCGATTTTTTTGCCCGGGCGCGTTTATTTCGCTAAAGCGCGTTTTATTTCTCCCGGGCAAGTTTATTTCGGTCGGGCGCGATTTTTTCGCCCGGGCGCGATTTTTCGCCCGTGCGCGATTTTTTCGCACGGGCGCGATAATTTCGCCCGGCCGGGATTTTTTCGCCCGGGCGCGATTTTTTCCATCGTACAGCCGAACAACTTACAGATATCAATTCCAATTCCGTTCACTGAATTTCATCCTGCAACCGAACAGCAGAATTAGTTTTATGCACAAAACCAATTCCTGCAGATATTGGTTTTCTGGCCAAAGCCAATTCCAGAAAGTCATTACCTGCTCGCCGAATGGACCCTATCTGCAGGAATTGGTTTTGGCCAGAAAACCAATATCTGCAGGAATTGGTTTTGTGCATAAAACCAATTCTGCTGTTCGGTTGCAGGATGGAATTCAGTGAACGGAGTTGGAATTGATATCTATAAGTTGTTCGGCTGCACGATGGAAAAAATCGCGCCCGGGCGAAAAAATCCCGGCCGGGCGAAATTATCGCGCCCGTGCGAAAAAATCGCGCCCGGGCGAAAAATCGCGCCCGGGCGAAAATATCGTGCCCGACCGAAAAAATCGCGCCCGACCGAAATAAACTTGCCCGGGAGAAATAAAACGCGCTTTAGCGAAATAAACGCGCCCGGGCAAAAAAATCGAGCCCGGGCGAAAAAATCGCGCCCGGCCAAAAAAATTGCGCCCGGACGAAAAAATTGCGCCCGAGTGAAATAAACGCACCCGGACGAGAAAATCGCGCCCGGGCGAAAAAATCGCGCCGGGCGGAAAAATTGCGCCCGGGCGAAAAAATCGCGCCCGAGCAAAAAAATCGCACCCGGACGAAACAAATGTGCCCGGGAGAAATAAAACACGCCCGGGCGAAATAAACGCGCCCTGGCGAAAATATGTGCCCGGGTGAAACGCGCCTGGATGAAAAATTCGCGCCCGAGCGAAAAAATCGCCCCCGGGCGAAAAAATTCCGCACGGGCGAAAAAATCACGCCCGGACGAAAAAATCGCGCCCGACCGAAATAAACGCGCCCGGGAGAAATATAACGCGCCCAGGCGAAATAAACGCGCCCGGGTGAAAAAAATATGCGCCCGGGCGAATTAAACGCGCCCGGGCGAAAAAATCGCGCCCGGGCAAAAAAATCGCGCCCGGGCGGAAAAATCGCGCCCGGGCGAAAAATCGAGCCCGGGCGAAAAAATCAAGCCCGGCGAAAAAATCGAGCCCAGGCTAAAAAAAAAGCGCCCGGGCGAAAAACGCGCGCCCGACCGAAAAACGCGCTGGTCCAAAAATGTGTGACCGGGTCGAAAAAACGCGTGCCCGACCGAAAAACGCGCTCTCGGGCGAAAAATGCGCGCCTGAGCGAAAAAATAGTGTACGGGCGAAAAATGCCCGACAGGCCGAAAAACACCCGGTCGGCCAAAAAACGCCCGCCCGGGAGAAAAATACGCGCCCGGCTGAAAAACGCGCGCTCGAGCGAAAATCGCGCTCCCGGGCGAAAAACGCCCGCCTTGGAGAAAAATGAACGTCCGGTCGAAAAGCACGCGCCCTACCGAAAAACTCGTGCTCGACTGAAAAACACACCCTGCAGGAAAACGCACGCTCGGGCGAAAAACCCGCGCGTAGGTCGAAAAACTCTAGCGTAAACATTTGATTATGCGGAAAACTTATGGGCGGAGGTAAGAATTGCTATTTGATTTTTTAGTTCATAGTAAAAACCATGGATTTTCACATGAAAGTCAATATCCGCTTAAATTTCGTTGCGCCGAACACTAGAATTGGATTTCTAATCTCCAATGCCAATTCTAGAAAGTCAATTCCGTACAAACGAACGGACCCTTACGAAACCCAACTTTTCTCTTAATACGTTATCTTGTATGTGGTCAAATTTAACTCATAAAATGAATTTTTAATGTAAAAACTCCTTCCGTAATATTATCAAAAATCACCATTTTTGAAACACGTTTGTTATAATGCCTTTTCATGTCATTAACTAAAGCATTTTAATCATGAAATTTTGGTTTAGGTTGAGAAAACTTTCTTTTAAATAGCTTTGTTCTTTCACTGCTCCTCTAATATTGAGTATTTGGATTTTTCAAAGGTTGGTTAGTGTACTAACTGCTTACAATTTTTATTTTATGTACACTGAAAAACTACTCTGGGAGAAGTGTGTTATAGTGAGGTTTAACAAGCTTAGGAAAAGATCAAATACATGTTTCTTACGATGATATACATATATGTATACTTGCTTAGACATATTGTACTCTCATAAATATAGAATAGTATGAACTGATAAAAAATACTATTTATTGTAAATTTTTTATGAGCTCATGTCGTTTAAAGATCCTTACACCGCATCTTTAGTTCCCGCCTCATTAATTCAAGCTTATCGAGTCGGGGACACGACAACCTCATTGTTGAAGCCCTATATGATTTTGTAGTCTAACCTTTGAGCTGGCTTCATTAATTGCTTAATGGTCTAAATGTTCATCGGGTCCAGTTCCATATCATTTCACTTTTCTTGTCTCTTATTTCTTATGTAAATGTATATAAACTTAGTATTTCCCTTTGTTGTTTATTTGGTGAAGAACATATGCTTATTAATATTAGATTGTATGTGTTCTCTATGATGTATTCTACTTAGAATGGTTCATTTTCCTCAAGTCATAAAACACATATTACAAAGCAAATTCTCGTTATGGCAACAAACTAAGAGAAAGTTTGGAGGGAGTTCCCCGGACAAACAATGTATTGCCCAATTTAATGCAAAACTATTGATAGTTTATGCTCTCATTCCAAGTCATCTATTGACTTGAACTATAAAACAATATTAATTGAACTATTACCATACTAGACCTATGCTTGATCATAGACTTGCCAATGAAATATTGTGATCTTCTTCATAAATGCATATAAATCTCATTTCCTTGTTATTATCTTTAGACATGTTGCACGAGTACAATGGTGAATGTGATTCCCTAAGCATGAACCCAAGAAAGCCCAACCCTACATCTTATCCCTAAAAGCCTTAGCTATCATTTAAACCTAGATTACCATCATTTCGAGTAGAAGCGAGTTTTATTCAAATGAAACTCAAAATTTTGAGTCTAGTTCAACTCAGAATCAATTTAATTTTGAGCCGAAGCCACTCGATTTTATTTATGTCACCGTTTGAAATCAATTTTCAAAAGATTCGAAATTAGAAGAAAAAATTTAGAAAGGTTGGAGCAAAGGATTAAAAATACAACTCCCTGGCACGTGAAGTGAAATGTCAAGTGGCGTTGACACGGTTCCGGTGGAATAAGTCATTGTAGAGTGTTAATTAATGTGAATCTTTCTACTCTTAGTAGAGGCACTTCTAACAATAATGTAATCTTTTACCTGATTTGAGTTTTTCATGTGTCTTTATGACTATTTATCTAATGCATGTGGTGTTTTCTTGCTAGTTGCATGCTACAAAATTTCAATCATTACAAGTTTAAAAGGCTTATTTTCCCAACACAAAACAGTGCTCAAGTCTATTCAAAGTGGTAAAATAAAAGAGCAGTTGGGTTGTCTCCTTGTTGATCTGTGACTCCTCCCGGATAAAGCTTTCAACCATGATGTTGACTTGGAAAAAAAACATTATTTCTCTTCATTGACGTGCATGAATTCAAATAACCATTTCATTTTGAAGCGGAGAAAAGAACCCAATAGCCACAAATTGTTATGCCCCATATTCTGCGCCAATTGAACTGAGTAGGACTTGCTCCGCAAAGCATTACTATAGCCTGGAAATTGGAGTAGCATGCATTGCATAATTAGATGCCAGTTCCTTCCTCAAGATCTTTCCAGCTGCAGACTTTGGTATAGAATTAACAAACGCAACTTTGCGTATCTTCTTATACGGTGCAACCTGCAACTCAGAGCATCGTATATACGTATATTAATATTTTCCTACATCAAAAACATTAATTCAATGTTACAAAACATAACATTTACCTCCCCTCAAGTTCACATTTCATAACATAAGGGGGGGGGGGGGGGGGGGGGGGGGGGGATTTTTGCATGGATGTTATGAAATCTGAACTTCAGGGGAGGTAAATGTTATGTTAAGAGGGGCGCAATCTGTAATATAATTATGCTATCTTCCAGGGGAAGTTTTGGTAATTATTCGTATATATATACATACATAAATGCGTACATATATATACACTAATAGAGAGAACATGTTCGATTAATATACCTGCTTTGCTACGTAATCCATGACCTCCAGCTCACTGATCTTGCTTCCGGGTTTCCTCACCACAAAAGCCATTGGTATCTGCCCCACTTCTTCTTGTGGATACCTACAGTTGAGCATGCCAAAAACACATGGACTTAACTAACAATTAATGCTCTTATGTATATTATCATATTAAGGACCAAAATTAATCAAAACTTACGGAATCACGGCGGCATCTTGTATCTCTGGCGAAGACTGAAGAACTTGTTCTAATTCAGCCGGTGGAACCTGTAATAATATCGAAGGAATCCACGTGTATGACACATTTGATAAATTTGTGAAGGAGTTTCTCACGTATTAATTAAGGATTTTGTTTTACAAGTTAATTTGACAAGGCTGCAAAATAGTTATATTTGTACACACACGCACATACATACCTGATATGCTTTGTATTTTATTAGTTCTTTCAATCTATCAACAATGTACAAGAAGCCATTCTCATCAATGTAGCATAGATCTCCGGTCTTCAACCAGCTCTCCGCATCAAACGACTTCCTGTTCGCCTCGTCATCACCTACGTAACCTGAAAGGTGTATGAATTTGAAATTTATTAAGTGCCACAAAATTAGTTAGTTTGATTCAACTAAATCAAAATCAACTTTATATATGTCATAGATATACATGTGTTGCTCTTATAGAACAGATAATTATTCGTGAATATATATAATTATAGTTTTGAAGTAAGAAATGGACACACCTAATTATTTGCCCTGGCTCAAAAATCAATATAATTATGTTTTTGAAGTGAGAATAGACACAATTATATATTATCAATTCAATAGATGAATCTAATGCCACTTGCACTTTTTTTAAATTTCTCAGAGAAAATGTCCTTCTTGATTGATTATTATTGATAAAAAATAATGAGTTTAATAAACATTAAATTTCATATATCTATTGATTATGTATATTGATGTAGAAATCAATAAAAATAAAACCACACCTATCAAATCGTACCTTTCATCATTGTAGGGCTTTTGATCCAAAGCTCGCCTTGTTGACCGACAGATAAGGATTCTCCAGTGAGGGGGTGAACGATTTTGGCTAAAACATTCTCATTAAGTAGTCCGACAGACTTTTGATGGTGACACTCCTCTGCATCAATCATCCTAGAAATCCCTCCGCCCTCTGTTGATCCATATCCCTGCATTCAATTTACTATGCTCTTATCTAGCTCTATGAAGTATCTTTGTGCATGCACATTATGAAATATAAACTTTCATGGGAGATTTTTGTAATTCTAATGGATAAAGGGTTGAACTTATAATAATGCAAACACTAGCAATGTGCGCGGGCCAGCGCCCATGTACGACTAGTCTTAGTTGCGAATGAGCTCCGCAATTCCGTGAAAGTTTTTGGTGCACATAAGCATGTGCATGCTTCTGGGCCTCCTAATGCAACTAATTTGAAAATGAAGTAAAAAATATTTTGCAATATTATTTAGAGATAAAAAATGAAGAATTAAAAAGCCTAAGAAAGAAAATAAAACACTCTCTCATTGAGTCCCCCTCTCTCTCTTTCTCATCTCTTTAATGTAAAGATCAGACGACCCAAATGCTATTGATGGTCTTAAATGAGGACCATGAACTCTTTTAAAGAACCTCCTATAATGTAGTATATATATATAATATGGGAAAAACCCTTTGGTGAAACATCCACCTTTCCGATTTTACCCACTCTTTATTACCCTAAATGACGGCCTCAAGGACAAGGAAAGTGTCACCCAAACAACCATAGAGATGATGAGGATTGAAAGAGAACGAATGGAATACCATAAGTATTCTCCTAGGGTTTGATTAAGTGGGACACTTTGTTTGATCCTAGGGAGATAAAGTTGCTCTTTATGATTTATGACATGGTTTATTGTGATGTGATGAATATACTATGTTGGCATATGTGGAATACATCGAGTTATAATGCACATAGAAATATTCATCCTTAAACAACTATTTTATGACTGTCCCATCAGTGTTGACAGCCATTCGAGAACAACTACAGGCAGGATAACATACCCTCTAACAAGGATTGGATAGTCTGCTGACATAGGTCTGATGACCTACTATTGTGATGATATGTTGTTGTCTCGTGACTTGATTGTATAGGATTGATGCAGATCTACAGTTGATTTATATGTCTAACCTTTTGAGTCGTAAAGGCTAGAGTTTACTTGAGAATATTTGTGCAAAACCTTTTGATCCATGGAGGCTAGGGTTAGCTTGAGGATATTTGTGTATGTTGAAAGGTGGGGCCCCGCGGGGTAATCACGCCACCAGCCAGATTGCAGTCTGAGCATCCCAACCAAATCACCCTCCGGGGCTTGGTGGCCATTTAATCTGGGGGTAGGTTGTTGAGGCCAGACCTTGAACCACTGACCTCCTTTATAAGAGGGCGCTAAGCACAACTCTTATACCCAACCTACCCCGGATTAAATGGCCATCAGCCCCGGAGGGTGATTTGATTGGGATGCTAGACTGCAGTCTGGCTGGTGGCATGATTACCTTGCGAGGCCCCACCTTTCAGCAAAAGATGCAACCTTTGTTGAAAGGTGGGGCCAAACGGGTAATCACGCAACCAACCAGACTGCAGTCTGAGCATCCCAACCGAATCACCCCTGGCTAACCCTCGTCGGGACTTTGACCACTATTGAAAGGGTAGGTAGTTGAGGCCAGACCTTGAACCACTGACCTCCTTTATAAGAGTGTTAACACATCATTTTATACCGAACTGCGTTGCATCTTTTGTTGAAAGGTGGGGCCCAACGGGTAATCACACCACCAGCCAGATTGCAGTCTGAGCATCCCAACCAAATCACACCAGGCTAACACTCGTCAGGACTTTGACCACTGTTGAAAGGGTAGGTTGTTAAGGCGGGAACATGAACCCCCGACCTCCTTTATAAGAGAGAGTTAACACATCATCTTATACCCAAGTGTTCGTTTAGGGGTTTATAAATGGTTCGTCTAGGGGTTTATCTAGGGGTTCCTATAGTGGTTCATATAGAGGTTAATCTAAAGGTTCATTGAGGGGTTTATCTACCCTTAGATAAAACCCTAGATAAACCTTTAAATGAACCAACCCCAAAATAACCCTTAGATAAACCCCTAAATGAACCAACCCCAAGTGAAACAAAGGATGAGTGTAAGGCCCAAAGAGTGTATGCAATGGTAGTTTGTACAATGTTGTAGATGTCGCCCGACATGTCCGACATGAAGGTTTTGGGGTCAAACCGCAATGAAATCGATATATTGGCGAAAAATTGCGTTTTGGAAAATATCACGAGATATCGGTGATATATCGCGCGATATAATGACAGCCGATATATCGAATGAATTTCTAAATTAAAAAAACGTGAAAATATCATGTATCACGAATCAAATCTCATCGCAACATCTTTCGTCGTCTGTTTAATATCACGGGAATGAATCTCATTTGTCGCAGCCAGTCTTTCGTCGTCTGCCCTAGCTTATGCGAGAGGTGACTCCCTCGTTTTCTTCCTTTCGGTGCTCTGGCTGCGTTGTCGACGACGACTCTCGATTCGATTCTGCCATTGTTCTTATTCCCTAGCGTCGGTCAACTACTCTGCCCTAGTTTCTTCTCTTACAACAGCACTGTGAGCTTCTAACTTGGTTTTATCTTTTTTTTCTGGCATATTTTTTATTTGTTCTTGCATATTTTTTATTTGTTCTGGCATTTTTTTTTCATTTCTTCTGGCATTTTTGATTTGTTCTGCCATTGTTTCGTTTCTTCTGATCTCCTACCCTACCCTAGCTTTTTCATTCGTTCTGGTATTTGTTTTGGTTTGTTCGACATTTCAGGTATTCCTTCTAGCATTTTTTATTTGTTCTGACATTTTTTTGTTTCTTCTGATCTCCTATTCTGCCCTAGTTTTTTTATTTGTTCTGGAATTTGTTTTTATTTGTTCGGCATTTTAGGTATTCCTTCTGACATTTCTGATTTGTTCTGAAATTTTTTTGTTTCTTCTGATCTGTTACTCTGCCCTAGCCTTTTCATTTGCTCTGGCTGCGTTGTCGACGGTGACTCTTGAATCGATTCTGCCATGGGTTCTCTTCCCTTGCATCGGTCTGCTACTCTGCCCTAGCTTTTTCATTTGTTCACGAGTACTATATTAACTCTGCCCTGTCGCTGCTCTTAATCTGCTAATGCTCATAATCATTTGTCGTATTTGTTTTATTTGTTCTGCCTAACCTGCTACCAAAATACATTAGCACACATGCACAATATGGTGGCTCAAGGGTGTGCTTTACAGTTCTTTGCCGATAGATTACTATTATTATGTCAGACCTTTCTCTCCAAAATTTACTTCATTATTTTGCTTTTAGCAACTGCCTCTAGTGTTCATTATTTACTTCATTGATGCAACAAATGATGTAATCATGATTCATGAATATCGTATGTAAATAATCCAAAATTTTACAATATTTTACAACATATGATGCATGTGGTGCTTCTTTGTTATTGAATGAATGGTGATAATTGATTATTAATTAATCATTATTGATTATTGAATGATGAATAAATGAACTTGTTAGGAATGATTATTAATCTGTGTTACTGAATAGATGCGGTGCTTCAGTGTTATTGAATGATTATTAATCCATGTTACTGATGTTGCAAAAATTATACAATATTTTGGGTTATATCAAACCGACCAACTATTACTGATGTTGCAATTATTTTGTTTTATATTATTATATTATTTTTGGATTTTGCTCTCTGTGTTTTGACCAACTCACATTATTTGTTTGTTGTTGAATCATATAATGGACTCCTCTCAGTCTTCTAGTAAAGCCCCCGGTGCGTCAGTTACTATTGGTAGAGATGTGTTTTGAGCATTTGGAGAGAAAGTTGTTGCAACGGATACCAATAGAATTCGTTGCAAGCAAGTCATAAATGGAGGCATAACAAGGTTCAAACATCATTTGGCGGGGATTAAGGGCAATATAAAGTCATGCTCTCATGTTCCAACTGATGTTAGAGCAAAAGCCGAAGCAACACTAGCATCAACACAAAGTAGTAAGCTGATGAAAAGTACTAGGTTACAGAGTAGCTTGGCTGAGGTCGTTATTGGAGAGGATGCATATCCAGACTATTCACAAAGGAATTGTTTGCAGAAGTTAGGAGTAAAGGTCTAATGGACCAATTTATTGAGTCAGGAAAAAGTTCACAAAGCACGATTGAGAGCAAGTTTAAGAAGAAAGCAAGAGATGACGCAGCTTTATATATTGCTAGGTGGGCATACGAGATAGACATTCCTTTCAATGCTCAATATAGCATATCCTTTCAACAAATGTTTCATGTTGTAGGTCAATGTGACCCTGGGATGAAAGGACCAACTCCGTATGAGATGAGGGAGAAGTTCTTACAGATGGAAGTTCAACGGACCAAGGAAATGCTAAGCGGCTTTACTCAAACATGTAGGTTGCATGGGTGTAGTATTTTGATAGACGCATGGACAAATCGCAAGGGTAGAAGTGTCATGAATATTGTTGTGCACACAGTTGTTGGAGTAGCCATTTGGTTATCGAAGAATGTATCATCATCTACACATGATGGTAAGTTCATATATGAGTTTGTAGATGAGGCAATTAGTAGACCGGATGGCCCAGGAGAAGCAAATATAGTACAGGTTGTGACGGATAATGCATCCAACAATATGGACGCATCATGATTGCTACCTATAAAGAGACCCAATATATTTTGGACTTCTTGTTCCGCTCACACCATAATTCTTCTTCTCCAAGATATTTCAAAGTTGAAGCAAATTAAGAGTGCAATCTCCATGGGCCAACAACTTACTGTATTTATATATGCTCACACCATTGCTGTTGCTATGTTCAGAGAGACGACGAAAGACATGGAGTCCCATGATCTCGTTAGGGCTGGTGTGACAAGATTTGCTACAGCTTTTTTATCTTTGCAGAGCCTCCAGGATAAGAGAAGATATTTGAGAGAAATATTCAAATCTGCTAAATGGGAGGCAACAAAATTGTCTACTATCACACATGGAAAGCAAGTCATGTTTTCATCTAATATTTGTAACATTATTTTTTGCAATTACACTACATTATTTTAATATCTTTGGTTGTATGTAGGCCACAACAATTGCATTGAGTGCCACATTTTGACGTAATGTAGAGCTGGCGCTCCTTATATTTACCCCATTGGTGAAAGTTCTAAGAAGAGTAGATGGAGATATACCGTCAATGGGGTGGTTGTAGGGAGATATGAAGAAGGACAAGGAGGAAGTTGTTGTAGCACTCGAAAAAAAAACAAGTATCATCCTATATGGAAGTTGATTGACAGCATAGTGTATAGCAAGATGAGCAACCCTTTACATTTAGCTGGATATTTTTTAAATCCTTTATTCTATTATCCCAATAAGGAGGAGGTGGAGGGTGATACTAAGTTCATGCATGGATTTCTTGAGTGTCTTACAAGAATGTATGCAAATGACCCTGATATGCAAGATCATATAACTAGTGAGTTTGATACATATCAGTTTGGGCAAGGATTATTTGGAAAAGAGTTTGCGAAGAGGCAATTGTTTGTCCCTTCTTTTAATCCAGTAACTAGTTAACTAATCATATAGTTCAATTTCTAAGCTACCAAAAGAATTGTGAATATTACTAAATTTTCTTTATTTTTAATTAGTACACTGGTGGAAATTACATGGAGTTGAGACTCCGAAGTTGAGGGGGATGGCCATGAGGATATTGAGTTTGACCACAAGTTCATCTGGATGCGAAAGAAATTGGAGCACGTTCAAAATGGTAGTCAAATGGAATCCATGAACCACACGCGCGCGTGCGCTCGCTCGCATGCATGTACACATCAGATCTGATCAAATTCGGATTTGAGATTTGGGGAATAATTGAATTAAATTGTATTTTTTGTACAAAATATTTTTGTCATTTCGGAAAACTTTAAATTCACATTTCGACGTACGACTAATCGTTATCGACTTATGTCGTTTACCATACGTCGATTCCTCATCGTGTATAAATTGACGTACGTTGATTTCTCCCCTACAAATCGACTTACGTCGATTACTCTCCGCCTTCAAATCGACTTACGTCAATTACTCTATGCCTACAAATCGACTTACGTCGATTTCTGTTGTTGTTCGCCGTTCGGCGATTTCCTCTTTCACGAACGTCGATTTCTCATGCGTCGATTTCTCATATGTCGATTTCTCTACACGTTCACGCGTGATTTTGTACGCGTTTTCTGTACGCGTTTTGCAGCATTAAACTGTACGATTGGAAATATGTACCCTCTATACATGACAAATTTACTTAATATAACCGTTTAAAATTAATTACATGATTAATTTCTTGCGGTTTTACGAGACTCTTATATCAGAGATTTTCCTGAAACATTTTACGCACTCTTTTCATTCGCTCATTCGGTTCTTGCGATTTTACTCTCTTTTATGTTTGCTTCATCGAGTAAAGTTAGGGTGCTCTGTGCTTCTTAGGTGTCCGCGCACATTAGAGTTTTCAGGATCTAGACGGGTGTTGTACCTTGGAGGAGTGAGCATCGATTGAAAGCCCCGCCAGATGGTGGTGCAACATTTTTAGGGCAGTAATCATACGTCTTGTCCGGACTCGATTTCATAATATCTTTATTTACAGTTTTCTTTATCTTACTGTTTCCATGATCCTGATATTACAAAACAAGGGTTTTCAAACGAAAAAAATATACACTATTTTGTGAATATACTAAAAATATTTCTACAAAAATGATGATGATGATAAAGCTAGAAAGGAAAAACACCATAAAAATGATAGATATTCTTTAATATATAACTAGTGTTTATGCATAAGTCAAAAGTGCACAGTGTATGCGACAATATACAAGATCACCATTTGATACTCCACAAAATTATTTTTGGGCGCTGATATTTGTACACCACAAATGGATATTCACACCCATAAATAAATAAGTTTTTTTCTTTTTAGAAGTCTCCTAGTGTTGGAAAAAACACCCTTTTGATTTATTTAAATAAATTATCTTAAAGTGATTTCATAATCTATGATATATTACTCATGTTGTATAAAGAGGGTAAATTGGTCATTAAATGTCCTAGGATATCACATTCACTCTAGAGCGTCAAGACCTGTCCAAAACAAGCACAAAATTCAGTTGAGTTGAAGTTGCGTCGACTTGACTTGCGTCAAATAGAAGTCGACGCAACTTCGACTAGAAGTCGAAGCAACTTCGAATACAAGTAGAAGTAACTCAAACTGAAGTTGAAGTATAGTTGAAATCGACGCAACGTCGAAATGGTCTCGACGCAGAAGACAGAGCCTGTCAAAGCTATATCACAAGTCGATGCAACTTCGATTTGAATTCGACGCAGAAGAAGAATCTGTCAAAGCAATATCAGAAGTCGACACAACTTCGATTTGAAGTCGACGCAGAAATTCAAGTTCAAAGTCCAAGTCTACAACTCGACGGATACGTCGACAGGTATTCGACGCAACGTCGACATCTGAGTTCAGCCAGAGCTAAGAAGGATTTTAAAATTGCTTCGATAAGAACTCAGAGGTGTGTCGAATAGAGGGAAAATGAAATCGACGCTACGTCGAATACAGACAGAAAAGGAAGGTTTTCAGCTGTCCTTTCATATGCTTTTCCAGAAGGTATCCAAGGCTATAGTTTGTCTTCTAACGACTCGTTTATTGCCAAGAATGGAATGAAGCACTTAAGATGAACAACAAAGACATTCTTGGAAGTTATTCAAAATAGATTGACGGGTCGGGAAACATAAATAAAAAGAAATACCTTTGTCCAAAGGATATTCCTTCTAAGGACAGAACAGAAGAGGAAAGAAAATTCAAATACAATTTGACAAAGAATAAGTATACACATAGAGAAGAAGAACATAACAATCAGAACCTTCAGTCTTCTTCTTCCACTCCCTGAAGCTTTCTCTCTGGAAAAAAAAAAGAAGAATACCTCTGTATAGGAATACAAAACAAAGCTTCTTCTTCACATCTTACAGCAGCAAACAAACTTGAGTACAGAGATCACAGAGGATCACAAGCTCATAACCCTTGCATTCTTCTCTATTATAAGCAATGGTTCATCATATACAGATCCTTAAGAACATCAGAAGACAACATTCTGTGTGATATCTGTAAAAGGATTTATACAGCAGAATCCTTATCTTCTTCTTCTTCTTAATTACTCCTTTTCTATTCTGTAACTGAAAAAGAGTCTTAAGAATCTCTCTTTAAAGGATTCAGTTGGTTCTAAGAGTCTCTTTATCAAAAGACTCAGTGGTTCTAAGAGTCTCTTTGTCAAAAGTCTCAGTGTGTGGTTCTAAGAGTCTCCTTATCAAAAGACTCAGTGCTGGTTCTAAGAGTCTCCTTATCAAAAGACTCAGGCACTAGATAGTGCAATCCTACCAGGTGGTAGAAGAGTGAACTACCCACATTTTGGGGAACAACTATAAAAATTCTGCGTCTTCTGAGTTTGCTTTTCTGTGCTGTCTCTTTTACTGTTTACTGTCTTTCAGTTTCTTTGTTTATATTATTCTATGATGGTTGTGGTGATTGCATAGCATGATTATCAGGATCGCGATCCGCATCGTAGGATCTTACGATCATACGATCTAAATTTTGTAAATCGATCCGGATCTTACCTAGGATCTAAATCGGCGCATCTACTTCTGGGATCGCGATCCGGATCTTAGGATCGTAAGGATCGTAATCCCGACCCGATTCTACCGGTCCAACACCCTATCCCGACCAAAGGGAACTGGAACCATGTACAACTCTATCCGGCCTCATTCAACCGGTCCAACACCCATAACCTATTGCTTAACCTTATCCTAATCCCGCTCCCATACCCCATCACATAATTATAGCATGCTGCTTTACCGTATTCCAAGTGTCGATTGCCGATTGCAAACGGAGGCTAAGAGCGACGTCTTCGGTCGCTTCCAGTCCAGACAATGTCTTCATTTTTCTTCCTTACCAGGTTCCATTTCAAGTGGTGTCAGTGTCTTATTTTATATTTCTGCGTATGAGTAATCCAATGGTTGGTAATCTAGTGGCTTCCTGCTACTTCCAAGCCTACGTCTTCCCTTCCTTTTTAGCATACGAGCAATCTAGCGGTTAGAAATCCAGTATACGAGCAATGCAAACTTCCTGCTTCCAGCGTACGAGTAATCCAGCAGTCTGGGTTCATCTTCCTACTTTCAGGCTTCCACCAATCAATCAGTCCATATTTGTTTTTATTTTTAGTAGACATTGGGTGTCCTACCTGATGAAACTGGAAGTGAACTTAGTATGATATTATCTTTTTGATTTAGTTATTCAAAAATATTTAATATAATTATTCATATACTGCCCAATTTATTGATTTTTTGTTAATTGAGAATGTAATTGGATGATACAAAATTCAATTTTATATTTTAAGTCTTAATTTATGAATGTTGTAGGATCTTGCGATCCTCGATCCGATCGGTTCCGGTCCAACCTCGAAATGATCTCACCTAGGATCTCGATCCTGACAACCTTGTTGCATAGTTATTGAAATAGGTTTATTATTGTGTGTGCATATTCAGGGGAAAGTTTTTAAATCTTTATTCATCCCCTCTAGAGAATACTCAGAGGTTACACTGTGCACTTTCACCTAGACTTAATAATCGCAGACCAGCCTACCCCATCCCGTTTTCCCGACCATCTCTTCCCTGCCCCCGCGCTCGCATGAGTCCAGACGCTGACGTCATATCTCCGGCCGACGCCGCATACGGTGGTGCTAAGATCCATGTAAAGCTTCAGTTTTTCAACATCATAAAGATCAGAACGGGGAAGATACATATGGAGCCCCAAGTACCATGGTGGCCCCTACACTTTCTACTCACAGAGGAATGGATGCAAGGTGAAACTTTACCAGGATGCCTATCCCCCAATAACTTCATTCCCAAAATTCCGCTCGCCAACGGAAAGTACTACGATCCCCATCGATGTTGGAAGGACATATTCAACGCTATCATCCCCAAAATTCCGCGTGTTTGGGATGATCGGACCTCGGTCGGATTGCTAAAGAAAGATCGGACCTCAGCGATGCTTCTGAATTCTCGGTATGGTCATTAGTTTCAAAAGGCTCTTTAACTTCTTAAAACCAATATGTATTGTACTGGTCCATGGTACTCTTTTATTCATATCTAGTAAGATGTGTCATCTATTTTATCGTGTTATTACTTTGCAATTATTTAAACGCTTGAGTGTTGTTGTTGTATTAGTTTGTAATTATTGCTATTATGCTCTTTATTTAATTTCGTGCTATATTTATTATCTAATGCTACAAGGAAATCTCATATTTAGTGTAATATCTTTAGAGTTCATTCTATGCTTATTTAAAAAATTTCATTCATTGGTCTACGAATAGCGTGTTTGACTACGTACGAATATAGTTTTGGGGTCTACAAACATCAATGGGCTACAAAGAGTCATTTATGGGCTACAAATATCAGAGCCCTTATTTTCACTACACAAATTATGACGGATATCGTGCAACGGCCGAGAATGTCATGTCGCATTGTGCCAGGGAGATATTCTTGCAGGATTGCTAATTTTAGCATAATACAAAATTAAATTAAATGTAAAATAATTTGATATTATATATTTAAATATATTATTATAGTATTTACATGACTTCTTTGATTATATTTATTATTGTATTTGTTACACGCCAATAAAGGGCTCGGGGTGCGTCTAAAGGAAACCCCGCTTAAGGAAGGTGGGGGCAACGGACAACGCATAATCGCTTGAGTTGAAAAGACCGAGCCCGCCATTCCCTCCGCCATCCGCCAAAGTCAAGGCACACACGGAGCAAGCCGCAGGTGCATGCACTACCGCGTGCACGGTAGCACGCGGGCAGAACCCCCATCGCGGGGAAGCGGCCCGGCCGCGCCCCGACTGCACCCCTTGGGGGGTGCGGCCCAAGCCGCACCCCCCTTGAGGGGTGCGGCCCAGCCGCACCCCCCTTGAGGGGTGCGGCCCAGCCGCACCCCTCAAGGGGTGCGGCCCCAGCCGCACCCCTTGAGAGGTGCGGCCCAAGCCGCACCTCCCTTGAGGGGTGCGGCTGGGGCCGCACCCCTTGGGGGGTGCGTCCCTAGCCGCACCCCCCTTGAGGGGTGTGGCCCTAGCCGCATCACTTGGAGAGTGCAGCCCAAGCCGCACCCCCCTTGAGGGGTGCGGCCCAACCGCGCCACCCTTAGGGTGCGGTCAGGCCCCCTCCCCTCGCTTTCTCCGCAGGGGGGCTCGTAGGGGACCCCGCCGTATTCACGCCCCCTCGTCGGGTGCGTCGGATCCCAATTCCCCTTTGGGGGACAACTCCCCGTTCCACCATTCGCTCAGAACGCCTCCGCGCTCACGCGCGCTCAGAACGCTTCTGAGCGCGCTCAGAATGCCTCCGCGCTCACGCGCGCTCAGAACGCCTCCGCGCTCACACGCGCTCAGAACGCTTCTGAGCGCGCTCAGAACGCCTCCGCGCTCCCGCGCGCTCAGAACGCTTCTGAGCACGCTCAGAACGCCTCCGCGCTCACGCGCGCTCAGAACGCCTCCGCGCTCACGCGCGCTCAGAACGCTTCTGATCAAGTTCGGAAGCATTCTCACTTTTCCGACTCGCTCACTTTTTGTCTTTCCGGCGTGCTCACTTTTTTTCTTTTCGGCGTGCTCACTTTTTGTCTTTCCGGCGTGCTCACTTTTTGTCTTTCAGGCTTCTCACTTTTCAGGAACGGTCAGTCGCCTTTTTCGCCTCCAACAGAACTGCCCGAACTGCCCGAGCCGCCCAAGCTGCCTGAAGGGCAAGGTGGTCATTTACGAAAAATGGCGATCCGTGTGCCCCGAATCAGAAAATATGATTCGTCCACCGAGTATTTATGGAAACTGCAAACGGCAAAATTATCGGACCGCCCCCGGCCAAAGCTATAAAAGGAGCCTCAATGCTTCATTTGAAAGGACCTTGACTTCTGGACCCGGGAGAGCTCCTTGCAGACTTTTGTGGAACTCTCCTTCGGCGCTTGAAGATCTCCTTCATGGACTTGAAGATCTTCTTCATCCCGAGAGGCGACTCGTCTTCTCACTTTTGTTCTCCAGCATTCTCAGAAGGAAAAGGCGACTAGCATTCTCACTTTTGTTCTCCAGCATTCTCAGAAGGAAAAGGCGACTAGCCTTCTCACTTTTGTTCTCCAGCATTCTCAGAAGGAAAAGGCGACTAGCCTTCTCACTTTTGTTCTCCAGCACTCTCAGAAGGAAAAGGCGACTAGCCTTCTCACTTTTGTTCTCCAGCATTCTCAGAAGGAAAAGGCGACTAGCCTTCTCACTTTTGTTCTCCAGCATTCTCAGAAGGAAAAGGCGACTAGCCTTCTCACTTTTGTTCTCCAGCACTCTCAGAAGGAAAAGGCGACTAGCCTTCTCACTTTTATTCTCCAGCATTCTCAGAAGGAAAAGGCGACTAGCCTTCTCACTTTTGTTCTCCAGCATTCTCAGAAGGAAAAGGCGACTCGCCTTCTCACTTTTGTTCTCCAGCATTCTCAGAAGGGAAAAAGACTTAGCTTTTCCGAGAGGTGGCCTGTCACCCTCGGAGTTCTCTCTCTCCCTCCATTATTGTAACGAGCAGCGGCCTGTCGCGCTCGAGTTCTAGTTTCCAAATTGTAACCCCCAGAAGATAGTGAAGTTTGGTCGGCACAGCTCCGACCGCGTGGTTTTTTACCCTTTCCGGGTTTTCCACGTTAAAAAGTCTCAGCGTACTCAACAAATCTCAAATTGACTGTTTGCGCGCTTAGTTCGCTTACGAGCTAAGGTGGTTCAATTGGACCGGTCTACCAAGAGCCCTAAGCGTTCCGCAACAGTTTGGCGCCGTCTGTGGGAACATTCCCAAAACTCTCTGAAAGCCAATTGCTATGGCCAGGAAGAGCGCTCGCACTACTGAAGGATCAATGCCGGAAGGGCGCGCCAACCCAGCTCCCTCCCACTCGCTTATCGATGCACCTCCCGTAGAAGAGGCACCGCCTGCGCCCGCAGCTGGGCTGGAGGTGCGCATGCAACAGATTGAAGAACATCAAGCCGAGATGTTGGCTCTCGTAAGGAATCTCGGAACTCCTCAAGTTCCGATTCAGCCACAAGCTCTGAACGCGCCACCGCCCCCAATTCTGAATCATGCCCCGAACGAAGAGGCCGTTCAGGAGGACGAAGCTTCAGAAGGATTCTCCAACGCGGCAAGTTCCGCTCACCTTGCCCCGCCAGCTGGAGGCCCAAGAGCTGACCACCATCACCATCCCCCAGGAAGAGCTATCCCTGGTCGAGCAGTGGAAAGAACCACGCGAGAAGAAATACGCGATATGATAGAAGAAGAGTACGTCCAAGCAGGACGACGCGCAGCTCTCACCCGCCGTCCCGCACACCACGGCTCTCCACTGTCGCCTCAAGTCCTGGCTCATCCAATTCCGAACGGTTTCAAGCTTCCCAACATCGAGACATTCGATGGGACGGACGATCCGTTGGAGCATGTCTATCACTTCACCACCGTCATGAGGATATACAACGCCACTGATCAGCTCCTCTGTCAGGTGTTCCCGACAACCTTGAAGGGACAAGCGCGCACTTGGTTCCACTCCCTGCAAGATGGGACCATCAACAACTTCGCAGAAACGGCGCAGCAGTTCGTGGACCAGTTCATCGCCAATCGTAGGATTGTCCGAGATCCCTCCCATCTCTCGGGAATCCGCCAGAACGACGGAGAAACTCTGAGGGATTTTTTCCGACGCTTCACCTCTGAGTCTCGACAGATTCCGGGAGTCGACCCCGAGCTTTTGCGAGGAGTCTTCCTTGGGGGTCTCCGCCCAAGTGACTTTTACTCAGCTCTAATGAGAGAAACCGTACCAAGCTATCCTGACCTCGTTCAGCGAGTCGAGGCCCAGATAGCAGCAGATGAGGCAATTGAAGCGCACCGCCTGCAATTCGAGGGGAGCTCAAAGAGGAAGAAAGAGGAGTCGCTGCCGCAGACAGTTCCAAACAAGAGCAACAAGCATCACGACAACCCCAGCCGAGACCGAAGGTCTCACCAACACCATGACTACACTCTCTTGAACACTACTAGGACTAACGTTCTCCTCGCTATCCGCGATAACAACGAATCGCTCCGTAAGCCCAGACCCCTCGCTAAGAACGCGGGGGACCAGAAAAAATATTGTGAGTTCCATCGCGGGCGAGGGCACGACACAGAAAACTGCTCCAAGCTTAAGGATGAAATCGAGCGTCTCATCCAGCAAGGCAAATTGGGGAAATTCCTACGAGGCTAGGCACCGATTCAGCCAGCAGGAGATTAGCGAACGCCTCACCAAGAAGTACTGGGAGGCAACCCTTAGGACAGTCATCCCGGGAGAATGCTTCACACTTATTAGCAGGGTTCTACCTATGCCACTGAAATATTCTATCAAATTTGTTTCTATAAGAACTTTGTGTAAATTATCGTCACGACTAAGAGTTTTTAAAGTCTTATTTCACGCATCTCATATCTTGCGCTACCAAAACTACGTAAAACGTCCACTTGCATGAATGAACAGCACCTGCCTCCAGGCAGTGCGCTAATGAACACCACCTGCCTCCGGTCAGTGCGCTAATGAACAGCACCTGCCTCCAGGCAGTGCGCTAATGAACAGCACCTGCCTCCGGGCAGTGCGCTAATGAACAGCACCTGCCTCCGGGCAGTGCGCTAATGAACAGCACCTGCCTCCGGGCAGTGCGCTAATGAACAGCACCTGCCTCTGGGAAGTGCGCTAATGAACAGCACCTGCCTCCGGGCAGTGCGCTAATGAACAGCACCTGCACCCAGACAGTGTGCTAATGAACACCACCTGCCTCCGGGCAGTGCGCTAATGAACAGCACCTGCACCCAGACAGTGTGCTAATGAACAGCACCTGCCTCCGGGCAGTGCGCTAATGAACAACACCTGCACCCAGACAGTGCGCTAATGAACAGCACCTGCCTCCAGGCAGTGCGCTAATGAACAACACCTGCCTCCAGGCAGTGCGCTAATGAACAGCACCTGCCTCCAGGCAGTGCGCTAATGAACAGAGACTGCCTCCGGGCAGCGCGCTCGCAACAATCTCTCGCTGCCGACAATTGAAGGTTCGCCCTTCTCCACCACAATAAGGTCTCGACATCATAAGAGTCTGCCCCCTACGTTCGTCCACGGTTCGAATACGCCCGCTATTCACTGGTCAAGCCGCGAGCACAGACTCGTGCAAAAAATTTCCGAGCGCAGACTCGTGCAAAAAAGCCGCAGGCACAGGCTTGCGCAAACTAATTTTCTATTATATAAAAGCAGCGGGCTCAGAACCGCGCAAGTTCATCTGTTACTTTGCAAAAGGCACTCAAGTTATTCAGGTATCATTGCTAGACAGCAAGCCAGCAGCAATCTCAGAGAAGAGAGCAGTGGATAAAGCCGCCACGGAAAAATCAAAACCTCTGAACTCCTCGCACAGAGACTCGGACTCCGAAGGTTTGGGGGGCTTATGTTACACACCCATAAAGGGCTCGGGGTGCGTCTAGAGGAAACCCCGCTTAAGGAAGGTGGGGGCAACGGACAACGCATAATCGCTTGAGTTGAAAAGACCGAGCCCGCCATTCCCGCCGCCATCCGCCAAAGTCAAGGCACGCACGGAGCAAGCCGCAGGTGCATGCACTACCGCGTGCACGGTAGCACGCGGGCAGAACCCCCATCGCAGGGAAGCGGCCCGGCCGCGCCCCGACTGCACCCCTTGGGGGGTGCGGCACAAGCCGCACCCCCCTCAAGGGGTGCGGCCCCAGCCGCACCCCTTGAGAGGTGCGGCCCAAGCCGCACCTCCCTTGAGGGGTGCGGCTCGGGCCGCACCCCTCAAGGGGGGTGCGGCTAAGGGGGTGCGGCCCTAGCCGCACCCCTTGGAGAGTGCGGCCCAAGCCGCACCCCCCTTGAGGGGTGCGGCCCAACCGCGCCACCCTTAGGGTGCGGTCAGGCCCCCTCCCCTCGCTTTCTCCGCAGGGGGGCTCGTAGGGGACCCCGCCGTATTCACGCCCCCTCGTCGGGTGCGTCGGATCCCAATTCCCCTTTGGGGGACAACTCCCCGTTCCACCGTTCGCTCAGAACGCCTCCGCGCTCACGCGCACTCAGAACGCTTCTGAGCGCGCTCAGAACGCCTCCGCGCTCACGCGCGCTCAGAACGCTTCTGAGCGCGCTCAGAACGCCTCCGCGCTCGCACGCGCTCAGAACGCTTCTGAGCACGCCCAGAACGCCTCCGCGCTCCCGCGCGCTCAGAACGCTTCTGAGCACGCTCAGAACGCTTCCGCGCTCACGCGCGCTCAAAACGCTTCTGATCAAGCTCGGAAGCATTCTCACTTTTCCGACTCGCTTACTTTTTGTCTTTCCGGCGTGCTCACTTTTTGTCTTTCCGGCGTGCTCACTTTTTGTCTTTCCGGCGTGCTCACTTTTTGTCTTTCAGGCTTCTCACTTTTCAGGAACGGCCAGTCGCCTTTTTCGCCTCCAACAGAACTGCCCGAACTGCCCGAGCCGCCTAAGCTGCCCGAAGGGCAAGGTGGTCATTTACGAAAAATGGCGATCCGTGTGCCCCGAATCGGAAAATATGATTCGTCCACCGAGCATTTATGGAAACTGCAAACGGCAAAATTACCGGACCGCCCCCGGCCAAAGCTATAAAAGGAGCCCCAATGCTTCATTTGAAAGGACCTTGACTTCTGGACCCGGGAGAGCTCCTTGCAGACTTTTGCGGAACTCTCCTTCGACGCTTGAAGATCTCCTTCGTGGACTTGAAGATCTTCTTCATCCCGAGAGGCGACTCGCCTTCTCACTTTTGTTCTCCAGCATTCTCAGAAGGAAAAGGCGACTAGCCTTCTCACTTTTGTTCTCCAGCATTCTCAAAAGGAAAAGGCGACTAGCTTTCTCACTTTTGTTCTCTAGCATTCTTAGAAGGAAAAGGCGACTAGCCTTCTCTCTTTTGTTCTCCAGCACTCTCAGAAGGAAAAGGCGACTAGCCTTCTCACTTTTGTTCTCCAGCATTCTTAGAAGGAAAAGGCGACTAGCCTTCTCACTTTTGTTCTCCAGCAGTCTCAGAAGGAAAAGGCGACTAGCCTTCTCACTTTTGTTCTTCAGCACTCTCAGAAGGAAAAGGCGACTAGCCTTCTCACTTTTGTTCTCCAGCATTCTCAGAAGGAAAATGCGACTAGCTTTCTCACTTTTGTTCTCCCGCCTTCTCACTTTTGTTCTCCAGCATTCTCAGAAGGGAAAAAGACTTAGCTTTTCCGAGAGGTGGCCTGTCACCCTCGGAGTTCTCTCTCTCCCTCCATTATTGTAACGAGCAGCGGCCTGTCACGCTCGAGTTCTAGTTTCTAAATTGTAACCCCCAGAAGATAGTGAAGTTTGGTCGGCACAGCTCCGACCGCGTGGTTTTTTACCCTTTCCGGGTTTTCCACGTTAAAAAGTCTCAGCGTACTCAACAAATTTCAAATTGACTGTTTGCGCGCTTAGTTCGCTCACGAGCTAAGGTGGTTCAATTGGACCGGTCTACCAAGAGCCCTAAGCGTTCCGCAACAGTATCTTATAGCAAATAATAGTTATAAATAAAATATGTAATTACACAAAAATAATAATGATAAGATTTGAAAAGAATAATGTGAGGGATTTTTTGTATAGGATAAACATAAATTATATAACGTTTAAAGTTAGACTTTGAAATTAAAGGATAAAAAAATATGAAAAAATTATATTAAATATTAATAAAGCATATTAGATAATTACTTTCTATAATTTAATTTATTCATAATAATATGTAAAAATAGGATAAAATATATAATTATGTCAAAATAATAGGGAATTAATTAAGAAACAATTAATTCTAAGGGCCCGCTTATTTTAAGAGGATAGTGACCTTGAAATTAGAATTGAAGGTTTATTTTAAACACAATTGGACTTTCAATTTCAATACTAAAATCCTAATTCCATCTAACCTAAGTGAATCATAATATCTTACATATATATAAAGATATCCCCTTAGCCATTTTTGTAGTGTAATGGAATGCACCGCCTCCTAAACTAAGGCGTTGAATCTCGCCGAAATCAAATTTAGCTGTCTGATTATCTACGTGGTGTAATGATAGAGCCCCATGTAAATTTTACTAGAGCGCTTATACTTACTATGGTATGGTGTCCTAAGTCTATATTTTTCAAGCCACGACTGTCCTACAACGTGAAATAATGATTTTACCTCTATCAATATTGAAAATTTAATTATAATAAAGATAATTTTCTTGCAAAATTGCATTGTCATGGGTCAAACTCACAACAAGTCATATATTGAATAAAGACATAACCACTACATCAGCCGACAAGTTGTTGTAATCACCTAATTTATTATCTATATAAATGAAGTTATAACTTCTATAATTAATATAAGTAAATATATTATAACTTAAATTTATATTAACTTATATTTATATTATCTAAATATGAGTTTATATTACTACTTTTAAAACTAATGTAAGTAAATATAATATAAGCTTGCATGTGGGCGCCGCCCGCCGAACGATGCCGCCCGCTGAACGATGCCGCCCGCTGAACGATGTCGCACGCCGAACGATATGGCACGCGTGTGTGAGATATATATATCTCTTTCTCTACGATAAAAAGAAGATTGGTTATGTGCAGCTCAAAAGTGGATACGTGCGGATCATAAAAGAAAAACCAAAACATTTTAAGATGTCATAAACGGTGCAACCCACATACCCGACTCCTCTATGCCTAGCGTCGTGACCTAGCCTCCCTTCCCATCGTGAGCGCCTCGTTGATTCTCGTCGGTGAAGCCCAACACATGACATCCCCCACAGATATGTCGAAGATCTTCTATTCCCAGCTATTTTCATTTCTCCCACACGATTTTACACCATTTTTTTCTGACCAGCGATTTTTGAAGCATCAGAAAATGCATCTCTTTTCTACTACATTTTCAGTTGCAATGGTGATCTTCTTGCCATATGGAATCTTATGTAGAAGGACATCCATGGCCATTCGGTGCTTTCTGCTCGCTCCAATCAGATTTCTGAACCTCCTCCTGGTCTCTTTGAGAGAAAATGAAAACCTTTCTATACCTTACTTATTTCCAAGGCCATAGTGTGTTGAAACACAAGCGACTAATGTACTTAAAAGATTTTGATTTCTCACATGAGTGTGCTGAGTTTTGGTTCGGATCCAAAACCAAATCGGATCCAACTTTTCTTTTTTAGGAGACACCATGCATGGTAGTTTCTCTCTCTATGAATAGAGAGAGAATATGGGAGCCACAAAGGAATCAAAATGCCATAAAAAAGAGAAAAAAAAAAGAATCTCAATTCTAGGCCCGGTTTCCTTTTAGAGAGAGAGATTCTCTTCCTCTCTCTAGTGTTAATGTTAAACGGAGATATTATATATATATTTACATATGTTAATATATATATATGGGAGATACCTATTCACGTTGGAGTTGAAGGTAGAGGTACAGCCGCCTGAGAGAAGGTGCAGCTCCTGTTCACGTGGAGATTGATATTCTCAGCCGCCTGGCTAGCGTTGGAGGGAAGAGCCGCCGTCGCCGCCGCCGTCTTCTTGCTCTTGGTGCCGCGAGGGGTGGGAGACCCCTGTAGAGGTTCCGCCGGTGGTTGTCGTTGGTGCAACACCATGCGATGGCGGCGAAGTGAGGAGATGATGTCGTACGGGCGTGGAGGCGAAGGCTTGCGGTGGTGCAGTGGCCTTGACGGAGTTTCTCTCCGGCGGTACGGGCGTGGCGGCGAAGGCTTGCGGTGGTGCAGTGGCCTTGACGGAGTTTCTCTCCGGCGGTGAGGGTGTGGCGTCGAAGGCATGCGGGAGTGCAGTGGCCTTGATGGTGTTTCTATCCGGTGGTGCGGCTTGATGTCGATGGCGTTCACGGGAGCGACTCTAGAGCTAGATGTTTGACATCATTGGGCGGATTGAATTCAGGTGGCTACAGTTGGGTAGCCCGAGGTGGAGTCCTAATGGTGGAGTGAGGGTGTACCATGCTCAGGAGAGCTGTGCAGTGCAATAGTTTGTACCGGCTGATGGGGACCATGATGTGTGGCGGTGCACCCATAATTTCTGTGGCTGACGTGGTGGATTGTCGTGGTGGTGCAGAGGATCGTCCTTCTGGGACTCAGGTTCTACGAGTAAGTTTCTACGATCAGGTTGCAACGACGTTCACGGGTTGAGCCATAGCAGAGATGAGTTGACTGGAGCAGGACGGCTAATGCCTCAGACTGAGGTGGTGCTACGTGCAGAGTTGCTTGGTGCAGTTGATGCTTCGTGCAGGTGGTGGCTTCGGATCCCGAACCAAGGTGGTGGATTGTTGAGTTTTGGTTCGGATCCAAATCCAAACCGGATCCAACTTTTATTTTTTAGGAGACCAAGCATGGTAGTTTCTCTCTCTATGGATAGAGAGAGAATATGGGAACCATAAAGGAAATCCAGTAAAATGCCATAAAAAAAGAGAAAAAAAAAAATCTCAATTCTAGGCCCGGTTTCCTTTTAGAGAGAGAGATTCTCTCCATCTCTCTAGCGTTAATGTTAAACGGAGATATTATATATATATTTACATATGTTAATATATATATATGGGAGATACCTATTCACGTTGGAGTTGAAGGTAGAGGTACAACCTCCTGGGAGAAGGTGCAGCCCCTGTTCACGTGGAGATTGATATTCTCAGCCGCCTTGCTAGCGTTGGAGGGAAGAGCCGCCGTCGTCGTCTTGCTCTTTGTGCCGCGAGGGGTGGGAGACCCCTGTAGAGGTTCCGTCGGTGGTTGTCGTTGGTGCAACACCGTGCGATGGCGGCGAAGTGAGGAGATGATGTCGTACGGGCGTGGAGGCGAAGGTTTGCGGTGGTGCAGTGGCCTTGACGGAGTTTCTCTCCGGCGGTACGGGCGTGGCGGCGAAGGCTTGCGGTGGTGCAGTGGCCTTGACGGAGTTTCTCTCCGGCGGTGAGGGTGTGGCGGCGAAGGCATACGGGAGTGCAGTGGCCTTGATGGTGTTTCTCTCCGGTGGTGCGACTTGATGTCGATGGCGTTCACGGGTGCAGTTGGCCTTGACGGTGCTTCTCCGGTGGTGGCAGGTGGTTTGGTCGTCATGCGACGACGAAGGTTCTCGGTGAACCTTGTGCTTCCGCTGCGCTAGCGGATTGCAGTCCAGATTATTCTCTCTCCCGCGGATCGAGCGAGTCCGGCTCCTCCGCGGGGTATTCTGTAACGGACGTCGGTGTTGAAGCCTGGAAAATCCCGGCTCCAAAATCGGATCAATGCAGCCGGAGGCTACTTGCCCAGCCGTTCAACGAGAAGATTTGGTTAGCCATGACGAGCGAAACAGAGAGATAAAGGACACAACCCCAGGTGCTGCGGCAGGGAGGTCCTACCACGTACCCAGAAGCTCAAAAGAGTCTTCTCCAAAACCACGAATGGCCGAGCTTGGTACTAGGAAGGCACTTGTTAGGGAAGATTCTCATCTGTAAGGGGAGTGTAGCTCTGATTTTGACCAGTGCTCTCCCTGGTACCCCTGGGGGTTTATTTATAGACAAATCCTAAGGGGGGGAGGGAGCAGGCGACTATCCCTGACCCCTTAGAGTTGGTTTTTAGAAAAGGCAATAGGTTGGCGAGCAGGTAAGGACCTCGGCCTAAACTGGTGACTTGGTTGACTAAGTCGCCTATAGGCGAGCATGTCCGAACCTATGACCTTCTCGCTCGACCGGATAGTGAACTCCGGGCGGGCCTTTCATCCTCGTCATGGGTCAAGCAAGTGCCTACTCGCACAACCAAATCTTTCGGTCTTGCTTCGTTCGACGAACTCTGGACGACTGCGTTCGACGAACTCTGGAAGACTGCGTTCGACGAACTCTGGACGGCTGCGTTCGACGATCTCTGGAGGACTTCTATGTTGACCTTGACTTCTGCCTACGTGGCCTTTAGACGGGCCCACCCTCGGAGAATGAGGGTTGTACACAATCCCCGCTCTTTGCGAGCAACGTAGTTGGTCGGAAAGAATCATCCAACCCGTATTCGACGAGTTGCACCTGGCGGGAAACTAGCCTACTCGGCAGTCATGGGATCCCCAGAAATCTATAAATAGAGGGGGGTGGCCCTTCCTTGGTACGCCACTTTTTTAGAATCGACGAGATGTTGTCTAGCGAGGAGGTAATTGCGAAGGCCGAGCTGCTGATGAAGTTGATGAAGAAAACAAAAGGCTCTGATGCTCGCAAGAGGAAGAGGGGGTCCTCCGATCGTCGCCTTAGCCCGTTAGGCGAGGAGGTACCTTCGGTTAACCCGTCGACCTCTGCGCCCGAGCCCTCCCTCGCGCCGCCGACCGATGAGAGATCGGGGGACGAAGTTCCTCGGTCTACCGCCGAGGATGAACCGCTGAACGTCCACCTGGACCCTCTCCGAGAAGGTAATCGTCTTCTCGGGATACCGCGATTATTATGTGAACTTTTCGTTCATGTCGTCGTTCTTTTGTAGATGGACCTCCCGCGGAGGTGAATATGCAGACGTCCCCGCTGGAAGAGCGCGCAGATACCGAGCACCTTCCGCCTCCACCGGTCCTTCCCGCAGGGGTCGTCCCCGAGCGGGAACCTCTTCGCCCGTCGTCCCCCATTCCTGAGCGCGTGACGGGCGGGAACCGGATACTGCTAAGGAACTCCAGGGTTACCATTGCTGGAGGAAGGGGAGAGGGAGGGTCTTCCTCGGTGGTGCCTACGACTAAGCTTCCTCGGCGCCCTGATGCTGCGCCGTCGTCTCATAATGGACGGGGTGGTCGCTCAGGGGGCCGACATACTCCTCGACGCTCACCTTCCCCTCGCAGATCTCCTCGGCGGAGGCTCAGTCCTCGGAGAACCCCGTCTCCTCGTCATCAACCGAGGGCAGCACCTGTGCGGGCAGGTATAATCATCGCATCGTACTATCTTTATGTGGGTCTTTTACTAACTCGCCACCTTCCAGCCCGTGCCACGTCTCCGGTTTTCTCGTGTATTTTGTAGATCGTCGCTTAGACGCGAGAAGTGTGGTTAACACCTCGCATATACTGTGGTTTGTGCGACTTTCGTATAGGCGAGTAGGTAGGTACCTCGCACGTGCTTACGTCGCGACCCCCCCCCCCCCCCCACCGGATTTCAATAAATAGGGGGGGTAGGGGTCCAAAATCGGCGCGCTTTCTCGAAGTTCTTCAATTGCTTTACTAGCTCGCTTCCTTCTTCCTACTCGTAACGATGACGCCTTCGTTAGATGCTGAAGCTCGCCGCTTGGCTTATGCCGAAAATTTCGTCGCGCATAAGTTCAAAAAATATGTTACCTGTGCGGACGATCTGGAGAGATTCGTCCATCAGTACCTCGCGCCAGGCTTCCGTGTTGGCCTTCCCGCTTCCGGCGAGCGGATCAACACCTTCTCGGAGGGGAAGCTCGCTTTTTCCCTTTCGCACTTCGAGGTCGGCCTGCGCCTTCCTCTCTGGCCCGAGTTCTGCCAGATCCTCAGGTATTACGGCTGGGTCCCCGCCCAGATTAACACGAATGGGGTAGCAATCATCATGGGCTACCTATGCTTCCTACGCAGCGAGAAGATCGCATTTGACCTGGACGTCTTCCGGAAGATCTTCTACATGGAAGCGACCAAGGGTGAGGTAATCTTCTTCGGCAGCCATCACTGCAAGGTGGCGGGGACGTCGAACAAGGTCCACCGGTGGAGCGAGAAGTTCATCTTCGTCACCGGTGACTTCTCCCATATACCAAATCGCCCTCAGCAAAGACCACCCGCGGTGCTTCCCACTCCATCGCTCAGAGGTCAGCGCGAGGAACTCTTCCTTGCCTTGAAGAACAAAAAACTCGACATCGAGTTCTGGCGTAAGAACGTCGACCATCTCGTCTTCGTGCATCCTGGCGAGGGTAACATTCCTTAGTCGCCGCTGAAAGTGATTTTACCTTTGCTTCTTTGTCTAACACCTTTCTTCTAGGCTGCTGGCATCTTCCATCCACGGCTCTTCCTGTGGAGGGTCAGACCCCACCTCCTCTATCTCCCGTGGTCGATCCGGCAACGATGCAACACGGCGAGGAGGAAGAAGGCGAGCAGGAGTCTCCCCTGTCGGGAATTCCTCCTGGGGTCGGCGACACGACCGAGATTCTTCGTGCTGCGGGATGGCCGGCCGAAGGCGAACCACCGGCGACCAAGAAGAGGAAGAGAAAGGAGGTCGCCCGACGCGTGGCGGAGGAGCGGGCACGCGAAGAGGAAGACAGCGTCCCTGAGAACCATCCAAACTTCGGGCAGGGTTCGCTGAATAGGCTTGGATGGCGAGCCGCTGATCGCCTGGAGCAGGGAGTGCAGCGAGGTATCCCTGAGCACTCGCCTGCCTTCGTGGAGCGAGGATGAGGTCCCGAACGACGATGCTTTCAGCGTCTTGTTCGGACTCTACGGTCGCGATGATGCGAAGGTGTTGCGGGAGGCTTCTCCTCGCTTTCTTGCTGACCAGGGATCGCGAGCAATGTTGCGTGCCTCGGAGCTGTTCCATCAGACCGCACAGAACCTTCTTGGCTCCGAAGTGGAGCTCGCATTCCATCGGAAGCTCACGATGGATGCCGAGAAGCGTGAGGATGAGGCCTTGAAGCGCGCCAAGGATGCCGAGGACAAGGCCGAATCTAGCCGAGGTTTCGAGGTGATGTTGGTACTTCACGCGAGCTAGGATTAAGACCCACTCTCTTTCCTCCATGTCTTCTAACCTGTCCTTCTCGCATCTGTAGGAAGAGCAGTTGGTGGCGGCGGAGACGATCTCCAAGCTCGAGTGCGATCTGCGGGCGAGCCAGGTCTTGCTGGAGGCGACGCAGGTTCATAACGCCGAGTTGGAATCGAGGATGGCAGCCCATACCTTCTCGGAAGCCGGACCTTCCCGCTGACCACAAGGATCTTTCATGACCTCGCAGGAGCTCTCATCTCTTCGGCGGGAGATAGCCCTAGCCGCCGGGGACTTGGTCTTCGCAAAGCTTTCAGTGGCTGGCTTGCTGGTTCCGGGAGCGGAGAGCTTGACCACGGAGGGGCTTTTATCCGATATCCTGAATGCGAGCGAGGAGGAAGACGACGAGGAAGAGAACGAGTCGGATTCAGCCGACTATGCTCCATCGTCCAAGTGAAGTTTTGTTTTTAACAATTTTGATGCTTCTCGCGGCTCTGCGAGCATATATATATTTTTTGGTAGATAACATTTCTTTTGATAGTAATATTTACTTCCTTTGTGAATCTTTCTTGTGCTGTTGTGATGTCGCTAGGCTCATAGGCTCGCTCGTGTATGCTTACTTGTCTTTCCCGTCCGGGCGACTTAGGATGAGATCGGGGTCTGCCGACTATCTCACCTTACTCGCTTCTTCGACCTGCTTGTCCATATCCTGGATCCTCGCCCATAGGGCTACTCGCACTCAACCCTGCGAGTTGGTGTCTTACTCGCACCCTGACTGCTGAAAAGGATGTTAGATAGGAAAAGACGGCCGGGGCTTCCAAGGGACTCACATTCCCGATAGTCTCCATTCTAATGCGATGTTGGTGCTATTGAAGAGAACGACTCAGTAGGGAATGACTGTCGGGGAGGTTCCAAAGGAACGCCTTCCAAGGGAACACAACATCCCAAGGTCTCCATCCTGCTGTTGAAGGGGTTGACACAGTAGGGAATGACTGTCGGGGAGGTTCCAAAGGAGCACCTTACAAGGGAACACAACATCCCAAGGTCTCCATCCTGCTGCTCTTGTTGATGTTGTTGAAGAGGTCGACACAGTGGGGAATGACTGCCGGGGAGGTTCCAAAGGAGCACCTTCCAAGAGAACACAACATCCCAAGGTCTCCATCCCACTTGGAGAGGTTGACACAGTAGGGAATGACCGTCGGGGAGGTTCCAAAGGAGCACCTTCCAAGGGAACACAACATCCCAAGGTCTCCATCCCACTTGGATGCTGAATGTCGATCCAACATGTTTCCTGTTGCTCAACAATTCAACGGGGAGTTAAGCACATGAACTCACACGATCGGAGGAACGAATCGCTTTGTTATTGGCTCTTAGCCCTCGAGGATACACAACACCTTTATTCAAGGGTCCCTTGATCGGCCTAAGTCGATCATCTCTTCGTGGGATTGGGAGGTCGGCGTCCAGACTTTTTCTGATAATCTCCCCAGTCGGATGAGAAATGCAGTCGGTGGGAACCGCGGCCAACGTGCAAGGGGGGAGCTGATCTCGGCCCTTCATTACAGAGGTTTGGACTTAAGGGAACGCACAACCGAGGCACTGTCCCATCATCCGTTCTGGGTTTTACGAGAATCAAGTCGGAGACCCGTTTCCCAACCTGACTAGGACGTCGGCTTTTTCTGTTCTCCTTTTTAAAGACTTGCTATCATGAGAAATTCCTCACGTCCCATGTTTCAGGGGGCTTTATTTATAAGCAATCAATTTACAGGAGAGAAGGGTATACGTCCCTGCTTAGGGATAAAACCTTTTTAGGTCATCGCCGCTCCATGTATTCCCCAATAGCTCCCCTTCATGATTCTGTAAGCGATATCCTCCTGTTGCAAGTGATTCATGGATAATGAAAGGTCCCTCCCAATTAGGATTGAGCTTTCCAACGGCTGTCGATCTCCCAGCTGCGTCCACTTTCTCCAGGACTAGATCACCTGCTTGGAAGTGCTTGAGACGAACGTGCTTGTCGAAGTGCCTCGCCATGCGATGCTTGATCTCTTCTTGCCGAGCCGAGGCTAGATCTCGGAGCTCTTCGATGTAGTCGAGGGACAGCTTCTGGGATTCCTCATTCTCCAGTCGTCATTCTTCATCTCCGTCTTCTGCTGCATTCACCCTAGGACTTCCGACCTCTAACTCTACTGGAATGAGAGCTTCAGACCCGTGAGAGAGTTTGAACGGGGTTTCCCCCGTGGCTGAGCTAGGAGTGGTTCTCAAAGCCCACAACACCGAGGGGAGCTACTCCGCCCAATTACCTCTTAGGTTCTCGACTTTCTTCTTTAGTAGGTTGATGATTAACTTGTTGGCGGCCTCCACTTGTCCATTGCTCCTGGGATCAGTGGCGGATCCAGAAAATTATAAATGGGGGTGCACAAAAAATTTCAAAACACAAATGCTAGCGGGGTGAGTAGGAGGGTCGTGAGTCACATGTTGAAAATTAATTTTGGGGGTGCACATAGCTGAACTTGGTCTGCGAATAACCAAATTTGGTCTGCGAATAGCTAAATTTGGTCTGCGAATAGCCAAATTTGGTTTGCGAATAGCCAATTTTGGTCTGCAAATAGCCAACTTTGGTCCGCGAATAGCCAATATTTGTCCCAAAACAAACTAGTTACGTGACGTGAGAACGCTTTCATCTTATCGGAGCCGTTTCTTCCTCATCTGGCCACAGTTTTTGACATATAAGTAGTCAAAATTCATTGTCTCGACGAGAGAAATCCAAATCCACTAACAATTTTGAAAAATAATGGGGGTGCGCGTGTCCCTCGGGCCCCCCTCTGGATCTGCCCCTGCCTGGGATGATGTACTGACGCGAACCGGAGATCAGTTCCGAGTTGTCTGCAAAAATCCTCCAGCTCCAAACTGGCAAACTGAGGACCGTTGTCGGTGACGATGGCGAAGGGAATCCTGAATCTGCAGACGATTTCTCCCCAGATGAAGTTCTTCACGACTTGAGAGGTGGTTTTGGCAAGAGCCTTGTCCTCGATCCACTTGGAGAAATAGTCGATCATGAAGAGAACGAACTTCCTCTAGCCGCTAGCTGAAGGAAAGGGGCCTATCAAATCCATTCCCCAGATAGCGAACGGCCACGGGGCGGTGATCAAACGAAGATGCTGGGCCGGCTGCAAATGAAGGGGGGCGAACAGCTGACACTTCTGGCACTTTTTTGAGAAGGCCTCCACATCTTTGCGGATAGTGGGCCAAAAGTAGTCATGTCTCAAGATCCTTTGCTCCAAAGTGCGAGTCCCAGAATGGCTTCCGCACTCTCCCGAGTGGATTTCCTCCAACAATCGAGGTACTTCGTCTTCAGAGACACATCTAACCAGAGGGCCCGAGATGGTCTTGCGATATAACTCCCCATCTTGTAATAAGTAGTACGCTGCCTTGTACCAGAACTTCCTTTGATCCCCCTCCTCCGCAGGAAGCTGCCCGGAACTCAGGAAGGAAATGAACGGATCCATCCACGAAGGACGCCGATCGATCTCCATCATCTCTCATTCCTCAATGGATGGTCGAAATAACTCCGTGATGGTCCCTCCTGCTCTTGGCCCATACTTGGCCAGACGATCCGCCGCCGAGTTCTCCTCTCTCGGTACGTGCTCGACGAAGAAGGATTGGAAGCCCCCGATCAATCCTTTCAACTTTACGAGGTACTTTTGCAGAATGGTGTCGCGTACTTCGAACTCTCCCCGGATCTGAGACGTGGCCACCATCGAATCAGTGAAAGCTATGACATCTTGGATGCCCAGCTCCTTTGCGAGGCGCAAGCCTGCTATGATGGCTTCGTACTCGTCCTGATTGTTCGTGACGGGGAAGAGGATCTCGACTGCTTGCTCGATCCTAGTTCCCTGTGGGCTGACAAGAACGATGCCCACCCCCACAGAGCTCTTGCCTGAGGCTCCGTCCACGAACATCTTCCAAGGGATGGGAGTAGAAGCCTCCTCTCCCGGCTCCGCCTCTACCGAGAAGTCGGCTAAGAAATCTGCTACTGCCTGCGCTTTGATCGCCACCCGAGGCGAGAAGGAAATGTCGAACTCACTGAGTTCTACCGACCATTTCGCCAGCCTCCCTGAATGCTCCACCCCTTCCAAGATATTTCGGAGAGGATGGTCGGTTACGACCCGGATGGAGTGAGCTTGAAAATAAGGCCGGAGCTTCCGCGCCGACACCACCAAGGCGAAGGCGAGCTTCTTCAAGATTGGATATTTCAATTCCGCCTTCTTGAGCACCTGGCTAACATAATAAATGGGGAGCTGCTTCTTTCCTTCTTCTCTGACCAGTACGGAACTTACTGCTTCCACCCCTACTCCCAAGTAGATGAGTAGGTCTTCGCCTTCTTTCGGGCTCTGAAGTAGAGGTGTCTGAGTCAACTGCTCCTTCAGCCTACCGATCGCCTTTTCGCACTCGTCGGACCATGCAAAGTCCTCGCTCTTGCGGAGCGTCTTGAAAAAGGGAGAGCACTTCTCTCCTGCCTTGGACAGAAAGCGGCTTAGACCCGCCAACCTTCCTGTCAGCCTTTGGACTTCTTTCATGGTTTTCGGCGAGGCCATCTCTAAGATTGCCTTAACCTTATCAGGGTTCGGCTCCACTCATCCCGGAGTGATGAGATGACCCAGAAACTTTCCCCTTCCGGCTCCGAACACGCATTTCGCCGGATTGAGCCTCATTTTGAACTTCCTTAGCGTTGCAAAGGTCTCTACCAGATCCGCTATATGCTCCCGTACGCTCTTGCATTTGATCAAGAGGTCGTCCACATACACCTCTAGGTTCCTCCCTTTCTGCTCTTTGAAGACAAGGTCCATCATCCGCTGGTAGGTTGCTCCTGCATTTTTTAGCCCAAAAGGCATCATTTTGTAGCTATAGCAGCCATCTCCAGTGATGAAGGAAACATCGCGGCAATCGGGGGGATACATCTGGATCTGGTGGTATCCTGAAAACGCATCAAGGAAGCTCAACACAGGGAAACCGACGGCAGAATCAACCAACGCGTCGATTCTAGGCAAGGGATAACAATCCTTCAGTCAGCTTTTATTTAATAAAGAGAAGTCTACACACATCCTCCAGCTGCCTACGGCTTTCTTAACCGTTACAACATTTGAGACCCAGCCTGGGTACTGGATCTCTGACACAAAACCCGCGTCCAGCAGCTTCTTCACCTCTTCCCGGATAGGTCCGGCCAACACGGTGACACTTGACCTCTTCTTCTGGCGGACGGGCTTCACCGCGGGGTCGAGATTGAGGTGGTGGCAGGCAACCTCTGGATCGATCCCGGGCATCTCAGCAGCACTCCAGGCAAAGATGTCGACGTTCTCCTGCAGGCACGTCGCCATCTCCATCTTCTCGCTGACCTTCAGCGATCCACCGATCTTCAGCAACCCAGATACTCCTGCCGCGGAGAGTACCTCGATTTCTTCCACCTCCTCTGACGCCTCCAGCCGGGCCGTGCCTCCTGTTGCCCTCTCGAACTCCTCCGCGTCAGCCATCCAGCTGATGGTGATAACCGAGCTAAGGTAGCACTCGCGGGCGGCTCTTGGATCGCTCCTGATCCTCACCTGGACATCCCCTTGGCAATACTTGAGGCACTGATGGTAGGAGGACGGGACGGCCTTGAAGGTGTTGAGAAGTGGCCTCCCGAAGATGGCCTTGTAGCAACTCGGGGCATCAACGATGACGAAACGACACTGGAGAGGGGTGCCACTGAGTGTTAGAAGGAGATCTACGCCTCCCTCCACCTCTTTCTTCTCTCCGGAGAAGCCAAAGAGGGGCTCATCCGGCGCCCAGACTCTTCCTGCGCCGACGCCCAGCCCGTCAAACGTCTCCTTGAAGATGACGTTTACGGAATTACCGTTATCGATCAGAATTCGATCAACGGTAAAGTCCTCCACGGCGGCTTGGATCACGAGGGCATCATAAAAGGGGTTCTCATTCCCCAGCATGTCTTCTTCGGAGAAGGTGATCTCCTCCAACGGGGGCGGTGCCTGTGAGGTCGAGGCGACACTCCTCCGATAGATCTGATGGAGGCTTCCCTTGCGGGAAGCTCCTAGCCCTGCACCTCTGTGGATCACCCCCACTCCTCTACCTCCTTGGGCCACGTCTCCTCGACCTACTTGGTCGACTCGGTCCTCGTTCCTCCTTCGACCAACGGCTTGAACTGCCGGCGGCTAGACAGGGGCTTCAATCCTCTGAAGCTCCCCTCCTGCTTCCCCCGCTGTCAGCCTTCTCTTGGCTTCCCAAAAGTCAGGGCAAGCCATCGTCCCGTGACCTGCCACTTGATGCAGGTCACAAAAGAGGGGGATCTCCTCTTCCTGCCGCGTTTTCCGCCGATTCTTCTTTCCCTGCCGGTTGCCACGCCTGACAACTGTCATCACTTCTTCCCTCCTTATTTCCTGACGCCTTTCTGGTTGATCGTATCGCCTTCTTTCCGGGGATCTCCTTCCCCTTTCCTGACGATGAGGTCCCCCTGCCGGCCTCCAAGGTGGCCGATTAGCGGGGACTTGGTATTGTCTTTCCTCTTCCCGACGCTCTGGGGCATTGATGAGTCTCCTCTCATCGTTCCTTCTTGGCTCCTTCTTCCTTTCCTCCCGGCCTCTTCCTTTCGGCTTCCGCTTCTCTGCCCTCCTGGGCTCCTCCTTCCTCTTCTCGGGGGTCCTTTCCTCTTCCTCCTCCTCATCTTCCTTGGTCACTCGGGTGAGCCTGGCTAGGAAGCCGCGATTGGAAGCATCACCCTGGATGAACTGGTTGGCCCTTTCGATGAGATTGGCGTAGGAGTGGGGAGGGATCCTACCGATCTCCAACTTAAAGAGGCCTTCGCGAAGGCCGAAGGTTAGGGCCAGCTGCAGGGTGCGATCATCCACCTCCTGGATGTGTAGCACCTCCTCCTGGAAGCGGTCGATGTAGTCCCCCAACGTTTCTTTTGCTCCCTGCGTCAGATGGAAAAGGGTCGTAGCCTCCTTCTTCAACTTCTTTGCCGTGGCGAACCGCATGTTCAGCCCCCGGCACAAGTCCTCGAAGCAGTAGATGGAACCTTCCGGCAACTGGTGGAACCAGTCTCTTGCCTTCCCTCGGAGGGAAATCGCGAACAACCTACATTTGAAGGCGTCCGACATGGTCCGGATGGAGGCGTCATCCTCGAACCACCGGATGTGACGGATAGGGTCCTCCCTCCCTGAGTAGTAATTCATTGAGGGATCCCTGAACCCCTCTGGCACTGACGCGACGATGATCTCCTCGCAGAATGGGCTCCTCCCACCAATCTGGCGACGACCTTCATCTTGCTGAGTATCTCCCCCATACTCGCTAGCCTGGCGAGTATTGTAGTATCTCGCCTGCTCTTCCTCCTCGTGGAACCGAGTTCCGCCAGCTCCTTGCAACGCCTGCAGACCAAACTGCGACCTCCTTGGTCGCTCGAACTCCTCGACATGCTCCTTCACTGCTCGCTTAGGGTGAGCACCTTCCTCGGACGGACCCGGGCGATGAGGCGAGGTCGTCGTTCCTTCCATGCGAGGTAGAAGAGCTGCTCGCATGGAGCCTTCTATCCTCTGCGCGAATTCCTAGAAAACAGCCAAGGATACGAACTCGCCACCTCGGGCCGGGTTTCCTACCACATCCTCGTGGTCGCTAACTGCAATCATCTCGCTTTCTCAACCAGACTTTCTTCCTCTGGCCACGATCCACGCTCACTGCACCAAAGTGTTGAAGTCTGGAAAATCCCGGCTCCAAAATTCGGATCAATGCAGCCAGAGGCTACTTGCCCAGCGGTTCAACGAGAAGATTTGGTTAGAGACGACGAGCGAAACAGAGAGATAAAGGACACAACCTCAGGTGCTGCGGCAGGGAGGTCTCACCACGTACCCAGAAGCTCAAAAGTGTCTTCTCCTCCAAAACCACGAATGGCCGAGCTTGGTACTAGGAAGGAACTTCCTAGGGAAGATTCTCGTCTGTAAGGGGAGTGTAGCTCTGATTTTTGACCAGTGCTCTCCCTGGTACCCGTGGGGGTCTATTTATAGACAAATCCTAAGGGGGGAGGGAGCAGGCGACTATCCCTGACCCCTTAGAGTTGGTTTTTAGACAAGGCAATAGGTTGGCGAGCAGGTAAGGACCTCGGCCTAAACTGGCGAGTTGGTTGACTAAGTCGCCTATAGGCGAGCATGTTCGAACCTATGACCTTCTCGCTCGGCCGGATAGTGAACTCCGGGCGGGCCTTTCCTCCTCGTCATGGGGCGAGCAAGTGCCTACTCGCACAACCAAATCTTTCGATCTTGCTTCGTTCGACAAACTCTGGACGACTGCGTTCGACGAACTCTGGAAGACTGCGTTCGACGAACTCTAGACGACTGCGTTCGACGATCTCTGGAGGACTTCTATGTTGACCTTGACTTCTGCCTACGTGGCCTTTAGACGGGCCCACCCTCGCAGAATGAGGGTTGTATAGTCGGTATATTTCTTCAGGTTGTATTAGTGCAGTTATATTATTTATATATGCAACGATTCTTGTTCAGATTCATGCGCTTGTATACTCTGTATTATTTGGTTGCGCCTAGGGGATAGTTTCCGCGTTATATCCCAACAAGTGGTATCAGAGGCAAGTTCTGTAGGCGATTGATTGGACATTCGAGAAATGGTTTGACTGCAGTGGTTGACGACTATGTCCGCTCCCCATCTTTTCAAATCTGACCTTTGAATTAATCAGGTCTCCTGATCGTGTCGTAGGAGACAGTGAAGAACGTGAATCTGGACAGTGTTTATTTGAAGAAGTGCGACAGTGACGGGTTTAACCTATGACAGGTGGTACTGCATGAGATGGTCATGATAACCACAGATTTGTTACGGGAAGGTGATTATCTGTGGGAACGCAAGACATGTTCAAACGGTTTCTGTGTCAGTTAGAGGAAGTTGGTGCAGAGACGGAGGAGGGCGTGAAGACCCTTTTTTCACTCCTTACCTCGGTCACATATTTTTACCCGGCCTTAGTGACGATGCTCTTTTATGAGAAGGATACGGTGGAACTGGTGGAGGTCACGATCGCAGTGCTACCCAGACAGATCTTAGTGGGCCCTACTCCTGAGGGCGGTCACATCTTGGCAGCAGCGGATGGGTAAGGTGAGGCAGTTTGGCAAGGGATTTAGTGGAGCACGATCTCGACACAGGAGGTGACTCTCTATGTTGACCTTGACTTCTGCCTACGTGGCCTTTAGACGGGCCCACCCTCGCAGAATGAGGGTTGTATAGTCGGTATATTTCTTCAGGTTGTATTAGTGCAGTTATATTATTTATATATGCAACGATTCTTGTTCAGATTCATGCGCTTGTATACTCTGTATTATTTGGTTGCGCCTAGGGGATAGTTTCCGCGTTATATCCCAATAAGTGGTATCAGAGGCAAGTTCTGTAGGCGATTGATTGGACATTCGAGAAATGGTTTGACTGTAGTGGTTGACGACTATGTCCGCTTCCCATCTTTTCAAATCTGACCTTTGAATTAATCAGGTCTCCTGATCGTGTCGTAGGAGACAGTGAAGAACGTGAATCTGGACAGTGTTTATTTGAAGAAGTGCGACAGTGACGGGTTTAACCTATGACAGGTGGTACTGCATGAGATGGTCATGATAACCACAGATTTGTTACGGGGAGGTGATTATCTGTGGGAACGCAAGACATGTTCAAACGGTTTCTGTGTCAGTTAGAGGCAGCTGGTGCAGAGACGGAGGAGGGCGTGAAGACCTTTTTTTCACTCCTTACCTCGGTCACATATTTTTACCCGGCCTTAGTGACGATGCTCTTTTATGAGAAGGATACGGTGGAACTGGTGGAGGTCACGATCGCAGTGCTACCCAGACAGATCTTAGTGGGCCCTACTCCTGAGGGCGGTCACATCTTGGCAGCAGCGGATGGGTAAGGTGAGGCAGTTTGGCAAGGGATTGAGTGGAGCACGATCTCGATCTGGGCCGAAGGAGGGTATGGTATTTTACCATTGCAGACAGTGCAGTCACACAGGAGAGCGAGTTCACAGCGTGCAAAAAGACCTCGAGGCTAGGGTGCGGACAGGGTGACGGCTGGGTCAGGGTGTAGAGTGATGATGTCCTCACCATCACTGAGAGTCCGAGCGACTCTAGAGCTAGATGTTTGACATCATTGAGCGGATTGGATTCAGGTGGCTACAGTTGGGTAGCCCGAGGTGGAGTCCTAATGGTGGAGTGAGGGCGTACCATGCTCAGGAGAGCTGTGCAGTGCAATAGTTTGTACCGGCTGATGGGGACCATGATGTGTGGTGGTGCACCAATAATTTCTGCGGCTGACGTGGTGGATTGTCGTGGTGGTGCAGAGGATCGTCCTTCTGGGACTCGGGTTCTACGAGTAAGTTTCTACGATCAGGTTGCGGCGACGTTAACGGGTTGAGCCATAGCAGAGATGAGTTGATTGGAGCAGGACGGCTAATGCCTCGGACTGAGGCGGTGCAGTTGATGCTTCGTGCAGGTGGTGACTTCGGATCCAGAACCAAGGTGGTGGATTGTTGAGTTTTGGTTCGGATCCAAATCCAAACCAGATCCAACTTTTATTTTTAGGAGACCATGCATGGTAGTTTCTCTCTCTATGGATAGAGAGAGAATATGGGAGCCATAAAGGAAATCCAGTAAAATGCCATAAAAAAAGAGAAAAAAAAGAATCTCAATTCTAGGCCCGGTTTCCTTTTAGAGAGAGATTCTCTCCCTCTCTCTAGCGTTAATGTTAAACGGAGATATTATATATATTTACATATGTTAATATATATATATATATATGAGAGATACCTATTCACGTTGGAGTTGAAGGTAGAGGTACAACCTCCTGGGAGAAGGTGCAGCCCCTGTTCACGTGGAGATTGATATTCTCAGCCGCCTTGCTAGCGTTGGAGGGAAGAGCCGCCGCCGTCGTCTTGCTCTTGGTTCCGCGAGGGGTGGGAGACCCCTTCAGAGGTTCCGCCGGTGGTTGTCGTTGGTGCAACACCGTGCGATGGGGGCGAAGTGAGGAGATGATGTCGTACGGGCGTGGCGGCGAAGTCTTGCGGTGGTGCAGTGGCCTTGACGGAGTTTCTCTCCGGCGGTACGGGCGTGGCGGCGAAGGCTTGCAGTGGCCTTGACGGAGTTTCTCTCCGGCGGTGCGGGTGTGGCGACAAAGGCATGCAGGAGTGTAGTGGCCTTGATGGTGTTTCTCTCCGGTGGTGCGGCTTGGTGTCGATGGCGTGCGCGGGTGCAGTTGGCCTCGTCGGTGCTTCTCCGGTGATGGCAGGTAGTTTGGTTGTCATGCGACGACGAAGGTTCTCGGTCAACCTTGTGCGTCCGCTGCGCTAGCGGATTGCAGTCCAGATTATTCTCTCCCGCGGATCGAGCGAGTCCGGCTCCTCTGCAGTGTATTCTGTAACGGACGTCGGAACATTTCTTCATGTTGTATTGGTGCAGTTATATTATTTATATATGCAGAGATTCTTGTTCAGATTCATGCGCTTGTGTACTCTGTATTATTTGGATGCGCCTAGGGGATAATTTCCGCGTTATATCCCAACAAGTGATATCAAAGGCAGGTTCTGTAGGCGACTGATTGGACATTCGAGGAATGGTTTAACTGCGCTGGGTGACGACTAGGTCCGTTCCCATCTTTTCAAATCTGACCTTGAATTAATCAGGTCTCCTGATCGTGCCGTGGGATAACCATGACAGTGAAGAACGTGAATCTGGACAGTGTTTATTTGAAGAAGTGCGACAGTGGCGGGTTTGACTTATGAATGGTGGTACTGCATGAGATGGTCATGATAACCGCGGATTTGTTACAGAGAGGTGATTATCTGTGGGAACGCAAGACATGTTCAAACTATTTCTGTGTAAGTTAGAGGCAGCTGGTGCAGAGACGGAGGAGGGCGTGAAGACCTTTTTTCACTCCTTACCTTGCTCACATATTTTTACCCGTCCTTAATGATGATGCTCTTGTATGAGAAGGATACGATGGAGCTGGTGGAGGTCACGATCGCAATGCTACCCAGACAGATGTTAGTGGGCCCTACTCTTGAGGGAGGTCACATCTTGGCAACAACGGATGGTTAAGGTGAGGTAGTTTGGCAAGGGATTGAGTGGAGCACGATCTCGATCTGGGCCGAAGGAGGGTATGGTATCTTACCATTGCAGACAGTACAGTCACACAGGAGAGCGAGTTCACAGCGTGCAAAAAGACCTCGAGGCTAGGGTGCGGACAGGGTGACGGCTGGGTTAGGGTGCAGAGTGATGATGTCCTCACCATCACTGAGAGTCCGAGCGACTCTAGAGCTAGATGTTTGACATCATTGAGCGGATTGGATTCAGGTGGCTACAGTTGGGTAGCCCGAGGTGGAGTCCTAATGGTGGAATGAGGGCGTACCATGCTCAGGAGAGCTGTGCAGTGCGGTAGTTTGTATCGGTTGATGGGGACCATGATGTGTGGTGGTGCACCTATAATTTCTGCGGCTGACTTGGTGGATTGTCGTGGTGGTGCAGAGGATCGTCCTTCTGGGACTCGGGTTCTACAAGTAAGTTTCTACGACCAGGTTGCGACGACGTTCCCGGGTTGAGCCAGAGCAGAGATGAGTTGACTGGAGCAGGCCAGCTGATGCCTTAGACTGAGGTGGTGCTATGTGCAGAGTTGCTTGGTGCAGTTGATGCTTCGTGCAGGTGGTGGCTTCGGATCCCGAACCAAGGTGGTGGATTGTTGAGTTTTGGTTCGGATCCAAATCCAAACCGGATCCAACTTTTCTTTTTTAGGAGACACCATGCATGGTAGTTTCTCTCTATGGATAGAGAGAGAATATGGGAGCCACAAAGGAAATCCAGTAAAATGCCATAAAAAAAAGAGAAAAAAAATCACAATTCTAGGCCCGGTTTCCTTTTAGAGGGAGAGAGAGAGAGAGATTCTCTCCCTCTCTCTAGCGTTAATGTTAAACGGAGATATTATATATATATATATATATATATATTTACATATGTTAATATATATAAGAGATACCTATTCACGTTGGAGTTGAAGGTAGAGGTACAACTGCCTGAGAGAAGGTGCAGCCCTTATTCACGTGGAGATTGATATTCTCAGCCACCTTGCTAGCGTTGGAGGGAAGAGCCGTCGTCGTCGTCATCTTGCTCTTGGTGCTACGAGGGGTGGGATTCCCCTATAGAGGTTCCGCCGGTGGTTGTCGTTGGTGCAACACCGTGCGATGGCGGCGAAGTGAGGAGATGATGCCGTACGGGCGTGGCGGCGAAGGCTTGCGGTGGTGTAGTGGCCTTGACGAAGTTTCTCTCCTGCGGTACGGGCGTGGCGTTGAAGGCTTGTGGTGGTGCAGTGGCCTTGACGGAGTTTCTCTCCGACGGTGAGGGTGTGGCGGCGAAGGCAT
This sequence comes from Dactylorhiza incarnata, assembly GCA_033032865.1. Lineage (NCBI taxonomy): Eukaryota > Viridiplantae > Streptophyta > Magnoliopsida > Asparagales > Orchidaceae > Dactylorhiza > Dactylorhiza incarnata. Next base: position 4,294,376 of record JAWHQI010000001.1, on the reverse strand, counting down.
GCAGGAGTGCAGTGACCTTGATGGTGTTTCTCTCCGGTGGTGCGGCTTGGTGTCGATGGCGTGTACGGGTGCAGTTTGCCTCGACGGTGCTTCTCCGGTGGTGGCAGGTGGTTTGGTCGTCATGCGACGACGAAGGTTCTCGATGAACCTTGTGCGTCCGCTGCGCTAGCGGATTGCAGTCCAGATTATTCTCTCTCCCGCGGATCGAGCGAGTCTGGCTCCTCCGCGGTGTATACTGTAACGGACGTCGGTACATTTCTTCATGTTGTATTGGTGCAGTTATATTATTTATATATGCAGAGATTCTTGTTCAGATTCATGCGCTTGTATACTCTGTATTGTTTGGTTGCGCCTAAGGGATAGTTTCCGCGTTATATCCCAACAAGTGGTATCAGAGGAAGGTTCTGTAGGCGACTAATTGAACATTCGAGGAATGGTTTGACTGCGGTGGGTGACGACTAGGTCCGCTCCCCATCTTTTCAAATCTGAACTTTGAATTAATCAGGTCTCCTAATCGTGTCGTGGGACAACCATGAGCGTGAATAACGTGAATCTGGACAGTGTTTATTTGAAGAAGTGCGACAGTGGCGGGTTTGACCTATGACAGGTGGTACTGCATGAGATGGTCATGATAACCACGAATTTGTTACAGGGAGGTGATTATCTGTGGGAACGAAGACATGTTCAAACGGTTTCTGTGTCAGTTAGAGGCAGCTGGTGCAGAGACGGAGGAGTGCGTGAAGACCTTTTTTTGACTCCTTACCTCGCTCACATATTTTTACCCGACCTTAATGACGATGCTCTTGTATGAGAAGGATACGGTGGAGCTGGTGGAGGTCACGATCGCAGTGCTACCTAGACAGATCTTAGTGGGCCCTACTCCTGAGGGCGGTCACATCTTGGCAGCAGCGGATGGGTAAGGTGAGGCAGTTTGGCAAGGGATTGAGTGGAGCAGGATCTCGATCTGGGCCGAAGGAGGGTATGGTATTTTACCATTGCAGACAATGCAGTCACACAAGAGAGCGAGTTCGCAGCATGCAAAAAGACCTCGAGGCTAGGGTGCGAACAAGGTGACGGCTGGGTCGGGGTGCAGAGTGATGATGTCCTCACCATCACTGAGAGTCCGAGCGACTCTAGAGCTAGAGGTTTGACATCATTGAGCGGATTGGATTCAGGTGGCTATAGTTGGGTAGCCCGAGGTGGAGTCATAATGGTGGAGTGAGGGCGTACCATGCTCAGGAGAGCTGTGCAGTGTGATAGTTTGTACCAGCTGATGGGGACCATAATTTGTGGTGGTGCAACCATAATTTCTGCGGCTGACGTGGTGAATTGTTGTGGTGGTGCAGAGGATCGTCCTTCTGGGACTCGGGTTCTACGAGTAAGTTTCTACGATCAGGTTGCGACGACGTTCACGGGTTGAGCCAGAGCAGAGATGAGTTGACTGGAGCAGGCCGGCTGACGCCTTAGACTGAGGCGGTGCTACGTGCAGAGTTGCTTGGTGCAGTTGATGCTACGTGCAGGTGGTGGCTTCGGATCCCGAACCAAGGTGGTGGATTGTTGAGTTTTGGTTCGGATCCAAATCCAAACCGGATCCAACTTTTCTTTTTATGAGACACCATGCATGGTAGTTTCTCTCTCTAAGAATAGAGAGGGAATATGGGAGCCACAAAGGAAATCCAGTAAAATGCCATAAAAAGAGAAAAAAATGAATCTCAATTCTAGGCCCGATTTCCTTTTGGAGAGAGAGAGATTCTCTCCCTCTCTCTAGCGTTAATGTTAAACGGAGATATTATATATATATTTACATATGTTTATATATATATGGGAGATACCTATTCACGTTGGAGTTGAAGGTAGAGGTATATCCGCCCGAGAGAAGGTGCAGCCCCTGTTCACATGGAGATTGATATTCTCAGTCGCCTTGCTAGCGTTGGAGGGAAGAGCCGCCGCCGTCGTCTTGCTCTTGGTGTCGCGAGGGGTGGGAGACCCCTGTAGAGGTTCCACCGGTGGTTTTCGTTGGTGCAACACCGTGTGATGGCGGCGAAGTGAGGAGATGATGTCGTACGGGCGTGGCGGCGAAGGCTTGCGGTAGTGCAGTGGCCTTGACGGAGTATCTCTCCGGCGGTACGGGCGTGGCGGCGAAGGCTTGCGATGGTGCAGTGCCCTTGTCGGAGTTTCTCTCCGGCTGTGCGGGTGTGGCGGCGAAGGCATGCGGGAGTGCAGTGGACTTGATGGTGTTTCTCTCCGGTGGTGTGGCTTGCTGTCGATGGCGTGCGCGGGTGCAGTTGGCCTCTACGGTGCTTCTCCGGTGGCAGGTGGTTTGGTCGTCATGCGACGATGAAGGTTCTCGGTGAACCTTGTGCGTCCGCTGCGCTAGCGGATTGCAGTCCAGATATTCTCTCTCCCGCAGATCGAGCGAGTCCGGCTCCTCCGCGGTTTATTCTGTAACGGACGTCGGTACATTTCTTCATGTTGTATTGGAGCAGTTATATTATTTATATATGCAAAGATTCTTGTTCAGATTCATGCGCTTGTATACTCTGTATTATTTGGTTGCGCCTAGGGGATAGTTTCAGCGTTATATCCCAACAAGTGGTATCAGAGGCAGGTTCTGTAGGCGACTGATTGGACATCCGAGGAATGGTTTGACTGCGGTGACATGGTCTGCTCCCCATCTGTTCAAATCTGACCTTTAAATTAATCAGGTCTCCTGATCGTTCCGTAGGACAACCATGACAGTGACATGTTTAATGTTTAAGTTTAAAGATCAATTTAAAGATGCAGTTCATATGGGTGTCGGGGTAAAAATGATGAAAAATGACAACAAAAGAGTAAGATTTAAATGTAAATCAGGATGTGACTGGGAAATATAGGTCGCGCTTATGATAAATATGGATACTTGGGAAGTGAGGACAAGTACAGATAAACACTCGTACAGTAGAAAATTTTATAATAAATTGTTGAGTGGTTAGTGGTTGAACAAACGAATTGAATCCAAAGTTCGTGAGAATCCTAACATTCAAATCAATAAAATTGTTGATAATGTCAAAGAGAAATGTGTTGTCGGCATTTCTAGAGACAAAGCAAATAGAGCAAATAGAGCAAAAATGCAAGCCTTTGCATTAGTTGAAGGAAGCGTTGGCAAAAAATATAATAATCTCAAACATTATTGTGCAGAACAACTCAGATCAAATGAAGCACTATTTTACTCAAGTTTACATGGCCCGCTGAACATTTTTATGAGTGCTCCACTATCTCAAGAACTATAGTACCTCGATTTCAAAGGTTATATATATTTATATATATATATATGTTTTAATGTTTGTCGCTAGTCATTTGACTATTTGTAGGATTGGATGAATATTTTTTAAAAGGCCCTTATTGTGGCCAATTATTAACCGCAATTGGCAGAGATCCGAACGATCAAATGTTACATATTGCTTATGCTGTGGTGGAAGTAGAAAATAAAGATTTGTAGAGTTGGTTCCTATCTAACTTAGGCTCTGTTTGAGACAGCTTATGCTGACGAATAAACGGTTGATTGAAAAGTGATGATTGAATATAGATTTTATAAAAGCAATGATGAATAAGCAGACTGTTTGGATAGTTTGTCCATAAGTGTTTATATAAAGTTTCATTCATTCATAAGGGTTCGTTCGTTGGGACGCGTTTTTTTACCAGACGCATTTTTTCGCCCTGGCGTAATTTTTTCGACCGGGCAAAATTTTTTCGCCCGAGCGCGATTGTTCAGGTATGTTTGATTTGTTCGCCGTTTAAGGTAAAAAATTCGCACCCGGGCGAAAAATTCACGCCAGAGCGAAAAAATCTCATACGTGTGAAAAAATCGCGCCCGGGACAATTTTGCGCCCGGGTAAAAAATTCGCACCTGGCTGAATATTTCTCGTCGGAGCAAAAATTTTGCGTACGCGGGAAAAAATTGCGCCAAAGAGAAAAACTTGCGCCCGAACAAAAAATTCGCGACTGGGCGAAAATTTCGCTCCCAGGCGAAAAAATCGCGCCCGGGCGAAAAAATTGCGCTCTGGCAAAAATTCGCGCCCGGGCAAAAAATTCACAACCGATCAAAAATTTCGCTCCCGCGGGAAAAAATCGCGTCCAAGAGAAAAATTTGCGTCGGGGCGAAAAATTTGCCCCCAGACGAAAAATCGCGCCCAGGCGAATAAATGCTCGCTCGGGCGAAAAAATCACGCCCGGGCGAAAAAAATCGCGTCGGGCGAAAAAAAACGCGCCCGGGCAAAAATATCGCGCTCGGGCGAAAATATCGCGTATGGGCGAAAAAATCGCGCCCGGGCGAAAAAATCCGCGCCTGGGCGAAAAATTTGCACCCGGGCGAAAAATCCGCACCCGGGCGAAAAAAACCACGCCCGGGCGAAAAAATTAGGCCCGGGTGAAAAAAACACGCCTGGGCAAAAAAAACCAATTAGGGCTTTTTAAGAGATAAGTGCTTTTGAGAAGCCATAAGCTGGACCCGAGTAGCTTATGAAAAATCAACTTACCATCAATTTTAAAATATGTGATTTTCTAAGAGTTGCACAAACAAACAACTGTAAAACTGCGTTTGCGTTTTAAATAGAGATTATTCATCATCATAAGTCATCCCAAACAGAGCCTTAGTTAAAGACATTGGGCATATTAGAATTACATTTATCTCAGATCAACAAAACGTATGTTAGTAATTTTGATGCTAAATTTATATGTTTTGTATCTTTGTATTTATGCTAACTTTATAACATTCTATAGGGTTTGGTCCAAACTTTTAAGGAGTTGTTGTCATCAGTTGATCACTGATTCTGTGTACGTTATCTTTATAGTAATTTCAGAAAGAAATATCCAAGTAAGAAACTAAATTTTTTGTTATGGAGAGCATATAATGCACAACATATGAAGCAGAATGAGTTAGAATAATGCATGAAATAAAGTTTATTTCACATGCTGCTTATGATCACTTTGTAGGTATTGATAAGACTTTATGGTGCAAGCATGCATTTACTGGTTTGTTGCGATGTGATGTGGTGATGAATAATATGTCAGAGACGTTTAACCGTGTGATATTGGATATGAGAGATAAACCAATTATTATAATGTGTGAGGATATTCATATATATATGATGCGTCGACAACAGATATTAGAAAGAGAATTGAGAAATAAAAAAAGCGATATAAACCCAAAGATTGCCAAAAAATTTGAAGTGGAGGTCAAACAAAGTGGAGGATGAATGTCATTATGGAGTAACAACAAAGTGTTTGAGGTCATACACCTTCTTGAAAAATTTGTGGTTGATTTAGATAGATGGTATTGCCCTTGCGGAAGGTAGAGAGTTAGCGTTCTTCCTTTTAGACATGCAATTAGTAGCATGCATTATTTAAATTTAGATATGCAACATTATGTTTCCGACTCTTTCAAAAAAACTACTTATATTGAATGTTATGAGCATTGTATCTTGCCAACAAATGGTCCAAATTTTTGGCCGAAGATAATAGATACTCAGATTCTTCCGCCCATTATTCGACGAGCTCCGGGTCGACCGAAAAAGAAAAGGAACATGGAAACTAATGAGGAGAAGAATCCAAGAAAAATGACTCGTAAGCATGAGACAATTACATGCTCAAAGTGTGGGTATCACTGGGCACTACAAAAAAAGTTGCAAGTAAATTCACTTAGCCTTAACTAAAATTTTAATTATTTTTTGCACATATCCAGGTAACATTTATTTCATCATAATCTCTATTTTTTTCTTATAACATGATACCACATAATACATAAAGGAGAAGAAACAAATAGTGTTTTTTTTAAAAGGAAGGACATTTTGGGTGATACAAGTTTAAAAGTGCATTTTGGGCCTTTGACGTTTGGTTCTTAATAGGGGTCTGTATGTCTATATTTTGGGTTCGATGAAAATGGATTTGATGGATATGAATATATTTTGAGTTTGATGTTCATATTTTGGGTTTACTATTGTTCCATGGTATGTTGTATCTGTTGGTTTTAATTGGTTGACCGGGTCAACCTTTCAAGTTTTTTTATACATGTATTTTTATTTTGAAAAGAGGAGAGAGAAGACGCATTAATTATGGAGAGAGAATGTGGTGTTTTTCTTTTGCCTGTAAATAGACGTTGTACTCTTTGTAAAAGTTTAGATGAATAGAAAAACTTTGGCGTGTTAGTTTTTTGTTTCGGGAGAAAACTTAGAGAGAGAGAAGTTGGCGGGGTTTTTGGTTTTATTGCTTTCGGCAGAAAACCATAGTGAGAGAGAGAGGAAAAGGTAGTGAGAGAAAAGAGGGCTATTTTATTTCCCGCAGGAAGTTGGTCTCGCCTTTTCATCTCGCCAATTATCTTCTCGCCATTTCCTCTCGCCTGCCACCTCCCGCAGGAGCATCTCGCAGCCCCACCATCTCGCGTACAACACCTCCCGCAGGAGGATCTCGCGCAGAAGGTGCAGCCCTCCAGAGTCGAACTCGCGTTGCCGGCTCGCTGGAGTTCTCGCCCGCTGCCATCTCGTCGGCGTGGAAGGAAGCAACTCGCCGGAGTGGTTGAGTGGAGACCTCGCGGTGTGTTGAGGGGAGTGCTCGCCTGTGTTGAAGGTGGTCGCAAGGAGTGCATCTCGCCGAGTAGTGTGTGTTCGAGAAGAGGTGCTCGGGAATCAAAGTGTGGTTGAGGTAGCGAGGTCGCGTGCCCATATAACGTTTCCAACAAGTGGTATCAGAGCTAGGTTGCAAATCTTTGCGGTGACTCGGAAGGTTTGAGGAGTAGTAGCGATGGAGAATGGTGGAGCTATGCCGGGGCAAGTCCCCAAGTTGACGAAGACCAATTACGGAAATTGGAGCATACAGATGCGAGTGCTACTCGCCTCCAAAGAGTTATGGGATGTAGCAGAGAATGGCTATGAGGAGCGTACTGCAGCAGCAGAGGCGGCGTTGACTAACGCCCAGAAGACAACACTTAGAAAAACAAGGAAGGCGGACAAGAAGGCTCTATTCTTGTTGTATCAAGGGGTTGACGAAGCAACCTTTGAGAAGATCTCAGACGCGAAGACTTCCAAGGAAGCATGGGAGGTGTTGCAACGCTCCATGCAGGGGGTAGACAAAGCAAATAAGGTGAAGCTACAGTCCCTCTATGCGGAGTATGAAGTAACAAAGATGCAAAGCACCGAGAAGGTCGGTGACTATGTGACCCATCTGCGGACGCTCACAAATGAGATGAAGCGCAATGGGGAGACGATCAAAGATGTGAGCTTCATGGAGAAGTTGTTGAGATCTATGTTGAAGAAGTTCCGCCATATAGTGGTGGCAATTGAAGAGTCGAAGGACCTCACCGAGATGGCTGTGGATGAGCTTGTAGGCTCTTTGCAAGCTCATGAGTACAGGATGTTGCAGGATGATGAAGAAGTGAGTGGCTTGGGAAAAGCACTCCAGACCCAGTTGAACTTTGGGGAAAGTTCAGGAAGAGGAGGCGGCCAGCGTGGCCGAGGTCACCAAGGTAGAGGCAGAGGTAGAAACCAAAATTTTCAGAAAGAGGCGGAGCGACCTCAAGGAGGTTGGCAAGAAGGAAGAGGAAGAGGTCGTGGAAGAGGCCGTCGAAGAGGCCGAGAAGATATGTCCCAAATCCAGTGTTACAACTGTAACAAATTTGGGCACATGAGTTATGACTGTTGGGCGCCGAGGAAGAGAGAAGAAGCAAACCACTATGCCGAGGCTAGGAACAACACTGGCGCTGGAGATCCGATGATGTTCCTAACCAATCGAGGAGCGGAGGAAGGTAGAAATGAAGTGTGGTACCTGGACACAGGTGCGAGCAACCACATGTGCGGAGATAGGGAGATGTTCTCTAACCTGGAACCCAGTGGGGGTGAGGTTAGCTTTGGGGATGCGTCGAAGATCTCGTTGGAAGGAAAGGGCCTAGTGGTTGCGAAGTTGAATGGAGAGAAGGTGCACCTGAATGACGTGTTCTATGTGCCAGGCTTGAAGACTAGCATCTTAAGCCTTGGGCAGTTGGTGGAGAAAGGCTACCGCGTCCAGTTGAAGGATGGGTCTTTGGCGATGAAGAACCATCAAAGAAAAGAAGTGGTGAAGGTGAAGATGACGGCGAACCGTCTCTTTACACTGAAGATGGATACCCAGGAGACGGCATGTCTCGCGAGGACAGAGGAAGAAGAGGAAGCATGGCTGTGGCACCATCGGATGGGACACCTGGGCTTCACAGGCTTGAAGTTGCTATCCCACTCCAGGATGGTGGAGGATCTGCCAATGATCTCACCTCCGGAGAAAGTCTGTGAGGCGTGCACGAAGGGGAAGCAGAAGAGGCTGACATTTGAAGGAGGGAAGTCTCAGAGAGCGAAGAGACAACTTGAACTGGTTCACTCGGACATTGCAGGTCCGTTTGAGACCACCTCAGTTGGCGGAAGCAAGTACTACATCACCTTCACCGATGACTTCAGTCGGAAGTGTTGGGTGTATTTTCTGAAGGAAAAATCTGAGGCCCTTGACAAGTTCAAGGCGTTCAAGGCGATGGCGGAGAATGAGAGTGGTCAGCCACTGAAGGTGCTGAGGACCGATAGAGGTGGGGAGTACACCTCTAGATTGTTTGATGAGTTCTGCAAGGAGAACGGGATTTCTCATCAGTTGACTGCTGCATACTCACCTCAGCAGAATGGAGTGGCGGAGAGGAAGAACTTGACCATCATGAACATGGCGAGGAGCATGGTGAAGGGCAAGGGGTTGCCAAAGATGTTCTGGGCAGAAGCAGTGTAGTGTGCGGTGTATCTACTGAACAGATGCCCCACGAAGAGTGTGAAGTTCATGACCCCGTTTGAGGCTTCGAGTGGCTGGAAGCCAAGTGTGAAGCACTTGTGGGTCTTTGGGTGTGTAGCTCATGCTCGCGTCCCGGACCAGAGAAGGAAGAAGCTCGATGACAGGAGCGAGAAGTGCATTTTTGTGGGCTACGCTCCAGAGAGCAAGGCTTACAAGTTATACAACCCGGTGACGGAGAAGGCCATAGTCTCGAGGGACGTGATGTTTGAAGAAGACAGCTGCTGGAGCTGGGATGAGGAGACAGGGAGCAAGAAAGGGATGTTCTTTGAAGATGAGGAGGAAGGTTGTTGGGAAAATGATTTCTCTTAACCCCTGAAAATGAGTCAAATATGAATTCCAAGAATGAAAAATAAGGCTAAGTAAATATGCGTCGAATAGTGTTCGACGCAACGTCGAAATGTAGTCGACGTCTCTTTCAGATTAAGTCGAAGTAACTCTAGGAAGATTTCGACGTATGTGTTGTCGACGTTACTCTGATTTCTAGTCGACGCAACTAGTGAAGTCGACGCACCTTAGTCGATGCACCTTAGTCGACGCACCTTCCTTATTCACCTCTCGACGTCCAGACAGGATGTACTCGACGCTTGCGTCGAATGGCAATCGACGCACGTCGATTTATTTGACAGACTTAAATATGCGCCAGATCTCTTTCCTTCTTTCAGTAAATCTGATTTGTATGGAATAATGTTAATATTTTATAGCCGTTCTGAATCATTCTTTCCTTCTATTTGATTCTTGGCTAATCTGATTAACTCTATTTTGGATATTATTTGAAATCAGAATTCATTCTTTCCTTCTACAGAAATAAACATTATGGAAACATTTTTTCTTTCTATTCTCTCTAACTGCTAATTGATTATCCTCCTATAGTATTATGTTGAATTAACAGAGCTATAAATAAAGAGGAGGTCGTTAGAAAATAAAGGAGAGTGATCTACCACACACATTTGAAATAGAGGAAAAGCTCCCAAGAGAAAAGAGAGAAATTGAGAAAAAGCTCTGCAGCAACATTCAAGACTTCTTCTTCTTCTGCTTCTGAAGTCATACTGCTGCAAAATCTGATAGCTCTCACAAAGAGAGAAAGGCTGCAAATCTTCTTCTCTCTATAGAAGAAAGATTCAATTCACTTCTTGTGCTTCCAATCTTCTTGCTAGGAAGAAGATTCTTTCTTGTTTTTATTTCTTCTCCTTTCTTTCTTTCTCACTTAAACATTGTAAAAGAGTTTTTAGAATCTCTCTCCAAAAAATTCAGTGTACTGGTTCTAAGAGTCTCCTTGTCAAAAGACTCAGTTGGTTCTAAGAGTCTCCTTGTCAAAAGACTCAGGGTGGTTCTAAGAGTCTCCTTATCAAAAGACTCAGTGCAAGATAGTGAATTCCTACCAAGGGGGTAGAAGAGTGGACTACCCAAAGTTTGGGGAACCACTATATTTTCTTGTGTTGTGCTGTGATTTATTTTCTTGCATTTACTTTATTTTCTTGCTTAATTCTTGTTGGTGTGTGGGAAGCTCTAATCTGTGATCATACACATATATATATTAACTTTGCACAAAATAATTTTTAAATCTCTATTCACCCCCTCTCTAGAGAATTCTAGTGAGGTTAATTGTGCACTTTCAATTGGTATCAGAGGGAGGTTGATCTAAAAAGGATAACTCCTTGATCAAAAAGATCCTACCTCTCATATATATATATTTTTCAAAACTATTTTATCATATGGCACAAATCAAAGATTATGCTTCCACCAGACCTCTAATGTGTAATCTTGAAAAGTTTGCAGTTTGGAAAACAAGAATTAGAATTTATATGAATTCCATTGATGCTGACTTGTTTAATATTACTATGACAGGTCACCCAAAGCCTTATAGAAAGGATGCAAATGGCAATGTCACACAAACACTTGTTCCAAGATCTGAGTGTACAGAAGATGAAAAGAAGGCAAGAACATATGATCTAAAGGCCATGAACATACTTGTCTCAACTCTCTCAGATGACATTTTTCAAAAGGTTGTTGACTGTGAATCATCCAAAGAAATTTGGGATGCTCTCACAAAGATGGTGGAAGGAAGTGCTGATGAAAAGAAAGATAAAAAAGCTCTATTGATTTCTCAATATGAGAACTTCCAAAAGAAGGCTGAAGAAAGCATCTCTGAAATGTATGACAGATTCAATCTGATCATCAATCAACTAAGAGACTTGGACAGAGAAATCTCTCTCACTGAGATTAATGACAAATTGCTAATGAGTCTCCCTAGTTCATGGGACTCAAGAATATGGGCAATAAGAGACACAAGAGGACAAAAAGAGATTTCAACAGATGCTCTCTTAGGAAAACTCAGATCCTATGAGCAATTGCTGAAAACTAGAGAAGAGAATGAAAGAAGAGAAAACACTCAAATTTTCTCAAAAGGCAGGAACATTGCTCTAAAGGCAACAGAAGGAGGAACCCCTGTCACTGAAGAAGAACTATTCAGTTTCTTGGCCAGAAGATTTAAGAAATGGGTCAAGACAGATGGATCAAAAAGGAGGGAGTCAAAACCAAGGTATGACAAAACCCCCACTAAAGAAATTATTTGCTATTCTTGCAGGAAACCTGGACATATTGCCCCAGAATGTCCAGAGAATGCTGAAACAGAAAAGGATCTGAAAAAGAAAGATCTGAAGAAAAAGGGGAAGAAGAAAGAAAGAGGCTTCATTGCAGAAGTCTGGAGTGAAACAAACTCTGAGGATAGTTCATCCTCTAAGAGTGACAATGAAGAATCTAGGCAAGAAGACCTATGCTTAATGGCCTTTGAAGACTCAAAGAATGATGATAAATCATGGAGTGAAACAGGATCAGAAGAAAGCATATCTTCTGATGATGAAAAAGAAAAGAACCTCATTCTCATAGAGGAATCTGAGGATGAGGATGAGGTAAGCATGTTTGATGAAATAGATTTTCAAAGTGATAACTTTAGAAATGATTTTATGAGAATGTATCTAGATCAACTAAAAACAACAAAAGAAATTAAAGATCTAAAAGAACAAATCAATGTAGCTAAAAACCAGAGAAACACAGAAATTAAATCCTTTAAAAATTATGAATCAATAGCTAGCAGAATAGAAAAGGAAATAGAAAGGGCTAGAATAGAAAATCAGTTCCTTAAGGATAAAGTAACCCAGGCAAAAGCCTTTGAAGAATCAATAAAAATGAGAAGCCAAACTCTTGAAGAGATCACTGAAAAACAAACAATAAGACACAAGAATCTTGGGCTAGGGGCTGATCCCTCAATCAGCCTAATTCCATCCAACAAACCTGCTTGGAAGAGCCCTGTAAAATTCACTAAACCTGTCAAATTAGACAACCAAGAAAAAGAATCACAATATAAGAAAGAACACCTCTCCAAGGAAATTGATGATACATCATATTATTCAGCTGATGACTCACAAACTTCATCTGAAGAGATAACTAAACCAAGAGAAACAACTCATAAAGAAGTAAAAACAGAAAAAAGAATAGTAAAAATCTATGAAGATTCAGTTGCGTCGACTTCATATCGACGCATGCATAATAGTGCATCGACATCTACTCAACGCAACCTCTCAGATGCATCGATCCTTCTCGACGCTTAAACAAAAGTACGTTGACTTCCAATCGACGCAACTCTTTTTACGCGTCGAAATCAGATCGACGCCACCTGGAGAAAGCGCCGAATAGAAATCGACGCGACTATCAACATGCGTCGAATCGATATTGACGCACACATATTCAGAGCAACGTAAATGTCTTCCCTTCAAAAATCTCTCATCTAAACCCCTATTCAGGACCCATTCATCCTGATCAAAATTTCTACTCTAAACAATATTCCTATCCCAATCAACACTTCTATCCTTCTCTAAAATCAAATCCTTACAACTCTAAGACAATCAAATGCTATATATGTAACAAATCCGGCCACCTTGCCAAACAATGTTGGCATAATCAATCAAATTATATGTAAAAGAAAATCAGTCCAAAATTGACTTAGAAACCTTTAGGAATAGGAAGAGACCAAAACAAATAAGCACATAGAGCTGTTCTGAAAAATTAAAAGTCACGTCGACTTATAATCGACGCACCGTCGACGACTCAGATCAATAGGCATAATCGACGCATACGTCGACTATTATCGACACGTACGTCGACTAGAAATCTCTTCATCCCAAAGCAGACTATATCGACGCTCACGACGAATCCCACTCGACGTAACGTCGACTTCATAAAAACGAGCGGCAAGGCTGAATCATTTTCGGTCACATCCACTGAAGTACCTAATAAGCCTCGAATTGAGTCCTGTTTCGACGCTTCACCTGACTTAAATAGACTCTTCAGTTAGAAACCTTCACGACCTCTGCATCTTTTATTCTCCTTGCTCCTCCGTCCAGCCGTCTCTTTCTCTCTCTTTCCCACTGATCTACAATGGCTCCAAAGATAAATTCTGGGTTCGACATTGACCTTGAGTCCTTCCAGGCTGCCGCAGAAAACTACAAGAGCATCATTGCTCTCTTCACAGAAGCTGGATTAGACAAACTCATCTCCACAAGGTGCAAGCTACTGGAAACAGAGCTCACAGAGCTGCTGACTCATGTTCAGATATCTGAACAAGGAGAAATCCAGGGAACACTATATGAGACACCTGTCTCAATCTCAGCAGAACATGTTAGGGCCACCTTTGATCTTCCATCAGGTATATCCTAATATCATCCTTATTTAAATGAAAAAGGGGAAGAAAATAAGTTTAAGAAGAATGACTAAATAAGTCTTAATTATCCCCATATTAGGTGATGAATCCATTGACCTCACACCTGATGAAATCAAGCATGTGCTCTCCACCATGAAATTCTCAAAAGACAGACCAATCCATCTGAAAAAGATAGACTTTTCAGATGAGTACAGATTGCTGGCAGATATAGTAGGGAAGATACTGCTATGCAAGATTTCAGCCCATGATGCAGTGCCCAAACAACAGCTGAACATCATGGGGGCCCTTGTGCTGAAGAAGCAGGTGGATTGGGTCAGCTGTCTTCTCAAAATGATAGCCTCCAAATATTCCCACAAGGAAAATGCTTATATGAGAATCATGAGTCAGGTTCTCTTCTATTCCTTCCCTGATCTCTACAGGTCAAAAAGAATTCCTATCCCTCCTGGAAAGAGGATGCCCATTGCCCTCTTCTCCAAATGGACCAGGCAAATTCCCAAGCCTGGTTCCATCCCTAAAAATACTCCATCTCCTCCTATCTCTCCTGCTCATCCTCCTCCTTCTCAAACAGTCACATCTTCTATCCCAGCATCATCCTCACCAATACCTCCTCAATCACCTACTCAGCCTTCTTCTATCCCTCCACCTCCTCATTCAGATACACCTCATCCAGATAATAGACTACCCTCTCCTCCTCCTCCACCATCACCTCATCATCTCTCACACCATGAACCATCTGAATCCACTGAGGCTCTCATCACCCAGTGCATACAATCCACAGCTCAAAGATTCCAAGCAATGCTAGATGAGCATTGCTCCCAGATTCATTCCTCCATCCTTCACATGCACACCCAAATAGATGGGGTCAGTGCCTCTGTGCAAGATCTGAAGTCATCTCTCTCTTCCTCTAGAGTGACTAAGTCTTTCTTAACCTCCTTGGCCAAGAAGGTCAAGAAGGGGGAGAATCTAGATGAAAATCAGCCCTCCAATCCTAAATCTCCTTCTCACAAATCCCCTTCTTCTTCAAAATCTGACAGTCTTGCACTGCTCAAGACAATTGGGAATGAGTTAGTACCTGAGCTCCATATTGATGAACAAACAATTGAGGTACTCAGCATAGCAAGAGAGGCTGCAGACCAAGTGGTACTATTGCAGGGGGAGGGAAGCAGAGCAGAAAATGAGGCTGAAAAGGAAGAATGTGAGAAAGAATTGAATACTGCTATAAATCAAGAAGAAAATGAACCAGCTGCTGAAACTGAAAAAGGAAATGAAGCTGATGCTGTGATGGCTGAAGAAGGGGCTCAGGAGTTAGGGGCAGGGGGAGCTGAGACCCAGGGGGAGCTGAGGGAATCACCTGCTACTGGGAAAGAGCAATCCACAATAGTATTCAAGAGAAAAAGAAAAACTCCTCCTACTCCTCCTGAATAATACTTGAAAACAATGTTTCACATACTTTACTTTGTGATTGGTCTGAACATGAAGTTTGTTTATATATTCTCTTCTGATTGTGTGAAATCTTCATTATCTTTACAAATGCTTTGCTATGTTAATTATATGTTAATTTCTCTCTAAGAAGGGTTAAGACAAATATGGGGAGATTGTTGGGAAAATGATTTCTCTTAACCCCTGAAAATGAGTCAAATATGAATTCCAAGAATGAAAAACAAGGCTAAGTAAATATGCGTCGAATAGTGTTCGACGCAACGTCGAAATGTAGTCGACGTCTCTTTCAGATTAAGTCGAAGTAACTCTAGGAAGATTTCGACGTATGTGTTGTCGACGTTACTCTGATTTCTAGTCGACGCAACTAGTGAAGTCGACGCACCTTAGTCGACGCACCTTCCTTATTCACCTCTCGACGTCCAGACAGGATGTACTCGACGCTTGCGTCGAATGGCAATCGACGCACGTCGATTTATTTGACAGACTTAAATATACGCCAGATCTCTTTCATTCTTTCAGTAAATCTGATTTGTATGGAATAATGTTAATATTTTATAGCCGTTCTGAATCATTCTTTCCTTCTATTTGATTCTTGGCTAATCTGATTAACTCTATTTTGGATATTATTTGAAATCAGAATTCATTCTTTCCTTCTACAGAAATAAACATTATGGAAACATTTTTTCTTTCTATTCTCTCTAACTGCTAATTGATTATCCTCCTATAGTATTATGTTGAATTAACAGAGCTATAAATAAAGAGGAGGTCGACAGAAAATAAAGGAGAGTGATCTACCACACACATTTGAAATAGAGGAAAAACTCCCAAGAGAAAAGAGAGAAATTGAGAAAAAGCTCTGCAGCAACATTCAAGCACTTCTTCTTCTTCTGTTTCTGAAGTCATACTGCTGCAAAATCTGATAGCTCTCACAAAGAGAGAAAGACTGCAAATCTTCTTCTCTCTATAGAAGAAAGATTCAATTCACTTCTTGTGCTTCCAATCTTCTTGCTAGGAAGAAGATTCTTTCTTGTTTTTATTTCTTCTCCTTTCTTTCTTTCTCACTTAAACATTGTAAAAGAGTTTTTAGAATCTCTCTCCAAAAAATTCAGTGTACTGGTTCTAAGAGTCTCCTTGTCAAAAGACTCAGTTGGTTCTAAGAGTCTCCTTGTCAAAAGACTCAGGGTGGTTCTAAGAGTCTCCTTATCAAAAGACTCAGTGCAAGATAGTGAATTCCTACCAAGGGGGTAGAAGAGTGGACTACCCAAAGTTTGGGGAACCACTATATTTTCTTGTGTTGTGCTGTGATTTATTTTCTTGCATTTACTTTATTTTCTTGCTTAATTCTTGTTGGTGTGTGGGAAGCTCTAATCTGTGATCATACACATATATATATTAACTTTGCACAAAATAATTTTTAAATCTCTATTCACCCCCCCTCTAGAGAATTCTAGTGAGGTTAATTGTGCACTTTCAAAGGTGGTCAAGAAGCAGGAGCTGAGGATGGTGGGGCTGAGCCACCATCACCACCTAGCGGACATTCAGGGGGAGCTTGCACTCCCAACTCAAGTGGGGGAAGTACTAGTGGAGCAAGCACTAGTGGAAGCAAGGATGATCGTCCTCAACCTAGGATGAGAAGGATGGAGGAGATCTACGAGGAGACGGCACCAACACTTAACAATTTTTCTTTGTATTGTTTGTTAGCAGATTGCGAGCCGCACTCTTATGATGAAGCAGCCCAGGAGAAACCTTGGAGGATGGCGATGGATGTTGAGATGGCTTCCATAAAGAAGAATGACACTTGGAAGCTGGTCGATCCACCCGCGGGCCACAAACCCCTCGGGGTGAAGTGGGTCTACAAGGTAAAGAAGAATAAGGATGGAGCTGTGGAGAAGCACAAGGCTAGGCTCGTCGTGAAGGGCTACAGGCAAGTCCAAGGAGTGGACTATGACGAGGTCTATGCCCCGGTGGCGAGGATTGACACCATTCAGTTGATCATCACACTGGTAGCTCACTATGGGTGGACTATCATGCAGATGGATGCGGTGGCAGCATACCTGAATGGCTACCTGGAGGAGGATGTGTACATCGAGCAGCCTCCGGGGTATGTGGTGAAAGGCCAGGAGAAGAAGGTG
Organism: Dactylorhiza incarnata; assembly: GCA_033032865.1. Taxonomy (NCBI): domain Eukaryota; kingdom Viridiplantae; phylum Streptophyta; class Magnoliopsida; order Asparagales; family Orchidaceae; genus Dactylorhiza; species Dactylorhiza incarnata. The sequence goes on along the minus strand of JAWHQI010000001.1, from coordinate 4,277,261 downwards.
TGCAAGATGGGAAAAACACTGTACGGGCTGAAGCAAGGAGCAAGAGCTTGGAATGGGAGGATAGATGCTTTCCTGCAGAAGCATGGCTATGTGAAGTGCCCGTACGAGTATGCTTTGTATCTGAAGATGGAGAAGAACGGTGATATCATGATCCTATGCATATATGTGGATGACATGATATTCACCGGGAACAACCCAGCTATGTTCGAGGAGTTCAAAAGGATGATGAAGAGTGAGTTCGAGATGACAGACTTGGGAGAGCTCAACTACTTCTTAGGCGTGGAGGTGCAGCAGAGAGGAGATGGGATCTTCATCTCGCAGAAGAAGTACGCGGAGGAGATCTTGAAGAAGTTCAGGATGGAGAATAGCAAGGCTATCTCCACTCCCGCTGATCCCGGAACAAAGCTGAGGAATGACTCGGAGGAAGAAGCTGTGGACCCAACAATGTTCAAGAGTTTGGTTGGGAGTCTAAGGTACTTGACTTTCACCAGACCTGACATCATGTATGCGGTTGGGGTAGTGAGCAGGTACATGGAAGAACCCAAGCAGGACCACTTCACTGCAGCGAAGAGGATCCTGAGATACGTGAACGGGACAAGGGACCATGGCCTGAAGTACTCATCTGCGGGAGAGTTGAAGTTAGTCGGCTACTCGGATAGCGACTATGGAGGTGATGTGAATGACCGGAAGAGCACTTCCGGATATGTATTTCATATGGGGACCGCGGCGTTCTCATGGAGTTCGAAGAAGCAGGCTACGATAGCCTTATCTTCATGTGAGGCGGAGTACATCGCAGCGGCAGCATGTACTTGCCAAGCCATCTGGTTGAGGAACTTATTGGAGGAGTTGCATCATGGACAGGAAGGGTCAACGACAGTGTTAGTGGATAACATGTCGGTCATCCAGCTCGCGAAGAACCCGGTGCTGCATGGGAGGAGCAAGCACATCGAGACAAGGTATCATTTCCTTCGTGAGCAGGTGGAGCTGAAGATAGTTGAAGTTGTGTATTGCCCCACCGGAGAGCAGGTCGCGGACATTTTCACCAAGGCGCTGAAGGCAGAGACGTTTGCGAAGCTCAAAACCAAGCTCGGCATGTGCTGCCAAGCTTGAGGGGGAGTTTGTTGGTTTTAATTGGTTGACCGGGTCAACCTTTCAAGTTTTTTTATACATGTATTTTTATTTTGGAAAGAGGAGAGAGAAGACGCATTAATTATGGAGAGAGAATGTGGTGTTTTTCTTTTGCCTATAGATAGGCGTTGTACTCTTGTAAAAGTTTAGATGAATAGAAAAACTATGGCGTGTTAGTTTTTTGTTTCGGGAGAAAACTTAGAGAGAGAGAAGTTGGCAGGGTTTTTGGTTTTATTGCTTTCGGCAGAAATTCGTAGTGAGAGAGAGAGGAAAAGGTAGTGAGAGAAAAGAGGGCTATTTTATTTCCCGCAGGAAGTTGGTCTCGCCTTTTCATCTCGCCAATTATCTTCTCGCCATTTCCTCTCGCATGCCACCTCCCGCAGGAGCATCTCGCAGCCCCACCATCTCGCGTACAACACCTCCCGCAGGAGGATCTCGCGCAGAAGGTGCAGCCCTCCAGAGTCGAACTCACGCTGCCGGCTCGCTGGAGTTCTCGCCCGCTGCCATCTCGCCGGCGTGGAAGGAAGCATCTCGCCGGAGTGGTTGAGTGGAGAGCTCGCGGTGTGTTGAGGGGAGTGCTCGCCTGTGTTGAAGGTGGTCGCGAGGAGTGCATCTCGCCGAGTAGTGTGTGTTCGAGAAGAGGTGCTCGGGAATCAAAGTGTGGTTGAGGTAGCGAGGTCGCGTGCTTTCCAATAGTATCTCCTCAACTATAATATATTTATAAAGCTGTAATATATTTTGGGTTTGCTGTATATATTGTTGTTCCATGATTTGATGAAAATGGATTTGATGCATATGTATATACTCTGATTTTGAATCGGGGGATGAGAACAAATTTTGCTTTAGATGAAGGCTCATTGCAGTTTCTCCCTAAATGTCAAAAAAATATCTAACAGATTTATATGATATTCTCAAACCAAATTATTTAAGTTTTTATTTGAAAATTATTTATATATGATATATGATATATGATAAATTATTTATATATGATATATGATATTGCTTTAGACGAAGGCTTCGTTTGGCGCGGCTGCAGTTATCATAGATTGTATGTTTGGCAAGACAGAGGTTACGACTGCAACCAAGAAAATAAACTAGTTTTGAGCATAAAATGCATGAAATTTTTTAGGTAAGGTCGGACATTCAAGAAAGACCGCATTCACGACCTCCACCACCGCGCCAAACGAAGCCGAAGTCTCATTGCAGTTTCTATTACAAACAAAGGTTGATCGAATTTTGAACAAGGAGAAAGGAACAACTTAAATAATCTTTTAAAAAAACTGCCAAATAAAAAATAAAATAAACAAAGCTACCAAATATAAAAAATAAAATAAAGAAAGCTACCAAATATAAAAATTACTCCCAGCCGTAATTGACATTTTCTTTAAAAGAAAATTTTCAGTGAAATAGGTTTCGGAATCAAAATATTAAAGGAAAAAAAATTTAGGTACTGAAATTTCAATTTTGTCTAATTCTGATAATAATTTTACTATAATTTATTCTGGACGTAATTTGATGACACTGAAAGAAATCTTAACGCACCTGGCAGAGCATAACAGTAGGGAATCTGGAGGAGAACCTCTCCGCGGTGTTCTGCGAAATGGGCGCGCCGCCGCAGAACACCCGTTCCAGCGCCGACAGGTCGTGCCGCAACGCCTCCTCTGAACGCGCCATCGCCACCACTACTGGCGGCGCTGCAGTCAACTGAGTCACGCCGTACCTTTCCACAGCCTGCATCATTCCCGGAAAAGTCGCCCGATCCATCACCACCAGCGTGTCTCCCATTGCTACTGCCCGTAGCGTGAAGAAGAAACCCAGCGAGTGGAACATTGGCGCCGGGAGCAGCGTCACGTCATTCCTGCTCGACCGCAGGGCGAGGAGCCCCGCCGTCCCAGCGATGAAGCTGCGGTGCGTTAGCGCCGCCGCCTTCATGTTTCCCGTCGTACCGGAGGAGAACTGGATAGCCGCCACGTCAGATTGTTCGACCGCTACCGCTGGCGGCGGATTCGGAATCTCGACTTCGAAGAAGGAGCGGAAGTGAGAGGAGTCCAGCAGGATGGCCGGGAGGTCATATGGTAGCTTGGATGCGACGGAGGAGACGGAGAAAGCGACGGAGGGTTTGGTGAGGCGGATTAGGCGGGAAAGCTCGGAAGAAGTGGAGGCAGGGTTGGCCGGGGCCGCGGCTACGCCGAGGGAGAGGAGGGCGAAGTAAAGGACGGGAATATCGAGGCTGGCCGGTGAGAGAATGAAGGCGACGTCGCCGCGGGTGAGACCGGCCCGGGCATGTAGAGCGAAGGCGAGGGCTTCGACTCGAGAGAAGAATGTCGGGAATGAGACGGCGGCGGAGGTGGCGGCGTCGAGGAGGGCGGGGTGCGAGGGAAGGGGGGAGGGGAGGACGGATAGTGCGAAGGCAGGGAACGAGAGAGGTAGTGAAGGTGGAGGGAGATCCACCGCCGGCCGAAGGCTGTGGAACGTCTTCGTCTCCGAGCAGAAGCCGCTCCGGCGATCAGTGGAGGAGTTTTGCGCCATCTGCAGAAGGGTGACAGCGGATGTGCGGCACGTTCTTTGCAGATGGACGGAGCCCGATGCATCAACAGTTTTCAAATTTGTTAAATGTCGGATTTGGATCCGACTTTAATAGCTGATGGGGCAGATCATGTGATCACTTCGTACTTTATATACATTTTTCGGCAGCTTGCTTGATTTGATTTGATGAGCCCATTAATATTTTACAATATATCTCAGCTCCAATATCTTCCTAAAGAACTGAATGCTGGCACGTGTTTTGAATTAAAATGCCCGTTTAAATCAAACAATATATTAATAGTAATTATTAAAATTATTTAAGAGAGGGAAGAAAGGGGAGGGGAGCAAGTTATTATACTAAGAACCCACATTTATTACGCATCGACTCACAGGCCACAACCCCAAGAAAATTATTTAAATTCTATGGCATAGCTTCCAAAAGAGCATCTGGGGTTGAAATTTGGCCCGTTTGGTGTGGATCCGCTTCGAAAATGCGGTTGGAAACCGGAAAATGCGATGAAATCCTACGTGCCATGCTCTCCCTCAAAGTAAGAATTCAAGACTTATGTATTGAAAATACATGACGAATGTTATCCGCGCTACAGTTTTGATTATCCGCAATCTTTTTGTATGAGTTCTTACACATATGTTGGAAATACGTTTTGTGTATGCATTTTTAGGAAAAATGTTCAATACAAAAGTTGTAGATCTCGTCGTGTTCTACAACTTTCGTGTTCAACACTTTTCCTAAAAATGCATGTACAAGACGTATTTTCAAAAATTCACTATAGTTACGCACATGTTTCAATCAGGGTGTCAATACGTCTTGTGTGTGTATTTTTAGAAAAATTGATCATCACGAAAATTGTAGATCTACAATTTTCGTGTTGATCACTTTTCCTAAAAATTCAAGCACAAGACGTATTTCCAAAAGACGCGTAATAACTCATACAAAAAGAGTGTGGATAGTCAAAACTGTAGTGCGGATAACAACCTTCAAATACATTTCATGCCACCGCTTATTAGCACCTGGTTTTTTTTTACTATTAGCACTCAACTTAAAATATTTAGGGTTTTTTTAAAATTCTAACCGCACTGTCACGGACTTGTCTCCTTACAAGCTCTCGTGCGGTCTTATCTCCTCATTGTCACTCCGCGTAGCCAAGCTAAGCCAGCCTCTTCTGCATGAACTAAGTGGTGATGAATAGAAGAGTGAGAAAACAACTCAAGAGAAAGCTCACAAGTGAAAGAACTCGAAGAACTCTAATGTTTGTCCAAAACTTGGATGCTAACTTGAATGAATACAAATGAGAGAGTCTTCCCCTTTTATAGGTCCCAAAGGGTTTTCCCTCCAAAGTATGGAAGGCTCTAGAATCCTATATTTCTAGAATACTCTACATTATACAATTTATATGAATTATCTAGAATGCTCTCATGAGATAACTCTAGAATTCTCTATCATATTCCTATGCACCGCTCCAGATATTTTTAGAATCTTCCCAAGCATTAACCCCAAAGATGATGGTCCATATTCAAGACTTCTCTCCACTGTTCCGGAGACTTCCGCATCCTCTTGCGTCGTAGGATGTCATGTCTTTGTTTAAGCATGCTCCGCTTATGCATGAATTGAACAACTCGAGTATGAAGCCATGCTTATACCAAGGGCTCCCACACCTAAGTCTTTGATGTTCTCGAAGCTTTGTCGCATCAAAATGCGACCTATTGTACAATCCACGCATGCATACATGGTCACAGTTGTGTCTTGAACTACAAGATCATGACAATACACACTCACTCATGCACGCCTCTCGTCGCTCCCATTTCGCAATTTCCAGGTTCTCCTCTTTCTTCCCCGACGGTGGCACACTGTTCCTCCCGATTTTAGCTGATATTTTGCTTCACCTTGTTCCATTTTCTTTTTCTCGGTGGTTTCTCCTTTTGTCTCGCATCTTCCTAAACCCAATCCACCATTTTTTGCAGGTTTCCCTACAGAAATTTCCGCTCTAGTTTTAGCCGCAGTTATTCGCCCATTTCGACGCTTGCCTTGCCAGACTTTGTTGGTTTTGCGAAATATCAACCTTGGGGTAAATTTGTTTGCCTACAGATTAGCGATTTCCACTCTTGTTTTAGCACATTTCCACTCAAGTTTTAGCCGCAGTTTTTTGTTCCAGTTAATCTACAAGGATTTGGGAAACAAATTGTTCATGCTATAATTTCATCCTTGAATAAATCATCTTTGACATTGCTATAATTTTCCGCCTCAATGAACCATTTAGTTTATAAAAAATTTCATGCATGAGTAGACAAAAAATTTCTTAAAGTTTTTAAATTTTTTTCTTGCTTGTAGGAGGATTTTTTGAGGGGAATGAACATGTTCGATTGTTCAGATAATTTAACTCTAATGAATGTGTTGACATCTGAGGAAGAAGATTAGAAGATTGAAGTTGATGTGAGCATTCATTGTAAGACCGATACAATGTTTAGTTCAAAGAAAGAGTTAGTAGATTTGGCTCGCCGAGTTGGTTGAAGTCTTGGATATGATGTAACAATAAAATCATCTGATTCAGTTGTTGGTCGCCTCAAACCACGAGTTATGTTAGGGTGCTATAGAAGTGGTCACTATTGAGAAAATCAAAATAAAAAGGGTCGGGTGAAACTAGGGTTGCAAACGAGTCAAGCTTGACAAAATTTCTAAGCTCGAGTTTCGAGCTCGCGAGCTCGAGCTGCTCACGAGCTTTTTAGCTCATGAGCCTTATTTTCTTTATATTTTAATTTTAAAAAAAAATTAGAAATAAAAAGCTCGTGAGCCGGCTCGCGAGCTCATGAACAACAACATGTGAGATCGAGCTCATCGAGTTGGAGTTCCACAGGATCGAGCTCGAGTCGAGCTTTTTTCGAGCCGACTCGAGCTTGAAAAATATTATCCACTATGAAAAGTAAAAAACAATGCAAATTCTACAATTATAAGAACAATTTACAATGTAAAAGCTAAGTTACATAGGAAGGGGTTAGAGGGACATGCTCCTATACAGTTTCTTCACAAATGCATAGAAAATGCATGATGTACTAGTTTCAACAAAGTCAACTAAAGTAATAAGAAACTAGAGAGTTTATTTTTCACACATCTAATTTCAATCAAGTTGACTAATATGCTTCTAACTGTTTTTAAACTTGATTGTACACATAAGACCAACATATATCAAATGCCTTTGTTATGGATTGTCGAAATGAAATCTGCAGCTAAATCCTTCTATTCATGCTTCACTTTTATGTCAGATGAAACTTAGTCTAGTTATGAATGAGCTTTATAGTGTTTCAAATCCATATTGTCACCTGATTCTATGCCAACAATTAATAACTGCTAGAGAAATTGTACCGATGAATGTCATTTCAACTATGTTTTCACTATCCAAAAATAGTTTATGTCGTGTGCACATGAATAGAAATGTTTTAGCTCTTTGCAAAAAGTTATTCAATAACGAAAAGGAATTTGAGAAATTTATGTTTGAATGACAACGGTTGATTGAGCCAGTTTCAGTGCATGATTTTAATATTGATTTCAATACATTTGTTGAGAGTTGTATATCAAACTTAGCAATGGTTATGCTGGTTCATCGTATTCGGAGCTAGTAGGGAAAGTTTCTACATAAGTCTTACAATTATTTAAAGTGGAGGAGTAATTAGTGAAGAAAGGTGGGAATTTTAAGCAAGTTTAACAGTGCTCACACTTTAAAAGATATACTTTGGGGTTGCCTTGTGCACATGAGCTATTTCCATACATTTCTAACTCTAAAGGATTTTCATTATGGTTAATTAATGGGCAATGCAAAAAATTAGTACTAAATGATAAATTTGAGTTGAACATATACAAAAACATAGACATTGAGCTTGAAAGACTAATTCAAAAATTCTAGGATTCAAATAAACAACATACAAAGGAAATAAAATGAAAGTTAAGAGAAATTATAAATCTGACATCAAGCCAACCAATGGAGTCTACAATACCTTTGCCGTTTAAAGGGAGGCCAAATGAGAGTAACACATAATTTAAAGAAAATGTTTGTCAACAAAATGTCCCCTCTCATTTTGAGTATGCATTATTGGAGGACAAGAAAATAGAAACTAAAACAAAGCAAAAAAGAGTAAAGTTGCTTGTTCGAAAAAGTACAAAATTCATTGATAAGGTTCGTCATCATTTCACATCTAATTGGTCGAAACACATTGCAGACGCCTTTGATGTCGTGGGAGATGGTCATTGTGGGTGTCGTGTTATTAGTCATGCATTTAATGTTATCGGTGAATGACCACAAGTAAGAAAGGATTTATATTGGGAGTTTGAATATCAAAGTGTTTTATACGATGACATATTTGGATGCACTAGGTGTTTGGAGTTAAGGAAATCTTTACAATACACAGAAACTCCATCTCCATTTGACAAATGGATAATGTTATCGGATATGGGGCTTGTCTTCTTTTCGTGCAATAATATATCATTAGTTCAACTTTCGAAAGTACAAAGTTTGACATTTCTTCCACTTCATTCATCCATGCCGGAGGTATTAAACCTTATTTGCATTGGATTCTTATATGATAATCACCTCATTCAGTTGCTAATGAATGGTTGCTCTCCGATACCACAATTTATTCTATCTTGGATGAGATATCATGAACAGGTAGCGGAAGGTTGGGAAAAACATTACAACCAATGTATCATATAGGCACAACCAACTAGCGTACCTACTCTTTTAAATGAGTAGAGATATGCAATATTAATATTTTAAAAAATATATAGCTACTACTCTTTGAAAGATCTCTCATATTAATATTGCAAAATTTTCATCATATATGAAGATTTTGATTTTGAGGTGAAACAATCAAGGATGATGTATAATCAGCGTTAACTCTTTTTGTATGTTTACTAAAATTAGTAGAGGTACGCAATATTAATATTAACAATAATCTCTTAAGATTTTATAATTTGTATAGGTTGTACTCTTTTAAAAATATATCATATTAATATTGTAAATTTTTTATCATATTTGTAGGTTTTCATTTTGAAGTGAAGCAATCAAAGATGATATATAATCTGCGCTTAACTTTTTTTTTGTTCACTAAAATAATTTAAAGTAGTTACTTTTTATTAGTTTTTTGAGATGTTAATTCATAGTCATGAGATTGTTATTAACTATTTTATGTTTTTATTATTTTTCAAATTTTGAGTGCTGATAGCTTTCGTGCTTGCGGATATCCATTACTAAAAAACATGTTTGTGGATAGCCAAAAGTGTGGATAGCCAAAACTATGGTGCCAATATCAATGCTCTAATTTGATGGGGATCAAAGTTCGTGGGCAGGTCAAACCGTATCATAGCCCGTTTGGGTTTACATTCATAGGAAGAGGAGTGAGGATCGTCGTATGAAATATCCAAGTCCATAATCACATTCAGAGCGTCAACGACACATTCCCTGTGTATTTATGTATTTTTTTCGTACATTATTTACGTACCTTTTATCTGTTTTCGTGTCTGCCAATCATAGTCGTCTGCTATTTTCCTCTAGTCCTATAAATATGGGATTTGGGGTTCATTTGATGGCATTGCAAAATTTTGATGAGACTTCATAATTTTGTGATCCTCCTACGGTGTAACATCATGAACCCTAGGTGCGACGCCTATCCCGGCTCTTCCCCTTCAACCGCCGACTGCCCCCTTCCCTCCTCTCTGAACTGTCAAAAACCACCCCTACAAGGGCCGACCAACCATATCCATACCACTCTTCCACCCCCAACTACTGTAGCCACCCAATAATTTGACGGTTATAGGTGGTCACTAAGCCCAAATTGGATTTCGGCAACCCACCCTAGCCTGGACGATCTCCAAGGAAATTATCACTGATGCCTAAATAGTTACTTGGTAGTTTTCCTTCCCAAACTAGTCCAACGTGACTCTCTCTGTTCACGTATTCAGGAATTGGGCGCCTTCTCCACTAAATTACATGAATTGGGATCTCGTTCAAGTGCAGGAATTCATCTCTCAAGCACTGGAACATAACTGCCTCAGAAAACTGTCTTTAACCGTCGTAATCGGCCACTTGCAAGATAGTTCAGTTACTCCTCGAGGCTTAACCGAGGAAACTCATTGTGATCATACTCTTGTTGGCAGTCTCCCCCATTAGAATTGTGGCATCTATTGATGCAGAACCAGGAAAGTTGTTGTTTAATTATTTGTTCCAGTCTTCCTCGACCTAGGATTTGTATACCAGACACCCATCAGTTTGTACATTGGCGATTCCAAACAGATTACACCATTTGGCCAAACATTCCACTTCAATTTGCTCTTCCAACAAACTTTACAGTAACCCATATCATCAATCTAGAGTATCTTTCTCCAGCCGGTTGCCATAACTGCTCTATCACAACTATTTTCCAACCTGCAGAAGTCGTCCAACAACACCCAACTGCTATCCATAAATTCCTGCACCTCTTGGTCGACCAATCCACAGTTTCCAGCACTCCAAATCTCTGTTATGAGGCCTACCTGTGGTGCTTCTCTTACCGACAGTCCAATTCTAGCACCTATTGCTTCCAGGAACTCCAAATCAGAGCAGGAAACAATTATTTTAGTGCTGAATGTTAACCTGGAATCCTACGACCGCAGCTAGATCTAGTTCACTTCAGAGCCATCGCAATCCTTTGGTGCCCAGCAGTAGGGGAGGTTACGTATTGAGTAACCCATCCCTGGCCATCCACCTCCTAAGTCGGGCGGCCCTCAACAGTAGCCGAAGTCATGAGGGGTTTCGGGCAAACACCCTACGAGACGGCCCCAGATCCCCCTCTCTCTATCTAGTAGTGGCTTTTGTGGTTACATCCCATTATAACTGCACAAGCTATCCTTCTCTCTTTTCTGCTTGGATTCTACTATTTCCCAGACAGATAGTATTTAATGCAATATTTATTGCGCTGAACTATTTCTGGTGGCCCTCTATCAGTATAAATTGAGGGCCAATGATTCCCAAAAGGGACACAGAACTTAAGCCAGAATCTTTCATGTAGTAGGTGCGGTTACAAGTTATGTGTTGCCTTTTGCTGCCTTCTCTTCTAGTTCTATATACTTGTAATAGATTGTAACAGCTCTTTTGTGAAATAATATCATCTGCATCAAGTTGTATTCGCCGCTGCTGGAAAATTTGGGGCGGTCATTTGCGGCGAGCTCATTTTCTCTTTGTTCTGTTCACCCGACCTTTCAAGGGTTAGTAAATGATTGCTTGTAGTCCTTGATTCTCACATCATCTTCAAGTCCCATCGCTGAGTGTGGAGGTTGGAGATGCTTTTGGCTCCAACAATTCGAACACGCGACCTTTAGATCTTGCAATTAGAGAAATTGCCTAATGGCCGTGGGACAATCATCACAGTCACCCCACGCTTCCACCCCCTTGGAAGGTGGAGCAGTTACTTGGAAAGAATTCAACTCACAATTACTAATGGTCACCCTCTTGGTAGACCAGGGGTATCCTCCCCAAGACCCCTCACACCTACAAGTGATCGTGACTGTCACAACCCGCATTTTCTCTGAATTTAGGAAAAAAATCAGAGTAAGAGAAAATACGCGTCATGATGCCACGTCATACAAGAGACAACTGCAGACGCTCAGGTGGGAACCTATTACTTAATTAATCAAAACATGATTACATGGTAAGTCATCATTTAAATTCATTTATTAGGGTTTGAGGTAAGAACTGCGTCTCTCAGTTCGTGGATCAACTAGTCCACCGAGAAAGTATATTTAATTGCAGCGGAAAGTACTTGATTTAGTTTACTTGAAGTCGTAAATGTATGCAATGACATGACATAAAGTAAATGATATGCACATAACTAGGCGTATTATAAGTATAGAAAATACCTTTAGGCGACTTTAAAGATAAGAGTTTCAATTAAAAAAAAATGCAATGAGGATGAAAGAAAAGCCATTTATAACTATAGTGCACCTAACATAAATCATCCCCAGAGAGTAAGATAACACAAGATCTAAAAGTAGTGGCATCCAACTGGCAAATAAACTATATAGCAAAAAGGGCACAATGAGCGTCAACAACATGACACTAACCCATTGGCTCCAACTGGTATGTCTGATCACAAGAAGAAAACTAAAGACAGCTACCTCGCAGCAGCGGGGTAAATAAAAACTAATACTCTGAACTCCAAGCCACACCACTAGCCGCTACGGCTCTGAACTTGAGGCATTCAATAAAACAAAGAACGTCTCAGCAAGAAATTACAAGTGGCAGAAACATAAGCAGCAGAAATAAATAAGGCATAAGGGGTACCAACCTAAGCCAGATTTACCGAAAGAGGAGTTCTAAACAGAGAACTAACAAGCACCGAGTGCACTAATATCAAGAAGAGGAACAAGCATAGTTTAATTATCTTGTAAAATATAATAATGAGACTGATCAGCTCAATTAAACAGGTGGCAGTACTTTATCCTCTGCCAACCCAAAAGCCAAAAGCCGGGTGGTGGTACTGTATCCACTGCCACCCAAAAGGCCAAAACCAGGTGGTGGTACTTTATCCACTGCCACCCACATATAATAAATTTAGATTTAATAAGGCATGGGACGTAACCCGTAATAACAACACCATAACACTATAAGAATAGGGTCATATATGAAGAAAATGGCCCAAAACTTTGATCAGAAGGTTCAAGAAATTTCTCGAGTAAAAGTCTGGATTTCTTGAGAAGAAGTCTGTATTTCATGAGAGGAAGTCTGTATTTCATGAGAGGAAGTCTGTATTTCATGTGAGGAAGTCTGTATTTCATGAGAGGGAGTCTGTATTTCATGAGAGCCAGAGAGGATTTCTCGAGAGCCAGGAAGGATTTCTCGAGAGCCAGGAAGGATTTCTCGAGAGCCAGGAAGGATTTCTCGAGAGGCAGAAATGATTTCTCGAGAGGCAGAAATGATTTCTCGAGAGGCAGAAATGATTTCTCGAGAGGCAGAAATGATTTCTCGAGAGCCAGAAAGGATTTCTCGAGAGGAACTCTGTATTTCTCGAGAAGAACTCTGGATTTCTCGAGAAGAAGCAAAAACCAAAATTTTCGAGTAAAAACAGATGATTTTCTTGATAGCAATTTAATAGTTAAGTATATAAGAGGAAGTTTGACGAATTAGGGGAGAACAATAAGGAGGTTGTAGGTTTTGCATGACAACAAATCAACACAAGGAGTAACATTCCAACAAAAGAGAGAAGAAAAAGAATACCACTTGCCTTAAACCCTCCAAATTCGAATTTCTCCGCTCTAAAAGCTATGGATCGGACAAGAAATCACCCGAGCACAAAAACCTGAAACTTTCCGGGCCGAAAAGAGGAGTTAGGTCACTACCTTGACTCCAAAAATCCCAAGAAACACGAATAGCTTACCACTAGAACGAAGGTCTCGCCGAGAGCTTTCCAAATCCACTCTCCAAATGCGATTCCGACCACCACGGCCTCCGAATCGCCGACTGGAAGCTTCACGACGCTTCCGCTCTCGTCTCTAACGCTTGGCGGCTGGTTTGATCGAGGGAGAAGAAGTTGAATAGGGAAGGGAATTTTAGGTATTTATATAAAACCTAAATTTATTATTTAATTAATAAATAATACCACAATTTACTTAAACTGCGAGGGCGACCAGATCACCTCAGATTTCTATGAAAATCGCACCTTAACTGAAACACGGCGCTACGAATCCAACGGCGAAGTCAGAATTCAATTCCGACGAGCCAAACTCGGGCAAAAGCTTCCCGAAACTAAATTCCCAATAACTACACAAAAACTCCTCTACAAAAAAAATCAAAACGACGCGAAATCTCGCACGCTCGATCTAAATTACATACTTCGACTAAACTACGGCTCAAAACTAAACCTGGCGAGCGGACGTAACGCCCTTACGCCAAAATTACGTCACCACGGCGACGTAAATAATTAACGAAAAATCAGGGGTGTTACAGTCACTCCCCCTAAAAAGAAGTTTCGTCCCGAAACTTGAAATCTAAAGATTAAGAAAGATACGGAATCAAATCCAAAGGTTACCAGACAGAAGATTTACCCGAAATCTAAGAGAAGAGGCTAGGATGACTCTCTCTCATGGCGGACTCCAGCTCCCTGTTGCGCTTTCGACACCCTGATTCTTCCAAAGAACCTTAACCATCGGGATCGTCTTCCTCCGCAACACACGCTCTTGAGTCTCCAAGATTCGGACAGGCTCTTCAACATAAGAAAGATTGGGCTGTAGTACGGGCACCGAATCAAGGACAAGCCGACCACTACGCAAACACTTCCTCAACTGGCTCACATGAAACACATCGCGAACATTAGGGAAGGAAACAAGCAATTTCCAACAATCTCAGACGCTTATCCCAAGCTCCTCCATGATCCAAAATGTAACATCTGATCATATCTTCCAAAATTTGATTCTTTCTGGGTAAAGACATACTTCAAACTCTCATGATCCGTGAAAATCTTGCACGACACTCCATGCAGAAGGTGTCTCCAAAGCTTTAAAGCATAAATTACTGCTGCAAATTCTAAGTCATGCGTAGGGTAATTCCTTTCATAAATTTTCAGTGGTCTTGATCCATACGCGATCACCTTTCCTTCTTGCATCAAAACACAACTAAGACCAACATGAGATGCGTCCACATAAATGGCATACTATACTCAACTTCGCATACAAGTTGTGCTCTCTTAAGGAAGACAATACTAAGCGCAAATATGTAACATGCTCCTCAGCACTCCTTGAGTACACCAACACATCATCGATGTAAACTACTACGAAATGGTCTAAAAAGTCTTTGAACACCCGATTCATCATATCCATAAACGCAGAGGGTGCATTTGCCAAACCAAATGACATCACGAGAGATTCAAATGACCATATCAGGAAGAAAGGCAGTCCGAGGGACGTCCGACTCTCGGACCCTCAACTGATGGTAACCTGAATGAAGGTCAATCTTAGAAAACACCGAACTACCACGCAATCGATCAAATAAATCGTCCATTTGCGGCAACGAATATCTATTCTTGATGGTCACCTTATTCAATTCCCTATAATATATGCACAACCTCGAAGAAGCATCTTTTTTTTTCTTCACAAACAACACTGAAGCACCCCAGGGCGAAGAACTTAGCCTAAAGAATCAATACTGCAACAAATCATCTAACTGGGTACGCAACTCTTCCAGCTTACGCGGGGCCAAACAGTACGTTGCCTTAGCAATAGGACGGGTACCGGGTTCAAGATCAATAACAAACACCACATCTCTCTCAAGAGGAAGACTAACAGAGAAAACACCAGGAAACTCTCGCATCACAGGAACATCCTCGATACACGGCAAGCCACTAACAGTTTCTAACACAGAAACAAAGTAAGCAAAACAACTGGAATCTAAAAGTTTCCGAGCACATACCGCAGAAATAATCGGGGAATCCTGACGCGGAAAGCCACACACTCATGGGTTGACCGTTGTCCATCTTGAAGTCCAAACGTTTAACCTTGCATTGGATAACCGCATCATAATTGGACAACCAGTCCATGCCTAAAATCACGTCGAAATCTTCCAGGTCTAGCACTTTTAAATCCGCACAAGCTAAGAAGTCACCTAGGAGGATATGACAATCCTGGATACCCTGGTTCGACACCACAGAGTCGCCAGAAGGAAACTTAACGCGAAACGCATCGCCAATCTGATCGAGGATCAAACGATGACGCTCAACAAAAGTCCTAGCCACGAACAAGTGGGTAGCACCAGAATCGAAAAGAACACGCGCCCAACGGTTCTTTACCTTAAATTCTCCTATAACAATCAAATACATAACTAGCCGAACAGAAATTGAAACTAAGGATAAAGGATGAGAGTTTGATGAAGGCCTAACCTGAAATCACTTGGGTGGAATTCTGAGCTTCTTCCCTAGTTACCACATTCAACTTGCCGACTCCTCTATCCTGATGCTGCGGCGGTGGCAGCGGCAAAGCCCGAAGTGGCACTGGCTGCAGAGGCTGCTGGAAACTCGGGCATCTAGTCTTCACGTGCCCCTTCTGTCCACACTGGAAGCACACCTTATCCTTAGTCCAGCAATGAGCAACATCATGCCCATTTCTCTTGCAAAAGGTACATGTCAGATCTCCTCGGGGAGAACTCTGCATTGCTGACACTAGCTGCTGCTTCTTAGCTCCCAACCTCTTGAAACATTTCTCGAACGGATGGCCCGGGCGACCACAGAAGCTACAAACTTCACCACTTCTTTTTTTTGGAGCCGGGCTGGATGCCTTGGGGGTTTCCTCCTCTTCTACTTTCCTCTTGTCCTTTTTCGCAAACGCACCTCTATTCTTGGCGTTGTCGATAGCCTCGACTTTCAGCGATGCTTCTACCACTTCAGCATAACTTTCAGCTCTATAAGCGCTAGCCAATTGCTGAATATCGCTACGAAGTCCTCCGAGAAATCGCTTCACTCTTCTTGCCTCAGAAGCCACTAAATCTGGAGCAAATCTGCTCAACTTACTGAACTCGATCTCATACTCACTAACCGTGAGTTGTCTTTGCTTCAGGTGCAAGAAATTTTTCATTAAACGGTCTTGCTCAACCGACGGCAGGAACTTCTTTAACACTAAAGCCTTAAACAACTCCCACGAACATCCACCTACGAGACTTTCTCTCTCCCTTATCCACCAGCTCTTAGCAAGTCCCTTCAGCTGGTAAGCGGCGACCATTACCTTTTGATCCGCAGAGATTCCTGAATAGGAAAACATCTCCTCTATGGCAACAAGCCAATCATCCAAAGCCATGAAATCAGCTCTTCCATCAAACGTAGGAGGTCCTAGACGCTGGAAATACGAGATGAAGTTCATCTCTGGTGGCAGTAGAACTGGAGGCACCAAAGGAGTGGGAGGAACAAGCACAGTCTGACCAACTACAGGGTCCTGCACCACAGGCTGCTGCCCAGTGGCAGCAGTCATCAACGTCTGGACCTGCGATTGCATCGCAACTAACTGCCTAGACAGAGCCTCATTACTTTGTCGCAGACTTTCGACCATGGCCTCACTCTGCGCACCCGAAGATTTACCCTCTGACTGGTGGGTCAATCTCGTCGCAACACGCCTCCGAGACATCTCTGCTAATACGCATAAACCTATAGTTAAAACTTAACCTTACACTAGAACTACACTGCTTGGTTCAGAACATACATGTACAGCTACTTGCCATTTCCACTACCTTTCTCTAGGATATTTTTCATGATGATATGCTAAATTTGGGAACGATACTACATCGTCCCTCTTGACTCATGTGCAAAGGGCATGAATGCATGAATTTTACTATTCATTTTGAAATCATATGTGTACGTGTGTCATCATATAAGTCTTTAACTTCGCACGTGTGCTTATGCAATGCTATGTGAGGTATGTTGTGCTATGCATTCTAATAAAGGCCTTAATGCATGTTATGAGCGGCGTACACATGAAATATTATGCATCCCATACTACATAATATCGCATGTAACAAAAAGAAAACGTGCTAATGGGCATCCATGTGATGATGGTTATGCATCCCATACTACATAACCGTCACATGTTGCCACCTATGGTGGATCCATATACAAAAACATATTATGCATCCCATACTACATAATATGCCCCGTATACTTCTTGTCATGCTATGAGTGTTGTGTTCATGCTTCGGCCAAGATGTACTGATGACACATCGGTGTGTGTATGCAATGAAACCAAAAATAACTACTATATCAGAACTTGTTGCCCGACCAACTTGTCGAACAACCTCCCTCTGATACCAACTGTCACAACCCGCATTTTCTCCGAATTTAGGAAAAAATCAGAGTAAGAGAAAATACGCGTCATGATGCCACATCATACAGGAGACAACTGCAGACGCTCAGGCGAGAACCTATTACTTAATTAATCAAAACATGATTACATGGTAAGTCATCATTTAAATTCATTTATTAGGGTTTGAGGTAAGAACCGTGTCTCTCAGTTTGTGGATCAACTAGTCCACCGAGAAAGTATATTTAATTGCAACGGAAAGTACTTGATTTAGTTTACTTGAAGTCCTAAATGTATGCAATGATAGGACATAAAGTAAATGATATGCACATAACTAGGCGTATTATAAGTACAGAAAATACCTTTAGGCGACTTTAAAGATAAGAGTTTCAATTAAAAAGAATGCAATGAGGATGAAAGAAAAGCCATTTATAACTATAGTGCACCTAACATAAATCATCCCCAGACAGTAAGATAACACAAGATCTAAAAGTAGTGGCATCCAACTGGAAAATAAACTATATAGCAAAAAGGGCACAATGAGCGTCAACAATATGACACTAACCCATTGGCTCCAACTGGTATGTCTGATCACAAGAAGAAAACTAAAGACAGCTACCTCGCAGCAGCGGGGTAAATAACTACTAATACTCTGAACTCCAAGCCACACCACTAGCCGCTACGGCTCTGAACCTGAGGCATTCAATAAAACAAAGAACGCCTCAGCAAGGAATTACAAGTGGCAGAAACATAAGCAGCAGAAATAAATAAGGCATAAGGGGTACCAACCCAAGCCAGATTTACCAAAAGAGGAGTTCTAAACATAGAACTAACAAGCACCGAGTGCACTAATATCAAGAAGAGGAACAAGCATAGTTCAATTATCTTGTAAAATATAATAATGAGACTAATCAGCTCAATTAAACAGGTGGCAGTACTTTATCCTCTGCCAACCCAAAAGCCAAAAGCCGGGTGGTGGTACTGTATCCACTGCCACCAAAAAGGCCAAAACCAGGTGGTGGTACTTTATCCACTGCCACCGACATATAATTAAATTTAGATTTAATAAGGCATGGGACGTAACCCGTAATAACAACACCATAACACTCTAAGAATAGGGTCATATATGAAGAAAATGGCCCAAAACTTTGATCAGAAGGTTCAAGAAATTTCTCGAGTAAAAGTCTGGATTTCTTGAGAAGAAGTCTGTATTTCATGAGAGGAAGTCTGTATTTCATGAGAGGAATTCTGTATTTCATGAGAGGAAGTCTGTATTTCATGAGAGGGAGTCTGTATTTCATGAGAGCCAGAGAGGATTTCACGAGAGCCAGGAAGGATTTCTCGAGAGCCAGGAAGGATTTCTAGAGAGCCAGGAAGGATTTCTCGAGAGCCAGGAAGGATTTCTCGAGAGCCAGGAAGGATTTCTCGAGAGCCAGGAAGGATTTCTCGAGAGGTAGAAATGATTTCTCGAGAGGCAGAAATGATTTCTCGAGAGGCAGAAATGATTTCTCGAGAGGCAGAAATGATTTCTCGAGAGCCAGAAAGGATTTCTCGAGAGGAACTCTATTATTCTCGAGAAGAACTCTGTATTTCTCGAGAAGACGCAAAAACTGAAATTTTCGAGTAAAAACAGATGATTTTCTTGACAGCAATTTAATAGTTAAGTATATAAGAGGAAGTTTGACGAATTAGGGGAGAACAATAAGGAGGTTATAGGTTTTGCATGACAACAAATCAACACAAGGAGTAACATTCCAACAAAAGAGAGAAGAAAAAGAATACCACTTGCCTTAAACCCTCCAAATTCGAATTTCTCCGCTCCAAAAGCTATGGATCGGACAAGAAATCACCCGAGCACAAAAACCTGAAACTTTCCGGGCCGAAAAGAGGAGTTAGGTCACTACCTTGACTCCAAAAATCCTAAGAAACATGAATAGCTTACCACTAGAACGAAGGTCTCGCCGAGAGCTTTCCAAATCCACTCTCCAAACGCGATTCCGACCACCACGGCCTCCGAATCGCCGACTGGAAGCTTCACGACGCTTCCGCTCTCGTCTCTAACGCTTGGCAGCTGGTTTGATCGAGGGAGAAGAAGATGAATAGGGAAGGGAATTTTAGGTATTTATATAAAACCTAAATTTATTATTTAATTAATAAATAATACCCCCAATTTACTTAAACTACGAGGGCAACCAGATCACCTCGGATTTCTATGAAATTCGCACCTTAACTGAAACACGGCGCTACGAATCCAACGGCGAAGTCAGAATTCAATTCTGACGAGCCAAACTCGGGCAAAAGCTTCCCGAAACTAAATTCCCAATAACTACACAAAAACTTCTCTACAAAAAAAATCAAAACGACGCGAAATCTCGCACGCTCGATCTAAATTACATACTTCGACTAAACTACGGCTCAAAACTAAACCTGGCGAGCGGACGTAACGCCATTACGCCAAAATTACGTCACCACGACCACGTAAATAATTAACAAAAAATCAGGGGCGTTACAGTGACTCCCTGAAAGAGACTACACTAGCCAGAGGATGTCCCTCCAATCCAACCATGTGGCAAGTTCATGTGAGAATGATAGGAGTTCTTTAAGGAAATCACCACAACCTATCAGGGGAGAGCCCTGAATTTAGAGGAAGAGCTCGATTATGAAGAATAGTAAAATTCTTACTCCCCCTTTGCCGCTAACATTGAGATGGAATCCACTCTACTCATGGTTTAAGGAGCCCCGTCTTTCCATAATCTCCTGTAGGGAGGATCCTGCTTACCATCTTCAAGCGTTCGATTCTGCAGTATCCCTTCAGCCTTTATCAGATGGGATTCATTGCAAGCTACTTGCCACCGCGTTTGATGGCAAGGCCAGGAAATGGTTCCATAATCTCCCCCCTCGCTCCATCGTCTCCTTCAAGGAACTGAGGGTGGATTTGCTGCAAAGGTTCGCTACTTCGAAGAGGAGGAAGAGCGATCTAGACGCCCTCTTTCAGGACATGCAAGGTCCCCAAGTGAACCTAAGTCAGTACTTGGACCGCTTATAGGAGAAGAATATGGAGATTTGTGATGTGGACACATCTATCTATCAAGTAGCATTCACCAACAGTTTGCGACTAGGCCTTTTTAAGTTCGTAGTCAGTAATAAGAAGCCAAAATCATATAGAGAGTTGATAGAGTGAGCCAATCGCTTCATTGAAGGAGAGGTGACAAACAAAGAATTTGTTTCTTCCCTCTCCAAGTTTGCATCCCAGAGATCGAAGAATCCTTCTAGTTGGCTTCCCACAGTCCCTCAACGAGCTAACAAGCCCTATCAAGAGTTCCATCCCCCGGCTCAACGCAGGAGGAATTTTCACGAACGACCATGCATCGTCCCCGTCAGTTTCAGCAAATAAGGTCGACACAACCTCACTTACCCCGACAGGGAGGGAATACATCCCTCTCCTCCAGATTCGTACAACATCTCAGTGGGAGGATACCCAAGAAGAATATACAGACATAAGCATGCATATGGATGAGGTAGTGAAGATACTTCAAAAGCAGTTAGGTTTTACAAGACCTCAGCCTTTAAAGGCGGGATTTAGAGACAAAGATCGGGGCCTCTACTGTAAGTTCTATTGTGACGTGAGGCAAGATACAGAAAACTACAAAGTCCTCCGTGACTTGGTGGAGAGACTCTTGAGGGAAGGAAAAAAGGAAGGACTTTTTGGCCAGCCATTCCAAAAATGCCTCTGCTTCAAATAAGGGGAAGGAAAAAGATGTTGGATCGATATGCACCCTTATACGGGGGGGGGGGGGGGGGGGGGGTGAATAAGGGAATAAAAATTCTTTTTATAAGTTTAGACAAATTACTAAATTGTTTTGAAATAAACGAGAG
Organism: Dactylorhiza incarnata; assembly: GCA_033032865.1. Lineage (NCBI taxonomy): Eukaryota > Viridiplantae > Streptophyta > Magnoliopsida > Asparagales > Orchidaceae > Dactylorhiza > Dactylorhiza incarnata. The sequence continues at coordinate 4,255,921 of JAWHQI010000001.1, read as the reverse complement.
CGAAATAACAATTTAGGTAAAGGAAGAGAATATTGTAATTTCCAATTTTAGAATTTAGAAACAAGTGCTAAATTGTTTTATGATGAAAGAGATTAAAATAAAAAATTTAGATAAAGTGATTTGAATTGAAAGCTTAATAACCAATATAGTAAAATTCATGCCAAATGAAAGAAATCAAGTAAACTCAAAAAGAGACATGATTATATTATATGAAAAAGTATTTACATAAATTTGATTTCAATATCGCTAGAAATCGGAGGCATACAAAAGTGAATATCTTTTCCTTTTCTATACCGACTTGTATCCCCACAAACTGGTTGGCTTTAGCCAATCCTTCCCTGAATATGACCTCAATCGCTCTAGCCAATCCTTCCCCAGATATGTGTTGAAATTATTGAAGTGGAGTGGAAGGTGGCCGGCGGTCTGAATTTTGGAGACCGCAGAGACCGCGCGGCTTGTGTTGGTATTCTGCCGGTCTGGCTCTGCCGGGTTGATTTTGGCGATCTGCTGATTGGCCAGTTTGTTCCTGGTTGTTGCGGTCTCTCTCCGAGTTGTTATTCTTGGTCGGTCTTGCTTCTTTGTTAGAAGAGCGGGCGGTCTGTTCTCATGTAACCGCCTGACCGGGCGGCTTGTGCTGGTCGATCTGGCGACTTGTCTGAAGTCGGCCAGATGGTTCTTGGTTTGCTCTTGGTGGTCTAAGGGAGGAGTACACTTGTCTCCGCGCGGCTTGTGCGCGGTCTCGTGTTCGCGCGACTTGTGCGCGATCTGTCTGCTGATCTGCGGTCTTGAACGGAAGGTTGTCTAAGAGGTTTGATCGCGCGGTCTACTTTGTGAGACCGCTGGCGATCTGATGGGTGGTGATTGTATCTCTCCAGTGCGGTGACGACATCCGTCTACCCGCCTATAAATAGGGGTGCATGGCCCGTCATTCACAATGAGAACTGTAAGAACTAGAGCCTGGGTTAATTCGTGCGGTCTCAACTTTGAGGTCGGGCGGTCTCGGAAGCGAGTTGACTGTTTGTTGTGTTCACAGGTTTGCGGTCAGCAGGTTGCGATATCCTTCCTTGGTGATTCCCAGCGGCTTAAATAAACAGTTCGGCAGCGGTCTGTATGCGAACTGGTTTATGGTGTTCTTGTGCTGTTCGCATCGAGCTCAGCGGTCAGGCGACCTTCAGCGGTTAGGCGACTTGAGTTGTGGTCTGGCGACAGCTTCTGTTCTTCGTTCAATTCAATAAGCTCCAGTTCGTGCGGTCTGAGGTGGCGGTCTTGCAGTGCAGGCGGTCTGTCTGTTTTCTGTTCGCACGGTCTCAGGTCAAGCCGGGCGACCTCTGGAGTTGTGCGGTCTGTGCGGTCTCTGCTTTGTCAAGCTGGCAGTTTTTCTTTTTGGTGTTTTGTTCTTCTCTCCTCCGTGATTCTTATGAATCATGTCTCGCCATGTATACCTCGCACTGTAATCAAGTATTGTGATTCAATAAAGTTTTGTGTTGTTGTGTGGCATATTGTGGTTGTTTGGCTATAACTCAGTTGATGCAACTCCTGCTTACTCCTAAACGATTCAAATAAAAACTTTTAACATGGTATCAAAGCAAGGTTGTTGGAGTGGATAAGCAGTGATCAACTTGAGTTGCCATCGTCTTTTCGAAGAAGAGACCACATAGATTGCCATGGAAGGTGGATACGCAAGAGGGCTTGGTATTGAACTCCTCACATCGACTAACTACAAGAAGTGGAGGTCGTGTATGGAGAGTTACTTACTTGGCGAGGATCTATGGAAGATAGCTGGAGGAGAAGACACACAAGAAGTGTTTCTAGCAGGAGATAATATGGCAGATGTGAGACTTTGGAGGAGGACTAATGCTAAGGCAGAGTTCACACTCAAGAGGGATATCTCACCAGAGCTGTTTGATCACATCATTGGATGTAAATCTGCTGCTGAGATTTGGACGTCTTTGGACGGGTTGTTTAATAAGAAGAATGTAGCTCGGCTATAGTTTCTTGAAAATGAGTTGGCAAAGGCCTCTCAAGGTGATCTTTCTATTTCTACCTTCTTTCTTAAGATGAAGAACCTCACAGCAGAGATTTCTGCATTGGACCCTGATGAGCCCATCTCGGAGGCAAAACTGAAGAGGCATATCATCCGCGGGTTGCGAAAGGAGTATCTTGCCTTTGTGACTTCAGTTCAGGGTTGGGCAAATCAGCCAACTCTGTTGGAGCTGGAGAACTTACTTGCTTCGCAGGAAAGTTTGGCAAGACAGATGGCGGGGACTTCTATCTCTGGGGGAGATAGTGATGTGTTGTTCTCTGGAAAGAAGAAGAAGAAGTGGGAGAAGAAGAAGCCAGGTCAGGATGGACCCTCTACTTCAGGTCAGCAGGATAGAGGTTATGCTTCTAAGTCTGATGGGAAGAAGAAGGGAGAGGGACCAAGGTGCTTCAGGTGTAATAAGACCTGCCACTTCAAGAAGGATTGCTGGGTTAATCTTCAGTCGGGACATGTAGCGGAGAAGGAGAAGCCAAAGTCTGATGAAGCTGGATGGGAAGGAACCTTTGCGGATAATATGACGGCGATGCCCGTTAAGGCCTTGGCTGCCATCAACTTCGAAGAGGATTGGATCGTGGATTCAGGGTGTGGGCATCACCTCACCGGGGATGAATCAAAATTCTCTTCTTTGGCGCCTTACTCAGGTAACAATGCTATCATTACGGCTGATAATTCTATTCATGCAGTAGAATAAGAAGGTGTTGTCTCTCTGAGCAGTGATAAGGGTCCACTCACATTAAGGAGTGTTTATCACGTGCCGGGTATGAAGAAGAATCTCTTCTATGTGACCAATGCGGTCGATGCCGGTTATCACGTTCTGTTTGGCCCAACATAAGTGAAGTTTCTTAAAACTCAACCGGAGATAAAGGGAGATGTTATCCATGTTGGAAAGCGGGTTAAGGACTTGTTTGTTTTATCGACAAGTACCTATGTTGATAAGATGAAGACCAATGATAGCGCGGCTATCTGGCATGAAAGGTTGGGGTATGTTGGCATGGACAAATTGAAGGCTATGGCGGTAAGTGGCCTTGTCAAGGGCTTGCCTAGCTTGTCCTCTTATGGAGACGGTCATGTTTGTGCGGGATGTCAGTTTGGTAAGTCTCATCGACTTCCATTTGATAAATCGCAAATAAGATGCAAAGCGCCGTTGGAGTGCATTCACGGTGATTTGATGGGACCGACTGCCACCCCAAGCCTTGGAGGCAACAGATATATGTTGGTGTTGATTGACGATTACACCAGATATGTCTGGGTGTATTTTCTAAAAGAGAATTCAGAAGCCTTTGCGAAGTTCGTGGAGTTCAAGGAGCTGGTGGAAGGTCGGTTAGGCCTTCAGATGAAAAAATTGAGAACTGACAATGGTGGGGAGTTCACCTCTGGTGAGTTCTCAAGTTTTTGCAGGAAACACGGCGTCCGGAGAGAGCTCACTTGTGCCCATACTCCACAGCAAAATGGCATTGCGGAGAGGAAGATCCGTCATCTGACGGAAACCTGCAAATGTTGTCTTCATGCCAAGAGTATCCCAAAGTCCTTTTGGGCGGAGGGAATGTCTTGTGCAGCGTACATCATCAACAGGATGCCTCTAAGTCCTATCAACATGAAGACCCCTCACGAACTGATGTTCAAGGAGAAGCCGAGTGTTGCACACCTTCGGGTGTTCGGGTCAACCTGTTATGTGCATATTCCTGATGCACTTCGGACAAAGCTAGATGCGAAAGCAAGGAAGCTAGTCTTTGTTGGGTATGATGAGCGGAAGAAAGGATGGAGATGCATGGATCCTGAGACACAGAGATCAGTGGTATCTCGGGATATGGTGTTCGATGAGGTGACTTCCTACAAGGGGAGTTCATGAGTTGAACTACCGGAGAGCAGGGTTGGTGAAGAAGGGAAGGCTGCAGGAAATCTTCAAGTGGAGTTGCCTGTTTCACCAGGAGCTCCAGCTGTGTCAAGCTCTGAGATGGAGGCTTCAGGTTCTGGAAGCAGGGGGAGCGATGCTCCAAGTTCGTCTGGAAGAGAATCTAGCACAGAAGAAGCAGCTGAGGAGTTGGTTAGTCAGGAGCAACCTCTTAGGAGGTCGAAGAGGACTATCAAGCCACCAGATCGATACACAGGAGGAAACATGGTGAGCTTTGTCTCATGTTTCTTCACTGGTCCCTTGGATGAGAGGGAGCCGTCGAGCTTTAAGAAGGCCAAAGGCGTGAAGCAGTGGGACATTGCTATGCAAGAGGAGATGGATGCTCTCAAGAAGAATGAGACTTGGTCTCTAGTGCCCAGGCCCAAGGGCATTACCCCTGTGACATGCAAATTGGTTTATAAGCTCAAGAAGAAAGCTGACAGTACGATCGAGCGATACAAGGCTCGCCTTGTGGCTCGCCGGTTCTCACAGCAGTATGGAGAAGATTATGATGAGACGTTCAGTCCAGTGGCAAAGGTGACCTCGGTTTGGTTTGTTATTGCTTTGGCGGCATCTAGTGGATGGGAGATTTGGCAGCTCGATGTGAAGAATGCTTTCTTATACGGAGAGATTGACAAGGATATCTTCATGATCCAGCCACCGGGTTTCATCTCGGAGGATCATTCAGACTTCATCTGCAAACTGAAGAAGGCCCTGTATGGGTTGAAGCAAGCACCTCGGGCGTGGTATGGGAAGATCACAGAGTATCTTCTATTCTGCGGGTTCTTTGCTTCAGACTCTGATTCTAGCTTGTTCGTCAAGAAGTAGAGGGTGCTTCGGGTTATTGTTCTGCTGTATGTGGATGACATGATTGTCACTGGGAACTCGAAGGAGGCAGTAGCGAGGCTGAGAGCTGAGCTTGCTATCAGGTTTGAGATGAATGATCTGGGTGAGCTTCACCATTTCCTTGGACTCGAGGTTCAGAGGCGGGAGAGCGGAGTGCTCGTTTCTCAGGCTAGATATGCGGAGCGGATTGTTCAACAATTCGGCATGGAGGAAGGGAAGAGCAGCTCTATACCTCTGGAACAGCATCATAAACTTTGGAAGGATGAGGGAAGAGTTCTATCTGATCCGTTGGTGTTCTGAGCTCTGGTTGGGAGCTTGATTTACTTGACCATCACGAGGCCAGATATTGCTTATGCATTTGGTAAAGTGAGTCGGTACATGGCGGAGCCACGGAAGCCTCATCTTCTAGCGGTGAAAGGAATTCTGAAATATGTGAAGTCGACCTCTGATTTGGGTCTCCTATATAGAAGAGGGTCAAGCTTGGAGTTACATGGATACATGGATGTTGATTACGGGGGAGACGTGGATGATCGGAGATCAACGTCTGGTTTTGTCTTTATGACGGGCCCCACAACTATTTCTTGGTGCAGCAAAAAGCAGGACTCGGTGTCCGTATCTACCACAGAAGCGGAATACAAGGCTTCGGCCTTGGCAGCTCAGGAAGCCGTTTGGCTCAGGAGGTTGGTGGAGGACGTTCATGAGGAGGTTCGATTTCCCACTATGCTACGCGGGGAGAATGAGAGTGCTCTCAAGCTGGTTAATAATCCAGTCTGTCACGCGAGGACCAAGCATATTGAGATTGAGCACCATTTCATTCGTGAAAAGGTGTTGGGAGGATCTCTTATGGTCGAGCATGTTCGGAGTGCGGACAATGTTGCAGACATCTTCACAAAGCCACCGGCAAAGGGACCGTTTACTCGGTTGCGGAGTTTACTCGGGCTAGTTTCCACTTCCCACTTCAAGGGGAGTGTTGAAATTATTGAAGTGGAGTGGAAGGTGGCCGGCAGTCTAAATTTTGGAGACCGCAGAGACCGCGCGGCTTATGTTGGTATTCTGCCGGTCTGGCTCTGCCGGGTTGATTCTGGCGATCTGCTGATTGGCCGTTTTGTTCCTGGTTGTTGCGGTCTCTCTCCGAGTTATTCTGCTTGGTCGGTCTTGCTTCTTTGTTAGAAGACCGGGCGGTCTGTTCTCATGTAACCGCCTGACCGGGCGGCTTGTGCTGGTCGATCTGGCGACTTGTCTGAAGTTGGCCAGATGGTTCTTGGTTTGCTCCTGGTGGTCTAAGGTAGGAGTACACTTGTGTCCGCGCGGCTTGTGCACGGTCTCGTGTTCGCGCGACTTGTGCGCGATCTGTCTGCTGATCTGCGGTCTTGGACGGAAGGTTGTCCAAGAGGTTTGATCGCGCGGTCTACTTTGTGAGACCGCTGGCGATCTGACGGGTGGTGATTGTATCTCTCTTGTGCGGTGACGACATCCGTCTACCCGCCTATAAATAGGGGTGCATGGCCCGTCATTCATAATGAGAACTGTAAGAACTAGAGCCTGGGTTAATTCATGCGGTCTCAACTTTGAGGTCGGGCGGCCTCGGAAGCGAGTTGACTGTTTGTTGTGTTCGCAGGTTTGCGGTCAGCAGGTTGCGGTCTCCTTCCTTGGTGATTCCCAGCGGCTTGAATAAACAGTTCGACAGCGGTCTGTCTGCGAACTGGTTTATGGTGTTCTTGTGCTGTTCGCATCGAGCTCAGCGGTCAGGCGACCTTCAGCAGTTAGGCGACTTGAATTGCGGTCTGGAGACAACTTCTGTTATTCATTCAATTCAATAAGCTCTAGTTTGTGCGGTCTGAGGTGGCGGTCTTGCAGTGCATGCAGTCTGTCTATTTTCTGTTCGCACGGTCTCAGGTCAAGCCGGGCGACCTCTGGAGTTGTGCGGTCTGTGCAGTCTCTGCTTTATCAAGCTGCCAGTTTTTCTTTTTGTTGTTTTCTTCTTCTCTCCTCCGTGATTCTTATGAATCATGTCTCGCCATGTATACCTCGCACTATAATCAAGTATTGTGATTCAATAAAGTTTTGTGTTGCTGCGTGGCATATTGTGGTTGTTTGGCTATAACTCAGTTGATGCAACTCCTGCTTACTCCTAAACGATTCAAATCAAAATTTTTAACAATATGGCCTCGAGCACCCCCTAGATCTAATCTCCTAGAACTAGTCGCCAACTCACACGACGAATTACCCCCTAAGCCACGCAAGGACCTAGTCGCCAACACAAGGCTAATTCTCTATACGATTACAAAATGGAATGAAATGAAAATAATGATAACAACAATAAAAACTCCCTATATGAGATCTTCTGAAGTTGGAGATGAAGGATCGCTGTAGTGAGCGAGGTCGAAGCGATTATCCTTCGAATGTAGCGTGACATAGTCCTCCTCCAAAATCCTCCTTAAGCTTTTTGTGGGAGATCCATCTTCGGCAGCATATCAACAATGGAATTTTGGCACTTGTATTCTCTCAGGTATGGATTGCCAAAACGAGAAAGAAAGCATCAATTTATAGAACTTGGAGATAGGGCCTGCGGTAGCTCCTAGCGTCTGCGGTAGTGTTCATGTAGAAGAGGTTACAAAACTGTCGCGGCGTGGCATTGTGCAAGAACTTGAGCTAGAGCCAGGCGGTAGCGCTAGTGCTGGCGGTAGCGCTAGCGCCAGGCGGTATCACTAGCGCTGGCGGTAGTGTTTCTTTCAAAAAGTTGATTTCAATTGCTTTCTACCTGTGGAGTATTGCACCTATAGTTCCTGCACACTATAAACACATGACAAGCAAGATCAAATACAATATGAGATTTGTTATTCTCAAACAAAGGGATGTGACACACATGTCCAACAATCTCCCCCTTTTGATAATAACAAATCCTCTTAGCAAGAAATCAACAAAGGTGTTTATAGAATATGATAAGCGAGATACAAGTGCAACTATAGTATATGATAAGCATGAGAATAATGCATACTCCCCCTATCTTAATGCCCCCCTACATAAATGCAATTTATGTTTTACTCCCCCTAAAAAGATAGATTGCATGAATTAGTCTCCCCTTAATCTTCTAGATTTCTCCTCTAGATTTCTTCAATTAATCTCCCCTTTTGGTATTATCAAAAGAAGGTGGGGTAAGTGAAGTAAGGAGGCTTTCATTATAAATGATAAATCATGATCGAGCTTTTGTAATATAGAAAAAATGATAAAGAGTTTAAGCATAGTGTTGAAGAGATTTAAAAAAAAAAGATAAGAGTTGTAAGCAATCGGAAGATTATAAGAAACATCTTTTTGTAAGCATGAAAAGCATAAGTATAAAAAAGAGTTTAAGTTCAAAATTGAAAGATGTTTTAACCTTTTTGAAATCTCAAAGTTTTTCATAAAGATACCAAGCATGAAATGAACATATTAAAAAGAGAATATACTACAATATTACTTAATTTCAAGTGTAAGAGATACCAAAACATTGTAGAGATCATGCTAGGTTATCTAGTGCATTTCTTATATAGAGTAGTATAGATAAAGCATTAGAATCCAATACTCATGAGAAGAAGTGTTATGAAAGATAATGATGTGTACTCAATTGATTTAAATCACAAAATACAAGACATATGTAGAGTTAAGTGCACAATAAAACACAAGTATATTACTTTCACACACTTTTAGTGCACATATATTTTTAGAAAAAGTGGTGTATTAACCAAGGTTTGCACACGAAACTTTACTATTCTTTCCAAGGTGCTCAACCTCACAATGCTTATGAAGACTTATCAGGAGGTTCAAGTAGTGCTTGGCGGAGTTATATTTGTCATATTTTTATTTTTGTTCACTTTTATGAGACAACATTCTCCGAATACACTTGTTTTACAAACCTAACACAATTTTTAAACTCAACCACTTTTCTTAATTTCTTAAGTGCAATTCAAATGTAGTGTAGGTAATAAACTTATGCAAGTTTTAATTCATTGTATAATTACAATACACAAACAAGCATTTTAGATTTAAACACACATGCAGATTTTCAAAATAAGTGAGTGAAATGTATCATTATCAATCACAAAACATTTACTCATACTTAGAGACAAGATAAGCTTGTATCTACACAACATTTTCAATACAATTGATGCACTTTAAATAGATATATCAAAGCATGATAAACAAAACAATGTTCATAGTAATATGAAGAAACAAGTTTTAACATTGTAGATAATACTAAAAAATAGAATTCATACATGCTTGATATTATCAATAAAGAACATACAGTTTTTTTGTTGTTTTGAAAATTTTTAATGAAAGAAAAAATAGAAAACCACAAAAACATATTTTTGTATTTTTGAATTTTGAAGTTTTGTAGTTGATTTTTCATAATATAAATAAAAAAATAACAAAAGTCAGAAACACAAAAATAAGTAGTACATATGCACTAACATATTTTTATAGATTTTTAGAAATTTTAAAAAGCAAGAAAAATGAACATCCACACTAGCGCCGGCGCTAGTGCTAGCGCGGAAAATAGTAAGTGATTTTTTGAGAATTTTAAATTTTTATTTTTTGATCTTGATTAAGAGTCCTTAGAGTAGTCTTATGCAGAAATTTTGTAATTTATGGAGATGTCTTGATTGCTCAAATTGCATAAAACCTTAGCGTTTTTTCAAGTACTTGTGGTTTACAAAATCATTTAAGCACAAAAAATAAACTATGTAAACACAAGAGGACATTTTCGAACAACCAAACTAAGCATGATTTAAGTGATAAGGAAAAATGTTCATGCAATAAGTAATATAAGTATGTTCTAAGATTAAAAACTACCCAGAATAAATGTCTAAACCCTAGTGTTGGAACATGGTCTTCCGCATCTCCTAGGTTTGAGAATAACAAATCCTATGTGTATTTGATCTTGTGTGTTTAAGTGTGCAGGAAATCAAAGTCCACATGACTTAAGGATGGTTGCCCCCAATTTTGAGCCAGCAATTCCAAGTCTCCCACTAGCGCCGGCGGTAGCACTTAGCTCCTGGCGCTAGCGATGATAGCGCAATTCCGGGAGCACATATGGGAGGAGATAACGCCTGGCGGTAGCCGATAGCACAGGCGGTTGCGACGCACACAGTTGGCAAGGAGGAATTGTTTCCTCAGATTGAAGATTCTGCCGCGCAGAATGTGTCCTAATATGGGATAGCGCTGGCGGTAGCCGATAGCGCAGGCGGTAGCAACGCACATAGAAGGCAAGGGAGAATTGTTTCCTCGGATTGAAGATTCTACCGCACAAAACGTGTCCTAATTTGGGATAGCGCCAGCGGTAGCGCTAGCGCAGGCGCTAACGCTAAGTCTATATAATGGACTCCTCTCCTCTCATTTCAAACACACATCAGAGAGATATCAGAGAGAGATAGAGTGCTAGAATTCCAGAGGCTATCTTGGCCGAAAGTTGACGACCTACCAAAGTTCTGCAAACTTCTGAAGGAGAATCTCATCACGCCGGATCCAAACGAAGTCCGCCTCTACAACGCTTATTCTACAACGGATCTTCGCCTTCGACTTCAGAAGGGAGTTTTTATTTATTTTCATTTCATATTTTTCTTGTAAATGATTAGTGAAATCGCCTCGTGTTGGCGACTAGGTCTGTGTATGACTTAGGGGGAAACTCGCCTCGTGTTGGCGACTAGATCTAGGCTAGGTCTAGGGGGTGCTCGAGGCCACATCCGGGGAAGGGTTGGCTAGAGCGGCTTGAGGCCGAATCCGGGGAGGATAGGCTAGGGCCACCGGTTCGTGGGGAAGCGAGTCGGGATAGAAAACAAAAAGGAGTCTATTTCTATTAGCTTTGATTTCTAACTTCGATAAGAGATCAAGTTTTGTAATCATGCTTCTCAAGTTAATAAAATCATGTCTTTACTTTTACTTCACTTGATATGTCTTGATCTTCTTTAGTTTAATAATCAAAGCTTTTTCAAAGTTATTCAAAATATAAAAGTTTTTAAAACCCTTATTCACCCCCCCTCTAAGGGCGCCTACCGATCCAACAAGTGGTATCAGAGCGAGGTTATTCCAAATCGGCTTAACAACCGGGAATAATGGCATCTCATGATCTCGCTTCTACTAGTGGGGTAAATTTTTATGAAGAAGAAAAATCTCCTAAACCACCTTTATTCGAAGGGAGAAATTATAAAGGATGGAAAATTTTAATTGAAAAATTTATTAAGACTTTAGATATCGAAGTATGGAATTTAGCCATTGTAAGACCTGCGGATGAATTAAATAAAAAAGAACGTCAACTAAATGCAAAAGCCAAACATTATTTATTTTGTGCTCTATCAAATGAAAATTTCAAATTAATATATTGCTTTTCTAGTGCATACAAAGTTTGACAATTTCTTGAAGAAATGTATGATTTTCCTTTCGCAGGTATAGATCAAACATAGGAGGAGAAGAACATACAAGCATCCACTACTATTCAAGATAATCTCTCTCGTTGCAAAGCCAAGGAAATCATGGAAACAAACTTGGAAAAAGAGAGCAATACATCAAAAGAAAAAGAAGATACATCTATGATGGAGGAAGGCCCAAAAGATAACGAAGGAACTTCATGCACACATTTTGCCTCTACCAAAAGCGCTGTAAGAAAGTCAAAATCCTCTTCTTGTGTGATAACTGTTGGATCGGTAGGCGCCCTTAGAGGGGGGGGGGGGTGAATAAGGGTTTTAAAGATTTTAAAACTATTTTTATTATTTTAGAAAAAGCTTTAAATATGATAATAAAGAAGATCAAGACTAATCAAGTAAAGTAAGAATAGAGATATGATTTTATTAACTTGAGAGACATGATTACAAAAACTTGATCTCTTATGAAAGCTAGAAATCAAAGCTAAATAGAAAAGAAACCTTTTGGTTTTCTATCCCGACTCGCTTCCCCACGAACCGGTGGCCCTAGCCTTATCCACCCCAGATTCGGCCTCAAGCCGCTCTAGCCAATCCCTCCCCGGATGTGGCCTCGAGCCCCCCTATACCTAGCCTAGATCTAGTCGCTAACACGAGGCGATTTTCTCCCTAAGTCCTACACAGACCTAGTCGCCAACACGAGGCGATTTCACTAATCGTTTACAAAGTGGAATATGAAATAATAATAAAGAAATAAGAACTCCCTCAAGATGGACTTCTGAAGTTGGAGACGAAGATCCGCCGTTGAATAAGCATTGTAGAAGCGGACTTCGACCTGATCTGGCGTGACGAGATTCTCCTTCAGAAGTTTTGCAGAGCTTCGCTAGCACATCAACTTTCGGCCAAGATAGCCTCTGGAATTTTGGCACTCAATATATCTCTCTGATGTGTGTATGAAACGAGAGGACTTGGGTCCTTTTTATAGACTAGCGCTAGCGCCTGCGCTAGCCACTAACGCCGGTGCTATCCCATATTAGGAGACTTTTTGCGCGGCAGAATCTTCAATCCGAGGCAACAATTCCAGCATGCCTTCTGTGCATCGAGCTAGCGCCGGCGCTATCCACTATCGCCTGCGCTAGTGATCAGTTTGGAGTTGATGGCTCAATTTTGGGGGCAACCACCATATGTAAACCTTGAGTCATTTTGACCTGTTATCCTGCACACTTAGATCACACAAGATTAAATACACACATAGGATTTGTTATTCTCAAACCTAGGAGATGCGGAAGACCGTGTTCCAACAAACTCCCCCTTTTGATAATATCAAATCCATTAATGATAAATCAGAGCATTAATCTAAATAAGCATGAAGAAACATATTTGTGTGTGTGTGAAAAGGATGACTTAGGATAAATAATGATTATAGTATTTTAGTATTGCTCCCCCTAAATACATGCTCCCCCTAAGTGAATGCTCTCCTAATATGTTCTTAACTGAATTAAGCATGTTAGATATGTTATCATGGTTAGTTCTCCCCCTTTTGCATTTTATCATGTTAGTTCTCCCCCTTTGTTATTAGCAAAAGCGGGTAGGGAGACACCACTTCAAACTGTAATAATACGGTTAATAGGCATGATCGAGCTTTGAGAGAAGGAAATGATAAGGAGTTGTAGAAATCTTTTTATTGAATTAGATTAGAGTTTGAGTATCTATATTGTCATAAATCAGAGTTTTGTAGCATAAACACAAGATAAAAGCAAAGGCGCGAAAGACTTAAAAGAAAACATCTTGTATAAGAAATGATAATTCAAAAAATAGTGGAGTTTTCATTTCAGAAAGAAGATGTTTTGTACATCAAAGGTTAAACAAGAGGTTAAATTCACCAATGAAGAAACCAAGCATGAATAAATATTATCACAAGAGAGATTACGACAATGTTATGGTAATTCATAATTTCAAAAACAAACTAAACATTGTAGAAATCATGCTAGGTTATCTAGTGCATTTTATAAATAAAGAGTAAGTATAGAATTAGCATTAGGATCCAATACTCATGAGAAGAAGTGTTATGGAAGATAATGATGTGCACAAGTGTATTTTGGATAAAGTGAACAAGTGTGTTAACCAAAAATACAAGATAAATATAGAGTAAAGTGCACAATAAAAACACAAATAATTTTACTTCCACACACTTTTAAGCACAAATTAAAATGTACAACAACCAAGGTGCTTTGCACACACAATGCTTATGAAGACTTATCAGGGTGCAAAGTAGTGCTTGGGGGATCACACAAGTTAATTTCTCAAGGTTGATTCTTTTTGTTGTGATCCTGTGTACTTAAGAAGAAGTGGTTTTATTTTTAAAATGAAGAGTTTGCACAAGACACTTTACTAATCTATCCAAGGTGCTCAACCCCACAATGCTTATTAAGACTTATCAGGAGGTTCAAGTAGTGCTTGGTGGAGATGACTTTGTCAAGGTTATGATGAGTTTGATTTGAACACAGTTCTCCGATTACACTTGTTTTGCAAACACTTTAAAGAAGAAATTTCAACCACTCTTCATAATATTTAATAGTGCAAATAAATGTTGTGTAGGTAAGATACTTGTGCAATTTTAATTTTATGTACAATTACAATATATTAGCAAGCATTCTTAGATTAAGAAGCACAAGTAGACTAAGCCAAAAGGTGAGTGAAATAATATCATTATCAAACATAAAACATTTACTCATACTTAGAGGCATGCTAAGCTTAGTCCTACACAAACTTTTCTAGTTATTATTGATGCACATATTAATAGATAGATCAAAGCATGATAAAAACAATGTTAAAGAAGTTTGAAAAAATAAATTGTAACATTATAGAGACTCTAAAGAATAGATTTAAATCATGCTTGATGTTCATAAAAAAAACATACAAAAATTTTGGATTTGGTTTCAAGTTTTATGTTTTAGTATTTTGATTTTAAAAAAAACTTTAAATAAAAGCAAAACATATTTTTGGTTTTTGTCTTTTGTAATTTTATATTTGATTTTGGTAAATGCCAAAAGCTTTTAAACAAGAGCAAAACGTATTTTTGAAATTTTATCTTTTATAGTTTTGTTTTTGATTTTTCAAAATTTAAATAAAATTAGTGGTGCAAAAACAAATAGTACATATCTATTAACATAATTTTAGGAACTTTTCAAAATTTTAAAAATGCAGAAAATCAGAAAGTCACGCTAGCGCCGGCGCTAGCGCTAGCGCGGAATACAGTACACGATTTTCGAGGAGTTTAAATTTTTTGATTGTTGATCCTGATTAGGTGTCCCAATAGTAGTTTAATGCTGAAATTTCCGATTTGTAGGAGGTGTTTTCGATGGTGAAAAATGCAAAAAATTGTGTTTTGTGAAAGTGTTTTAACTTGAAAGATCTAGGACACCTAACTCAAGTCGTAATAATCGAAATCTCGCATCGGGAAGAGGCTTAGTAAATATGTCAGCGAGTTGGGAGTCCGTGCCAATGAAACTTACTTTTACATGCTCTTTCTTAATGTGATCCCTAATGAAATGATGACGAACATCGATGTGTTTGGATCTAGAATGATGTACAGGATTATATGTGAGGGCTATTGCACTTTTGTTGTCACATTTAAGGTCAATGTTTTTAAGATGAAATCCAAAGTCCTCTAGTGTTTGACTCATCCATAGTGCTTGTGTACAACAACTACCAAGTGCAATATACTCGGCCTCCGTGGTGGAGAGTGCAACCGAGGATTGTTTCCTACTAGACCAAGCTACTAAGGAGGGTCCTAAGAAGTGACAAGTACCGCTAGTGCTTTTTCGATCTAGTGAACACCCGGCGTAGTCCGAATCGGAATAGCCGTGGAGTGTGAATGTATCATTGTGTGGGTACCACAAACCTAATTTAGATGATCCTAATTGATAACGAAAAATCCGTTTTACCGCTTTTAAATGAGATTCTTTTGGGTTGGCTTGAAAGCGAGCACATAAACATACGGCAAACATTATATCTGGTCTAGATGCACTTAAGTAAAGAAGAGATCCTATCATTCCTCTATATAACGTTTGATCAATTGAAATTCCGGATTCATCTTTTCCTAGTTTTAAAGAAGCACTCATAGGAGTAGAAGCTTGTTTAAGATTTTTAAATCCAAATCGTTTAAGCATATCGTGAACATATTTTGTTTGGCAAATAAATATACCATCACTTTGTTGTGAGATTTGAAAACCAAGAAAATAAGACAATTCTCCTACAAGACTCATTTCAAATTCTTTTTTCATTACTAATACTACTTCATTACACAACTCTTCATTAGTGGCTCCAAAAATGATATCATCAACATAGATTTGTAAAATAATTAGATCGTTATTATTATGCTTAATGAAGAGTGTGTTGTCGGCACTTCCCATAACATAACCGTGCTTTAACAAAAACGATGTAAGTCTATCATACCATGCACGGGGCGCTTGTTTTAATCCATAAAGCGCTTTTTCTAGTTTGTAAACATGATTAGGAAATTTTTCATTTATGAAACTGGGGGGTTGTTCTACATAGACTTTTTCTTTTATAAACCCGTTTAAAAAGGCACTTTTAACATCCATTTGAAATAATTTTATTCTTTTAAAACTCGCAAATGCCAAAAATATTTGTATTGATTCTAGGCGAGCAACGGGTGCAAAAGTTTCTTCGAAATCTACCCCCTCGATTTGAGAATATCCTTGAGCGACTAGGCGTGCTTTATTTCTTATAATTCTAAATTCACCATCTAGTTTATTTTTAAAGATCCATTTTACACCTATGATCGGATGATTAGATGGTCTTTCTACTAGATTCCAAACTTTATTTCTTTCAAATTGTCCTAACTCTTCATTCATAGCCATGAACCAAAAATCGTCATTTAGAGCGGTGGAAACGTTTTTAGGTTCTATTTCCGAAACAAAGCAAATATTTGAAAATGTTTCATGAAGGGAGCAGCGAGTTCTTACCCCAGTAGAAGGTTCCCCAATGACTAGTTCTTTTGGATGATTTTTTGAGAAGTTCAAAACACTTGGAGGAACAACTTCAAATTCTTTGGTCTTCTCCTCCTCTTCGATGGATGGTTCTTCTTCGTCGTGCTCCAAGGAGGGCAAAGGTTCATTGTTTGTACCTGTAGAAAGCTTATCTGCACATGGAGTAAACTCATCAAATTTAACATTAATAGACTCTTCAACCTTTCTTGATCTTTTGTTAAATATCCTATAGGCTTTACTGGTTGAAGAATAACCAAGAAATATTCCTTCATCACATTTCTCATCAAATTTACCTAAAGAGTCTTTTGTATTAAGAATAAAACATTTGCATCCAAATACTTTAAAATATGATACGTTAGGTTTCTTTTGAAAATATAGTTCATATGGTGTGAGATTAAGTGATGGGCGAAGCATAACTCTATTCATTACGTAGCATGATGTGCTTACAGCTTCGGCCCAAAATGACTTAGGTGTTTTATATTCAGATAGCATGGTGCATGCCAGTTCTTGAATTGTCCTATTTTTCCGTTCTACTACACCGTTTTGTTGAGGTGTGCGTGGTGCTGAGAACTCATGTTTAATTCCTAACATTTCACAAAAAGATTTAAAATTTTCATTTTCAAACTCACCTCCATGATCTGAGCGAATGCATTTTATTTTTAAATCTAGTTCATTTTGAATACGAGTGCATAATTTTGAGAATTCGCAAAATGCATCAGATTTAGAAGAGAGAAATAAAGTCCAGCAATATCTAGAGAAATCATCTATTAGAACAAAAGTGTAAATTTTACCACCAAGACTTGCGGTGTTAACGGGACCAAATAAATCCATATGAATTAGCTGTAGTGGTTTAGAAGTAGAAATTTCATTTTTGCTCTTAAAGGATGATTTTGTGAATTTTCCCTTTTGGCATGGAGAACATAATGAAGATAGATTGCCATTTAGTTTAGGTAGTCCTCTAATCAAATTTCTTTTTGCTAGTTTTAAAATAAGCTTTGTACTAGCATGACCTAAATGTCTATGCCAAAGTTCTAATTCATCATTTTTTGTTATAAAACATTTTATAGATGATTTGGAAAGATCATGAAATGAAACTATGTAAACATTATGAATTCTAGGTGCAATGAGTAATACATCTTTTGATTTAGGATTAACAATATTGCAAATATCAGTGGATGATTCAAATAGTACGTCTAATCCTTTATCGCACAGTTGACTTATAGATATTAAGTTATGTTTTAATCCTTTTACATAAAGAACATTTGAGATAAGAAACGATTCGTTACCCACTGTGCCTACGCCCATGATCCTTCCTTTACCGTTATCTCCAAATGTTACGATCCCTCCTTTCTTCTTTTCTAGGCTAAGGAATTTAGCTTTATTGCCCGTCATGTGCTTGGAGCATCCTGAGTCCAAGTACCACACGTCCTCTGTTTCCTTAGCCTTCCTGCAAATCTAGAAAGAAGATGAGAGTAAAGATCCGGATACCCAAGAGTTACCACCCATAGAGTAAGTGGATTTCTTAGGTACCCAGATTTGTTTTAAAGAGCGTTGTTTTGCATTTCTACATGAGCTAGAAGTGTGTCCAAACAAAAGGCAGTTTACACAAGCAATAAAGGGGGTTGAGACCCTTCTCTGAATTTCTTTCTTGCCCTTGCTAGATGATGTTTTAACAACAAAAGATTTTTTTAGAGTTGAGCTACCGCCGACATTAGAGGCTAGCGCCGGGCGGTAGGGCTCACATTGAAAACCGAGCCCAGATTTTGTAGAGTCATAACATTGGTATCCCAAAAGCATATCCAGGGATTTTTGGCCTATCCCAAATTTTTTTATGGCTACATTGAGGTCGTTATTTTGTTTTTTAAGAAAGGTGTTTTCTTGAACTATCGTAACGCATTTGTTTTCAAATCCCTTCTGATTATTTTTAATTTGTAGGAGAGAGGAGTTTAGCTTTCGTTCTAATTCCCCCTTTTCTTTTGCAATAGTTTTGACTTGTAGGAGGGCTTTAGAAAGAGAGCTTTCAAGTTCTTTTATTTTGCACAAAGAGAGCTCACACTCTTCACAGGAAATCTTTTTCTTTTCAAGAGAGATTAATTTCTTTGTTAGTTTATGATTTTCTTCCATAATTGATTCATTTTCACGATTTAAGATAATATTATCTTTTACAGTTTTATTGTAGGCTTTGCAGGTTTGAACAAATTCATCAAAAAGTTCTTCAAAAGAGGGAGGAGTTACCTCAGTGTCGCTAAGAACACTGGTGTCGTCATCGTTGCTCTTTGCCATTAAGCACAAGTTTGCTTCTTCCTCGTCGCTTGATTCAGATTTGCTTGATTCTCCAGAGGAAGTGTCATCCCAAGTTGCGGCTTTCAGTACTTTCTTTTTCTCTTTTGCTTTGTATTGTTCTTTTTGCTCCTTTTGATACTTTGGGCACTGGCTCCGAATGTGTCCGGTCTTTCTGCAGTGGTAGCACTCGGGTGGTGGTCTTTCTTCTTCATCTTCGCTTCCTTTTTCTTTCCTTGATGAAGAGGAAGATGCCTTTCGTCGGGTATCCTTTTGGAAGTATTTGCGGAAAGTGTTCCTTCTTTCCGGATTCCTGATGAACTTCCTGAAGTTTTTCACCAGGAGACCTTCTTCATCTTCATCATCATCTTCGACGTTCTCCTTCTTTGACTTTAGTGCAAGCGCCTTTTTCTTTGGCTCTTTATTGTATTCATCATGTTGAATCTGGAGTTCAACCTCATGGGTTTTTAGATTCCCAATAAGGTTCTCGATCTGGAGTGTCCTCAAGTTGTGCGACTCCGAGATGGCTGTCACCTTTGGATTGAACCTTGGGGGTAAGGAACGAAGAATTTTCCTCACCAAGTCCCCATCTGAGTAGATCTTTCCAAGTGCCTTTGAAGCGTTGACGATTTTGGTGAAGCGGGTGTACATCGAGTTGATATCCTCTTCGGTATCCATCCTGAATTTTTCATATTCAGATTCCAGTTGGAATAGCTTTGCATCTTTTACCTGCGATGTACCTTCATGAGTAACTTCAAGTTGATTCCAAATATCGTAAGCAGTTATGCATGCAGAGATTCTATTAAACTCAGTCCTATTTAAAGCGCAATACAAAGCGTTCATTGCTTTAGCATTATTTTTGCATCTTAGTTTGTCGTTATCATCCCATTTATCTTTGGGTTTTAGTAAAGTCGCATCTCCTACTACCATTGTAGGAGGAGAGTACCGAACTTCTACCATGTTCCAAACTTCTACATCCATGGTCATAAGAAAACACATCATTCGATTTTTCCATTAGTTAAAATCTGACCCAGTAAAGAGAGGTGGTCGACTAACCCCTTGACCCTCCAAAAAAGCGAGATCATGAGACGCCATTATTCCCGGTTGTTAAGCCGATTGGAATAAAACCCTCTGATACGACTTGTTGGATCGGTAAGCGCCCTTAGAGGGGGGGGGGTGAATAAGGGTTTTAAAGATTTTAAAACTATTTTGATTATTTTAGAAAAAGCTTTAAATATGATAATAAAGAAGATCAAGACTAATCAAGTAAAGTAAGAATAGAGACATGATTTTATTAACTTGAGAGACATGATTACAAAAACTTGATCTCTTATGAAAGCTAGAAATCAAAGCTAAATAGAAAAGAAACCTTTTGGTTTTCTATCCCGACTCGCTTCCCCACGAACCGATGGCCCTAGCCTTATCCACCCCGGATTCGGCCTCAAGCCGCTCTAGCCAATCCCTCCCCGGATGTGGCCTCGAGCCCCCCTAGACCTAGCCTAGATCTAGTCGCCAACACGAGCCGATTTTCCCCCTAAGTCCTACACAGACCTAGTCGCCAACACGAGGTGATTTCACTAATCGTTTACAAAGTGGAATATGAAATAATAATAAAGAAATAAGAACTCCCTCAAGATGGACTTCTGAAGTTGGAGACGAAGATCCGCCGTTGAATAAGCGTTGTAGAAGCGGACTTCGATCTGATCTGGCGTGACGAGATTCTCCTTCAGAAGTTTTGCAGAGCTTCGCTAGCACATCAACTTTCGGCCAAGATAGTCTCTGGAATTCTGGCACTGAATATATCTCTCTGATGTGTGTATGAAACGAGAGGACTTGGGTCCTTTTTATAGACTAGCGCTAGCGCCTGCGCTAGCCACTAACGCCGGCGCTATCCCATATTAGGAGACTTTTTGCGCGGCAGAATCTTCAATCCGAGGCAACAATTCCAGCATGCCTTCTGTGCATCGAGCTAGCGCCGACGCTATCCACTATCGCCTGCGTTAGTGATCAGTTTGGAGTTGATGGCTCAATTTTGGGGGCAACCACCATATGTAAACCTTGAGTCATTTTGACCTGTTATCCTGCACACTTAGATCACACAAGATTAAATACACACATAGGATTTGTTATTCTCAAACCTAGGAGATGCGGAAGACCGTGTTCCAACAATAACTTCCATTTCTAGTTTCAATATACTAAAAACTGCAAAACGTAAGATCAAGAAATTGAAAATCACTATTAAAAATTTACAGTTAGAAAATAAGAGATTAAAAGCTAATGTTAATTTAGAATCAAATTGTGATGTGGTTTCACCATCTTGTCCTTCACTTGAAAACACAAAGCCTTGTTTTGATTGTGAAAATATTAAGGAAAAACTTAAGGAACTTGAAAAAGAAATTATTTGTATAAAAGAACATAATGAAAAGTTATCTTTAGAAAATTCATCTTTAAAAGGTGATTGTGCCACATGCAAAAGTTATAAAATTGAAATTGAAGAGATGGATGAAACATTTGAGGAATACAGAAATGAATACCAAAACCATATTGATTCAATTGTTTCTACTCTTAAAAATAGCACAATTGCGTATAACAAAGCTAGACATAACTTGAAACTTAAAAACAATGAATTAGAAACTAAAATTATCTTGCTTAAGGAAATCTTAAAGAAAAATTCTCAATATCAAACAAACTCTAAGAGCAAGTTAAATATGATATCTCAAAATATGAATAAACTAAACAATGGGAATCAAAAACTTCAAAATGAAATTCCAAAATACTATCATTATCAAACTTCTCCCAACATGAAATTAAATGCTCATAACTTTCCTATGAAAAATACCTTCAAAAATCATCAATATAAAGACTATCGCTATGGAAACTTCTCATATAAGAATAACACCAAACCAAAGGTGGAATGGAGGCCCAAAACTAAAACTGAAACATTAACATCACATGAACAAACCATTTCATCAATATCTAACCATAAACCTACACGATATATTTGGGTACCCAAAGGAACCACCACTCATGGTCCCATTTGGATCCCTAAATCTCTTACTCATTAAGTATAACCAAATGCATGAAGTAGAAATCAACAAAAAATATAAAGTATCAACTATTCTTCTTCATGATATGCTTTAACTCAATAAGTTTATAAAAACTCAAAATCATTTTTTTGGTAAACTATCTATTATTCTTATATATATACATCATTTATCAATAATTGATTTCAAAAGTATTATGCGGTATTAAAAATCTCTAACCATAAGTTTTTAAAATATACTACATATGATATTAAAATTGCCTAAAAATCTCCATTTCATGACTTCAAAATTCATAACAAAAAATCACAAAGAAGGATCAGATAAAAACACTTAAGCATCCAGAAACAACAAAATGAAACATTGCAGATAACGCTAGCGCTAGCTGGTAACGCCTGCGCAAGCAAACTGCATCTAAAATCATGTGTTCAAATTCCTGTATTATTACACAACAAAAACTTATTCCCCTCAGACCGTCCTACTCCACTACTCCTCCTCGTCTATCTCCTCCACACTAGGACTTGGAGAGTTTCTTCTCTGAGTCCCCCGAATCGAATGACGGGGCTGCTCCTGATCTGGGCTGTCCCACTCCCTCCGCTCCGGTGTTGATGGTTTTAGCTTTAAGGCCTTGATCATAAACTTCACCATCTTCTTTATCCCTGAAACATCCTTCTCCACTTTTGGTATCCGCTCTCCCATCTCCTCTTGAAATGACCCAAATGAATCATCTCGAGCCCCTCGAGATGACGCTCCTCGCCGGAGTGGTGGTCGAGTAGATGTCGATGGCTCATCCGGGATGAATGATGCTCGCAAGTGAGAAGTACTATAGATAGGAGGGTAGCAATCTATCAAGTAGAAACCCATTTCAATAGAAGGATACATCATCTGAATCACCCGCTGTATGATGCCGCCCAGGGGCAAGTTATTGTATCTCTGACGGGAAGGTTGCCGCAACTTGTAGGAATAGCGAATCAGGGAAAGTAATAAGTCAGCCACGTCGAACTTCTCCTCCTCCAAAATAAAATAAGTGATATAACTGAGCTGGGCTGTGACCTTTGCTGTGTCACTGAACTTCAGCATAATTGTGTGGCGTAATACATCCTGAACAACTAGGGCATCCACGGTGAGTGTCGACACAGACGAGATCAGACTTCTGCATTCCTTATTATATAGCACCATGTTCACCTGAGTCCAATCTCTATCCACCCTGAACTTCTCCACAATCTCCAACCGATTAGGATGCTGGGACAATCCAAACACGAGCCTCAGTTGTTCATGGGTAATGGTCACCACTTGTCCTTGCACCTGTGACTGCACTCCTCCATCCATCCTGGTCTGTGATGGGTCTTCCAAGTGTGTATAAAAATCCCGCACTAACTCCGAAGAAAATCCCTCAGAACTAAATAAATTCGACACCTCGGAAGTAGCAAATAACAACATGATATGATAGTGGCGTGGCAAGTCGAACTCTACGACATATGGAACACCTACTACAGCTGCTTCCACGGCCAGCTCTGCTGTTTTCTTACCCTTAGATCCAGGTGCCATCTGCACATACAAGAAAAATTTAAAAATTAAGCAACCGTTACTAGCGCCAGCGCTATCAATAGCGCCCGACGTTATCAATAATGCCTACTGTAGCGCCGACACTACTCCTCACATCTGAAATAGTAAAAATCTCCTTAAAAAATAAAACACTTTCAGATCCTAAATTATTAGATGCAAGAAATCCACATAAAAATCAAGATCAAAACCAAAATCCTCATAAAAAACACTAATCTTGAAGAAAATTAACCATTGTAGATCTAGTTTCTAAATCCACGTAAAAACCTCAAATATCTTCATCTCTAACATCAAAATCAAGTTTTAAAACAAAAAACATAAAAAGGATGAAGATTTACCTCAGATCTACGCGTGGGCTGGGTCGTCTTCTAGGGTTTTACCGGATAGGGTGAATGAAAATGGCGAAAATGAAAAAGGGATCGGGATTTAACTAAAGGCTCGATAGCGCCAACGCTATCACTAGCGCCGGCGGTATCGCACCCTTCTGATTATTTTAAGAAAATAAAGCTCTATAAAATTCCTCAATTATTCTCCAATGTTTGTGCTGCTTAGTGATACAAAATTCAGTTTCTTATGACTTGTGTTATGTGTCCCAACTTTTTCAAGTTTAAGCACATTCACAAACGCAATTTTGCAAGTTTTAAACATCGAAAACATCTCCTAAAAATCTGAGATTTCAGCATGAAACTACTATTGGCACACTTAATCAAGATCAACAATTAAAAATTTCAAAATCATAAAAAATCGTGTACTGTTTCCCGCGCTAGCGCTAACGTCGGCACTAGCGTGCATATGTGTTTTTCTGTATTTTTAAAATTTTGAAAAATTCGTAAAAATATACTAATCTATATGTACTATTTATTTTTGCACTTCTGATTCTATTTTATTTTTGAAAAATCAAATACAAAAATACAAAAGACAAATTACAAAAAATATGTTTTTTTTGGTTTATGCAAAAATCAAATACAAAAATATAAAAGCTAAAATTACAAAAAAAAAATTATGTTTTTGTAAGTCTCTTTTGTCTTATGCAAAAATCAAATACAAATTTACAAAAACCAAATTACAAAAAATATGTGTTGCTTTTTGTTTAAAGGTTATGTCTTTTTGCAAAATAAAATCAAATACAAAAATATAAAATACTAAATCTATAAAAAAAAACTGTATGGATTTTCCTATGAAAATCAAGCATGATTTAATCTATTCTTTAGAACTTCTATAATGATGCACTTTATTTTTTTTTCAAACTCTTTGAACATTGTTTTCATTATGCTTTGATATATCTATTACCATGGGCATCAATTATATTGAAAGTTGTGTAGAACTATGCGTAGCATGCCTCTAAGTATGAGTAAATATTTTATGTTTGATAATGATGTTTATTCACTCACTTATTTTGGCATTGTCTACATTTGTGTTTAATCTAAGAATGCTTATATATGTTTTGTATGAGCACAATGAATTAAAATTGCACAAGTATCTTACCTACACTCCTTTATTTGCACTTTAAAAGTTAAGAAAAGTGGTTATGTTTTTATAAATTATATTGGTTTGCAAAACAAGTGTATTCGGAGAACTTTGTACAACAGAACAATCATAAAATAAAGTGACAAAGATAACTCCACCAAGCACTACTTGAACCTCCTGATAAGTCTTAATAAGCGTTGTGAGGTTGAGCACCTTGGAAAGAATAGTAAAGTATATTGTGCAAACCATAACTTTCTTTCAAAATAAAAACCACTTATTCTTAAGTACACCGGATCACAATAAAAATCAATCTTGAAGAATAAAACTAGGTGATCCCCCAAGCACTACTTTGCACCCTGATAAGTCTTAATGAACATTGTGTGTGCAAAGCACCTTGGTTGTTGTACATTTTTTTTCGTGCATTGAAGTTTGTGGAAGTAAAATTATTTGCGTTTTATTGTGCTCTTACTTTACATATTACTTGTATTTCTGATTAAAACATGTGTTTAATCTACTCAAAAATACACTTATGTGCACATCATTATCTTCCATAACACTTCTTCTCATGAGTATTGGATCCTAATGCTAATTCTATACTATTCTTTACTTATGAAATGCACTAGATAACCTAGCATGCTTTCTACAATGTTTAGTATGTTTTGAAACTATGAATTAACATAACATTATAGTACTATCTTTCTGATATCATTATTTCATGCTTGGTTAATTTCTTACTGATTTTAAAATGTTTACAAAACATCTTCTTTATAAAATTAAACTCCTATATTTTTTAATTATCATGTCTTACAAAAGATGTTTTTCTAAGTCTTCTGCAACTTTACATTTACCTTCTATTTGGTTATGCTACAAACTTTGATTTATGACAATATTGTGATGAAAATAACTCTAAAACTCTTTCTCATTTCATTCTCTACAAGCTCGATCATGCCTTTATCTTATTATCAACTTTTTAGTGATGTCTCCTTACCCGCTTTTGCTAATAACAAAAGGGGGAGAACTAACATGATAAATATTAATCTACTATCAAACTATAATGCTTAATTAAGATGACAACTTACATATTAGGAGAGCATTCACTTAGGGGGAGCATGTATTTAGGGGGAGCAATTCTAAATGCTAAAATCAATAATTATCCTAAGTCATCACTCTCACACACACAAATATAGTCTCATCATGATTATTTATTAATGCTCTGATTTATCATTAATGGATTTGTTATTATAAAAAGGGGGAGTTTGTTGGAACTTGGTCTTCTGCATCTCTTAGGTTTTAGAATAACAAATCCTATGTGTATTTGATCTTGTGTGTTTAAGTGTGCAGGAAATCAAAGTCCACATGACTCAGGGATGGTTGCCCCCAATTTTGAGCCAGCAATTCCAAGTCTCCCACTAGCACCGGCGGTAGCACTTAGCGCATGGTGCTAGCGATGATAGCGCAATTCCGGGAGCACATATGGAAGGAGATAACGCCTGGCGGTAGCCGATAGCGCAGGCGGTAGCGACGCACACAATTGGCAAGGAGGAATTGTTACCTCGGATTGAAGATTCTGCCATGCAGAATGTGTCCTAATATGGGATAGCGCTGGCGGTAGCCGATAGTGCAGGCGGTAGCAACGCACATAGAAGGCAAGGGAGAATTGTTTCCTCGGATTGAAGATTCTGCCGTGCAAAACATGTCCTAATTTGGGATAGCGCCAGCGGTAGCGCTAGCGCAGGCGCTTGCGCTAAGTCTATATAATGGAATCCTCTCCTCTCATTTCAAACACACATCAGAGAGATATCAGAGAGAGATAGAGTGCTAGAATTCCAGAGGCTATCTTGGCCGAAAGTTGACGACCTACCAAAGTTCTGCAAACTTCTGAAGGAGAATCTCATCACGCCGGATCCAAACGAAGTCCGCCTCTACAACGCTTATTCTACAACGGATCTTCGCCTTCGACTTCAGAAGGGAGTTTTTATTTATTTTCATTTCATATTTTTCTTGTAAATGATTAGTGAAATCGCCTCGTGTTGGCGACTAGGTCTGTGTATGACTTAGGGGGAAACTCGCCTCGTGTTGGCGACTAGATCTAGGCTAGGTCTAGGGGGTGCTCGAGGCCACATCCGGGGAAGGGTTGGCTAGAGCGGCTTGAGGCCGAATCCGGGGAGGATAGGCTAGGGCCACCGGTTCGTGGGGAAGCGAGTCGGGATAGAAAACAAAAAGGAGTCTATTTCTATTAGCTTTGATTTCTAGCTTCGATAAGAGATCAAGTTTTGTAATCATGCTTCTCAAGTTAATAAAATCATATCTTTACTTTTACTTCACTTGATATGTCTTGATCTTCTTTAGTTTAATAATCAAAGCTTTTTCAAAGTTATTCAAAATATATCTAAAGTTTTTAAAACCCTTATTCACCCCCCCTCTAAGGGCGCCTACCGATCCAACACCTAGCCCCGCACTAAGTGACAAATGGGCATGAGGAGCTGCATACATGCTGTAAGTTGGGGTGTTAATCCCATATGCACACACTAGAGAACGCTCAACCTAGCACTCTTTCCCCCTAGTGCCTCGCAAGGGCCCACTGGAACCCTCCCCGGTTAAGGACAATACATGACTTAGAGATTAGGTCTCTAATGCATACAACCCTACGCCCCCGCTATTGTGAGATATGAAGTCATAGGTGAATAATCTTTGGACAACCTATGCTTTTAAACTATGGGTTAATTTATAAGCTATGGTTTTTGTTTAATGCGAAGAATTATAAAAAAAAATATAAAGCCACATAGTTTCTCTACTTTTATGAGATGATGATATGAGATAACTAGCACAATTACTAATATTCAATAAGTGATGATGCTAGTATGTTTAGTTTTGGGTTTAATGTCACGTCATAAGAATAACATTAATATTGCATGTATTTCAAAATAGAGTTTCAAATTATAGATCTAGAATAAAGTGATGATTTAGTTTGATTTATTCTTTTTATTACAAAGTTGATTCTAGAGTCTACATATATGTGAGATACATACAATCAATAGCAAAGAATATCATTACACCAAATAATGTACAAAAAACATAATTCATATTTTTATCATAAGATTCATAATTCCAAGGTGATAGACATTATTGATTTAAGATATTTCTTGATAGAACATGAATTATGATTATAGAGAATTTTGCATAAATTATATGTTATATCATCATGATGTATGTGAATTCTATTCCTTCTAGACTTATGGCAATATGATTTGGTGATTTTCTTTTTAACGAGCAAGTTTGATTTATAAGTCTAGAAAATGATGATCATGCAATCGTATTAAAGACAAAGATCGTATATATAAAGTTTTGAAATTTATAATAAAATTGCATTCAATAATTGAATTTATTGATCTTTGGTTTTGCATGATAATATATGATTCATGATACAATATTCATATATATATATATATTCTAATGATTAATCCATAAACTATATGTTTTGATGGAATTTTAGTATTCTATTATAATTTCAAATCACATAGTTATCATGATATTTTAATAACATTGTAAATGTTATACCTAGCATATAAATATAAGCATAAACTAAGAAGTGATGCTTGGATGATGAGTTTGAATGCAATGTTATTATATAGGATTAATGGAGATAATGTTACATGTAATATGAGAAGATTTCAAATTAATTTTCTTTAGACCTAGAATGAAATGATTATTTTATTTGATTTCATCTTGTTGATATCAAGTTAACTCTTAGATCTAAATATAATAAGATACATGCAAATAATAGAGATGCATATCACACACAAAACAAGATATGAAACTATAATACCAATAACCATCAAATATTTCATAATTCCTAAGGTTGATAGAATTAGTTGATTTAAGATTATTCTTGTTAGATCATGAATTCTGATATATGATTATAGTGAATTTTAGCATATGATATCAACAGATCATGGTGGTGATTGTATAGTTCATATTCATCCTTTTTTAATATGTAGTGACTGCTTGTAAAGTGAATATTATACTACAAATATATAAAGGACAAAAAAATGTTTTGGTTATTTTGAATTGTTTTGTAAATTTTCTTTTTGATTTTAATACAAGGTATCTGAAAGTAGAAGATAACGATACTTAACATAGTAAAATAATTTTTCAGAAAATAATAATTAGAGAAATCAGATTTTTTTAGGAAAATAGGTTACCGCCGGCGTTAGTGATAACGCCTGGCGTTAGCAACTCATGGTTTTTGATTTACAATTTTGAGTTACAATTTTTGATTTAAAAACACATGGTTTCTTTTATATCATTTGATTCCGATTTTTCTTGATAATGATTTTTCAATATAGGGGCTATCATATGCAACAAATAAAATAGAAAATAATCAAAACGTTGCGCATTTTAATTTTTAGCCTAAGCCCTAAATAAACCATTTAAATCCATCTTAAAAATTATTTCATTAGTCTTGATAATAATTTCAATATTCAATTTATAATGATAACTCGAGACATTTATGGGTAAAGGATTTAAAAGGATAAAAACTAAAAAATGAGAGATAGGTCACTTTTAAACACGTATGACTTTTATTCAAATTTATTCAATTTGATTTATACATTATAAAGCTTTAAATGATAAAGTCATATTTTAAATATTTATGAGGTGACCAAGGCATGCTAGCTTAAGTAAAAATAAATAACAAAAAGCAACAAAGAAAATGAAATTAAGCAAATCATGAAGTAAAGAAATGATATTTCATTTTTAATTGTTTCTACTTCATGCAAATGAATGGATACTAATGAATGAGAGATTAAGGTATCCAAAGGGGACCAAGTGGGATGGTTCCTTTGGGAACCCAAATTCATCGTGTTGGCTTTTGGGGAGACAAGGATGAATCGACCCTTTTAATTAAAATTGATGTGTCATTTTTCTTTATGGGTCTCCATTCATACCTTGGTTGTTTATCACTCAAACCCATATAATGATTATGTGACATATTTATATGATTATAGTTGTTTGAAAAATAATTCATTTGGGATTTATGTTTATTCAAATTATTTTTCAAAATAAATTGATGTTGATAATCATAATGAATTTTATTATATGGATTCTTTGAAAGTTTATAAGAGTGATTGTCTTTCCTTAAAAATGATTGTTGATAGAGTGGGTTACAATATTTGTTAAATGATTGGTTCTTATTTTGATGATTGTCATTTCCACTCTTTCTTATAGACATACTCTTATAATGTGAAGGAAAATATTTTATAGTTTGATTTTCATGAGAAGGAGTTTTTAAATATGAGTCATGATTGAAAATATATTGAGACTTATAATAGTGACTCTTAAGAATTTTATGAGGATCATAATTCCTTTTGAAACTAAACTCCTTTTGAGTTGATGTGTGACAATGGTCCTTTTTATAAATGATTTTGTAAGTTAATTTATCTTTGTTATTCAAAATCTTATGATGAATGTCATTATTAGAAATTAGAACTTTTTCAACAAAAGATTTTAATTGTCTTAACTTACAAGTTAAAACATCATTTTTAATTATCAAGGAGTATGAATTTTTTTTTTAATAGATTGCATTCTAAACGAGGAGTAGGAATTTTAACTAAAGAGCATGAAAGAGAATTCAACACATCAATATTTGATTCTACTTTATCGTTTGCTTTTAAAGATTTATTTTCTAAACGTAATTTAGAATTAGCAATTTTCAACTTTAAAATTTTACGTTTAGCAATTTTAAGCAAACGAGATGTAGAAATAGAATTTGTTACAAAAAGAGAAGTTTTTGAATTTCTTACTTTGCTATAGGATGAGGCAAGATTTGAACCAAGGGTTCCTTTGACATCTTCT
Source organism: Dactylorhiza incarnata (assembly GCA_033032865.1). NCBI lineage: Eukaryota > Viridiplantae > Streptophyta > Magnoliopsida > Asparagales > Orchidaceae > Dactylorhiza > Dactylorhiza incarnata. The sequence goes on along the minus strand of JAWHQI010000001.1, from coordinate 4,225,532 downwards.
TCGCATTCCTCTTCCATAGTTAAATTTCCGCCTTCTCTTTTGCTTGATATGTTGCCATCATTTGAGTCCAATATTGTGACATTGCATTCTCCTTTCTTAGATAGATCTTCCTCCAAGCATAAGTCCTCGTCGGTTTCTTCTCTTGGATCCATAAGGAATTGCTCTTGTTCATCATCTGTGGAAGGAAGACTATAAGAATTCTCAAGAAATTTCCAAACTTCATAAGTAGTAGGAAGTGTATAAATAAGTTTGAAAATATTTTGATCTAGTACACAATATAGACTATTCATTGATTTGGCATTTAAAAACATTTCATTTTTATTTAAAATACTTGGGGGGGGGGGGGGGGCATTTTAATTGTAATATTCCAAACTTCAATATCCAAAGATTTAAGAAATTTTTCCATAAGAGTTTTCCACCCATTATAATTTTCACCCATAAATAATGGTGGACATAAGGATTTCTCATTTTCATACAAACTTCCCCTTCTAGTGGATGCGAGATCATGAAGTGCCATTAATCCTGTTTTTAAACCGATTTGGAATAACCTCGCTCTGATACCACTTGTTGGATCGATAGGCGCCCTTAGAGGGGGGGGGGGGGGGGTGAATAAGAAAATAAAAATTCTTTTTATAAGTTAGGCAAATTACTAAATTGTTTTGAAATAAACGAGAGCGAAATAACAATTTAGCTAAAGGAAGAGAATATTATAATTTCCAATTTTAGAATTTAGAAATAAGTGCTAAATTGTTTTATGATGAAAGAGATTAAAATAAACTATTTAGATAAAGTGATTTGAATTGAAAACTTAGTAACCAATATAGTAAAATTTATGCCAAATGAAAGAAATCAAGTAAACACAAAAGAGACATGATTGTATTATATGAAAAAGTGTTTACATAAATTTGATTTCAATATCGCTAGAAATCGGAGGCGTACAAAAGTAAATATCTTTTCCTTTTCTATACCGAATTGTATCCCCACAAACCAGTTGGCTTTAGCCAATCCTTCCCCGGATATGGCCTCAAGCCGCTCTAGCTAATCCTTCCCCGTATATGGCCTCGAGCACCCCCTAGATCTAATATCCTAGACCTAGTCGCCAACTCACGCGGCGAATTACCCCCTAAGCCGCGCAAGGACCTAGTCGCCAACACAAGGCGAATTCTCTATACGGTTACAAAATGGAATGAAATGAAAATAATGATAACAACAATAAAAACTCCCTATATGAGATCTTCTGAAGTTGGAGATGAAGGATCGCTGTACTATGAGCGAGGTCGAAGCGATCGTCCTTCAGATGTAGCATGACGTATTCCTCCTCTGTAATATCTAGTTGGTAACCAAAATCACCTAGAGGGGGGTGAATAGATGATTACTGCGTCTTTTGCGGAATTGAAAATCTTGAAAATAAAGAACACACAGAATGCAAATAACAATCACAGACGACGCAAGAAATTTATAGTGGTTCCCCGTTCTTAGGTACTCCACTTGCCGGCCTCGCCAATCTAACACCACAGCTAGACTTGACTACTTCACTATATCTCGGATCAAGAACGATCTTATAAATCTCAGAGTCAAAACTCTTACAACTCGGAGACCAATCTCCTACAAACTCAGAGAGAACCCTCTCTTACAACTCGGAGAAAACCTCTCCTACAACTCGGAGAACAATCTCTCCTACGATCAATTGTAAAATTGAGATTGAAACAATACTTAACAAATCACGATCAGATCTGAATAATTTGATGAAGATCTTCTTCCTTCTTGAGATAGAAATGGCTTCAGCTTGATGTTGAAGAAGAAGAATCGAATCGGCACAAATCAGATCTTCTAAGGTCCCGATCGATCCAATACAATCAGAACGAAGGAGGCGATGATCGATCGACCTTTTCCTTTCACTTGGAGACGAAATCAGATAACAAACGATCAAAATCCAACAATGGCGATGTGCGACACTTGACGACGATCTTGGATCAGATTAGGTTTTGGAGAAAATACGAACTCTGGTCTTCTTTTTTGATATGAGTGAATTCTTCTTCTAAAAATCTTATGTCCTTCCAAAGGAGTAAGCCTTATATAGATGAAGGCCTAAAGAAATAGATTAACTTTAAAACGAGGAAGGACGTCACGTCAATCTGACGGAAATGACTTGTCGTCAAAAAGAGAAATAAGGATCATGAGAAATACTAGAACTAGACTTCTCGAGAGATACAAGACTTCTCGATAGAAAGCTGCTAGTTCTCGAAAACAGCTTTAGAAGAGAATTTCAAAGGATTATGAAAAGACTTCTCGAGAGACAAAGAACTTCTCGAGAAATAACAAAGAACAACTCTTCAAGATAAAAGACATAAGTTCTCGGGAGAACTGATTTCTCGAGAGAACAAGAAACTTCTCGTGAACTCCTAAACAACTTCGAGAAATAAGGCTTTTCTCGAAAACCTTCCGAGAAAAACAAGGACTTCTCGAGAGGCAAAAATACTTCTCAAAAGAAAAGGATTTCTCGAAAGCTGCCACTAAGACAGACTTCTCGAAAACAACTGAAAAGAAGTTTTCTTAGATTTTTTGTCGGAATTCGTCGGGAGTTCTCGAGAACATTCGACGAATTGACTTAGCTGCACAAATTTCTTCACAAGACTGCCTTTTTGACATCTGTCTGGATTCTTCGAGATTCATCGGAACTTCACGAGACATCTCGATGAATTTACTTAGAAAAAATTTATTTCTTTTTCTCTAGACAACTGCTGCACTCCAAGCTTTGAATCTTTAATGTCTTGATCATAAAGTGTATCCCAATTGAGAGATCACACATGAGTCAACCCCATACCCCCACACAATGAAGAATTATATTGTATGAGACTGTGCTTATTGACCCATTGTGACCTGACATTGATTTACACTTAGCAATGTGAACCTGTAAGAGCATTATTAAGAAAACATATCAAATACACAAATAATTCAATCTTGGTTCAAAGTTGACTTCCTACAAATTAAGGTTATTGTGGATACAATACCCAACAATCTCTCCCTATTTGTAGAAGTCAGAACCCTACTTGCCAAGATGAATTGTATCAATAAAAATACAAAAAGATATACTAGAAAGAATATTAATATCTAAACATGAGTAAATGATTGTCACATTAGAACCAAAAACTATATTTAGATTTAAGATTTTCTAATGAATTAATGTTCACACAGACATATCGAAATAAAATTTTGATGATCTTCAGAGACTTGACTTCAGATATTTGCATTTCTCTTTCTCAACATCTCTTGCCTTTCAAAGTAAGTATATGGCTTTGAATGATACTTGGGAGGAGCTTCTGGAGCTGTTGGATTGTTGTACCCATAATTCTTGTAATGAATTCTTCTCTTGATTCTGCTTGTCTCATATTTCTTCCATTCAGATGAGCTGTAAAGTTCAGAAGCTTTTACATTTCCTTCTTCTACAAGCTTGAGAGAGTCAAGAATGATAATTTTAAAAATTGGACTCCAAAGTTCTGGATAAACCTCAGATTCATTTACAAGGCACCAGAACCTGCTGAGCTAGAACCAGGAACAGACTTACTTGCAGAAGGTCCATCACCATACTTCCTTTTCCTTGAATATTGCATGAAGGTCTCTACTGAAGGAATAACATCAGACTGCCCTTTTGGCCTTGGAGAGAAATGAAGAATTTGAGGAGCATCAGATTGATCTTGATCATCAAAATGAGGAGGAGGTTGAGCAGGGTCAATACCCAAATCAGGAAAAATTTCATGGTGGAGCCAAACAGCAGTATTAGAAGTGAAATCTTTTATCTCATTTACCTGCTTTTGGACACCTTAGGATAACTGCTCAAACTTATTAGTTAAATGTTTATGAAAATCAAATAAGGTTTGATCCAATAGCTCAGTCATTTTGTCCTCCCCCTTTTTGACTTCTACAGATAGGGATTGGAGAACAGAATCCTTGAACTGGCCTACCTCATCAATAATTTTAAAGGTATTCTCCTCAGCCTTTGTAGCCATGTTTTCTTGGGTTTTTCTGACTTGAATAACCTCTGCAAGAACTGTGGCTACACCCTCTATGGTGTGATCAATGGCCTTTCCACCCTGAATGACAACTTCTTTAAGTTGATCTGAACTATTTTTGAACTCTTTCAGCTTCTTATCCATTTCCTTTTCAATATCAGAAAGTCTAGCATAGACTTCTTTGAAGGAGTAATCTATTTTGACACTTTGTCTGTGAAGCATAAGTTCAATTTTACCAAGTAAAGTACTTTCATCAAAAGGGAATGGAGGAATAGGAACTGGCAGAACATCTTCTGGAATATCTTCAAGAATAACAGAACTTTGAACTTTAACAGGAGACATGTTGATTCTCTCACTTTCCTCATCAACAGGCTCTTCCAGAGCATCCTTGTCGGCTTCAAAGCAAGGCTCTTGCTCCCCCTCAATATGTACTGGGGGAGGAGATGAATCATGTACTGAAACATCATCTAGATCCTGATGAAAATAAAAATCAGCACCTGACCCAGCCAAGTGGTCACTAGTGCTATGCTCATCAACTGCATCTTTGAGAATTTCACTGACCACATCTGCTATGGTAGAATTAATTCTGTCAGCATCAGTTACTGGAGGAGGTGAGAAATGATCAACCTGTTCTTGTAAAAGAGAAGTGTCTCCCATAGGAGTATCTGACATAACTTGAGCATCTGGAATGGATGTAGTGTCCGAAGGAACTTGATCTGCTTGAAGTTGTTCTGAAGGAGCTGGATCAGAAGGAACTGGATCAGATGTAGAAAGAATAACTGTTTCTGATGGTGGAGGAAGACTTGGCTCTGCTGAAGGATTGGTGTCTTGTGGAGCTGTAAACTAAGATGAATCTAGAGCTGGACTCTGTTGCTGTGCTGGAGGTGGAGCTGTGGTTGTGGAAACATCTGGAGGAGGTGGAGCAGGAGCTTCATACTCACGAATAAGCTCCCCCTGGGGACCTGCATTTGCACTTGGCTTAGTAATTCTGATGTCCAATCTCTGTATTGTTGTGACATTTATCTTCTTCAGATGGTGTAAGATTGCACCCTTAGACATATCAAAGACTTCATGATTTAGTTGATTTAGATATAAAGACAGAATTCTGGCAAAGTTTGGAGACATAATGCTGTCTTTAATCTTGCTGAAGAGAAAGTCTGCCCAGTCAAACTTCTTTCCACAAATTACAGTTGTCATCAACCAGAACACATCTGTTGAGACATAGCCCAAGCTTCCTGTATTACACAACAATACCTTCCAAATGGTATCCACTAAAAGTTTACCTACATCATTCATCTAATGTCTTCTTACTGTTTTAACTCTCTTATCTAATCCACAAAAGCTCAAGGCTCTATTCCAATCAGCATCATCTAGCATGTCCTCAGAAGATACTGATGAGTCCCATTTATATACACATATTTGGACTCATCTGGGCTAGCTTTCATGCATTTGCACTTCACTTTTAGTTCATTATCGCTTAAACTTCACTTGAACACATTTCTTCACAAGGTGCACTCTTTGGGCCCATTTTTGTGTGCAATTGCGCACTTTGTTGTTGGGGGTAAGCACTTCGTGCTCCCCATGGTATTTTCTGTATCCCTGCGCTGCTGGACGTGGACTCCCAGCTTGTGTGTCATGTATGCAGGTGACCTGATCGCCCCGTTTTCCCCAATGTAATTTTTGTGCATATCGCACGGTCGTGCGTTTTCCTTGACACACGGTCTGTGCGATCGTGCGTTTGTGTCTGGGAAGAAAAACAGAGCATCAGAGTTTACTCGTGCGTTTTGACGCACGGGCGGATTCGCCCGTGCATGAACAAAACGCACGGTCGACCTGTGTCTTGCTGATTTCAGAGCATCAGAGTTTACTCGTGCGTCTTAGCCCACGGGCGGCGTTGGTCGTGCGTGAACAAATCGCACGGGCGGAAGGTCTTCTTCCTCTGCACGCCTGCTGAGCTTAAGTATCGCACGGTCGACGCACGGTCATGCGTTCGACCGTGCGCGACCAATTTTCTGACGATTTTCTATAAAAGCTGCAGTTTCGACCTAAACTGTGGGAGATCTGTACGCGCCGTACAGCAGCGCGATTCCGCCTTTTCCACCAGGGTTTCGTCCCTTTGGCCTCCTCCTTCATCCTAGGGCTTCAAGAGAGATCTATATGCCATCACCTTCAAGCAAGAGGAAGCTTGCAACCTCCTCCGGATCGTGAGACGAAGAAGACGGGTCCATTGGAGAGTAGTGGCAGCTCTCTCTACCCCGGATGCAGTTGCTGACCAAGCTTGGACGCGGGTTGACAACCCAACGATTTCAACCGTGAATCTTCAACAAGACTTCAGATTCGGTCGATTTCTTGCCCTGTACTTCTCTTATTGTTGTGTATATGTGTAGATCTCACTATTATGATGAAGTAGAGTGCATAAACTTGTTTATATTTCTTGATTTCATGTCTATGTGATTTCATTTTATGTTTATGTTGCTTGAGGTGCGCCCCATTCCATCATCCATCCCGCCGTCGCGTTCGTGTGCCGCACTAGCAATTGCTAGTGGCGTGCTTGTCGACGAGGTGCTTGCGACCCTCATTCGTATGCCTTCTCATCCATTCGCCCAGCGAAGCGTGGCATAGCGGCCCGTGTAATCCATTCGCCTAACGAAGCAGCGCGCTCAAGGCCTGCACAGTTCGATTACGCTTGCCTACTCGTCCATCCGCCCTTGCGATGCAGCGCGCTCAAGGCCTGCCTAGTTTCCATCCCGCCAAGCGAAGCATTGCATAGCGGCATTGCATATGAGTAGTTGTAGCTCTTTTTCTTTATTTTCCACAACCAAAACCCCCCCCATTTCCGCAACCCATCTGCCTTAAAGGACTTCGATCTCAAGTCCTTCCTCGTTAGATAGCTCCACCTTACTGTGTTCCTTTGAGATCGATACTTGGGGATTCATTCCCATTTTATATTACTTGAACGATCGGTACACTGCCGTTTCGTGCCGCAGTCTTGCTACCGCCTATAGCGGTGTGCAGGATTTGCGCCATCAAGTTTTTGGCGCCGTTGCCGGGGAGCATAGTCGTGTGAGTTACTTGAGAGAGAGCGACAAGAGATAAAGTCTTTTCCATTTGTTTATCGCATTTGTTTTAATTTAGTGTTTGTAAATTCTCTTATTATCTTTTTAAGTATTTCAAAAATCAGGTTCCTGTTGATTTAATTTTTCCCTTCGTGCATACTGAGTTATTTTTCAGCTTATATTATTAGTGAATCCTTCTTTGCACCAATATGTCTGCTTATCAACAATGTAGGTGGTGTAGAGCGTCTAGTCACTCTAGTGATGAGTGCCATTTAAGAAGCCATAATTATAATCCGTGTAGTTCATACTATGGACCTACGTATTATAAGTATGCGTCCCCATCGCGAGCATCGCCTTCACCGGGTGGTTTGGCTTTTCTACAGTCAAAACCTACCGGGAAGCGCTGCTTGTGTTGTCAGAGTCTTGATCATGTGCTGAAGGACTGTGAGCAATGGAAATTGCAATTGGGAGAGGATGATGAGCCAGCACTTATCACCATTCCACTGCCTTCCTATGCCGTTGCTCCTTCCATCGCTGATGACACATACGTTAGGCCCCGGGTCATCTTGGGAGCACAACGAATGCGTCGATCAGCGTCGCTGTTGATAACTGCGATGACATTTTGGAGTTTTCTTCCTCTTTGGTGCCATCCTTTCCTGTGGATTCTGTATCTGAGGATATTTCTTCACTCCTATCGGACTCTATCTTGAGTCCTATTTCTACTCAGATATTTTCTTGTATCAGTATGCATGTATCTTCTGCTCTTATTGCCGAGTTTTTAGATGTACAGGATAAGCCTATGGAGCCTGAAGCTATGCTGAGTTGCACTGAGGAGGACATTTTCCTTAGTGATGAGGTTTCTACCTCATCACCGGAGGAGAAGGTCCAACTCATCATCGAAGTTCCTAGCTGCTCATATCCTTCCTGCAGTGCTCTTAATGCGGTCGACAATGAGCCTTTTGTGGAACCTTCCAGGAGTGACACTGGGGCCACTCCTCCTTTTTGTGAACCTTTTAGTCCTTCATCCATTTTATTTCCTAATCCTCCTTCTAATAATGCTGATATTGATAAATTCATCCGTCCTGCTCCCTCTCCTACTTCTAGTTATGATATTTCATATATCCCCCTGCAGGTGAAAGAATATGTGGACCCATTCTTGGGTGATTATGAGTGGCAGTCTTGGAAGGACAATCAAATGGCAATGATGAAATCCATCGCCTATTCCACCTCATCATCATTGCCTGCGTTTTCCTTGAAAGACTGGGTGCAGGGTGGAAAGCGCTACTTCATCCATGACCGCAGATTGGAGGAGAGGAAGAGGATGAAGAAAGATGAAATATGGAGATGGAAAGCTCCTGATCTTCTGATGTGCTGCTTTTGGGTCTTCGAGCCCATCTCTTTTATTTTCAGTTACTATTTTAAATCAACTTATAGTTGATCATTTTGAGGCATGTAATATTTAGGATTTACTAGCTTTTGCTTTATGCTTAGACTTTTATTAAAACTGCATAATACAGGTATTAAGTCCAGCTTAAGGACGGTAAACAAAAGCGCTGCTGGGAGACAACCTAAGCTTTTGTTGCTTTTATTTTTCTCTAACATGCTAATAGTTTAGTTTTACATATATACTTTGCGCGTGGAGTCTTTTGCCTGCAGGTGCGCGGTGATTTTCTTGTTTGGCGGATATGGGAGTGTATTCTTTGTACTAACGCCAATCTTCTGGTATGCTCATTTCTGAGCATGGGTAACGTTTCTTCCCCTAGTCTTTTATTTAATTTTCATGGTTACGTCATTTGTGTCAATTGCTTAGATTAAGTCTGGGGGAGAGCCGCTATGTGTTACCCACTGCACGTGCACATATCATTTGCGTACTAGAAGTATATTAATCTCATTTATTTTGTATTGTTCATCTTCACAGCACATCACAACACCCACTTGAGCACATGCTTATTTGTCTATGCGTCTCGGGTAAATATTATTTTTCCGTGTGATTGAAAGATCATGATGCTGGCATAGGATTGAGTGGCGGAGTAACATGTTGACTCTAGCAGTGCTCCTAGTCGAGTGCTCGCGTCTCGTGTTGAAATTCTTGTAGGATTAGCTTTTTCTCATGCATTTAGTTTTATAATTTTCCAATTGCGTGAATACTGTTTATTCTACTCGTATTTCATGAATCCAGTTGAATCCGACGATAGTGTAGGTGCGTGTGTAGACGATCACTAGTGATGTATTGCTCGAGTTGGGAGGAAGGATATTTTTTCTCGGTGGCTAAGAACTTGCCCCTAGCGACTCTCAAAGCATGGGTATAGGTTATTTCATTTGTGCGAGTGTGATATAGGCCATTCTTTGACCCGGTTGAGCCTTTGCACCATTCCTAAACGCTCTATCCTTGCTTATTCCCCTTGTGCCTAATCCTTACCATTTGATTCAGCTCCACCTTCAATTCACCAAAGCCAAAATGACTATCCTAATTGCACACCAAATTCTGAGCTCAAGCAATTTGTGCATTTAAAAGTTGGGTGTTGAGGCTGTGTATATTTGTGGTGGTGGGAATGCATTATTGAAAATATAGCTGTGTTTGTTATTATATGTGCAAAGTGATAATTTAAAAAAAAAAAAGAGAAAAGAAAAAAAAATGTGAAAAGAAATGAAAAAACAAAAAAGTGTAAAGCAATGTATTTGGGAATAGGTGGTGTACACACCCCATAGTTTCATTTTTAAGTCTGGGGGTGTGGTGTACACATTTTTCATTATTGCCGGATAGTGTTTTTATTGCGAGCTCATTTGGGTTAGGTGTGCTAAGCCCCCACATTTATCATTATCTACCGCACCATAGCCTAAGCCTAAATCATAACCTAAAAGTCCTATTGATTCGCACTCTAAGCGTAACTAGTGCCGTGGAGAGAGTGTGAATGGGCAAGCTTATGGCCATCGTCATTGATGGATTTCTTTGGAGTTTGTCCCGATCCTCGATCTCTGGCAATATTCCACTTAGTGATCGAGCTACTTTCACCCAACGCGTGATTGAAGCATTCACCACGATTCAAATTATGAGTAGCAATAATAAGTAGAAACGTAATCTAGAAAATTCTAATCTATTTCGCATGGTTAAAAGGTTTTTCTACTGAAATTTCAAAGCGCGCGTGTAAGCGACTTCGCATTGTACTTCACATACTCAATTACTTTGCCAGCTTAAGATTTTTCTACTTCGCATGGGAGATAGTTTGCTTGGGACGAGCAAACGAGTAAGTCTGGGGGTGTGATGAGTCCCATTTATATACACATATTTGGACTCATCTGGGCTAGCTTTCATGCATTTGCACTTCACTTTTAGTTCATTATCGCTTAAAATTCACTTGAACACATTTCTTCACAAGGTGCACTCTTTGGGCCCATTTTTGTGTGCAATTGCGCACTTTGTTGTTGGGGGTGAGCACTTCGTGCTCCCCATGGTATTTTCTGTATCCTTGTGCTGCTGGACGTGGATTCCCAGCTTGTGTGTCATGTATGCAGGTGACCTGATCGCCCCGTTTTCCCCAATGTAATTTCTGTGCATATCGCACGGTCGTGCGTTTTCCTTGACGCACGGTCTGTGCGGTCGTGCGTTTGTGTCTGGGCAGGAAAACAGAGCATCGGAGTTTACTAGTGCGTTTTGACGCACGGGCAGATTCGCCCGTGCGTGAACAAAATGCACGGCCGACCTGTGTCTTGCTGATTTCAGAGCATCGGAGTTTACCCGTGCGTCTTAGCGCACGGGCGGCGTTGGTCGTGCGTGAACAAATCGCACGGGCAGAAGGTCTTCTTCCCCTGCACGCCTGCTGAGCTTAAGTATCGCACGGTCGACGCACGCTCGTGCGTTCGACCGTGCGCGACCAATTTTCTGACGATTTTCTATAAAAGCTGCAGTTTCGACCTAAACCGGGGGAGATCCGTACGCGCCGTACAGCAGCGCGATTCCGCCTTTTCCACCAGGGTTTCGTCCCTTTGGCCTCCTCCTTCATCCTAGGGCTGCAAGAGAGATCTATATGTCATCACCTTCAAGCAAGAGGAAGCTTGCAACCTCCTCCGGATCGTGAGATGAAGAAGACGGGTCCATTGGAGAGTAGTGACAGCTCTCTCTACCCTGGACGCAGTTGCTGACCGAGCTTGGACGCGGGTTGACAACCCAGCGATTTCAACCGTGAATCTTCAACAAGACTTCGGATTCGGTCGATTTCTTGCCTTGTACTTCTCTTATTGTTGTGTATATGTGTAGATCTCACTATTATGATGAAGTAGAGTGCATAAACTTGTTTATATTTCTTGATTTCATGTCTATGTGATTTCATTTTATGTTTATGTTGCTTGAGGTGCGCCCCATTCCATCATCCATCCCACCGTCGCGTTCGTGTGCCGCACTAGCAATTGCTAGTGGCGTGCATGTCGACGAGGTGCTTGCGACCCACATCCGTATGCCTTCTCGTCCATCCGCCCAGCGAAGCGTGGCATAGCGGCCCGTGTAATCCATTCGCCTAACGAAGCAGCGCACTCAAGGCCTGCACAGTTCGATTACGCTTGCCTACACGTCCATCCGCCCTTGCGACGCAGCGCGCTCAAGGCCTGCCTAGTTTCCATCCTGCCAAGCGAAGCATTGCATAGCGACATTGCATAGGAGTAGCTGTAGCTCTTTTTCTTTATTTTACACAACCAAAACCCCCCGTTTCCGCAACCCATCCGCCTTAAAGGACTTCGATCTCAAGTCCTTCCTCGATAGATAGCTCCACCTTACTGTGATCCTTTGAGATCGATACTTGGGGATTCATTCCCATTTTATATTACTTGAACGATCGGTACACTGCCGTTTCGTGCCGCAGTCTTGCTACCGCCTATAGTGGTGTGCAGGATTTGTGCCATCAGATACCACTGGCAATCATAGATATTTAGAAAGGGTTTTAGGACTGACCTTGATCTTGTAATTTCCGATTGCTGATTTCATCCTCTTCCTTTCCTTGTGAACTTTGATGTTGATGAAGAACTCTTCTACCTCTTTAAGCAGAACTCGGCATGGGTGTTCAAGAACAAATGACAATTCGGCGGCGTCTATAAGGTAAAATAGATTGTGAAAATCATCTGAGATCGAGACGAGACCTTCTCGCTCCAATTCACTACCAACTCCGACCTTCGTCTTCGATTGAGGTGCCATAGATCAAGAGAGATTGACGATTGATTGCGAGAGAGAAAGAGAGAATCGAGAACCAGAATAGACGATCTCGCGAGAGAAGAAGACGAACCGTCGGCGTTTTTCGAAAGGGGAAAGAATAACCTTGCGTGAACTTTAATTTATTTCGAAAGTCTATATATAGTTTGGTTCGATGTGACAATTATTTTGGTTTTAATTTATATTAAAATAATGAAATACACGCGTACCTTGCTTTCCATATTCTTGAAAATAGAAAATAGAAATTTCGAAATGTATAAGACATTTCTCGAGAGGTAGATTGAGCTCTCGAGAAGTCCCAGAACTCTACCGATCTTCTTCCGAAAGAGCATTTCTCGAGGGATAGCTCATTTCTCGAGAAGTATAAATTTATTTTGCGAGAAGTGTTGTCAGTTTTTCGAAAACTTTTATCTTCATCCATACTCATAAAAAACAAGTCATTTCTCGAGATGTCAACTACATTTCTCGAGAAGTCTAATGAGGACTTAGATTTTTCTTCTTTACCAATGATAAACCTGTGCTTTATTTAGAAATAAAATTTATGAAAATCCACTTATCTTCTTGTCCTTTCCTTGACTTGACCATCATTCCATGTTAAGCATTCCAAGTTCTGTCTTGAAGAAAGAGAACTTGGTCTCATCTAGCGGCTTCGTGAATATATCTGCAATTTGCTTATCCGTAGGTACATAGCTTAAGTTGATATCCCCAGTCTCCACATGCTCTCGGATGAAATGATATCTTAACTTTGTCCAGCTGTGCGAGACTGGATTGTTTGATATAGCAATTGCACTGGAGGAGTCACAAAACATCGGAATATTCTTTATCTTCAAATTATAATCTTGAAGCTGATTCCTTATCCAAAGAAGTTGTGCGCAACAACTGCCTGCAGAAATATATTCTGACTCGGCTGTTGAAATTGCAACACAATTTTGCTTCTTGCTGCTCCAGGAAATAAGCCTTTTTCCGAGAAATTGGCATGTTCCGGAAGTGCTTTTCCTGTCGTCTCTACTGCCTGCAAAATCTGCATCTGAATAACCAATTAGCTCGCTATCATTACTTCTTGGGTACCATAAGCCAAGATTTGGTGTACCCTTAAGATATCTCAAAATTTGTTTTGCTGCGGTATAGTGAGATTCCTTAGAGTTCACTTGATATCTGGCACATACACATGTAGAAAACATTATATCAGGCATACTAGCAGTAAGGTAGAGCAGAGAGCCAATTATGCTTCTGTACTTGGTTTCATCAAAAGGTTTCCCTTTCTCATCCTTGTCCAGAGACATAGCTGTGCTCATTGGAGTCCTCATAGAGGTTGCACTCTCCATTCCAAATTTCTTAATTAACTCTTTGGTGAATTTCGTCTGTGAGATGAAAATTCCATCTTCAGATTGTTTCACTTGAAGTCCTAAGAAATATTTCAGCACACCCATACTGCTCATTTCAAACTTTCCTTGCATAAGTTTTGAAAACTTTTTGCAAAGATTGTCGTCTGTAGAGCCAAAAATAATGTCATCGACATAGATTTGCACTAGCAGAATCTTGCCTTTTACTTCCCTAAGAAATAATGTTTTATCTATCTTTCCTCTTGTGAACTTGTTCTCAAGAAGAAAGTTAGACAACGTCTCATACCAAGCTCGAGGAGCTTGTTTCAATCCATACAAAGCTTTTTGCAGTAAGTAAACATAATTAGGATGTTCAGAATCTACAAAACCTGGAGGTTGTTCAACGTATACTTCTTCTTTTATGTTACCATTCAGAAAAGCTGACTTAACGTCCATTTGGTATACGGTGAATTCTTTGAATGCAGCATTGGCTAAGAACATTCTGATCGCTTCAAGTCTTGCTACCAGAGCATAAGTTTGATCGAAGTCGATCCCTTCTTCCTGTCTGTAACCTTTTGCTACAAGTCTGTCTTTGTTCTTTATAATTGTTCCATCTTCATCCAACTTGTTCCTGTAGACCCACTTTGTTCCAATAATGTTTTTATCCTTGGGTTTTGGAAGTAGTGTCCACACCTTGCAACACTTGAATTGATTTAGCTCTTCTTCCATTGCAATTATCCAGTGGGGGTCTTCATTTGCTTCTTGAAACTTCTTCGGTTCAACCTGTGAAAGAAAACTTAAATGCATATTTTCGTTAGTAGTACCTCTTCTTGTTCTAATGCCGACTTGAGGATCTCCTATGATTTGATCAATAGGATGGTCTCTCATATGTCTGAACTCAAGGTTCCTTGCATTAATTTGAACATCTGGAGCATCATCTGCTACTTGAATGTCTTCTTCCACTTGTACTGGTTCTTCATCAATATGATCTTCTTCTTCATTTGTGATTGGGGAAGAAATCTTGACGAAGGTTTGAGCATCAACTTTGACTGGCTCATTCAAGCTTATATCTTGTATCTTTGAAACTGCAACTTCAATAGAAGCACTAGAAGAGCTACTATGTAGCATGCTCGTTTCATCAAATACAATATTGATTGATTCTTCTACAACCAGGGTTTTCTTATTAAATATTCTATAAGCTCTACTATATATGGCTGCTATAGCCTACAAAAATACCTTCAAAACTCTTTTCGCTAAACTTGGTTTTGTAATGCTTTCCATTATTAAGTACAAAGCATTTACAACCAAAGATTCTAAAATAAGAGATGGTTGGTCTCTTGCCTTTTAGTAGTTCAGAAGGAGTCTTTTCATGGTTTTTGCTTATGAGTGCTCTGTTTTGCACGTGGCATGCAGTGTTGACAGCTTCAGCCCAAAGGTATTCAGGTAGAGAAGTGTCACTCAACATCGTTCTGCAAGCCTCAATGAGTGTTCTATTCCTTCTCTCAGCTACTCCATTTTTTTGTGGAGTTCGAGGAGAGGAAAACTCATGAAAGATACCTAGACTTTCAGAAAAATCTGTCATGGCCCCAGATTCAAATTCTGTTCCATGGTCACTTCTGATTTTGACCACTGAACATTCAAATTCATTCTGGATTTGCTTGACAAACTTAGTGAAAACGTCAAACGTATCTGACTTGTGTTTTAGAAAGAATACCCATGCAAAACGTGAGTAATCATCTACAATAACTAATGTGTAAGACTTACCACCTAAACTTCTAATTTGCAAAGGACTAAACAAGTCCATATGAAGTAGGTATAAACACCTAGTTGAATCTTTGCCTATTATGCTTTTGAAGGTAGCTCTTGTTTGCTTGCCTTTTACACAAGCATGACAAGGTCTATCTTTAATGCATTTAATATTTGGCGCATCACGTACTAAGTTTTGTGAAAATAATTTATTTATAGTTTTGAAGTTTATATGTGCTAATCTCTTAGGCCATTGGTCAGCAAGAGATGCACTATCTGTTGGATCGTATGACGCCCTTAGAGGGGGGGGGGGGGGGGGGGCGTGAATAAGGGTGTGTCTAAAAATGTTTTGATTTTTACTTAGTAATTTTTTTAAAGAGATTTTACTTTACTAAAAAAAATTACTTATAAATACTTAAAAAAAATGCAACTTTAGTATTAAACCAAAACACAAATATCTAAGATAAAGATTATGCCACCAAATATGTAATTAAGGAAAAAAACATAATTATATTAATCATGAAATTTGAGTACAATAAAAATGATCTTAACAATGCTTAAGATCAAGGCACAATTATGTTAATAAAAAAAAATTCTACAATTTTGGTTTACCAATCCTTCTCCCAAGGATCGGAAGGCTATCGCTTATCTTTCCCAAGCCCAAGCCCAAGCCTATCCTCTAGATCTTCCCAAGATCTAGACGTAGCTCACAAGGCCACGATTTCCCACCAAGCCACGCAAGGACTTGGACGCTCCGCACAAGGAAGCGATTTTCCCCTAAGTCGCGCAAGGACTTAGACGCCGCACGCAAGACGACGATTTCTCTACCAATACAAAATGAAAAGTATGTAAATGAAAATACAATATGAAAAGAACAACTCCCTAGAAGATCAGATCTCTGAACGGATTGTTGAAGCCTCGAGATGATCGATGATGTAGACGCGCGCCCGATCTCGTCTTCAATCTTCAATCCTTCTTTGCACAAATGGGAGTTGAAGAGGTTCTGGAGCTCTCTGGTTCGTATGCACTCAGGAAGGGACTTGGAATTTTCAAAGCTTGGAATGCACGAACACAAGGAGGCAATTTATAGAAAATCGCTGTCGCCTGGGCGACAGTGACTGTCGGAATTTTCCGACAGCGTTAAACTGTCGCTGGAGTGGCGTCGTGCGGGCAGTTGCTGTAACCATCGAGCTGTCGCCTGGGTGACATCGATGTCGGATTTCCGACAGTGCAAAACTGCCGATCGTGGGTGGTGTCGTGGGCAGTTGTTGTAACCTCCGAGCTGTCGCCTGGGCGACATCGCTGTCGGAATTCCGACAGCTCAAAAATGCCTTTCGTCGATCTGGCGTGGAGGGAAGTAGTTGTAACTTCTCTGCTGTCGCCTGGGAGACAGTGGCTGTCGGAATTTTCCGACAGTGAAATTTCCCACATTCATATTTAGCACCAGCAGAAATGTGAACATCTCATACCTGTTATCTACACACCATTAATAAAAAATAGAATCAAATACAAACGGGACTTTGTTATTATCAAACCGGAGGAGTGCGAAACGCATGCTCCAACAATCTCCCCCTTTTGATAATAACAAATCCGTATAAAAAAAATCATGTTTATTTAGATTGTTGATTTTAACATTTGGTGTGTGCACAAAAATAACATGATATATTTCTCTTAAAATAAATAATTTCCTTTTAGATGAAGGCTCCCCCTAAATGAATGCTCCCCCTAAATATATGCTCCCCCTAAATATATGCTCCCCCTAAATATATGCTCCCCCTAAATATATGCTCCCCCTAAATATATGCTCCCCCTAAATATATGATGTATTGTGTAGGTGGAATATTTAGGTGTAATAGATTTTTGATTTTTCTTTTTATACGTGTTAATTCTCCCCCTTTTGGTATTAGCAAAAGTTAATATTAGATAAAAGAGTAGTTCTTAAGGGAAAGTATATAGGATATAGAAATGAAGAGTAAGCAGAAGCATTTTATTGGAAATGATTGAAGTTCATGAAATAATAGGAATATGCCATAGTATGAATAAACCCATGAAGTGACGGTATAGCCATATGAAGTAATGAAAGAAAATAACTTAAACATGAGTAAGGTCATTTGAAAGTATCATAGAAAGACACAATAGTGTATAGAATTATGGAATATTTTCGGTCCAATTCTCATGAGATGAATGTTTATATAACATAATGATGTGTGCATGTGATACTTAGATCAAACATATGAAGATATTTAATTTACATGATCATTGAAATGTAGAACATAATATAAGCATATAAATTTAACTTTGACTTTGAAGATATAGCACAAGATGAAATAGAAAACCATTTTTCTTTTGCACAAGACACTTTACAATTCTTTCCAAGGTGCTTAACCTCACAATGCTTATTAAGACTTATCAGGAGGGTAAGTAGTGCTTGGTGGAGTATCCTTGTCTTTATGTTAAACTTTTTTTTATCACAAATATTGTGATACCTTTTTTTTTGTTGAGATTTTGATATATATTTTTTAAATTGACCAAGGATCTCCGAATTCACTTGAATCGCAAAAGATGGTGTAAATTATTGTTGTGCTAACAAATCAAGGTTGAAAGTTGTATTTATGAAGTGCTATTTTATTATGTTAAAGCAAATATGATCCATGTATATATTAAATAAAAAGTCATACGTATGGACCAAAAGAAGTGAATGTGATAGTTCATTATGATAGATAACCAATTTCTCATACTTAGAGGCATGCGAAAACAATTTCCAATGGTCTAAACAATTAAGTAGGAGTTTCAATACGATGATAGCTTGGAAATGAAAGCATATAATCATGTAAGAGTCATTTTTTAAAAAAAATAGAAAGCACATGGTTTGTCATCAAGTCATGAGATTAAGCAGTAATAATGACATATAACTATTGTAAATCATCAAAGGGACCCAAAATTGAATTTTTAGCAAAAATGGAGCTGTCGGAAATTTCCGACAGTCACTGTCGCCTGGGCGACAGCCAAAATTATAAATAGGGCTTTGGACCGAGTCAAACCCTATTGTGCTTCATTTTTCTGGACTGTAGAACGAGAGAAGGCTGTCGGAAGTCGGCGACAACTCTAGATCTAAGGTATGGATTTTGGATTTTTATGTTTTTGACTCAAATTTGTTAGGGATTTTTGATTTTGAAAGTAGAGAAGAAGGAAAATGTTGTTGTCATCTTGATTTTTGATGATTTGGTGTAGGTTTTTGAAATTGTGTTTAAAAAAAAAAAATGTAGATCTAGTTTAAAGCAAGTGGATCTTGTTGGATCTTTGTTAAAAATGTTTTGATTTTGGGATTCTTGTGGTTGGAGGTTTGCTTTTGTTCATAGTTTAATTTTAAAAATGGAAGATTTTCCTTTTGAAATAAGATTGAAGATGATGAATAGTAAGGATATGGAGAAGATTTTGATTTGAAAAACAATTTTTTTTTAAAATTGTTGTTGAAATAACCTTGATTTGAGTAGATCTGGAAGGGTATGTAAAAAATTTCGAGAGAAGTTCACTGGAGAGCTGTCGGAAATTTTCGACAGTCACTGTCGCCTGGGCGACAATGTTCCAGTGCACAGCACATGTTTAATCAAAATTTTTTATGTTATTTGCAGAATGGCTTCCAGTTCCAAAGCTCGAAGGAGTACTTCGGAAGATGCACATAGTTCATATCAAGTTTTTCCTGGGGTGGAGAAAGCTATTGTTGGAGTTGCGAAGTATGTGGAATTTGATTCGTCGAAGCACGATCATATCTACGATCGGCTTGCGAATGCAGGTATTGTCTCAATAATCACCCCAGAGCCGTTCTCTTCCTTTTTGATTCGCGAGTTCTATAATCATTTGGAAGATCCAAATTTCACTGAGTTGGATGGAGGAGTAAGATCAAGAATTCAGGGTCAACATGTGGAAATAACACATGTTGATCTAAGAGAGGAATTCAGATTAGTGATTAGTGAAAATGTGCCGGATATAGTGGAGAGTTATAGAAAAGATAGAGATTGGACCCTTGTAAACATGAGTTTACATGGGAATCAAAAGAAGACTCTAACCACTAAAGTTACGTCACTCAATCCAGATGCTTTCTTAGTTCAAGATATCTTAAGGAATTCAGTCATGTTGAAGAGTGGAGATACAAGAAGTATTACGGCTCAGTTGACCCTCATTACATACTACATTATGGAGGATGAGCTTTTTGATGTGGCAGACATCATACTCTCCCAGATTAGGTATGCGTATAGATTAAAGCATCCAAGATGGGTGAAGGTTCATACGCTGCAAATGGGGGCGATAATTCAGCGTGTACTCTATAAGAAGTACGGATGGATAGCGCAAAGTTCTTATTTGGATGATTGTTATCCGGAGATATATTATACGAGTTCGATGAAAGTGAAGAAGACGCCGAAAAAGGCTCATCCGGGAATTGAGATTCGAGAGCCGCCATTGCCTAGAGCAGGATCACTACGAGAGTCCATTGATGATTTACGTGAGTCATTAGAGGATCATAAGAAGGAAGTGAAGAAGGACCGAAGTCGAATGCAGAAGTTTATGAAGTTTCTCGTCAAAGTTCTGAAGTTGAAGCCAACGCCGGAGGAAGAGTCCGAATGGCAAGTTCCGGACGAAGAACCGCCACGCCAATCGGTGAGGCGGACTCGCCGTGGTAAAGCCGTGAGACGAGGACCTCCAGAAGATTATCCAGAGAGCAGCGGGGCTGGTTATGAAGATTCAGAGTAGTTTCATCAGGTTGCTGCTGCTGGGAGATGTCGGAAATTTCCGACATCCACTGTCGCCTGGGCGATAGTGAATTTCTTCAGATTTCTATTTCTTGTTTAATGAACTTGATCCTTATGATTTTTCTACTGTTTTATTGGAACAATATTGATGTAATATTGATGATGTTTGAATTTTTGTTAAGTCTTTTAAAATTCTATGGTTTGATTTTAAAATTTAGAGTTTTTCTTTTTAAATTGTTTAGGTTTTGTGATAATAAATTTTTAAAAAAAAAAATTTAATAGGCTTTAAATAGTGATATATTCATTGTGAAATGTCTAGAATTCCCAATTCTAGCCTTAGCATAGAAAAACGGGAATCCAGTAACGGCTTAGTGAATATATCTGCTAGTTGATTTTCCGTGCCTATAAAGTTGATTTTTATATTACCCTTCTTAATATGATCCCTTATAAAATGATGTCGGACATCTATATGCTTAGATCTAGAATGTAATACGAGATTGTTAGTTAAGTCTATAGCACTTTTATTGTCACACTTTAATTCTACACTACTTTGTTGCATGCCAAAATCTTCTAATGTTTGTGACATCCAAAGAGCTTGGGCACAACAACTACCTAGTGCAATATATTCGGCCTCGGTAGTAGAGAGGGCAACAGAATTCTGTTTCCTACTCGACCATGAAATAAGTGAAGGGCCGATAAAGTGACAAGTGCCACTAGTGCTTTTCCTATCTAAAGAACATCCCGCATAATCAGAATCCGAAAAACCATGTAAAATAAAAGAATCATTATGAGGATACCATAAACCTAATTTTGATGTTCCTATGAGATATCTAAAGATACGTTTCACCGCTTTTAAATGTGACTCTTTAGGATTAGCTTGAAATCTAGCACATAAACAAACGGCAAACATAATATCAGGTCTAGATGCGGTTAAATACAATAAAGACCATATCATACTTCTATAAAGGGTTTGTTCAATTGAAACACCACTTTCATCTTTTCCTAATTTTAGTGAAGTACTCATAGGAGTGTTTGCATGCTTAAGGTTTTCAAATCCAAATCTTTTTAACATATCATGAATATATTTGGTTTGACATATAAAAATTCCATCATGTTTTTGTGTAATTTGAAAACCTAGAAAATATGAAAGTTCTCCAACCATACTCATTTCAAATTCATTTTTCATAATTTGAACTACTTCATTACACAATTCTTCATTAGTGGCTCCAAAAATAATATCATCAACATAAATTTGTAAAATAACTAAATCATGATCAATTTGCTTAATGAAGAGTGTAGAATCAGCACTTCCTATTTTATAATCGTGCTTTAACAAATATTGAGTTAATCGATCATACCAAGCACGAGGCGCTTGTTTTAATCCATAAAGCGCTTTATCTAATTTATAAACATAATTTGGATATTTCTCATTTATAAAGCCAGGGGGTTGTTCTACATAAACCTCTTCTTTTATATACCCGTTTAAAAATGCGGTTTTGACATCCATTTGATATAATTTAAATCTTTTAAAACAAGCAAATGCAAGAAATATCCTAACCACTTCTAATCTTGCTACGGGTGCAAAAGTTTCATCAAAATCTACCCCTTCAATTTGTGCATAACCTTTTGTAACTAATCTGGCTTTATTTCTAATAATTCTAGATTCATTATCCATTTTATTTTTAAAAATCCACTTAACACCAACTACAGGACGATTTTTGGGTCGTTCTACAAGATTCCAAACCTTATTACGTTCAAATTGATTAAGTTCTTCATTCATAGCTTAAAACCAAAATTCATCATTTAAAGCGGTGGAAACATCTTTTGGTTCTATTTCAGAGACAAAACAAAGGTTTGAAAATAAAACATGTAGCGATGAACGAGTACTAACCCCTTTTTGCGGATCTCCAATGATAAGCTCCTTTGGATGATCCTTTGAAAATCTCAATTCACTTGGAGGCACATATTCTTCTCTTTCTTCTTTTCTTTCTTCTCTTTCTCCTTCTCTTTCTTCTCCTTTTTCTTCTTCATTTTCTCCAAGTTCTTCATCATCATTCTCCACCGAAGGAAGGGGATCATCTTCTTTTCCTGTTATTTTCTTTTCTACACATGAAGCAAACTCATCAAACCTAACATGAATGGATTCTTCAACTATTTTTGTTCTTTTATTAAAAATCCGATAAGCTTTACTAGTTGAAGAATAGCCAATAAAAATACCTTCATCACATTTTTCATCAAATTTTCCTAAGGAATCTTTAGAATTCAAAATAAAAATTTACAACCAAAAACTTTGAAATAAGAAACATTTGGTTGTTTATTAAAAATTAATTCATAAGGAGTTAATTTTAAAATAGGGCGAAGCATTACTCTATTTATTACATAACATGCCGTGCTAACCGCTTCAGCCCAAAAAGATTTTGGTAATTTGAATTCAGATAACATTGTACGGGCTAACTCTTGAAGAGTTCTATTTTTTCTCTCCACTACACCATTTTGCTGTGGTGTGCGTGGAGCGGAAATTCATGTTTAATTCCTAACTCTGTACAAAAAGAAATGAACTTTTCATTTTCAAATTCTCCTCCATGATCCGATCGTATGCGTTTAATTTTTAACTCAAATTCATTTTGAATACGCAAACATAATTTTGAAAATTCTGAAAATGCTTCGGATTTGGAGGTTAGAAATAAAGTCCAACAAAAACGAGAATAATCATCAATCAAAACAAATGAGTATTTTCTACCTCCTAAGCTAGAAATTCCAATTGGCCCAAATAAGTCCATATGTATTAATTGAAGTGGCCTAGTGGTAGAAATAATGTTTTTACTTTTGAAAGATGATTTTGAAAATTTTCCTTTTTGGCAAGGCACACATAGTGAAGAAGATAAATTTC
This sequence comes from Dactylorhiza incarnata, assembly GCA_033032865.1. Lineage (NCBI taxonomy): Eukaryota > Viridiplantae > Streptophyta > Magnoliopsida > Asparagales > Orchidaceae > Dactylorhiza > Dactylorhiza incarnata. The sequence continues at coordinate 4,202,563 of JAWHQI010000001.1, read as the reverse complement.
CATTTAGCAAAGGTAAACCTTTAATTAATTTATCTTTTGAAAGTTTTGAAATTAACTTGGCACTAGCATGTCCAAGTCGCCTATGCCATAAATCTAATTCATCATTTTTTGATAAAAAACATTTTAAGGTAGAATTTGAAAAATCAAGAAATTTAATCATATATACATTATGACATCTAGGTGCGGTAAAAACAATTTCATTTGTTTTGGAATTAATAATTTTGCATAAATTTGTAGAAGATTCAAATAAAACATTTAAACCCTTATCACATAATTGACTAATAGAAATCAAATTATGCTTTAATCCTTCTACAAATAATACATTTGAAATTGAAAATTTTTCGTTACCCACAACTCCGATGCCGATGATTTTTCCTTTTCCATTGTCTCCGAATGTAACAACTCCTCCTTTCTTCATCTCTAGGCTAAGGAACTTTTCTTTATTGCCCGTCATGTTCTTTGAACAACCCGAGTCCAAGTACCACACGTCTTCTTTGTCCTTAGCCTGCCAACATACCTAGAAAGAAGAGGTGAGTAAAGATCTGGTTACCCAAGTGGTTCCACCCATAGTGTAGGTAGAAGCCTTAGGTACCCAGATTTGTTTGATTTTACTTTTTCCTTCTTTCCAGCAAGAGTCCGTAGTGTGACCAAATCTATTGCATTTGGCACATGTAATGTATTTAGAGGAGTATAACTTTTCTGGACTTTTACTGGATGAGGATGCAGTATTTAACAATTCATTTATTTTAGAATTTTTAAAAGTGAATTTTCTGGACTTTTCACTATCGCCGGCGACAGTGGTTGTCGCCGGGCGACAGCTTCCAGATGTGTATCCGAGCCCAAACCTTCCAGATCCATGGCGTTGGTATCCTAAGATCATATCCAGTGATCTTCGGCCCATTCCAAAATTTTTCATGGCTAGTGTTAAGTCATGAATCTGGTGTCTCATTTTTGTATTCTCGGATACTAGATTTACGCATCTACGTTCAAAAGATTTCTTTACCTCATGGACTTTGGAGATTGAAGATTTCAGATCTCTCTCTAAAATCTCATTCTTGTTAGTAAGAATTTTTATTGTAGAATGAGATTTGGAAAGAGATTCTCCAAGTTCATTAATTCTTCCCAAAAAGTGATCACACTCTTGGCAAGAGATATCTCTTTTTCCAATAGTCTTAATTTCCCTTAACAATTTTTTGTTTTCTTTAAGTAAAATGTCATTTTTCAGATTTAAGAAGATCATTGTCTTTTAAGCTTTTTTCAAAAAAATTGCAAGTCTTTAAAAATTCAGAAAACAATTCATCATAGGTTGGGGGAGTTACCTCAGTGTCGCTTTGGACACTGCATTCGTCATCAGATATGACACTCTTTCCCATTAAGCATATGTTGGCCTCCTCTTCTTTACTTGAGTCGGAACTGCTTGCATCCTCAGAAGTAGTATCATCCCAGGTTTCCGCCTTCAACACCTTCTTCGACCCTTTGTGCTTCTTTTCTTTAAGTTCTTTCAAGTACTTTGGACACTTGCTTCGAATGTGTCCTAACTTCTTGCAGTGATAGCACTCCGGTGGCGGTCTCTCTTCCTCCTCATCGCCTTCCTTTCCTTTTTTCTTCCTAAAGGTCTCCTTCTTAAAATATTTCTTAAACGAATTCCTTCTCTCCGGATTTTTCATAAATTTTCTAAATTTTTTAACAAATAAACTTTCCTCATCTTCTTCATCCTCCTCAGAATCACTAGTTTCTTCCTTCTTTGATCTTAGAGCCAATCCCTTCTTCCTTGGCTCCATATACTCTTGTTGTTGAATTTTCAATTCAACTTCATGAGTTTTCAAGTTCCCAATGAGGCTTTCCAATTGTAAGGTCTTAAGATCACGTGGCTCGGAAATTGCAGTCACTTTAGGATTGAACTTCGGTGGAAGTGATCTTAAGATTTTCCTTACCAAATCTCCATTTGAGAACACCTTTCCTAGCACCTTTGAGTCGTTCACGATTTTTGTAAATCGTGTGTACATCGTATCAATCTCTTCATCTGCCTCCATTTTGAACCTTTCAAATTCAGATTCCAGTTGAAATAGCTTTGAATCCTTTACCTGCGAAGTACCTTCATGAGTGATTTCTAATAAATTCCAAATTTCAAATGCAGTATTACAAGCACAAACTCTATTAAATTCAGTGCGATCTAGTGCGCAAAATAAAGCATTCATGGCTTTTGCATTGTTCTTACATTTTAATTTATCGTTGTCATCCCACTTGTCTTTGGGCTTATCCATGGTTACATCTCCAACAACAAATGTTGGAGAAGTGTAACTAGATTCTACCATATTCCAGACTTCTATATCTAGCGCAATTAGAAAACAACGCATACGTGTTTTCCAATAATTATAGTCTGTGCCCGTAAAAAGTGGTGGCCTACTAATTCCTTGCCCCTCAACGAACGCGTGATCGTTGTGCGCCATTACTCCCGGTGGTAAAACCGTTTTGGAGTAACCTGCCTCTGATACCACTTGTTGGATCGTATGACGCCCTTAGAGGGGGGGGGGGGGGGGTGAATAAGGGTGTGTCTAAAAATTAATTTTTACTTAAGAATTTTTTTGACAAATTTTACTTTACTAAAAAATTACTTATAAATACTTTCAAACCAATGCAACTTTAGTATTAAACCAAAACACAAATTTCTAAGATAAAGATTATGCCACCAAATATGTAATTAAAGAAAAAGACATAATTATATTAATCATGAAATTTGAGTACAATAAAAATGATCTTAACAATGCTTAAGATCAAGGCACAATTATGTTAAGAAAAAATTCTACAATTTTGGTTTACCAATCCTTCTCCCAAGGATCGGAAGGCTATCACTTGTCTCTCCCAAGACCAAGCCCAAGCCTATCCTCTAGATCTTCCCAAGATCTAGACGTAGCACACAAGGCCACGATTTCCCACCAAGCCACGCAAGGACTTGGACGCTCCGCACAAGGAAGCGATTTTCCCCTAAGCCGCGCAAGGACTTAGACGTCGCACGCAAGACGACGATTTCTCAAACGATTACAAAATGAAAAGTGAATGAATGAAAATACAATATGAAAAACCCCCTTTAGAATTTCTGGACCAAAACAGCGAAGATCCCTTGAGACAGTCTCTTTGGAATGCGTGTACAATCTTCGGCTTCGCTCTCTCTTTTCTCCTTCAAGGATGGGTATTTTCGTTCTCTGGAGCTCTCTGGACGATAACACTCAGGAAGGAGGCTTAGAAATCTGAAGAACTGAATTCCACGAAGTTTCGAGCCCTTTTAATAAAAAGGAGCTGTCGCCGTCCGATAGCCGCTGTCGCCTAAATCCGATATCTCCAGAGGCTGCCACGTGTCCCACTAAAATGAAGTTTCTGCGTCGTGTTGAGGTCGTGGTTGAGACGTAGGCTGTCGGATATCCGATAGCCAAGGTAACCGCTGCACGTTCTGGCGTTATTGGCAGATCATGGGCTGTCGGAAATCCGATAGCTCCAAACCGTTGCGCAGAGATTAAATAAAAGCGCTGTCGGAAATCCGATAGCACTGTCGGAAATCCGATAGCTCAAATTTCTGGAAAATGTCATTTTGCTCCAATTGAAATCATGTTATTCTTGCACCTGTTATCTGCACACCATTAATCAAAAATAGGATCAAATACATTCGGGATTTGTTATTCTCAAACCGGACGAGTGCGGAACGCATGCTCCAACACATGTGGGTGCAAATAGTAAAATCCCTCATCATGAGGTGCAAATAGTAAAATCCTCCAACATGGGCGTATAAATAGTAAAATCCCCCATCATGGGGTGCAAATAATAAAATCCCCCAACATGAGGTTTAAATAGTAAAATTCCCCATCATGGAGTGCAAATAGTAAAATCCTCCAACATGTGGGTGTAAATAGTAAAATCTCTCATCATTGAGTGCAAATAGTAAAATCCCCCTATCATGGGGTGTAAGTAGTTGTAACTTCTCAAAAATGCCTTTCGTCGATCTGGCGTGGAGGGAAGTAGTTGTAACTTCTCTGCTGTCGCCTGGGAGACAGTGGCTGTCGGAATTTTCCGACAGTGAAATTTCCCACATTCATATTTAGCTCCAACAGAAATGTGAACATCTCATACCTGTTATCTGCACACCATTAATAAAAAATAGAATCAAATACAAACGGGACTTTGTTATTATCAAACCGGAGGAGTGCGAAACGCATGCTCCAACACTATCTTTTGCTAAAAGACACACTGGTGTAGAAGATGATAAACAAAGAAAATTTAAACAGAACATATTTCTATAACGAGTGCCTGGTAAAATCGTTTCTAGATTATCAGCCGATTTTATCAAACACTTATCTCTACGAAAATCAACTATGTATCCTTTATCACAAAGTTGACTTATGCTTATCAGATTATGTTCTAATCCTTCCACATAAGCCACATCTGAAATGGATACATTACCGTTAGAAATCATACCATAGCCTTTAGTTATTCCTCTGTCAGATCCGCCAAAAATAACTTTTGGACCGTTCTCAACTAGAATGAAATTTTGCAAAAGGCTTCTTGTTCCGGTCATATGTCGAGAACAACCACTGTCCAAATACCAGATAGGATTTTTGTTGGCCTTTGGACATACCTGCAAAAACAAATTATTTTGCCTTAGGAGCCCAAACAAATTTGGGTCCTTGGTCCCTTGTTAGTTGAGCACCACGATGAGCATTAACATTGCGAGCGGTCTTTCTTGCACTGTTAAGCTGTGGTCTCTTGGAATATGTAGAATTGAACCAACAATCTACGGCAAAGTGACCTATTTTACCGCAACACCAATAGTTAAACCTGTTGTACCTTCTCTTAATATTTTCCTGCTTAACTCTTTGAACGTTGGTTTTAGCAGGAGCAATCCTTCTAGATGAGGATGCTTCATGAGTACAGCACACACATGGTAATGCTTTCTCCTTTGGCTTAGGCACAACAGTCTTTACTATTGGTGCTCTAACAGCACTTGGACCATGAACATAAGGACCATAATCTCTCAGATTCATTTCTTCATAAGGTGCTTTGAAAGCACTTTGACCGAGGTATTGAGGACAAGCCCATCCCTTATAGTCATTGACAGGCGCAAAATTAATTGGTCGTGTCAAGTGACCATAAGAGCTTTCCATGTCATAAGCATTTGTGGGAAGAAGAACTTTCTTAAATTCCACTTGTTCTAGATGGGCTTTCCCTTTTTCTTCGATGGTAGCTTTCTTAGCATTCTTATTTTTCTTCTTGGCAGGTTTCCCCTTAGAAGAATTACTTGGCCCAGCCACATGACCTAAACCATTGCTACATGCTTTAGCAGAGAAAGTATCAATGATTGGAAGAATGGTTTTCGGTTGTGAAAACTTTTCAACTAGCTTCTTCTCAGCGGCTAGCTGTTCTTTCAGAACTTTGATGGAGTTCTCTCTCCGATCATGGAGCTCATCTGAGCTTTTGATCTTGTCTTTCAAGACTTGGTTTTCCTCTTTGAGAGAAGAAAGTAGTTCAACTTCCTTTCTCAAATTAGATTCCACTTCTTTGAGAGTCATGATCTCCTTGGCCTGGATTTTGACTACCTTTCAGCATTTGTCAAAACTTTTAAGCATTTTAGTATATTGGGTCATGAGGTTCGAGTCATCATCTGAAGCATAATCCTTTTGTTCAGCTGAGGCATAATCAGAATCAGACAAAATTGTGTGAGAATTTACCTTCCCAGTAAATGGAGGTTCTTCTTCTTCATCAGTCATAGCCATTAACCCGAAGTAGGCTTCTTCTTCACTACTTAATTTCTCCGAGTCGCTGTCGCTTAAAGTTTTGGTCTTTTTAGCGACTAGACTTTTTTCAGTCTTCTTTTTCCCGTGGGTGGATTTCTTTTCTTCTTTTCTTCCACCCTCTTTCTTTTTATAGGGGCATTCAGCAATCATGTGTCCTGGCTTATTGTAACAATAGCAAACTATGTTAGAAGAAATATGTTTACCAGTTTTAGATTTATACCTGTCATGATTGCTAGAACCCTTTTTGTGATGATCACCATCACGTCGAGAATGTCTATATTCAGAGGAAGACTTAATCTTCATGTGTCTTCTTTTGCTTAGCAGTTTCTTAAACTGATGAGAGATTAGAGAAAACTCCCCATCAGACATTTCAGAACTGGAGGAGCCGGCTTCAGATTCTTTTTCATCATCAGATTCTTGTGCTCTAACTGGAGACAAAGCTCTGCTTTTTCTGGAACTCTCGGCCTTCATAGCCAAGGTCCTTTCCTTGCTAGAAATTCTATTCCCATCTTCTTCTGTTTTGCGAATGTTCATTTGCAGCTCATGGGATTATAATTTCCCAAACAGATTCTGTGGGTCTAGGTTTGGTAACTTTCCAAACTCCCTGATTGTAACTATCTTGCTATCCCAGTCTTTCGTTAGGGATCGCAGGAATTTGTCATTTATTTCACCATTAGTAAATTCCCGACCATAATTCCTTAGGCCATTTACTATTTTAAAGAATCTTTCATATGCATCGGTAATGCACTCCTTTTTACTCTGCTTGAAAGCCTCGCACTCTTGATTCAAAAGAGATCTTCTATCATCTCTTACTTCTTCAGTACCTTCCATAAGAACTATTAAGGACGTCCACATTTCTTTGGCAGAATTACAGTGAATTAAGTTTTGCAGCATCGAATCATCCACTGCACTGGCAATTATGTTCTTTGCCTTTTTGTCCAAAACAACGAGAGCTATCTCATCCTTGGTTAAATCCATCATTTTCTTCGGTACTCTTAATGTTGGATCAATAGTAGAAGCAGTCATAGGCACATGAGGTCCTTCTTCCACGACTTGGAATATTCTCGGGTCTGCGGCTTCCATATAAAATCTGACTCTTTCTTTCCACATAAGAAAATTAGCCTTAGTGCATATTGACAATTTCAACAAAGACAATTTCTTGCACTTTTCCATGATTTGCTGGCAACTAGAATGGATAGATCTTATTCAAGGTGTTAACCTTTCAAGAATAACGACCCTCTGATACCAATTGTAATATCTAGTTGCTAACCAAAATCACCTAGAGGGGGGGTGAATAGGTAATTACTGCATCTTTTGAGGAATTGAAAATCTTGGAAATAAAGAACACACAGAATGCAAATCACAATCACAGACGACGCAAGAAATTTATAGTGGTTCCCCTTTCTTGGGTACTCCACTTGCCGGCCTCGCCAATCTAGCACCACAGCTAGACTTGACTACTTCACTATATCTCGTATCAAGAACGATCCTACAAATCTCAGAGTCTAAACTCTTACAACTCGGAGACCAATCTCCTACAAACTCAGAGAGAACCATCTCTTACAACTCGGAGAAAACCTCTCCTACAACTCGGAGAACAATCTCTCCTACAATCAAATGTAAAATTGAGATTGAAACAATACTTAACAAATCACGATCAGATCTGAATAATTTGATGAAGATCTTCTTCCTTCTTGAGATAGAAATGGCTTCGGCTTGATGTTGAAGAAGAAGAATCGAATCGACAAAAATCAGATCTTCTAAGGTCCCGATCGATCCAATACAATCAAAACGAAGGAGGCGATGATCGATCGACCTTTTCCTTTCACTTAGAGATGAAATCAGATAACAAACGATCGAACTCCAACAATGGCGATGCGCGACACTTGACGATGATCTTGGATCAGATTAGGTTTTGGAGAAAATACGAACTCTGATCTTCTTTTTCAATATGAGCGAATTCTTCTTCTAAAAATCTTATGTCCTTCCAAAGGAGTAAGCCTTATATAGATGAAGGCCTAAAGAAACGGATTAACTTTAAAATGAGGAAGGACGTCACGTCAATCTGACGGAAATGACTTGTCATCAAAAAGAGAAACAAGGATCACGAGAAATACTAGAACTAGACTTCTTGAGAGATACAAGACTTCTCGAGAGAAAGCTGCTAGTTCTCGAAAACAGCTTTAGAAGAGAATTTCAAAGGATTATGAAAAGACTTCTCGAGAGACAAAGAACTTCTCGAGAAATAACAAAGAACAACTCTTCGAGATAAAAGACATAAGTTCTCGGGAGAGCTGATTTCTCGAGAGAACAAGAAACTTCTCGTGAACTCCTAAACAACTTCGAGAAATAAGGCTTTTCTCGAAAACCTTCCGAGAAAAACAAGGACTTCTCGAGAGGCAAAAATACTTCACGAAAGAAAAGGATTTCTCGAAAGCTGCCACTGAGACAGACTTCTCGAAAACAACTGAAAAGAAGTTTTCTTAGATTTTTCGTCGGAATTCGTCGGGAGTTCTCGAGAACATTCGTCGAATTGACTTAGCCGCACAAATTTCTTCACAAGACTGCCTTTTTGACTTCTGTCTGGATTCGTCGAGATTCATCAGAACTTCACGAGACATCTCGACGAATTTACTTAGGAAAAAATTCTTTCTTTTCCTTTAGACCACGGCTGCACTCCAAGCTTTGAATCTTTAATGTCTTGATCATAAAGTGTATCCCAATTGAGAGATCACACATGAGTCAACCCCATACCCGACACAATGAAGAATTACATTGTATGAGACTGTGCTTATTGACCCATTGTGACCTGACATTGATTTACACTTAGCAATGTGAACCTGTAAGAACATTACTAGGAAAACATATCAAATACACAAACAATTCAATCTTGGTTCAAAATTGACTTCCTACAAATTATGGTTATTGTGGATACAATACCCAACATCCTCCAAAATTCTCCTTAAGCTTTTTGTGGGAGATCCATCTTCGGCAGCATAACAACAATGGAATTTTGGCACTTGTATTCTCTCAGGGATGGATTGCCAAAATGAGAAAGAAAGCATCAATTTATAGAACTTGGAGATATCGCATGCGGTAGCTCCTAGCGCCTACGGTAGTGTTCGTATAGAAGTGATTACAAAACCGTCGCAGCATGGCGTTGTGCACGAACTTCAGCTAGTGCCAGGAGGTAGCGCTAGCGCCAGGCGGTATCACTAGCACTGGCCGTAGTGTTTCTTTCAGAAAGTTGATTTCAGCTGCTTTCTACCTGTGGAGTATTGCACCTATAGTTCCTGCACACTATAAACACACGACAAGCAAAATGAAATACAATATGGGATTTGTTATTCTCAAATAAAGGGATGTAACACACATGTCCAACAAAAGAGACATCAAGTTCGAGAGCACCGAGGTGCAAGAACATAGATCAAGTTAGCACCTACATCTATGAGGATGTCTGAGGAGAAGAAGTTTTGGAGACGGATGATGTCAGACAACTTGGCTACATCAACTGCATCTACATATGAGCCATACTTGAGTTCTCCAAGAAAGCAAGCATGAACCTCCTCTGAGAGAGGGAAGTTACTTTTGCTTCTCTCATGACACCATTTTGAGGAGCAGTCACCTACAAAGAAGAAGACCTCCCTAGAACAATAAACCTATTCCATGATGTAGGCATGATTAAGGAAGTACTGGACAACTTCACGGTGTCCGGGGTTCTCATCGACACTGGTAGCTCAGTTAATGTCTTATTCTAGTCGGCGTTCGATGTCATGAACACGAGTAAGCCCATGAAGGCTTGTGATGGGCCCTTGCACAACTTCTCAAAAGAAAGTAAAGAAGTGGAGGTGAGCGTCAATCTCTCCATGATCATGTGCGAGATAGCTAGACCAGAGCCTTTCCTAGTAATCGACACACCAAACAATTATAATGTGATCTTCAGGAGGGCCCTCCTAGACATTTATCAAGCCATAACTTCAATCACCATCAGGTGTTAAAATTCCCCTGGAGGGAAGGTAGTTCTGGGTCTGCAGCAATCACAGGATGTCCAGGGAATATTACATCCACTCGATAAATGCAGTCAACAAGTATATCCTGCTAGAGTCACTAAGGCAACAACTTTGGGACCATTTTCCTAGCAAAAAGTAGCGGGGGATTGAGGCATGACCTATGAATATCTGTCACAAGTATCTTTATCTTTACGCCCTCTCCTGTTCTTATTTCCATTTTCATTTGCTTATTTGAACAATGAATGTTCTCTTATGGTTGCTTACGATAAACTAACATTTTTGTTTATGGTACGAGGTCTCTCGAATCATCACGAAGCATCAAACAACAACACAGATACTAAAACTATGGTTTATCTATTCCCCTTGACCTATGATGTTCATCCAGTCAAGCATAGGAATCTTAAACTTATCCCTTTTTAACCCCCTTGGGCAGTCACCGAAACATGCTTGAACCCCCTCGATTTGCGATGTTCATATCCAATGGCTTGCAGAGGCATTCAAGTCTTCGACCATCTCTATCCGCATGAGTCACATCCTCTTATCACTCTTGTAATTCTACTACAATTGCCCTCATTAGAGAATCTCACGATGGTCATACATTGTAGGCCTTATATATCTGAGCAAACATAACAATCGGTCGCGCATCAACATAGGTGCTGCTATCTTTCTTGGTGCCTTTCTGAGGACAAGCTCTATACAATGGATGTCTTATCCCCCTCAAACATATCCTATTATTTCTTGCGGAGGAAGGCTCCACGGATGTCATATGTCCAACTGGCCACCTTAACCTCTGGCGATAGACCCCTCAGGATGAGTAGTGGATTCCATAGTCCCCCCGGGATGTCTTTTCAAAGGATTGCTCTGTCTTCGGACATCCGTAACCCCACTAGATAATTTTGGTGGAGGAAAGCTCCATGGGTACCTTATTTCTTTCCGTCTATTTAATCTAAGCAAGCCCCTGACTTCTGAATACTTAAGTCGAGTTGGCAAAATTATCGACAAAGTATTCCCCAAATACCAAGGTCTCATTTGTCTAAACTTCACACAATGGGCGGTTACATTGCTGGTAACCTCACCTAGTTGGCATTCTCTCTTGGAATTTTCAAGCTAAGTAAAATCATATAACGTGCGGGCCCTTGTAGGGAGTCCGTACAGAGTACTACATATTTCAAAGTTTATATTGTCGTAAGACATTCCATCAATATTTATTATAGTGTGGTCGCACAGAGGTTGCGCGGGGTATAATATGTTCCCACTCAGTAGTCTGGCATCAATATATATAGTTCGGGCACTCTAGAAGAAGCAGCATGATACTTAACTCCCTAATCTTTTGATCATCACTAATGGCATATGGGGTTTCCCATATAGTGGGCGCACATGTTATAGGCTTTGTCAGATACAAACTCTCACCCTAGCCTTTATATTCCTTCAAGGATAGCCTCTATATTCCTTCAAGGATAGGCAAACACATATGCAATATCCATATTGAGTTATCATTGTGGCAGCTTATTTGGTTTGCGAATGACGGACATCCCAACTTGGAACGTCGAATTGTGCGGTAACACGTGATACCGACTGCACCTCCTCCTACTACATCTTAAAGAGTTCAAGTTGTCTTTATCATGATAAGTCACGTTACTGTTCTGTAGCCACGCACATATGTTATTATAATGAGCAATGAGTTGACTTTAATATAAGGAAGCGTTCGCAAGTTAGGTGTTCGGGCAGCTCAAACAATGAAGTTACGCAGTAAATTATTAAGTACAAATTACATGCATGAGCTAGGTAAATTTGCAGGAACGCACATGGAGATCATAGAAAAAATCAAATACTATAATTACCTTTTTAAAGGTACAATAAAAAGAGGCTGTAGTTAAAAAGATACTCGCGCCATCACTCAAAATAAAAATAAAAATAAAATTTCAATTATTCATCTTCGTACTCCGACTCCTCAGCTACGCTTTTCCCTTTGACTTGGTTTTATTTTTGCGAGATACCGAAGAGCGTCTGTAACCGCTTGATGGAGATCCTGATCGTGCGTGTAATATCACGTGTTTATATAATTCGAATTAGAGTAATTAATAAAGATGTTTGAGCACTAAATTATCCAACGAAGCTTAATTAAAAAAAAACAGAGTCCAAAGTTAGGTTCAGAAGGTCGAAAAACCTTATAATTGACATATTATTTGCAGAAATATGAGATTATTAGGAAAAACATGATTTTCGGCGCAATCACATAAATTTTGAGAAACTGAGAAATTCAGCAAGAATTGTTAAGAATTTGAGAAAACCGAGGCCAAATTTGGAATCAGGACGTCGAAAAACCCCATGGTAGGTATACTCATTTTTTTACACGTGGCGACGTGCATGGACGTCATTTGACGACGTATATGGCCGCCACGTGGCGACACGTGGCTTCGTGCATGACCGACATATGGCGACATGCATGGCTGCCATGTGAAGATGTGCATGGCTAACATTTGGTGCCATATGGATCCATATGGAGCCTCCATGGTTGCATGACCACCATTTGGCAACACATGGCGACACGTGTCACCTCCGGAGAGCTACTAAAGAGCGATTTGGTTTTTTGGACTTTCCGGGAGTTCTAGAACTCGGATTTAAGTTATTTCAGTGGCGTTTGAAAACTACTATAAGTACAGATCAAATGTAAGTATTCATTCATTCCACATCCATTCAAATTTTGGGAAATCAAGAGAGAGAGATAGAGGAGAGAGAAAGTATCAGAATTATGCAAAACTTTTGGGAGATCTTCGGGAGAAGTTCTATAGCTAGAGTTCGACTTCAGATTCTACTTAGTTGCTGTGAAAGCACTGTCGAAACCCCGCCAATGTAATATTCATAGTGCAGAGTACTGCGGAAGCGCAACCAAAATCATGAGCCGAGGAGCAAGAAGACTGAGGTAGGTGGAAAATAATGCAATACGTATATGTTAAATTAGTATTCAGTAATGCGATTATTTGGAGTCATTATGTTAAATAATGTGGAAGTTATTACACAAATTAGTTAATATATAGAAATAATGTCGAACTTCTGATAAACGTAATGAGGGGTGGAATTACGTGTATTCACGTAATAATGATATCCCGAGTTCTCGTGCATGCCTATTAACAATGTGAAATTGTGTATTTCTGGAAATATGAAATTCCGAAAAATATCATATACAAGTACTGGTGATGTCAAAATTTAACTTGCTCAATTGGTGTCTAGAAAAGTAGTTAGGGGTGAGCCAGTATTGTTGGGATCGAGGGCTTGCGGGCTATGGTACATCAATGCCCCAGGTGTTGCGGCACTAGTCGAAGCAGAAGGGCGTGTCCCCTGTGAGCCTAACTGGCTGCCCCGTGGCTCCTGCCTTGGGATAGCCAGCTCTATAAAGGAGCAGTATGCGCATTCTCCAATAGTCCGGGCTTTTGGGAGAGTTGGTAGCGCCGTGTCCCTACAAGTGGTATCAGAGGAAGGGAGAAAGCTCATCTGAAGAGAGTAAGTCAGGGAACAGCTCTCCTCCATCTGGATCAGAGGCAGCTGCAGAAACAAGGAATGTCTCCCTCCAGGCCTCTGATCTAAGTCAAGGATTCCAGATTTCTGCAGGCACAGATCCAAGAAGTGCTGAAACTGAGGGGGAGAAAAACAATGATATCCATGCTCAAGTAGAAACAGTGATCCAAAAGATCATAGGGGCTGAGGATGCTGAACATTCTGAGTCTACAATGCAAGAGGACAGTCAAGAAATCCCTGCTGATGGAACTAGCAGTGATCAGCAAGGTCCTGAAAAGGTGAGTAAGCCAAGCCACTCACCAATAGGAAAATCTCTATCTCCAATACTGGAAGGGGATGAAGAAGAGGATCAAGAGGTATCATCTACAGTGAATAGACAAGAAGTGCCCTCCCTTCTATCTCAAATAAAGATGCTCCTGGAAGAGCAAAGGATAAAACTAGAAAGACATGTGTCCTCTGCCATCAATGATCTAAGAAAGGAACTGTCTCCTGAAACAATAAACCTAAGAAATGATGTGAAAAGCCTACAAGATTACAATACCCGCTCTCACAAAGCTCTAATTAACCTAGGGATCAATCAGACATCGATTATCGGCAGCATAGAAAAGGCCTATGTTGCATCAACCAAGAGAATGGCTGAACACAAAACTGACATCAAAGAAAGTCTAGATCAACAAAATAAAGATTTAGATAGTCATCTGCTGGAAACCAAGAATCACTTGGAAGCTGGAATTCACATGCTCAAAAACAAGATATTGGCCTCTGAAGAGAACCTCCAAAAAGGGATATCTGAAGAAAACATAAAGGGGGAGAGATCAATGATAATGGCCAGCTGTGATCATGCCATCTGGACCTCGAACACTATCAGGGAAGCAATGAATCATCCTTCCCTTTGTTATGACGAGACTACCGTAGGTCCCCGTACAGAGATTTCTGAAACTAATAAGGATAAAGAAACAATTGAGACTGAAGAAATTAGAAAGAGAAAGTATAGGGAAGAGATAGAGAAAAAGGAGCAGAAAGTCGGTTCCAAGAAAGCAAAGAGAGCTGTTGATACGAATGCACCAGATATATAGATGGTTAAATATAGAAATGTCAAAACTTTTCTGAACATTCGACACTAATTATAAATGAAGAAATATTTGTCAAAATTCCGTGTTTACTTAATTTTGCTGAAATGTCGTCATTACGTGCTTATCTGCTTAAATGTTAATATCTTTTATGAGAATGGCATTTATCATTGAGTGGGTTATGACTTCTTTAAATAGGGGGAGATTGTTGGGAACAGTGCCCTGCAATGTTCCTGATTTGAGGAAGTGCTTAGCTCAATGATAAATGCAAGTTGTATTTGACATTCCATCTAGTTCATGCTTGCAGGAATCGACAATATGTCATATACCTTAGTTATTTTACTAAGTACATATCGTCGAGAAGAACATGCGATATCATCGACAATGCATGCTTGTCGTCGTAATGACGGGCAGAGCAGCAGCCACTGAGAAGCAAAGTATTCGTGGACCGCTGAGACATGGCGAGATCGTCGAATGAAGAATGCCGATCGTCAACCGCTGAGACATGGCGAGATCGTCAAACGAAGAATGCCGATCGTCGAACGAAGAATGGCAAGTTCGTCGATCGCAGAATGCTGTTCGTCGAACGAAGAGAAGACGTAGGACATCGTCGTGTGGAACTCTGTCGTCGAGAGAACATATGATTACGACGACATGATACAAGAAGGAAGCTCATGACGACACTGTCAGAGAAAGAAGATCGTCGTATATACAGAATCGCCAGGAAATCTTGTATTGTCGAGATACCACCATTAGAGGCAGAAGGAAGATCGCGACGACAAAGTCAGAGACAGCTTGTCGTCGTAATGATGCAAATATCTTTAAGATGGGATTCAAATCGTGCAGACGTGATGTCAGCAATTAATGCCGCCGCCTGATTGTCCAATTAGGGTCCGCTATGATGGATGGGCTTCTGACAGTAAAGGAAATTGTATGTGACCGTTATACGGCTTGTCCGTCCTATAAAAGGGAACAGTGTTGCCCTAGAAGAAAAAGCTTGTTGTGCAAGAAAAAGAACGTGAAAGAGAATCCCGCCGCTCTTCAATAGAACAATATTTTTCGGCGGAGAAGAAGAAAAAGTAGAGAGCAAGACTCAAGTGCTCTCTGAAGAATCAGTCATCATCATCGACCGAAAGGTAGCCGATCAACACCAGGCAAAGAAAGTGAAGGCTGAAGAAGATCCAGTGCTGAAACTCCGATTCAAGAGGCATCTTCTTCAACCTAAAGAAGCTTATCTCCATCAGGCTAAGTCGCCAATCACCATCAGGCAGAAGAAGCAGTTTTAATTTACTGTAATTTCTTGTAAGGCTTGCGGGCCAATTTGTCTAGCTTGAGGGCTGGAGAGCTGTGAGGCTTGAGGGCCAGGGCAGTGGACTTGCGGGTCCAACTTTGTCTAGCTTGAGGGCTGGAGAGCTGTGAGGCTTGAGGGCCAGGGCAGTGCGCTTGCGGGTGCGATCTGGTGAGCTTGTGGGCTCGGGGGCAGTAGGGGCTTGCGGGCCTAGGCTGTTAGGACTTGCAGGTCTGTGTTATAGGGCTTGAGGGCCTGAGTGTCGAGCTTGCGGGCTCGGGGGCAGTAGGGGCTTGCGGGCCTAGGCTATTGGGACTTGCGGGTCCGTGGTGTAAGTCTTGAGGGCCTGAAGTTTTTGGCGGCGTTTGCCGAGCCTAGAACACTGCTGGGTAGACGCAGAGGGAGAGAGGACTACTCAAGACACCCGGTCTTGAGGAACCTCTATAGATCGTTGTGTGCTTTCTGTGGTTTGTTCTTTATTTCTTAGATCTATTAACCAGAAAGTAAGAAAAATCTAAAGGGGGATATTATAAAAAGAAAAACCTATTCACCCCCCCTCTAGGTGATTAAGTAGACACCCCATAAACCACAAGTATCCCCCGAAAGAAAGGTGGTGTATAACAGTACATTGTGTGACCACTGACCTTACACTAACCTGGCTAATATTCTAGCTAAATGAGAATAACAAGTTACTTAAATATTATATATAAATAAATGATATGTATGATTATGTTAGCCAGTATTTGGCTCACCCTACCCGGGTCCCCTGTCTACGTGAGGGGAATATCTCGGGAGTAGCGCTCCCAATTCGACAAAATTAGCCACTTGCAATCCGCCCATGGAGTATCGTGCACTCAGTGTTTTGTCTAAGGACCCTTATATCATGGGAGTGGCGCTCCTTCTGGGCTTAGCTAGCAAAAAATCCATCTTGTGTGGCGTACCGCCTGCAAATGAACGAGCCCTCTGGTTTTCTGACCGGCATACTGTAAGTGCTAACTAGTAAATCAAATATTTTCAATATAAAAATAAATGGGTTGTTGGGAACAGTGCCGAGCAGTATTCCTGATTTGAATAAGTGCTCATCTCAATGATAAGTGCAGGTTGTATTTGATGTCATATCTAGTTCATGCTTACAGAGATAAGATAATATGTCCAGTACTTCAATAACATGCCTAAGTATAATATCGTCGAAAAAGACTGGACATATCGTCGACAAGTATTGACACATCGTTGAAATGATGGGCAAAGCAAAGAATAATGATTGTGTCTGATGTCGTCGAAAAGGATCAAGCATATCGTCGACAACAGCAGGCACATCATAAACAATATGCAGAGCAAGGCAAAATGGTGATATTTTTGTGACATCTACACGACGATATCAAAAAGTCGAGATGAAGAAGAAGACTCAAAGATGTTGACGATATCGTCGACAAGAAGCCTTGACGACGATAAGGCTAAGGAAGAACAGATGCCGTCGACAAGAAGCCGTGTCGTCGGAAAGGCTAAGTAAGATTGATGTCGATGACAATCTCGTAAAGAGGCGTGACATCGAGAAGACTAAAGAAGGTCATATGAAGATAGGCAGTTGCTAAAGTATAGTCTGTCGACATGATATCAATTATGTTGTCAACAAGATAAGGTGGTTTCAGCGATATTGAGCAGATAAGGAGTTCTCGCCGATATCAGTTTGATGACTTCGTGTCGTCTTAAGCTCGAGTGCAGAATTGATGTCCCGTATCGTCGAGTTATCACTATCTGATGAAGAATTGAAGAAGAAACTAGTTCAAGACATTGACAACTCCTGTCGTCGAGATATTATCCATGTCGCCATGACAATGGAAATATCGTCGAGACAGATTCAAAATTAGCCGGACGCACTGTCAGCATTTAATGCCGCCGCCTGATCGTCCAATCAGCGCATGTTCTTGAGGAATGGGCATCTGTCAGTAAAGGACACCATATGTGACCGTTAAGCGGCTCATCTGTCCTATAAAAGGGGACAATGATGCCCTAGAAAAAAAAGAGTGAGAAAGAAAGGAACGAAAAAGTATCCCTCCTAGCAATACAACAATGAAGAAAGAAAGAAGGGAAGAACAAAAATGATCATTCTGCGTTCTTCAAGTTGCAGTCAAGTCTGATCGACTATACAGTTTCGTTCAAGAAAGGTAGCCAGTCAACATCCGACAAAGCAAGAAAGCTGGAAGAAGATTTGTACTGTTCAGATGGAAATTCAAAAGCACCTTCTTCGAGTCAAGAAGTCGATCTCCATCAGGCAGAAAAGGTTTACATTGTATATCTCTATTTGTAAAGGATTGCGGGCCAAAGTTGTAGGATCTATTTTCGGATCTGAGTGTCAAGCTTGAGGGCTTGAGATCTGTGAGGCTTGAGGGCTAGGGCAGAGGACTTGCGGGTCCAAACGTGTCGAGCTTGCGGGCTCGGGTGCAGTGAAGGGGCTTGCGGGCCTAGGCTGCAGGCAAGACTTGCGGTTCTGTGCTGTGTAGGGCTTGAGGGCCTGAGTGTCGAGCTTACGGGCTCGGGTGCAGTGAAGGGGCTTGCGGACCTAGGCTGCAGGGACTTTCGGGTCTGAGTTATAGGGCTTGAGAGCTTGAGTGTTGAGCTTGCGGGCTCGGGTGCAATGAAGGGCCTTGCGGGCTTAGGCTGCAGGGACTTGCGAGTCTGAGTTGTAAGGCTTGAGGGCCGAAGACATTGACGGAGTTTGCCGAGCCTAGCACACTTCTAGGTAGGCGTAGAGGGAAAGAGGACTACTCAAGAGACCCTGTCTTGAGGAACCTCTATAAGTTCTTGAGTGTTTTCTGTGCTGTGCTTTTCTAATCTATAGATCTATTAACCAGAAAACAAGTACACCAAAAGGGGGAAGAAAAATAATTTGAAATACCTATTCACCCCCCCTCTAGGTGATAAGTCGATACCCAATAACTAACAAGTGGTATCAGAGGCAGGTTGTTCAAAGAAAAGCTTAACAGCTTGAACAGATCTGCTCTTGGGTGTATCAAATCAACTGATCATCATATACTAACTCTATGGAGAAAGTCAAAGGATCTGACATCAGGAAGTTCAGATCCTTAAGTGAAAGCAACTGGAACTCTTCTCACATTAAAGATGAAAGAAGTATAGTGGTCAGTATCATATGGATCAGAGCACCCTTGACTATTTCAGACAATAAATCTGAAGATGAAGAATGCTCTGTAGTCAGAAGAAGAATAAGAGCACCCCTGACTCTCACAGACTGTGACTCTGAGGATGAGGAGGTCTATGTGTTGATGGCTCTATCAGATGAAGAAAATCATGATAAATCACATTATGATGAGGTATGCATCACTCACACACCTTTACCCACTTCTTCAATTACGAAGACCAAGAGTGCATCAGATGATTGCTCATCTTCTAAAAATGATGCAGAAGACTGCTCATCATGCAACAATAAGAACCATGTTGATCTAATAGAGTAGTTTGGTGATCTCTTGGCTGCCCTGAGAAAGAGCAAGAAGCTTGTTAAGAAGCAAGCTAGGGAGCTAGAATCACTCAGACCCATTAAGGCTGAGATGAATAAGGAAATGGGTATATCCCACAATGAGGGCACCAATTCCCGTGAGCTCAAGAAAATCATATGCAAGCTTCATGATGAAAGAAACCAAAGGGAAGAACTCATTATGAAGCTTGAGAATGATCTTCTTAAGGAAAGATGCTTAGTGGCTCAATTCTCTAAGCCCAAAACCATACTGCCCATCATTGACACCTTCTCTTCCTATGGAAATAGGAGGGGATTGGGTTTCAATGAAGGGGCAGTAGATACTGGGAATGGAAAAAGGGGCAAAACTAAAGTTGAGCCTCATACCACTTTTCTGAAGGTAGTGCTTCCCTCTAACAAGTATGACCAGGATAGTGTCCATGGTCACTGGATGAATGAAAGCTCCAATAGCCTGGGAGATGCTCCTGACTATGGGAGGAGAAAGGGCATGGGTATGAGTGCAATGAAGGCTCCCCATGAGGAAATCCAAATGGCCCATCATGGACCATTTGTGTTTGGTGCCTCAGCCCCCACCTTTAAGGGTAAAGGAGCAATACTTTCCCATTCTCTTCCAGATAAGAAGCAGGCTGGTAGCACCAGTACAATCAACTCTCACTTGACCATATCTGATGCCATCAACACCATGTCAGCTACCAAGCTGTCATCTGTTGCTGACAAACAGATAAAGTCAAGAAGAAATAATTATACTAGAGCAGCTAGTCAGCCCTTGGTTGAGAGAGATAGGAAGAATGCTGCTGCCTTCTCTACTGAACATAAGCATTGTGATTCTCCACCCACTTCAAATATTGTTTAGAAAAGAAGGTACAACATCCATGAATGTTAGTGCTGTGGTAAAGTGGGACATTTTGCCATTGACTGTTGGCACAACCCTAGTGTGCCTAGTGCAAAGGAGAGACCTCCTGGAAAGGCTGAAGTGAATATAATAATTCCTTATTAGGCTAACAAGAACCTAGGACCCAAATCACCTTGGGTTCCTAAGGGATATTAAATCTATCTTGCAGGGAAGTCCATTTAGCCAATCAAAAGCAAACACGGCTAATGGACAATAAGTGATCCAGGCTTAACTCTGGACTAAATAAAACCTAACCACAGGCCAAGATGCACTGGTCAAGGGGGAGCTAAAAATAAAGATAATAGAAACATCACATCAAGGGGGAGCTACTAGCTCAAGAAGATATAAAAGCTAAGGTGAAGGTAACTAGGTTGATGTTCAATACATAACCTCATCTTTATCATTTAAAGATAATTTTTACTTGAGCAAGCAAAAGCTGTCACTCAAGGAGCACATATGTATGGCACTGATATAGCATTGCACTAATAATACAAAAGAGTGAAAAAGGACAATATCGTTTTGAACACAAAACTATATCGCGAAATGATGATTGGTATCATCGGAATGATTTTGCATCACGACGATACCTAATCACCAATGGACTCTTAAATAGACCTAAGCTTAACCAATCATAACAACTTAACTCGAGTTAATCAGACATTTAACAAATGACACTTCGCCTTCCAACTCGGAAACTATAAATAAGGTCAGATGTCTTAAGGTTAAAACACTTTCTACATTAGCCCTAAAAGGACGTCGTGCTCTCTACGCCTTCGAAGAGTGATCGAGTCGACTAAACTAGAATCCTCTCCGATCAAGTAAGCAATGGCGCCAAAGAAGGAAGGATTTCTCTGTGATGGAAGCGAAGTAGTGAGGGGTGGTTTCTCAGAGGGGCCAGAAGATATTCAGAGCGCCATTAAGCTATTAGACGCCGTCGGCCTGAAATTCGCTCTCTCAGAGTCAAGAATAATATTAAAAAGAGAAGTGTTGGAGTTCTACTCGAATGCCAAGGGTGGTTCAAAAGGAACATCTGTGAAAAGCTTGATCAATGGGATAAAGGTCAAGGTAAATCCCAAGAGGTTGGCAAGGGTTCTTCAGCTGCCGACCTTCGCCAAGGGGGAGGAAGATGAAAAGGTTACCCCAGGAAGACCTTAACAGGGCTCTGGAATGGTGCGGTCACTCCAGCAAGACCTATGGGTCTCTGAAATGAAAGAATTTTAATCAACAAGAGAAACTCATGGCTGATATTGTAGGAAAAGCCCTCCTCTGTAAAGTAGGGTCGCATGATAGGATATCTAAGCCCATGTTCGAGATTATGGCAAGGATAATCCTAAGTAAGAAGACCAACTGGGGTCAGATCATTTTCAAGAGGATTCAAGACAGCTTTCAAGTTCTAAATCTGGGAAGAATACTATCACTATATCTACTGATATCTTACCAGAAAGCTTCAACAAGAAGTATGGAATAAAAATCCATCACATGAGAAGGATGGACATCAAGATACTAGAAAGATGGGAGAAAACTCTGACTAAGTCTCCTAAGAAGCTGAAGACTGCAGAGGATGTGAAGAGGAAGGGAGAAAGCTCATCTGAAGAAAGTGAATCAGGCAACAGCTCAGATTCGTCTGACTCTGAAGTGCCTGTAGAGAAAAGGAATGTCTCCCTCCAGACCTCTGCCCTAAGTCTGGGATCCGGGACAATGGTAACAGCAGGAACAGAGTAAGAGGATGTTGAGACTAAGGGGGAGAAGAATGGTAAGATCCCTGCTCAAGTGGAAGAAGTGATCAATAAGATCATTGGGGCTGAGGATGCTATCCATCATGCATCAGTAGACCAAGAGGACCCAAGTAAAGATCCCCAAGAAGAGAAGCTAGAGAATTCTGCTGATGAGACTAGCAGAGATCTGCTGAATCCTGAAAAGGAAAATGAGTCAAACCAGTCACCCATCAGGAAATCTCCATCTCCAATGGTTGATGGGAATAAAGAAGAGGAACCAGGACAAGCCAGTTCGCCTCCAGAGAATAGGCTAGTAGAGTTCTTCTTACTGCCTCAGATAAGAATACTCCTGGAAGAGCAAAAGATAAAAATTGAAGGTCATGTTAACTCAGCCATCAATGAGCTAAGGAGGGAACTATCTGCAGAAACTGCAAGCCTAAGAAATGATGTGAAGAACCTACAAGAATACACTGCCAAAGAGACATCACTTACTCACAAGGGTCTATCTGATGTAAGGGATAATCAGATAATGATCGCCAACAACATAGAGAAGGCCTACATAGCAACCACCAGATGGATGGTTGAACACAAAACTAATCTTCAAGAAAGTCTAGATCACCACAATAAGGATCTAGACAGTCATCTGCTTGAGACCAAGAACCATTTGGAAGCAGGAATTCATATGCTTAAAAGCAAGATACAGGTCCTTCAGGAGAACCTCCAAAGGGGGATATCTGATGAAGTCATAAAGGGGGAGAGATCAATGATAAAGGCTAGTGGTGAGCATGCCATCTAGACC